>CM050404.1:129254319-129893069 GCA_027580255.1 Therioaphis trifolii
GTACATGTATTAAAATAATCGTAATTAAAATATTAAGTATAACTATATATGAGTGTGTTTTACCTATGTATGAAATTTATAATACCATTGTATTTTGTGAGTAAAAATTTTTACTAGCATAAATTTAAATGAAAAATTAAATCAATGTTCATAAATATTTTTGATTTATTGTAGTCAAATTTCGTTTAATTACTTTAGTAATAAGTTTATGATAATTTATATATAGGTAATCTTTTCTTATTTTATTCCATCAAAACATTAATTATATATGTTATATAATTCAATGAAATAAAAATATCGCGCGGAACATTGTACAAATTTTGTTTATTTTAAACGATAAGTTTTAATTTAAAAAATCATTACGAGGTCATACTAAATCAAATTATAGCTCAATACTTTATATTTCATACTTCCATATTTAATTACGTATTCCTCTATTTATTTGTTTGTTTAATTTATATTAGACAATTTTTATTAAATTTTATGATACGTGTTTAATTTTTTTGTTTTTATTAAATAGTCAACATTCAACAATTCGTTATAATGGTAATTTTTTATAATCAATTTTACTTGATCATATTTTCGACTATTAAGTTAATTTTGTATTTATTTAGAAAATTTAAATCATTTTAAGAAAATTTTACTTTGGAAAACGAAATTGTATTTGAATTTAAGATTATCTACATCAAATACAATAATACCATTTTACATGCCGCAAGAAACGAAGAATCTATTGGTTTCACTAGGCTGTTAGATAATTTTTTTAAACTTTTTTTATTCTGTTAGAAATCAAGTTTTTGGATAATAGATTTAGTCAACAATTTACGTTGAGTTCTCTTATAAATCAGCAATTGAATACAATTGTTATTTTAAAGAAGTCGACATTTTTTCTAAGCGTAAGCAAAAGCTACTGAAAATTGAGCGTAAACAATGAAATTAAATGTCATTAAATGATTGACATTCTCATTAAATTGATTATAGTTATTAAATTCTCAGGGCAATATCCCTAAAGACTTGTAATTTTTACCAAATATCAAAAATACTCAAACCACCAACAATTTTGTGAATGTTTTAACCATTGGGGCTAAATATAAAACTTTGAAAATATCTAATGTTTGAAACCTTTCTATCTAAAACAATTCTCAATTCTCAATATCCAGATGTGAAAATTTAATGCAGATTCATTTATACTTCTTACCATAAATACTGAACAAATCTGAATAATCATACTAAAAACGTTTAGTTCAGATAGAATTTCCACATAATTGGCTGTTTTTAGTATTTTTTACGATAAATTACAACTTTAAATGTGTTTGAAAAATGATTGGTCAATCCAATTTTTATGAAAATTATGACATAGATAGAAAAAAAGCCCGTCTATTGTCCCTTATGGTTCTTGAGCAGGATTATGATGATGGGTGAATTGAATTTTAAAGAAACAATAAATTAATTTGTTTAGTAAAAAAATTTTGAGCAAAACTTCAGGATAAAAATTTACGGTTATACATTTTACTTTTTTTTAATCTAATTATTAATAAGTTTATAAAATTTAAAATTCTTAATCCGGTAGACAATTTTTTTTACCAAGAGAATTTAAACATATTTTTAGATTCTTAGTGAAGCAAAGGATTGATATATATTGATGTTTATTTTTTTTTTCTGGAGACACTTTTAGGTGTAGCAAACTTACCCCCAAAGTTTCTTCCAATCACTCTATAGATCAAAAATTGGATATAGATGGTATTTTGAGGATATATTTTTTTCTCTTTTCAATAGTTTTTCCAAGCTTAAGGAAAAATTACTGTGAATTCGAGTAAAAATGGTAACACTTTTTATAAGCGAAGCTTTCACTTAATCGATTTTAGTTATTTAGATAACTCGTAACTCCAAAATTAGTGTTCTTAGAAACTTGACATTTTTACTATTCATCAATCACAAATTATTGCATACTTGACAAAAATCTAACAAAATTGGTTTTTAAATTTTTTCAGTACCGTTAGAATTGAGTAAACTAAAATAATTGTATCGTAGCATTGAACAGATAACTAATATTTTTCATGCAATAAAACATTAAATTTTAAATACCATATTTTTAAGTTTTTTATCAAAATTTTCATAAGAAAATAGTATATTGTTATATTAAAAAAATGATATACCTACTCTTCACAAGACAAATAGTTGATTTAAAAAAATTATATTTTCATAGTATTTGTTTTGTTTAGGAATAAGATAAAATTATATATTATACCAATGTAGTTTTGTTTATCATACATACGTACATATAAAAAACAATACAATGATACTATTTTAACATACTCTAAATGTTGCTTCCCGGTTAAAAAATATTTATTTTTTCGTTTTTAATGCATTGACCTACTATTAAATTTATTAAAGTAAATATTTACTAAGTTATATCATCGTTAGTTTTCAATATTTTTATTTTAAGGAAATAAACAAAAAAATCATTTTAATTTAAAACAAATTAACTAACAATGGAGAAAAAAATACATAGGTATTAAATGTATGCCTACTTCTAAAGAATGATTTTGTTATTTGGTCGAAGGCAAATACTAAATACATTTTTCCAAAAAATTAAAAGGATAATTTTTTTAAAGTGAGTTTATAATAATTACTCTTAAAATACAGTATCAGTACATATTGTATAATATGTACCTATAGAATTTGTTTCAGAATAGACGTTCTTTCGATTCAGAATGGACGAAAGAAAACATGTCGGATGTTTTATAAAAAGAATAATTCATACTAGTAACATTTTTTTAAGGTGCATTATTCTAAATTTGAAATAATTAATCCTAAAATTTTTTGGGTGTTAAAATCCTATTTCTCCACCTGGTTTTGACTTTTTGTAGAGAATAAAAAACATTCTTTCAATTACAATTACAATAAATTGGTTAGACAATGTCTATAATTTGAATAATAAATGAAACTGTAAGTAAACTTACAATAATATTTATGATGATATTTTAATGCACTTTCAGTCAATAATCATTTCAAATATAATTCTAATTCAATTAAGTTTTTCTATACAAATTAAGTTATACATAATTAATTAATATAAGTATAGTTTAGCATTAAGATTCAAGGTCCAACAATCAATATATTATACACATATAGTATGTTGAACTAACATTTATTTTGAAATGAAATGATGAATATAAAGTAATACATTTGTAACTATCTAGTTCCCAGTGATATAAAATAAACTGTTTACGTAGAATAAAAACTAAAGCAGTAAATACAGTGATTGATTGATTGATGAAGTACTACACAGTGAGGCATTTTTAAACTTTCTTGATTAAGAAATGTACTATGTTTTATTTCAACTAAAAATTACTTTTTAATATGTTATAATATAAATTTGTAAATTATTCCGCTTTACCTTTACGATTTACGAATGTAATGGTGAGTAATATTAAAACATAATTGAAATATTTTAGTTATACCTAAAGAAAATGAAACATCTTCAACTTCATGTTAAACGTTAATATAGAATATCTATAGAATAGTATGAAATACATTAGTTTATAATAGGAAGCGAGAGTATATCGTGTTGTAATTGATTAATGATGTTGAGAGCTGCTCGATATAATTAACTGTCCAGTAATTTACTCGTATTTCTCTAATGTATTTTTCGATTTTAGTTATGATGACTTTTTTAATTTTCACACAATATTTGAGTTTAGCAATATGATTATATGATCCATAGCAAACTATTTTAAGTATAGTAAAAACTGTTTAATGATAAAAACACATAATAATACTGTTGTAGGTATAATTCATTTTCTTAAATGCTTTATTTAACATTAAAATTTGTAGTTTATTTTATAATTTTTTCATATTTTTATTTGGCCATTAGTAATTACATAAGAAAAATTAATAATTTTTGTTTAGCTTCATCAAAGATAGGAAAGTTGCAATGAACCATATTGAAACTATATTGAAAATTAAATATTAAATGTCACAGATTCACTAATTATTTATAAAAAAAAAAAAAAATACAGCTCAATCAACCATAGAGAAAATGTAAACTTTTATTCATTATTCGATAAAATTCATTTCGAGATCTCGTAAAATGCAAAACTGTAGCATTAACCCCTTTCATCTTGGAAGGTTATGGAAATTATCTTAGTAGACATTCAATTACCTTAAAGGTAATTAATTGTTTAATAATATTTTAACACGAAATGAGGATCTAAAATATGTAAAGTTCCAATAGTTAATGACCACTTATAAATAGGTGTACCTTTTTTTAGTGATTTCATCTCTTATAATAAACTGTCAAGATATAGGACATTTGTCTGCTTGTTTTAGTCAATGAAAACGGGTTGCTGATTTATAAAAATATGATAGAATTTTGTTAAAAATGGATTTGAAATTCAATTTCACTATATAGGTTCTTATTAAAAAACAAAAAATTAATTCTGTATTGTTAATTTATAAACAAGGTACAGAATAATTTATCATTTACTATGCGATAATTTCAATTGACTATCATTAGATCAAAATGTATTACATTGTATTTAAAACTATTAATTTAACAGTCTTGCAGCTAACATTTCCTTTACAAAATTTCCATCTAAGGACCAAAGAAGTCTAAATATAATTGGCATGAATTCGAGGATTTTTTTATTTTATACATTTCAATAAAATAATAAAAAATAAACCCTTATAATTAATTAAAATATACAATTATTTAACATTTAAAATTGTTATTACACAGTTTATAAAATTTTGAATATTAATGAAAAATAATTTATAACCAAAACAAATTTGATGATTTCAATTGAAAAATGTATTTATATTTTAAAATAAATTATACTTAATGTAAAAAATATAATACGATTATCTTCCATTTATATGGTTTATAATACGCCATAGTTTTTAATAGATCCATACGAAAGGTTTTCAAATTTCTAATTATCTTAACAAATATAAAAAATAACATAAAACATTGGATACACTATTTAAATTTAAAAATGTGTATGGTTTTTATAAAAGTCATAAGATTTTGGAATAGTTTTGCAGTTATGGCCAACTAAAAAGTGTTTTTAAACTTAATAGTTTATCTAGAGAACTCTTGTGCAAATAAAATACCTACTACAAATGTTATATTTTTAGTGAGAGTAGTAAGGAACTTTTGAAATACTTAAAAATTGGTATATATCTATAAGAAAACATACATAATTGTAAAACCAATAATACTCTTTCTCTGGAGAAAACAGTATTGTAACATAGAGTTGATTATTATGTTTTCTTGATTTTAGCAAAATGTTGTTTTGGATGAACAAAGTTTACTTTACGTTACTATAAACTTAAGTAAAACAAAGTAAATTAAAATCGTTTTCTAAAAAAATATTATTTAGGTATTATATTTTGTTCCTCTAGAAACATACACTAAAATAGGTGTATGAACTTTGAGAATAAATGAATGCTATAATTTAATAATTTACTAACAGCTTGGCAGAGTTTTCAATAAATAATGTTTGATAAGGTGCTCAAATTTATTAAAAAAAAATTTTTTTTTTTAGTCATCAGTGTTTGAGTTAGTTGCATAATATCCAAAATATAACATTTGAAAACATAATAATATCTATCATAAAAATAATTGTAAAGACTTACTATCAAAAACTATACGTACAGTAATAATAATGTTTAATTAACTTTGAAATAGACTAAATTTTTTTTAATTTTCCATTTTAACATTAAATTAATAAATGAAAGTAAATAATAATTTAGTTTCTCGCTTAATTGTTATAAGAAAATATAATTCTTTAAATTAAAAATTTGTTTAAATCTTTTTCGAGCTAAAAATACATGTTTAATAGGACCAAAGATTAAAATATCTTAAAATTCAACAACTCTGGTCAACAATATTCCAATGAACAAAATTAATCAGTTTATTATTTGCATTAACGGTCCTTATTTAAAATCATGTTTGATAATGTACACAGAGTTTTGCTGTTACCGAAAAAAATATCCACCACTTGTAGTTTTTAATTTATTTTATTATAATATTTTTTTTTCGATGGAAAAAAAATTTAAATAGATTTATAATAAACCATTTAACAAATTGATATTTGAAAAAAAAATATATATATATTCAAATTAATTTAAATATAAGTGATGAAATTAAGTTAATGTATAATAGTTTTATATTATCTATTAACATAATAATTTAATGGATATCATACAAGTATTACATAATTTTTCAAAATATTATGTTATTTTTATCATTATCATGTTACACGTTTCGTTTCAAAGAGTGTTTAATAAAATTCTTATAGGAAAAATTATCAAATAGTTTAGAAATATTATGCTAAATATAAACATTTAAATTGAATTAAAAACAATATAAATATTTAAGTAATTTGTAAAAATATTTTATAAAAGTTCCAAGCTTTTATATAATTTTATAATTTATAAATATTATAAAAATTTAATAGTTATTAATTATAACTGTTAAATTTAAATCAACATATTCCATTTAATAATTTTTAAGTTTCAAAAATGTAAACTCGGGGACTAAGAATCTATAAAATTGTATTCTTACTACTTATTTGAGATATATATTAATCATTCGTTTTCATCCCAAAATCAAATTTGTTTTTGAAATTTAAAAACTCTATATTTATTATGATTTAATTAGAAAACATAATTGTTTGATAATCAAATACAATTTTGAGGAATTGGATGAATTTTTGAATTGTAATCTTTTGCTATATATGGAATAAAATACATTACAGCGTGACCTTTTAATTATTTAAGTAGTGATGAAAACATTTAATCAAAGTAATATTAATAGTTTCTTTACTTTGTTAAAATTTACAGTTGAAACATATTCAAAGACGGAACGATAATATCTTTTCAATAAAAGTATAAAACATATGTATATGCACAGATGTATTTACGAAAATTGTTGGTTTAATGTATATAGCTACAACTTTATGAAAATAAACATTAAATTATCCGCATGATGATCATTTACTTACAGTCCTGATGATGACGAAAAATGTACGTTGTCATTAAATAAATATATTTACTTGAATTACAGTTGGTTTGTAGAAAAATAAAATTATTACAATCATGTTCGAAAAATGTTAAAAATGTAATTCTATTTAAATTAATAATACTATTTTTTAGTGAGTTGTTAATTTTATATATCTTCATTTGTTATTTTAGTCACAACTTACAGACATATGAAAAGAATATTCGTACAAGATTTTGTATGTACAAGGTGTTTTTCTTTATATTTTCGAAATGTATTGTAATAGCTTTTAAGTATTAGATTAATACTATAACTGTCATTATAGTTACCATGGGTCACATTACTCGCAAAAAGGGTAATGTTGTGAGACACCTTGAATATAAAACTTATATATTTAATTTCGAGGTGTGGACACGAAGAAGATGAAAAAAAATAGTTGAAGGTTATGGGTGTGACTTATGTTTTAAAATTTTAATTCAAATAATTCACAGTAAAATAAGTATTGTAAATGTAACATGATTTTCCATTTAATAAGTTATTCAAATTAAGTATTAAATAATTTTATAATAAAATTAACTGAATAATAATTTATATGATACGTATAAAAGTACTTGAGAAATAAGTTTACATTAATCCTGTAGATCTAACACTCGAGAGTTTTACATTAAGAAATAAGATGCATATCAAACTTAGAGGCAGCGCTTTCGATTGTTGCTAATTTAGCTACCCTCCATGTAGATAAACAAATGATATTTTTTGGATATTCTATTAGAAATTAGCTTTATGCAAGTTGCTTAAAAAAACCAAATTATTTTTCGAGTGAAATAAAAAAAAAAAATGTTTTTCCTAGTAAATTATAAACAAATACCCTTAATGACGTCATAATTCGGAAAAACAGTGATACACTTTTAAAAATATATCTGAAATTAGTTGACCAAGTATAAACTTAACTTTTTTATCAGTGGCATGTACGTGACAGTAGATCTTAAAACTTTAACGTCATTCATTGTATATAAATAATAACAAATAAATCGTGTAAAAAGTATGTTTTTCGTCAAAAAAATAATATCGCCTTCTCATCCCTGGTATTTACGGACTCCGAAATCACGCGTATCATTATCGCTACCAAACACTACACTTCAAATTTTTCAAATTTATTCGATATATTTTTGTAGAAATTTTAGCATATTGCACGTTGATACATTATATATTATATTTATTATATCATAAACTCGGGCGGATTTAAAGCTCGTGGTGGGAATAATGATTACAATTTACGACAGAACGATTTGGCACATTATATTTTATCACTGAAATAGTTTAGCAATCAATCAGCTGTTGTTGCATATAATGATGGTAGTTCGTGTCTTTCCGGGAATCTCAATCATGCTTTTACTGCACTTTCTTTAACTGTATAAAATATGCGATCAAGGAAGGTGTCATTTATGACCCACAACTAAAATTATAACAACAAAGGTTATCAATTACATGTAATCTTTTTTTTTAAATTCTTTATCCATTAAATTCAATTTTTTTTTCATTTAAAAGTTCTAAATTATGCTTGTAAATTAATTTTAATTAAAACAAGCAGTTATTTGAAATAAGTAATCGAAAAGTAATAAAACCGGTTGAATTCGCACAGACGAAGGCAATTTATTATACGAGTCGCTTTCGCGTGACTGTACTTAAATGGCCACAGAAGTCTCGACCCGCGGCCCCGGTCGTAGGTACGTAATAGCCATATAGTATCCGGCACTGGCAGTGGTATATGCTGATTTCAATATTTAATTATTCTTTATGGATTGAATTAATTTTTATTTTAATAAATGTAAGTATAAAGTACAAGAATTACCGTTTTTTGTTCAATACAAAAAAAAAACCAAATTTTTCTATGCACTGCGTTTGCTAAATAAATGGCCATCGTTTGAAATGTATGCATTCTTGTATAGTCGAAACATGAAGTTTTGCATGACTTCTCGCAACATATCAACGCGGGTTTTACTTCAGCCCCGTCCCAACTGCGTTTTGAGCACTTGGATAGCTCTTAGTGGATTGACCTAAACGACTTTTAATTTAAAGTACTCCCCTTCTCCAAAAAAAAAAAAGCCTTTAAATCGGAAAAGCGAGGGGTCACGGGATACCCTATCCCGTAAAATGACGCAGCCTGAGAACAAAGTATTTTTAGAAACGCGGTGTATAGAAAACAGATTTTTTTTTCTGTATTTAACACTGAATGATCACGCTTGTACTTTATATTTATATTTGTTATAATAAATATAAATTTAATTTATGAAGAATAATTTCGTAACGAAATCATCGCGTTTCACTGCCGAACCCTGTGCATTACTATATTATAGTCGTCGTGAGCGGTCGTCAGGTATCAGGACGCCCAGCGTGAGGGGGAGAGAACGGAAACGCTCTCGCGGGACTCGTATTACGGTTAGAGAGAGAGAAAACAGCATAATAAAAAGGCCGTTTAACGGCCGAAGTTATGATAATGCGCCACCGCGGTGTTACGACGGCGGCGGCGCGTGCGGTAAACGCGTTTGATTAATATTTTTATTATTATTTTTAGGCCTCTTTTTTTTCTTTTTCTCTTAACCGACCGTTGTCGCGCACGCTACAATTATTACTGTTATCGTCATCAACACTAAAATCGTCATCAACACGATAATCGTCGCAGTCGTCTTCTTCGTCTTTACAACACACGCCGCCGCCCGCACAACACAATACAACACTACAACAACAACAACCACAACAACCACGACAACAACAACACCAACAACAACGACGTACGCGATATTGGTTCTCGTCGATACCGACCATATACGCGTACACTCGACGTGCGCGCACACGCATACATGACATACATATATATATATATATATATATATATATATATATATATATATATATATATATATATATATATATAAGATGGACGGCGTATGTGTGTGTGTGCGTGTATGTGTGTGTGTAACAATAGAAGTTTGCGCGGCAGCGGCGGCGAGGCTGCCTCGGCGATAACCCGTGCGCGCGGCTCGTTATAATGCACTACTGCCCCGTGTTGCGTGCGTGCGTGCGTGTTATATTTATGTTTGTGTACGTCTGCAGCTCAAATATTAAAACAAAATAACGGAGAACCGTCATCAAGCGATCCAAAGGGGCGGCCATATTGTTTTCGTTTTTACGTGTTTATTTAGGAATTATGAATTATTCGTTCGTCTTATTTGTTTATGCCGCTTCGTCCTCCTTTTCGGGTTCTCCGCCGCCGACACCGCCGCCGCCGCCGCCGTCCTTCTCCCGCGCGCAGCTCTTACGGCCCGCCGCAGCCGCTCCTCTCTTCGCCCGTCTGTCTACGCGTCTGTTGGGTTTCTCTCGGGCTTCCGTCCGCGGCGTGTTTATCTAAACCGCCACCGACAACGCTGCCGCCGCCGCCGCCACCACCACCACCGTTACTACCCTCGTTCTCCTCGTCGGCGGCGTGTATCGCAGCACCCTTCTCCGCCT
This sequence comes from Therioaphis trifolii, assembly GCA_027580255.1. Lineage (NCBI taxonomy): Eukaryota > Metazoa > Arthropoda > Insecta > Hemiptera > Aphididae > Therioaphis > Therioaphis trifolii. Next base: position 129,264,836 of record CM050404.1, read on the forward strand.
TCAACCGCCGCCGCACAGCCACTACAACACTTTCCGTTCGCCACCTCTCGTCCCGCGGTCGCAGGACGCAGGGCGTTACACGACTTTGTCGTCACGTTTGTCTTGTCCTCGACGGCGTGTTCAACGATCTCTTCAATACCGAGGCGTTTAAACGTACTCGCGTGTGCGTACATATTATGCGTATTATACATATTATTATATATAGACATGTACATACAGGTGTACTATTTACACGCGTACGCGGTATACGCCGTAAGACGCCCGCACACTCGCGACACACGGGACGATAATAATTATTCGTACGCGCGTTTTATCCCCGCCGCCGTTGTTGTCACAATATTATTGTAACGTCATTAGCGACGACGACGAAGACGACGACGACGCGTCTTGTGCCGTGGAATTCGCTCGGGCGCGCGCGTGCGTGTGTGTGTACACCATCACACGCATTAATGTTGTCCGTTTTCCGTCTCGCTCCACCGCAGGCGTGCGCGCGGCACGGAAACGACCGTGTGAAGCAGCCGCACGCCGCTCCCTGCCTCCTCCTAACCGCCGGAAAGCGCTGGAAATTCGGATTTCTCGCCCGTCGCGGGTAAGGGCCGCGCCGCCAAAGACCCTGCAGGACCGCGGGCGCGTGCTCGTGAGCCCCGACGGGCACGGCCGACGTCTGAGGTTCCGGGGCGACTGAAGCCCTGGTCACTCGACGAAACGTTTATGGAAGCGACGAACGCCTGACAAAGTTACCTCGCCGCGCTCGGTTTCCAATACACGGCCACACGGGCGTACCTGATTACAATAAAACGTTCCACGCGGTTTTTTCCAATCCACTTATGCTGTCGAGGCGAGTAAAACATTATACGTATAGTATAAACATTGGCTAAGATAGAGGGGGGATTATTTCCCCAAGACTATTTATAGCCCTCCCCCCAAAAAAATAATGTTCACACTAGTATTATAGTACGCTAATGTAGTACACTAGAGTATATTAAAAACATTATCCTGAGCTCCAGACCCCCCCCCAAATATCAAACACTATTTGTACATATGTGTATGTACATGAGCTACGACCATTAGATTATGATGAATACGATCACGTCGGTCGTGAATTGTATTTTTCTCAAAAATGCGAACACGAATAGAACGGTCTTCTATACGTTGTCTGATTGCCGCAATGCCGCGACTGGTTTTCAACAGTTATTAATGCTTAACACAATATTAATCGTCTTATTATAATAACGTCATACCATTGTCACCGATAGTTAATTGAATGGTTATAATTTTTTATTACAAACGAATGCTTTTCCTTGTTTCATAACTATAATAATATTCAATCAGAAGAAAAAAATATTCGGAGGTCTAAGCCCCCCTGAATTCTTCTTTCTACTGCCGTCTATGACTGCATCCAGAAGGTGACTAGGGCGCTGAAGATGCGACAAAGATGCGGTTATACTAAATAATCAAATAGCTAACACTCAAATATAACTAACCTAAACGTATGCAATCGTGAATATACCTAACAAAATACAAAGTGTATGTTAATGTCTATTATTTTCATTGTAAAATATTATTATTTATTTATTTTTTATACATTTTTAACAGTATGCCTACTGTTATAAACTTATAACAATCGGAAAGCTCCCTCTTTTATTATTTTTTAAAATATACAGAGTACTTACTTATTTTCAAGCCCCTTCCCCCATTGAAAAATCCTGCGTACGCCATTGAATATTATTCACGTAAGTGGTCACAAGGCCTCTTCATCTCTTTAAACAATTCCACTACCTTTTCAACTATTTATTTATGTTTCTTGTGAAATTCTCATTCCGAAAATTATCTTTCTTCACTGCTTAAGAGTATGGAGAAATCATAATCGCGAAAACAAATAATCGTAAACTTAATTACGAAATTTTGTTTTTTTATTTTACAATTTGATATATCTTTTATGTTTTGCTTCCCGAGAACCCGCGTATTTGATAAAATGTCTTTGATAAGTCATGTGCAAGAACTGTGTGGTGACATAGAGTTTTATTTTTCTCTCGAATCACCCTATCTCACGGGCATCACTCCAAGTGTCGATCACCGTTTGAAAAATTAACTTCAAGTTTAGCTTAACTATCATAGTATAAACTGTACAATTATGGTGCGTTATAGTACAGTTAATTACGTATTAGTTTATATATATATATATATATTACGTATTTAGTTTAGTACGTATTCATGTCACTTAAGACGCCTTTGCCTAGCCATCTTCATTTTGTCGTGAATCATTGTAGTTAAACCATGGTTTCAATAATATACTCCTTTCGAGTCACCACTGCACTGCAGGAGCACGCGAGATATAAATGCAAGGATACGACGATGTTAACAAACGAGCTCGCGCGCGCACACACAAACACAGCTATCTTAAGCACGCGTGCAAGTTTATACGGGCAAGCGAATGCAATCTTTTTGGAGAACCCACATGTAATATTATATATATACGCACGCATACGATAGACAATGTAATGCGGAGTACGTAAATTTATAACCGTAAAAACATAATCCAAACTTAAAACGGGTTTTCATTAACTTTCTTGTGTACACAAAATGAATATACAATAAAATATTTATGCGTATAATAATAACGATGATAACGTTATTTATTTATTTTTGTTGAAAATCAAACAGTACATGTTAACAAATATTAAACAAACATCCTCCAAAGACGACCGAGCTTGTGTTCAAGGATGATATTAGAATGTATACACTTTTGATCCATATTTCAAGAGCAACACGAAAAGACGGTGAAAAGTTTTTTATGTGTGTATATATATATATATATATATATGTGCATGCAATTTTTTTTATGTAGGTATACGGACACTAGTTTGTATGGTTGGGCACTCAACTAGTATCATTCACATGGGGGCAAGAAATATAAGAATACATTATGTTGTTATTATTACACATACTTTTAAATATTTAGCTGCGTTCATAAACTACCATATTTAAAAAATGATATTAAGTGACAAGAGATTAGTTCACTTAAGTGTTGATGACAAGGAATTTATTTCCAAAAATTTGTATCAACTAAAATTTAAAAAAAAATAATGTAAAAGAATTGAAAATATTTTACATAATTTAAATTTACTACGTTCATTATTTTAAGCAATTTCTATAAAATATCTGTTCATTATTGTAATATTGGCTTTTCTAAATTACAGTCTATCACCTTTTGGAGCACTTCTAGTGCTTTAAAAAGTATTTTCCATAAAATAAAGTAATCTATCACAATTTCACCAGTGAATTTAAATCCACATAAATCATAAGAATAATATTCATAGAAAACTATTCGTGGAAAAACTACTGAATATTCCAATAAATAAATAATAAATAAATAATAATTAAGTGGAAAAAATGACCTTGAATAGAAAACTTATAGGTTATTCATTTAAATTCTTAGTTACACCCTTTTTTTTTATTCAATATATTAATAAATAATTAAATATAAATATAAACACACACGCTGATTCAAAATTTTTATTTCAGCAATTTCATTATATAAATAATCAAAATAGAATTAAATTTACTATATGAAAGTTTCTTTATTTAGAGAAATTTAAAATGATTATTAAATTTCATATATTTCAATTACCCTTATGGAGTAATTTTGGGGATTGATTTGTGAAAATCAAATGGAAATCTATATTTTTTTGCAAACACAATTTAAAAGTATTTTTTAAATATATTTTAGTGGTTGAAAAAAATTAGTTAATGCAAAATTTTAAGGTTTGAGATCGATTTAAAATTTTGCTGCATTGTACGTGTTAAATGTATTATGACCGCACCCGTAACCACTCTTTACAAGAACCACACTGTAACTGCAATACAATTTCTAAAAACTTGAAAAAAGCTCTCAAACTTTAAGTTATGCATCAAATAATATTTTTAACCATTAAAATGTATTAAAAAATATCTTCATATTGTATTGATAAACAATATAAGAACCCATTTGATTTTGAATAGTTAATCCCAAAATTATCCATCAAGGATATTAAAAAAAATTATTTCAGATATCCTTAAATAAAGTAAAATGTGTATTATATATATATATATATATATATATATATGATAAAAGTGCTGTAACACAATTTCTGAACGCCCTGTATATACATGTAAAAATTATTTATGAATTACAAATATATAATATATATATATATATATATATATATATATATATATATATATATATATATATATATATATATATACACACAGATAATATCTATAGTCTATACCATGGTGTGATGATAGTGATATTATGATAGATATTATGCAGTCGACTAAACTTGATTATGACTTCATTAGACTACATATTTACTAAATCCAATGAATCGACTACATTTTAAAAGAAAAATTAATTTGATCATAAAACATTCAGAATGATAGAATCTAAAAAAACTATGACCCGGATTTATTAATGATAATTGAATAAATGTGATTTTTATTAAGAAGTTTTAACTTATGTAACTAAAATATACTTAAATTAGCTTAATACTTCAGATAAAATCATAATATAATAAACGTTATTTGTTTTGACCTACAATATTAAGTGTTTAAATTTGATGGTAAACTTATTCAGGTTGTCCAATTTTTTTTAGTACGAGTATATAAATATATACCTAACGATATATGAATAATACTCTTTAAGTGTTTTATTTTTTTTATAACAAAAAAACCAAAATATGTCAATGTTGTAAATCAAGATTATATGCATATATATATATATATACGGTCATATACGAGTTATTATTGGTACCTATTAAATAATATATCGAAAAAATAGGCATACAATAAGAAATAATGAATTTGAGAGGGTAATCTAATTCTCATGTGAAAACGAGTTGATTAGACACACAAAACTATAAATGGTTTAGAATTTAGAACCACTAACTTGAATGTGCATTTTTAATCAAGGAAAATTGTTTGTGGTAAATTTGATATTTTGGGCGCAGTAAAAACATAGCGTACAAAACAATAAATAATAATATAGAATAAATGCGCTGCAGATTTTGAAATGACTAAAAGGCCTACGGCATTTTCAATACTTCGTTTCCCTCGACGATCAAATGTTTATTTAACGTAGGTACATTACGTATTCGTATTACATGTCTGTTATTAAATACAATCGCACTTTTTTACCCTCGTTTAATATTTATATGTATTTTAATGTACCTATTAATCTTTAGGGTAATTAAATGCATACGTGGCTGCCGCTGCCTACATAGTTTCTAACATTTTTTTTTCTATGAAGGTTATATTAAATGCCAATTTGCATTGAATACCATTCCCTTTTGTACAATAAGGAGAGGAAAACAACGATAGGGATTAGTTGATGACACTTATACTTTGAGAAAAGAAGATCAAACGCGGCGATTAAACTATGTTGTAAACAGTCTTTTGCGTGGCATATCTGACACTCATTATGATTCAAGTGCTCAATAGTATTTCTATAGAGCTTATTAAATCAAAGGAGAAAGACACTTAGACTACTTTATCCACTTAAAAGTCAAAATCCAACAAAGAAGAAAGTACACGTTAAACAAAATGTCTGACTAAAACAGTAACTATAATTTGTTTATATATTAAATGTACAAGTTTATTATCACTCCTAAATAAAAATCTATTTTAAAAATATTATTATGTCAATATGTAGCTATGATTTTTTTTATTTAGTTCTTTTAATTATAACAAGTAAACAGTTTAGTATAAACAATACCATCACGACTGAAGCTGAACAATAAAATAATAAACAATGCGAACAGATACATTTGTATATATTTAAATTAATTAAACACGGTGATGTAAGAAATAGAAAGGAAATCGTTGTATTAAATCAACTCTCGTCTTTCTGGATCATAAGATATTTCTTTTAAAATAATCAGCAATCATTAAACGTGATACTGATTATTTAGTTATTAATTGTAATAATACAGTAATAATAACAATAATAATAATAATAATAATAATAATAAATTGAACAAAATGGTCATATTTTTTTCAATTCAATTATTTCAATCTTAACTTTTTATAGACTTAGGATAAACGTTGGTACTTCTACGTAGATTTAACAAATCAAACATAATAAAAAGGACGTACTTTGCATCATTGGGTATTCTGTGCTCCTTGGATAATATAATAGTGATGGGTGCATTGAATTTTAAAGAAACGATACATCATTTTTTTTAGTAATACGATTCCGAGCAAAGCTTCAGTATGAAAATATACCGTTTATATATTGTACTATTTTTTGTCTAATTATCGGTAGGTTTATTTATATCGAAACCGTTTTGGTCTTAACAAAGGATTCATTTTTTTTTTTTATCAAAGTTTTTTATTCTATTTGTTATTCTATTTCATATTGATTGGATGGTAAAATAATTTTTTATACACCTCCAAGTTAAAAAACGATGTAAAAACGGTTATTACCCTAAATATCACATAATAATTTAGACAAACGTGTTTAAAAAAATGTTATTAGAAAAATACAATCTTTAAATGTTTTTTTATAATATGTATGCGTATGTACGGAAATAACGGATTAACATGATTTGGCTGAGTAAAAGAAGCCACCCAGTGGTGACACTTTTTTGCATGGATCAATTGATGATTCATTTTTTTTTATATTAATTTATACTTGTGAGGCTAGCTATGTTGTATTATTTGAATTGAATTCTCTGACGGGGATTTTAATGGTCAGCTAGGCGGGATCGAAATCGTTTATAGAAACGTTGGATGTAGTGATTGATACAGTGTTTATGTGTAAATCGGAGTGTAGAGTGCGATTTGATACGTATAAAAGTGAACCCGGATTAAGCGGAGTGTAGTTGATTGGAATGCTAGGATTTTTTTATATGTTCAATGGTTTGACGACTCCCCGTAGCCGAATACCGTAAAAACAGATAGGTACAAGCAGTGTTTAGTACAAGTTTATTTTATTTTTTAAGATTTTTCGTTAAGAAGGGAATAAATGTTGTTGCGTCTTTGGTTGAATAAAAATTGTTTTTTTTTTTTTTTTTTGATATGAATAGCCCAGTCAAACGTTAAAAAAAATTCAGAACATCGTTTTTTAATTTTTGTTTGGTATCTCTAAGTGAGTATTAGAGTTAAGTCATAAAACATTTTTAGAACTGTTTGTCAAGAATAAAATGTTTGTAATTATGTGTTAACGACATATTATGGTTAAAATTTCATGTTTCTAAAACTATTACTTTTGGAGTTGTGACTAAATAACTAAAATCGATTTATTGAAAGTCTCGTTTACGCAAATCTTACTGTTTACTACTCGTTTTTTTTTTTTTTTTTTTTTTTTTTTTTTTTGAGTTTTCCTTCAAGTTTGAAAAAAACCACCTTTATGCGATTTATGATCTATAGAGTAGCTGGATGAAACTTTTAGACAGTGTTAAGTGTGCCAAAAAGTGTCTCAGAGAAAAAAATAATAAAAATAATAATAAACATTATTGTAAAACAAACATATCATTTGCTTCACTCGGAATCTAAAATTACTATACATAAATTTTAAAAAATTGCATAGGTGTAGATTCATAGTTTTTTGTTATTTGTTCGATATTTTTAACCATATTTTTTTTACAAATGTAATCCTAGAACAATTATAATATTACATTACAACATTACAACTTACAATTACAATATTAATAATGATTTTTATAAGATTATTTACAGTATTTCATTTTATTTGTCGAAAGACTCAAATAAAAGTTTTAGTCTTAATTTTGAATTCTATTTTTTATATTTTTGAATTTTGTTATTCAGTAATACTTGATCAATTCTATTTTAGTATACAATATCCTGTATTCATACTATGTTAATAAAAATTTACGAAGTATGAAATAAAATACTACAGTAATGACGTATTTAAAAAATTGCAATCTTGATGATTTATTCCGTGGTCAGGTATTTAAATAATATGTTGTAAATTAAAAGCACGTTATTTAGTGACTAAAAGATATAAAATTATTATTTTGTATTTTTGTGGTAGAATATTCTTAGTTTCAAAACACTTCAATAAGTTCAATGTCTAGAAGAATATTTCTGATAATAATTAAAAAATGTTCATAATACTGAAAATGGATATTCAACCCGAAACATCATTATATCATTTTGTATTACCGTACATATTTTAATTTAGGACACAACTTTCATATTGACTAATCATATTTGAGAAATAGTGAGATTTTTTTGACGATCAGTATTTGAAAAATCAGGACATTGTTGACCATTCTGTATAGTCACATATCTTTTATTTGTCTCATCCATAACTCGAACAGTACTCGTTCCGAATATATGAAGATCCTAGTTTGTACAAATACGTATTATTATCTTTTGTTGATTATATTTTACGTACTACTATTGTGTTTGGTAAAAAATATTTGTTCTAATTATATATATATATATATATATATATATATGTACATATTAGATATGTTATATTAACAAATATAGGTAACACAAAGATAACTATTATACGTTTTATTTTATAATTTGTAAATTATCTAAACTTAATCATATTTGTTTTTTGAAGTTTTAAGAAAATAAATATTAACTTTATATGATTTAGTATTATTAATGTTTCAAAAAGTTACATATTGTTCTTCAACTAGTGTTATTTTCATTTCATAAAATTACACCGACTGAAATATTAACAGTTCATATTAAAATTAGGTATATGTATAACTGTTTTCATAATTTATTACGAATAATTTTGTTTCGTGATAATAAATCATTACCTATAGGTTATAGTATTCATAGATCTATCTCATATATGTCAAATATCAAATTCAATATTTTGAATAATTTATTGAATTAGAACCATTAAATACAATTCACATTATCGAAAACGTAGATACTTCGCTAAAGAATTTCTGTGTACCTATTATCAACCTATACCATTTAGTCACTAAAATCATAAATAAGTAAAGTAAAACTTTACATCACTTTCTGAACATAGATCGACCCATGTTAACTTTGTAATACTCATGCAGAATGGTCAGGTCATGGAATCTGCATTTTACCTACCACCTTAAATTAATGATTCCTTGCAGAATACTTAAATGATTGCATAAAACATAAACTATGACCATATTTAAAATTATTTTGCTCTTCTTCTTATTATTTTTTTTTAATATAAATTTATAAAATTCAACAAGAAGAAATTTATTTGAAATTCTTGTAGGTAAATTTATAAACTTGTGATTTTATGTAAAACATTTATCTAATAAATTATCGGATTTTATATTTAAAAATATAAATTACGTTTTTTATAGTATATTGATTTATTTTGTTTGTTGCATTTTATATAGTAAATATAAACAAAAAATTCATTGGAAATATTTTAAAAATCAACTTGAATCTTAACTTTTTATTTTTTCCATGTTTTTGGGAGTTAGTCAACTAATTTATTTAAAAATAACTCTATTTAAGTTTAAAATACACTACAGTAGTCAATACGCACTTAGCATAACACATACTATAGCATACATATTGTTAAAATTATATTTACTTATAGATACCTATCTAAATAATTAACCGAAAAACATTTTGGAATATAGATTTAACTTTTCATAGATTATAACTAACATCTAAAATTGAAAATCAGAAGTAAAATTAGATTTTTTTATCAGCGAAATTACTTGTATTTTACAATGATAAATATTTTTTTTCGAATATTGTATTTATTATTGTTTTTGCTAATTATTATTGTTATTGTTATTATATTATTAAACTTATACTTCTATTTAATAAATTTCAAATATTTTTGTGTTCAAAATTAAATATGTTGAGTAGTATTATTTAATATTCAGAAGTGAGACAGAACAATAAATATAATAAACAAACAAATTAATAAGGAATTAGTTCCTAGATAAATAGTTCAAAATACTTTAATCATTTAAGTTAGTAAGTAATAATATTATCTATGTAGAATATTTACATAAATATATGTTTTTTCTATCCCGCATTGAATATTTCTTACTAGTTCTTTTTTATGTAACTATTGAATTATTGTTTTTAGAAAGATTTAGGGTAGTATATCATTAAACAGCAAGAAATATGATTTAGAAAAGCTCATACTAAGTAGTATATATAATATACTTATATTAATCTTATAGAACAACACGAATCAATGGAAATAATTGTATTATATTTTGTTTTAAAATATAGATAAATGGTTAAAGAACGATTTGGTTTACTCGGGGATAATAGTATCATACTGACACTAACATTATAATTGAAATCTGCAAGTATGTTTTAGACAGGGTTATTGTTGGTTTACCTCTTAGTTTCTACAGCTTACTTTTTTTATTGTTATTTGCAATATAATTATTGACCTATAGTAGAGTATCATATCTATAAAATGTTCAATAACATAATATATTTCACTAGTATTATTAATAAGCACATATTAACATAATTTAAAACATTTTTAAAAATTATTTGGAATTTTCATGACAACTAGAATGGAAACAAGCAGTTCATTTGTCTTACACAAGTTTGTATGAGTACAATATTCAATAATAATCATGATAAAGAAATCGTTTAATATACAGGAGTTTTTTTTTATGCACCTATATTGATGTCTTCAATACCTACTGTTTTCAAATTAATACGCTTGAAATATCAATGATATTATGTATAATATGATAGGTACATAATTCATTGATTATGAATTATAAGAATATACAGAATACTATATTTAACATAATAATTACCAAATTGAGATGTCATAAAATATTGAAAAGATGATTGACATATTTGATTTTCAAAATTATGCGTATTACGGAAATCTAGGGCGCACACTGAATTTTGTCATGGAGGCGCTTAAAAATTGTTAGTGGTTAAATAGACAAAAAATGATTTTTCAGAGGTGATAACAATATATATATATATATATATATCTCTTCTTCGAGTGCCATATTCGTTAACGAACGTTGGCAATCATGTTAGCAATTTGATCTTTATTAATGGCTGTTCTGAATAAAGATATTGTTGATGTATTGAACCATTTTCGGAGGTTGTCCAACCAAGAAATTTGAGGTCTTCCCCGGCTCCTTTTTCCTACTATTTTACCCTGAATTATTAATTGTAGTAAATTATATTTTTCTGGATGTCGCATGTCCTAGATACTGAAGTTTTCGTGATTTTATTGTTTTTACTATTTCAAGTTCTTTGTTCATTCTTTCTAGTACATTGATATTTGTTATGTGATCACACCAACTAATTTTTAATATTCGGCGGTATATCCACATCTCAAATGCTTGAATTCGATTAATCGAAACTTTTGATAGAGTCCAAGTCTCTACTCCATAAAGAAGCACGGTGAATATATTATAGCAACGAATCATTCTAATTCGGAGATTCATGCTTAGCTGGTGACTACAGAAAATATTTTTCATTTTCACAAAAACCGCTCTGGCCTTTTCTATACGGCATCTTATTTCGTGAGAATGATCCCAGCTATCTATTAATGACTGTCCAAGATAAGTTATTTTTTGTACTTTATCTAAGGGGACATTTTTGAATCTGAGGACATTTGTCGGATTTTGTTCTTTATCAATTACCATATATTTGGTTTTTCGGGCATTTAAATTTAGGCCTAAGTTTTCACTAGCTGTTACTACTTTATTTAGTATTTTTTGTTGGTCTTCTATGCTGCCAGCTATCAGTACAGTGTCATCTGCATATCTCAGGTTATTAATAACCTTCCCATTTATGATAATACCTTCTTCTGTATTTTCCAATGCTTCTGACATAATTTCTTCTGAATATAGATTGAAAAATATTGGCGAAAGGATACATCCTTGTCGAACTCCTCTCCTAATTCTGAAGTCATTAGAGAGTGTGTTGTTTATTCTGATTTTAGCTTGTTGATGCCAATATAAGTTTGTTATGAATTGTAGGTCTTTTCCATCTATACCAATTTTTCGTAGAACTTCGATCAGTTTTTCATGCCTCAATTTGTTAAATGCTTTCTCGAAATCGATAAAACACAAATATACTTTTTGGTTGATATCGCGGCATCGTTGAACAAGTATTTGTATGCTAAATAAAGCTTCTCTAGTTCCAAGTCCATTACGGAACCCAAATTGTTCTTGACTCATATGTTTCTCCGCTTTTTTGTAAATTCTGGCGTGAATAACTTTCAAGAATATTTTTAGTGTGTGGCTCATAAGACTGATTGTTCTATATTAATTGCATTTCTTTGCGTTTGGCTTTTTAGGTATTGCTACAAATGTGGATTGTAGCCAGTCATTTGGTATATAACCATTTGGTATATATATATATATATATATATATATATATATATATATATATATATCAGCCTTTAAGTTTGGTTTATGTTCATTCAAAAGAGTATTTATTTTATTAATAAAAAAACATAAAAATGATGTAAGAATTTCGTTATTGATATTTTAAAATACTCATCGGCAGTATGTAGACATTTTACAACGATTTCTTTTCATTGAAATTCTTAAAATACGAGAATGGGCACAAAAAAGTATTAATTTTCTTCTTAATATATCATTAAAATGATGAAAAATATTTTGTCAATATATTGTGTTTTTTTTTTACTTATTCAGTTAAACTCTCAGGTAAATGCATTACTTCGATTAAATCAATGTTATCTCTAAGGAAAGTTTTAAATTATATATGTTGTATACATATATATAAATTATTGTTTGAAAATATCATCAATAACTATTAAACATAACATTGTATACGATCAAAATATATGTTTTGAATTATGATAATAATTATTTCTTATCAATCAAAGGTGGTTCAGAACCTAAAATCACTCCCTTCTGTATGCTCCTTATGGATACAATCTATTTACAAAAATAAATTGAAACAAAATTTAATAAAGAGTTGAATTAAGTATAACAGAATAGAATACTTGCATATAAAATTAAAATTTAATAGTAGATATTAATATTATTTCAGAGGACTTATTACGACCATAAAGCCACGTAATACTATAATAAAAGTTTAGAGTTTTGGATATATTTAAAAACAAAAAAAAATCATAATATTATATTAGGTGTTAAATGTATTATGTAGTTGTAAATTTATATTATTTTTTACTATTGAATTATTAACACCAGCTATGTACCTACCTACTGCAGTTAATATATTAAATATTACTATAGAGATGTGATATTCCATATTTTATAAAATATGTTCCTGGTTCATTACACCGACTCGTTGGACACAGATTTTATGTTAATATTCCAAACTTCCGGTGCCTAACATACGTTTTTAGAACACACATTGATACCAACAGTCTCTCCTATTTGTTTGAATCAACCAAATCAAATTATCAAGTGTTTCTTTTACTAGACAATTAGTCATGTTTGGTTGGTTAAATTATTATGACATTCAACAGTGATTTTTATGTTGTTGTTGTTTTTTTTTTTTTTTTTTTTTTTTTTGAAGTCGTTGTCGTTGAGTTGTAATATTTTATAATTCATGAAACGTAATAAGTTATACTATCCAGCCCAATGTTATCGATCTAAATGGAACGTAAAGAAAATGCAATTTTAGCAAATAATACTTCACCGTTCTCGGGCAGTACGATATTAAAACGTTAAAACAAGAGGCCGGAGAATCGTGAAAAAAAGCGCAAAAAGGATGCGATTTGCAGAACACGCGCACGTAATGGAGCTCAAGTGTGTTTATGTGTGTTTATGTGTGTGTATGTCTGTAGTACGTGGGGTAAATGGGCAGGGGGTTCAGACGCGTACGTTACGGCAGGTCTCGTTTTCACGATTGTTTATATAATAATATGAAACTGTCGGCAAACAATATATATTATTATAATATTGCGTAGACGCGCGCGCGCGCGCGCGCACACACACACAGATACACACACGCGCACGCATATTACATAGATATAAATGGATTCGAATCAGCAGTTTTGCTTTCCGTCTGTTCAAAATACATACTATTTTGCAGTGTTCATGCGAACACAACGAGCATGAGACTATGCATAAGAGGTATACGGCGTACACCACCTACGCGTATTCATTAAATTGTACGATTTCGAACGCTACAAAGTGTTCGCGCGGGCTATATCCACGGGTCAAATATTTTATAACACTATGAAGTTTATGACGATGACGATATATAAGCCATTTTATAATATAATATGATATATTCGAAACCGCTAACTACGCGTTGATGGTGTGTCAAGCTTCAGACTAAATTTGAACATTTTAGATTTAACAGACCGACTATATTTGGGAGCTTGCACTCTGTTGTTACATTCTAGCTAATCCTTTAAAAATCATATTTTGTCAGGTTATAAAGCATAAATTACAAACAATTTTTCTTATGGTTAAAAGTACTTACGGCACATGCATTTTATTTAATATTAATATTAGTGGAAAATTCATTTTTCAACGTGATTTTACAACCCTCAGAAATTTTTTGATGTGTCATACGATCTTTGGAATTTTCATATTCCGAAGGAGTATTACGTAAGATCAACGATAGTTTTGCAATAAAATCAATATAAAATGAGATAGCCTCTCTCTCATATGCAAAACACAAAATAGGTTTTCAATTTTACTCAACAAACTGAGATCAATCACAATATATATATATATATATATATATATATACAGAAAACACGTAACACGCTGTATAGACTATTATAAGCGCCATTTGAATGAAACTATCGAGGGTGCTGGATTTATGTCGACTTAACTATTCAAGTGAGTTGTGGAGAAATCTGCCCACAACCTTATTCATACAGTTATAAATTAAGAATTAATCAATAACATATTTTACGTATCAGTAATACTAATACATATGATATTTAATGGAAATATTTTTTTCTAATTTTATTGAGCCGTATATATTAGCAACAAAAATCTCATAAATAAATATGTATTGTTACTATAGGTATATTAGGTATATCATTATTTACAATCATAAGCACAAAATAATTTTCACAGTGCGCTGAAAAAAAATAACAATAATAATTTGTTTAAAGACCACAATTAGTTGTTACGGCATTTGGAAATTTGGCAGCGTCGAGGACAAAATACATCTAAATTAAACTTTCACAAATTAGGGGGTACCAGGCACCCTTTGACATACCCTGAATCGTGCCTATGTGGAACTCGTGTATGCATGATCGTGTACAGTACTATACTTGCCCGTGTGGTAAAACAATCGAATATCACCGAAACGTCCCTGCTATACAGCATGTGCAGGTTATTACGCGCGTGTATATACAATGAATCTTCTTTAAAACGAACTTCCATTTATCGAAAATTCTTGTTTAACGGAATATTATTTGGAACAATGACATTCACTGTTGATTATGAATGAATTTATCTCTGTACAACGAATCTGCTGCTTTTTTTTTATAACGAATAAATTATTCGATCATAAATCGATTTATTTGCAATTTTGTACCTCCTATACGCAGTTTTTTTTACAGAAGAAGGGATATTAATTGATTTTTTTTCTCTAGTAAAAATACTTAGATACACAAATATATATGTCTGAAGATATTTTTTATAAAACTCAATGAAGAAAACTAAAAATTACAAAAAACAATCGATTTCTTTTCACAAATTATTCCGATTAAAACAACATTTAAATAACACTAGGCTAATAATCTATGTAATTGAAGCCTTAACCAAAATAAAAAAAATAAATAAAAAAACAACATTTTTGGAGAAATTCAAACAATAAAATAATAAAATAAGTTAATGACATGAAATACACTGAAAGTTATAATGCATATTATGTCATATATGTAATAAGTTTTGTAAAATGCTATGATTAAGTAATTTGAATCGATTAAGTGAAAGTATCGTTTGCAGCAAATTTTACCACTTTTACTCGGGTTTTCGGCAGTTTTTTCTCACACCTGAAAAAAATTATCGAGAGGAGAGAAAAATTATCAATTTCAAACACAATCTACAAGCATTTTCCATTCTATAAAGTTGCAGAACGAAACTTTGGACCACTCTGACTAGTGACTACCCAAAAAAGTGTTCACAGAAAAAAAAAAATAAACACATTGTCAAACCAATAGATTCTACGTTTCACTCGGACTCCAAAACAGATGTGATTCTATATGTGTATGCGAATTTCTCTACATAATACGAATTTCGTCAGCAACCCCCGACACTTTGTAACGACAAAGTTACACACGGTATCAATCAATGATAACTATTACAACCATATTATCATACACCGACAACGCGGCGTCGCGTATTACGAACACCGCACGCGGACGGACGTCCGCATGTCGGGTCTTCCCCGATCGAACCCCTGCGTCGAAGGCCGCCGCCGCGCTTCGACGCCACGCCGCGAGACCCGCGGACTGCCCCCGGGGTGACGTGCTCGTAATACACTCGTGGACGGGTAGCGACGGATTTACACGCGCGTTTTGTACGATATAGTTGAAAATACATCACAACGTGTTGTACACGATTTCTCAGAGAGCTCCTCGCGGGTTCGTTGCACTCGGTGCAGCGTGGCGAGCGCGTGCGCGTACGTGCGCGTGTTTGGTTTAGGCAAAGGACCGGGTGTTTTCGATGTGTGCGCTGCACCGACGTGTAAATGTTTAGCTTGTGAGAAGAATTATTTGTGTGTATATACGTATTATACATTATATACGCGTACGAGTGTGTGTGTGTGTGTGTGTGTGTGTGTGTGTGTGTGTGTGTGTGTGTGTGTGTGTGTGTGTGTGTGTGTGTGTGTGTGTGTGTGTGTGTGTGTGTTTGTAAGCCTAGGTTCGGGGGTGGTGGAAGTGGCTCGTAACGATGAGGATAGGGGTGTGGGAGAGACAGAACGAGGGAAGAGAGAGACAGGAAATGAGAAAGAGAGAGAGAGAGAAGAGCCACCTAGAAACCGTGTCCGCCGACGACCAGTACCAGCAATTATTTGTCGCTGGAAAAGTAAATAAAAATGTTTGTTTATAAAACAAATATTAAACAGAATGTAAACATAACAGGCAGGGCCGCGCCTACGTTCGGCTGATGGATGGGGCCATAGACCCTAAACAAACAAGAGAGTATTTCCAACACTCGTGCAGCCAGGAGTAGCAGCACCAGCGAGCAGCAGTGACGATGACGACAACGACGACGATGGTGGCGGCGGTGGCGGCGGTGCGCCAGCGCTCGCGAGGCGCACGAAAAATTCTACGTCTTCGGGCTCTCGACAAAACCGCCGAAAACGTTATTCTTGTTGTTGTTATTATTATTATTATTATTGTTATTGCCGTCGTCGACGTCGTTAGATCGTGCGTTACTTTTCGTTATTTTCATTCCGATCATTTTTTCTCCTGACGTTTCACGTTATTTCGACAGGTTTTTTTCTATTCCTCATATTATACGCGTTGGTCGTCGTCGGCCGTAAAACTGTCAAAAAGAGATAAAACTTAGTGCTGCACTCGCGTCCCACAGCGTTACGACTATTCAAAGGTGTCAAGATTTTTCGCGTTCACGCTCTACAATCGATTTTTGACGAGTGATCTATAATCTATATTTTGCGTACACTGTATAGCGTGACCTAATGAACTGAGGGGGGAGGGGGTGAAGAGAGTCGTAACTCTTAAGTCTCTGACAATTTTTACCCAACCACGTCTACATTTAACAAAAGTAATTCTATAGACTTGTTCTTAGTGGGTAATACATTTTCTTATACTTCAGGTAGTAGGTACACATTAATAATTCGTCTCGAGTCACACTTACACACTATAATAAATTATATTACACTTAAATTTTAACATACATGTGCATAGTTATAGTATCTAAATTTTAAATTTATATTCATTATGACTTCGGTAATGATCATGGTTTTAATGTGTCAGTTTAATCAACACAACTTGTATAATATTATAATCTATTAAAACGTAAAATCTCCTCAACGGTTATTTTGATTAAAATTATTTAAAAAATTACAGTACACTTCACTTTTAAACTATCATTAAATAATAAAAGTAATTTAGTTCTTTTTGGAGCGATTACTGTCTCCCAAGTTTCCCATTGGATCCTAGGTCCACGTTTTTACTGGGTATCTCACGAAGACATGACAATTTTACATTGGAAATACATGAAAAATATTTATATCTTCGTGAGACACCCTACGCATAAAATTATAAGATTTAATACTTAAATACGAATAATATAATAACGCAGACGTTTACGTCGGATTGTGTTTATTGGGAGCTTCCGCGGCATGCGAATTCGGTTTTTATCGTCGAGCGTCCGCCACTGGTTATTTGAGGAGAACGACGATACCAAAACTAGACAAGTACTTATATTAAAGTCGTCAGTAAAAAAAAAATCATGACTTGTCTGAGGTTAAGTGAGTGTAGGCATTGTAATTTGCGGGTACTCGCAAGTCGTCAATGATTTTCACTACGGTCGCAGTACGAAGCTGTATTTATTTTTTTCTACGTCGTTAAAGGACAAGACTCTATCCGTCTGTTTTGCTAGGAAGATTTTATTATTTTATACTCGTGCGTGATTTTTTTTATTTGTGATTTCAAATGTGATCAATTTTGTATTTGTTTTTTCGATGTACCTATAGATCTACCGAAGCATAAAATATGAAAAATAAATAAAACCTTTTACAAAACATCGATAAAGTTTTATTTCTTACTCAGAAAAAAAATCACTGCTCGATAGATAGAACGGTTGATTTATAAATCACTACCAATGAAATACTAAAACAAGTGTATATCTACTTACTTTCTTGTGTATTTAATGTTTACATAATGTAAAAAATCGATCCAGTCATAAGATCACTAGTTAATATTTCTTCA
This sequence comes from Therioaphis trifolii, assembly GCA_027580255.1. Classification (NCBI taxonomy): domain Eukaryota; kingdom Metazoa; phylum Arthropoda; class Insecta; order Hemiptera; family Aphididae; genus Therioaphis; species Therioaphis trifolii. The sequence continues at coordinate 129,283,677 of CM050404.1, forward strand.
ACCGTGTTCTTTTACATATCTTTGCGATTCTTCGATTTTTATCAAATTATATTGTAAATCGTGTATAATGTAAAACTATACTGCATCCTCCTTCTTAGTGGCACGACGAATGCATATTATTTTGACCCGAGGTCCTATTAATTTGTAAAAATGGTTTCCATTCCAATACAACACGCGGACAATATGATATATCATAGATCCGGGTTCACCAATCCACGGCTTGCCTTGGATAATTTTAGGCCTCGCAAAATGTATCACACTTATACAAAATATGTTTATTTTGTCCTATGTAATAAACTTTTCGTAATAAAAATGTTGTATTTTTTCTGATGCAATGATATCTGATCAGTGGATTCATTATAATAATAATATTTTTTTTTTTTTTGTATTGAGTACAAATGTATTATGTGGGTATATAATATTATAATAATAACATTATAATATACGGTCCTCGAGATTAGGTTTAATACAATTCCAGAGTAACCTGCAAGATCATTCGGGTCAGGCACCCCTGGTATAGATGGTGTCGGTGATATGGTTTATGACTGTGCACGAAATAATATTATCTAATATATATTATGACCACATTTAATTTTATTAAAACACAAATAATAAACCACCACGTATGTATAAAGTTTACCGCGTTTCTTGCAAAATCGGTTTTTAACTTAATCAAAATTATTATACACCGTTTACGTAATAATATCTTATATCATCTATATTCATGGTATTCGAAAAAGTTGTAAAAAAGTAGGTCTGTGTTCAAATTATACGTTATAACGTGTATAATAATAAATAATACACATCCATAATAAATCTTCGAAATTTAATTTGAAGTTATACCCTTGCCCGTACCTTACATGTTATCTTCGACTACAATATTATATGTACAAAATCGAGTTATTTATTTACACCAGTCAGCGGGTGAATACTTCGAATCAATTAAAATTTCATTAGATTTTTATGTTTATTAAATCCATTTATAAAATCTCTCGAAAATGCGGTTTTCGCTTTCAATTTTACACCCGCGTCATAATTTACAATGCGATTCGTACGCGTACAGTATAATATGTATTAATAATGCATTTCGTATTTTGAGAAAGACGTGAAAAATGAATTTTGCATACACGCGGACCATTGTGTATCACCCGAAACGTATACACTGCATTTATATAATATTGTTATAATATATGAAACTTGGCCGTTTGATATTCAACAGTAAAAATACGGCGAATTTTCGAAACACTAAACGACCGCCCGCGTTCGGTGTACGACTCAGTTTAACGGACACGGTTTACAATAATACGATATCCATTATTACCGCCATTTCTACATGCTGATATTGATATATTATTATAACGTATATAGCTGTATAACGCTACAGCGAAACACTTGAACTCCTTATTATACGTATGCGGTATTTGTTTGATTATATATATGAATATTGATACACCGCACACGCTACGTGTGTTATGGCCCAGAATTATGTTATTGTGTTATGGCGGCAAATTCTGCATTTATAACAAATAAACATTTAAGCTCCGAAAAAACAATCGTGTTGATACACGCGCGCAGCATGAAAGAATAACAGTGATATTACAAAGTTTGTTTTAACCCGTATGTTGCGTGTAAAAAACATAATAATTAAATTCGATTGAAATATTACAAGCGAATCGATTCAAGTTTTCAGCACAAACGTATATCAAATATTATGTACCTATATAATTTTTCAAATGGTTTTAATTTTCATATTCGTATCAATATGGCAATATGCGTACTGCACTAAAAATTTCTCTTTCGTTTATTTATAAGAGTTATTTATTTAGGGGTTAAATTTTGCAATTTACATAGCTGATTTCGAATAAAAATCATTGTTAACTATAAATACTGCGGATTATTGTTTTAACGTATATATATATTTTTAATATTAGTGACAAATTAGATCATACAAACACTAATAAATAGTGACACTAAAATATCTAAAACATATTTTGTAAAAATAATTATTATTTAAAATAAGTCGACTCGCACTTATACAATTTTTATAGTCAAATAAAAATATGTATATTTTTACCATTAAATTAAATTTTCTCAATTTTAACATAAAATAATTAAGTAGAACTAAATTATATTTTTAATTATTGTATACATGAAAATAGTTTAAATATTTTATATTATTGTATATCTCTACTGTGATAATCTGTTTACGTAGTTTGAGTTTTTAAAGTTACATTGATAAGTGCGTTCGCTTGTTATAAACAAACAATTCGCTAAATACTGAAAATTAAAAATTACAACATCAAATTACTGTTATCAAGTACGTGTCATTTATGTTTAACTATTTAAATGGGTTAAGGCTACAATGGATAATCATAAAGAAACATATATCTATAAAGTATTTTTCTTAGCCACATATAATATTAATTATTAAAGTACATAAGAAATAAATGATATATATATATATATACACCCTAAACCATTATCTGGGGCCAGTTCATAGTCATAATATAGAGATAAGCGTGTTATACTAACGTTACAAGAGTAACGACAGGTGATCAAAATTTGAATAATGTGTAATTTAGTGTCATAACATGCCAATAAATCTACCAAAAATTAATAGTTAATTAATAATAGTACAAACATATCTGAAATTATTCATTTTTGATTACTTATTAGTATTTTTTTCAAAGAAGTTTAAAAATATTTACAATTTACATACAATATATCAATATTATACAGTGAATAAATAATATAATGTGGAATGACTTGAGATGACTTGAACAGGATTCACAGTCTCGTACAGCAGGGAAACTTGAATTTTATTAGTTACTTACCTCAAACTTTTTAAATACTTTATTTTCACAAGAATAATCATAGGTAGGAATGTACTAAATTTCTGATTGGAAACTTGTTAAAAACTGGTATAAAAAATCATAAATTTAAAAAAAAAAAAAATAGTATTTTTCTTTTGATAGTAAAACACGTTTGAGACCATTATCTATACCAAGGGTGCCTAACCCATGGCCCGCGGTTCGCATGCGGCCCACCGTAAATTTTAATGTGGCCCTTACTTTAATTTTTTTTCCTTGTAATTATAAATAAAATGTAATAGCTCGTAAAAAGATTTCTACTCACTAATTGTTTTGGTAAAATTATAAATAAAATGTATTATTATTAAAATTGATGTGGCCCACAATTTCTACTCGCATGATGTGGCCTAATATTCACAAAAGGTTTGACACCCCTGATCTACACCTACCCACGTATTACGCATATAGATATATAGAACATGCTACCATTTTTGTAACGAAATAAAAGAAACGAAAAAATATTTGTAATGATGTATGAGAACATTTATAGGTACTCAGAAACGCGTTAAAAATTCAACTTTTTAAATGGATTTTATTATAATATTAATATATATCAAACAATACAGTTGATATACGCATGTATTAATGTGCGTATATGGGTAGTTTTACCGTTAGTTTTATTGTAGGTACGCCTTTATATTATAACAAACACTAATAGCCAAACAGTGATAAAAGAAAACAATGTATCATTTCCAATATTTTTTTTCATTTATAAAAACGCATTAAATATTTTATGTATTTACGAATAATCGTTTTAAAAAAAAAATCTTATCAATCAATGAAGTTTCAATGCGAAGTTTACCAGGAATGGCCAGAATAGCCTACATAATAAATTACATTTTTATGATTTTCTTATACCTATACACTTCAATATTACAAAAAATATGTTCTTCCCTGAAAATAATGTGATAAAATTGTTAAGAAATGTGTACACTAACTACTAATAATTTTGCTCATGACAACTTAAAAAAGGATGTGTGACACGCATTTCGATTTCAAATACTTAATTAATTTTATACCTAGCTACATCTTATGTCTCCATTGACCATATGCCATAATTTTATGAAAGTTTTATTTACTGTTTTATTTTTTCATGACCATTCCGGTGCATTTGGTAATGTTTATAATCATAACTAAGTTATATAATCATTAGAATATTAAACACATTTTCGGTGTATCACTTGGGTTTTTTTTTACAAAATATGTAGACATCGTGTATTCGTGTTGGGCATCATACACATTACCAACAAATTATAACTGGTCACTGCATTGAAATATTTAGTTATAATAGAGAAATTATCTTCGGATTTATGGATAATTTCGTTTGTTCCATAAAAATAATTTAGGAGTCAAGTTAAAAATATATAAATGTAATCAGTTTGTAAAATATTATTAATAATTATATCTATGGGCTGTATTATATTAAATCTTTGTAATACGGTGACTAAAAATGTTGTGATTAAATATTAGTCACATAACAATTTTTGATAGTTTGATAATTCAGTACCTATTCAATTCAATAAAATTAATTGATTTCACTGTTTAATTGTTTAGTGCATTTATCGGATTTGATAAAGAACAAATTGTGTCATTTGTTTTCGAATAAGAATAATTATTATTTAGCAAAAACATTACTGAAGTGAAAAATATGATTTTACCTATTTATGGAGTTTTAAGAAATGAGATAGGAGCATATTTTATGTGATTTACACATGATCAAACCTAACAAATATTTCCATATCTTGTTTGAGCTTTAAATGGTAAATAAACTGTTAGATAACTGTTAGGTTTGTATCATTAGGTGTACGTATTATAGGCTGTGTTTAATTCAGCGTACTATAATACACGTACACAACTGCAATAATGGATTTTTTTCTTCTATATCTCACGTCTCTGCGGTGGTAATTTATGAAGCACAATATACTAATATACTAAAATTAATACTATAATAAATCCTTCGGTACAGATCATAAACGTATTACGATTCATTATATAGTTAGTTCATAGACAGATAAATCAGGCCAATGAAATATTCGGCCACCCGATCCAACGGCTTTTGATCAACAGCAGCGCTAGCGACGTTCGCCTTATTTAACATACATTTAAATTGTTAAACGTACCTATAATATAGGACCTATATCATGGATGCAGTTAACGGTCGACAGTAATCGGTCGATCGGTGGTCGCGTCATTTCTTCGAAAATCACACTAGCGTCGTTCATCTGTCCACAGTTTAATAATATGACTATCGATTATATATTACGCGAGAACCAGCGGTATCGCCGTTCGCTATTAAATTGAATATTATAAAATATTTCGTCTGATCATAAACAATCGACCAACTTCACCTTTTACAATAATATTGTGACTCTTCGATGGATACAGCCGACTGTAAAAGTCATGCCGATTCACCTTTTGGATTAATAAATGATTTATTACTTTATTTTTCCAAAAAATATAATTTATTTAGTCTAATGTTTCACGGCTAATAATAGGTGTACGATCTCGCATATACAGTGGAAACGTCTTATAATATAAGCAGCCTTTTATAAAAATCTGTATCTAGGTATATCATTTGTAAAAACTTATCTTCCAAGTGATCTTGGAACCATCGGTATTCGTCTTGTTTCGCTTGTTTCAACGAGATTTAGAATAGTATAATTATTTTAAATTTAAAGACAATGAAATATGATTCAGAAAACAAGTCTGAGTGAAGCTTGTTTAATACGCATTTTTAAATTTTAACTGCTCATAAATAAAAGAGTACATAATATTATGACATTATGTGTAAACATTTTGAAACATACTGAATGTATAGTAATGACTAATACCTACACATGATGTGAAATAGTGAAGTCTTAATTCATTTTTTTTTAAATTTAAGTAAACCCAAGAATATTATCGTTGTGACATTACAAAATATCACTGCACCGACCTAATATAATTTCTCAGCTGTTAATTTGACACCATTTAATAAAACAATTTTAAATGAAATTTGACTGTTGTAGATGTCTTCAAAATATTTTGAGTTTTATCATTTTAAAACCATTTAATTAATTAATAGATGAATTTTCCCAACAATACGTTACTAATTTTATTTGTATCGGTAAAGGTTTAGGATTTTTATAAAATATGCACACGTATAAGAAAAAAATTATGAATAATTAAACAAATTAATACTTGTATAAAATGCATAAAAATTATATAAATAAGTTCAATTGTTTGATTCGTGTTTAATTGATACACTATGAAACATAAATATCGAATAGACATACCTAAATTAACACTATAAAAAATGACTAATAATTTAAGAAAGTACTGAATAAAAATTATATTTTTGAGATACCTTGGTATATAAATTATAAAATATAGTAGTATAAAACAATATGAAGTTAATAAATGTTATTATATAACATGTGCCATGTTTATTTGAAATTAAACATAGATAAGGTAGGTAACTAAATAGGCTATAGTACATAATAGATTACATCTGTTTAGAATTTCATTTCTCCGTGTCTACAGACCATATGTAGGTACTTACTAAGTTTTATTTAATATTAAAGTAAATTAATCAAAATGTTAAAACAAGCGTTTTTGTGTATTTTTTATCTAAAAAAAAAATCACATTTATCACGAAAAATTAAAGTTGTTTTTGTCAAATATCTCAAATTTAAATTTATTATCATCTATTCATAAATGTTAAAGTTTAAACTTTTAATTATTAATTATAAGTTCATTAAAATATAGTGGTTCAAAATTTACCCTCAAAATAAAATATCTAAATTTTTTTTTAATCTTGCAAACTTGTTTATAATATAATGTACATTCGATGTTATTTTCCTATAAATATACAAACACATAAGTTAAATCAGTTAAACTTTCTTCTCTTGTTTGAAACCATATTTGTTTGTTGACATGTTTCAATTCAACATTTCAATTCCAGACAAATTAAAAGTAACAAGCTAACTATGTTTTCAATAATTTACTATACATATTTACAAGGTGAGTCAGATCTATTTGATAAATGTAATAGCTTTGTTTCTATTTTTAACTTTTTTTGAAATTAATTCTTGAGGTATGCGCTACAATAAAATTGTATTTTAAGATTTTTTTTATTTTTAGAACTCAAATTTAAATATTTTTAATTTTATTGTATCGTTTAGTAAAAAATTCAAAATAGTTATTTTGTGGAACGGATTTAAAAAAAAAATTTTGGTGCTTAAATTTCTAATGAAGGATAATCCGTTAATTTTCTACGATTTTTCCAAGTTTGTAAAAAAGTCAACAATAATATTGTGTTTTAAATTATTTTATTATTGTATACCTACCACAATTAATTAAATGATTTATCGAACTTTAATTTATTTTGAGACATTTGAAATCACTCGTTACTATTATCCTATTATAATTAACTAAAATTGATATTTATCATTATCAATCTTGGAAAGATTAATCAAAATCACTTAAACTTGATAGAACGCATAATAATTTGTACAATAATTTTAATTATTGAATTCGAATTTTCTAAAAGTTTCAAAATTCATAACAAATTAATACCAAACTTTAATAAGATAATTTTAATACAATACATTTTCGAATAAACTGGTTTACAAAATGTGTATTATGTGTATTTTTTTTAAATGGTAAAATTAAATTAAAAAATTTGCATTCCAATAATCAAAAAAATATTTTAATATGATTTTGTTGTAGTGTAGTACTATTATATTATAAAAAAATAATGATAATGAATAGATAATGAATAGAAAAAAGTTTTTGCATTTGTCAAATAGATCTGACTCACTTTGTATATTGAAAACGAAGTTTTCAGGTTACTCCAGGAGTGGAAAAGACAAAATTTAGAACCGAGAGTGATAAGTAGTCTTCCTAAAATCTACCACTGGAACAAAAATAAATTTGTTTCTCCTTAGTGTTTCTTCCAGGTGGTCAGCAATTGGGTCACAATATGACTTTAATTTACCAGTTTTGTATACAATATTTATTTTTATTTAAGAGGCGCTATACCTGAATATGTGATCCAGTGGCGGGTCTGAAGCTTATTTAAGGGGGGAGAATCGGTATCATGGATTCTTAATTAACAAGGACGTAACTGAAAACGTACTGATTTTTTTTTTTATTTTCATTTATTAAGTTTGACGTTATAGTAATAAGTTATAACTATGAGTTATGAATTTCATATTCATTATATCATACGGCGCTATAGTTCAGGTAACAAAAAAAATCTCTAGGGGGGGGGATCGCCACGTCCTCCCCCTCATATCTGCCACTGATGCGATCTCAGTTTTAGTATAATACGAAATATCAAGTTGGCATTCAGCAGAATCGATTTCGTGTTGTTAGCTTGAATATTTGAGTGAATTGATTTCAATCATCTAACTGAAAGTTAAAAACATAATCTACATCAGTGTTTCACGATATTTTGATGTTCAAACGAGTCATAGGCCCATTGCTATGTAAGATCCAAGTTTTAAAATACTCATAATTCGCTTAAAATTAAAAGTATTGGGAAAACCTTCCTACAATCACATTTTTTTCATTTTTCATTTCGATTATCGATCGATTCACACTAATATTAATGCTATCAGCATAAAATATTTCTTCTAAATGCCAATTTACATTCAAACTGGTAGGCACGTTATATGTCTGATAGAATGAGACAACACACGTGAGTATTAGGCCACAAAAAAAAAAAAAAAAAAAAAAATGGCAGATGAACCATAGATTTATAGAATAATATGATCTACATATAAAACATGTTTCAAGTCGTCAGCAGCCGAAAGAGTGATAAATGATAATCGCACTCAAAGTTTAAAATTAAAAATACATAAAATAAGACATGCTCTATCACCACCATATCTGTCCTAAAAATATTCCAATAGTATAGATTATAAATAAATTCAATTTTAATTAAATGTAATTTAAGTCACCTAAAATATTTTATTAATTCATCGAAAAATTAATATTAAATTGTAAAACTATACAATATACATACCTAATGAATTTATAGGTAATGAATGATTAATAAAACCAAAAAATATAAGGCAATAATTCATGAAAATAGTTAAACAGTGGTCCTGTAGTCACTGCTTGATGCGGTTTTTTTATAGATGTTAACTTTTAGTGGTTCAGATATCTGTTGGTGAAATAAGGTTTCTCGTGGTCTAATTTCCGGAAACAGCTAGTTACTTATGACCTGAGTAGGTACATTGCAAAACGTATTAACTTTTTAGTAACATTATGATCACAACACATACCTTGTACATAAACTATAGGAATCTACGAAAAAAAAAACACTTTAAACATGTTATAACAGCTTATATTTCGATACCTGTATAAAAATAATAAATGTATTTATTTTAGTACCTTATGATTAATTATTGAGTGTGACATAATAATATTTTGCACGCATTCGTGTGTAGGTTAATATGTATTATGAACGCTTAATTTTTTGTCTTTATTTAATCAGTGTGAATAAGGTCAACGATGGAAACTAAATTATGTGATTTTTTTTCCCTAAATAAAATACTTATCAATTGGACGTGCAAGGTTGTGCAGAATTTTATTTTTTAGTTTTCCGATATTTTATCGGTCTCACGTTTTGTTTTTAATCTTGCCGGGTTATGATACAATCGGATACGACAAACGACAACAAATAATTCAGGACAATAAATTGTATACACAACGCATTTATGTAGAAAAATATATTTTACTCGACATCGTATAAATAGGACAATTATTATGAAAAACCAGCATAATAAGTGAATGTAATGTACATCGGTGGACCGGTCCAAGGTGCTTCAGTCAGCTACTGGCACCCTGGACCCTTTAAATAATTTATATCAGTGTTTCTCAAATGTATTACTATGGAGGCAAACATATAAAATTTTGTACTATACAAGAATAAGAGCAACGGATCAAAAATATTCAAGATTTAATTTTATGAGATATTGTGTAGGTACATTTAAATATTATTCATAAACATAACTCTTAAATAATATTTAAGATTTAAACACAATAATGTTTGTAATATCTTTTTTTAAAGGCAAAAATCATTTTATGAGAAATTTGAGACTGATGTTTTGTATGTAAGTAAAAGTAACATAGGCACCTACTTTTAAGACGCGTCGAAATTTTGGACATGACAACATAAAGCACTTAACATAGGTATCTCGTTACAAATTTGAACTCGCCCAGGAACACAGCATTTTGATGTCAGTTGATACACATTTGAACTTATCCAATAACAGTAGTTAAGAAACACTAATAAATAAAAATATTAACGTTTCGAGCCACAATTGTCAATGTGCTGCAGGCCTTTATTTTTGTTTCTATTCGTTTTGTATAAACGCACGAATCCTGTTTATTACATTGGACTTTTATATAACTACGAAGTTATAGACATTTTCTCGCTAAAAAAGTAACGGACTCTTAACTCATTGTCAACTTCAGCACACGTTATAACCGAATGGGTTAAAGTCCTATATCTGAAATTATACCACGTGAAGACATTTCGTCATAAAAGAGAGTAAACAGAGTTTGATTAACAGATTTTGGGGCTAAGGGACTACAAAGAAAAGAGACCTTATGAGAAATTGTAAATTTTCTAATAGATAGATACAAAAAAAAAAATGAAATATCTAGAAAAGATTTATTTTATACTCAATTATAACGATTACATTTCTATGTTTCATCAATAATTTTCAGTCATAAAAATATATAAAATCAATAACTAATATTTATCATTAGGCACCTATAGGCACATTAGTATTTTTTTTTCAGAATTCGAACTATTTTTAAAGAGAAAAATATGACATTAAAATGACATTTATCTACAAAAAAACATAGAAATGAATCAAAAAGACAAAGTAAGGGCCTTACAATTCGAGGCCAGATGACAAGTCACCAAGGTATTTACCAAAATCTGGTTCTCGAAGTAAAGTAATTTTTTGAAAATCGGCAGGGACAGGAACTCAATTCAATACATACCTACAATCAATATACTATATATTTATATTCCAGGTAAATTAGATAATATAGAATACTTAGGTATAATACCTATGTATCTATTTCTTAACGTACCTAGACCTACATAAAACGGGTAGTTTTCAAATGTAGGTAAAATTACAGAACGTCCGCTTTTGATTTATACGAATAAATATTACGACTGATCAAGAGTGATATAATATTACACAATACTAAGGTCTCAGACCATATTATTATGTAAATAATTTAACTCACCTATTAATAAATCAACGGTAAGTTCAAGAAGAAACTAAAATTATTAACATTTATTCGTAGTTTTACGTTACTTCTATGAAAATTACAGAGAATATTGTGAACATTAGGTATACCCGACTAAATTGCCATTTATCTATAAAGTTACACAGAATCATTAATTATTCACTTACCAATCGATAGAAGGGTTATATTTAATGTTTTGAGAAATTACCAAGGCTCTTTGAAGAGTTTACAAGGAAAATAGACGCTGCAAACAACATGTATAGAAGTTAAAAAACATATACCTACTAAAAAAAAACAAATATAATATCATAATTATATAACATGATCTTGGAATAAAAAAGTACGTCAAAGATTATGGAAACTGTACGAACTTTATTTATTTTATCAAATACGGTCATTAAAACTGAAGATATATTATTCATTTTAGATTCTGAGTGAAGCGAAGGATCTTATGGTATTACAATGATGTTTATTTTTTTTTTCTGTAAACACTTTTTCGTATAGAAATCCTTGTCCAAAAGTTTCGTCCAGCAACTTTTTAGATTCGAAATTGAACTGAGATGGTACTTTAAAGAGGTCATTTTTCCAAAATCTCCATAGTTTTTCCAGTAATCAAGAATAACGATCGAAAAACTGAGTAAAAACGGTAAAATCGGTAAAAATTCGCCGTAAACGAGATTTTCACTGTTCAGATTTTAGGTATTTAGTCATAAATGGAAAAGTATTGAAGCTAGAAACTTGAAAATTTTATCCAATATCAAATACATACTTTTTTATATTGGACAACATTTTCAGAACAATTATAGCACTTTTGACTTAAATATAGAACTTTTAATTTACCAAATTGTTTGAAAGTTTTTATGTAATATAATTTTAAATATTTGACAAAAAGTTCTGAAAATTTAATATGACCTTACTCATATACCTACCTAATTATCCTAACAAAAATTCAAAAATCGTGAGTCAGAATTTTTTTTCATACACACTTTAATAAATTATTATTACTCACAAAAATTATACAAATAACCGTAAAATACGTAAACAGTATTTAAATAATAATATATTATATTACACTGAAGCTTTGCTCAGAATCGTTTTATACTAAAGAAATGAGTCATCATTTCTTTAAAACTTAATACATTCATCACCAATATCTTGTCCGAGGACCGAAGGACGAACTTGTACCACCATCATCTCACTTACCAGCTTTTTAATAATAACATTAAGTATTCAAATTCTCAGAATAATATACAATCATTTAAAATGAAAATATATGTTTTTTTTAGGGTTGTTTTTATAGACATACCTAAATAGGCCGATTTTTTTTTATTTTCCGGTAGAAATTTTTGACCCAGTCCGGCCTTGGAATTCATCATCGTTCCACGCATCATTTAAAAAATTATCAGGTTATAGGTGAGATATATCTTTGAAATAGTTTTTTTTTATTCTAAGTAAAACAGAAACTATATTGTTTTTATCACCTATGTTGTTAATTATTTCTTTAACCTACTTTTTGGTTAGTAAAAGTGATCCAAAAGTTATACTCATATTGTATATAACAATCTTATATGATAAATTAATAATATAATATGCATTATTCTGAGTGATAGTGAGATGAGTAATTTTTCAAAATATTAGTTAATATTGTTTTTTCAAATGTAAGAAAATCTTATCGAAAATTTGAGAGAGGCAAAATATAAGCAAGCCTTTAATCAAATTAGTTTTAGCAATTAGTTTTTCCATATTGGTTGCCATCTAATTTGTAGGGCTGTAATTTGTAAGAAGTATTTACAGTTTACACAAAATACATTTTGACGAAAGCTTAATTGCCTGGGTAAGAAACAAGTTTCAAAGAATGGGCGTATACAGTAACAGACTATGCCGACGGAATACTCGGACTTCTCTCGGTAGACTGCGACCGGTATTGGTGTTCCACGGTGAACTGTTCATATAAACTATAAAAATTCCTATTTTTTTTTCAATTTTTCGACTAAAAAATATTTTGAGTTATATTATTAATTACCATAAAGCTGATGTCACCCTCTACTTCAGCGTTTCTTAAACTTTTTTTTCCATGGAACCCTTTTTGATGTCCACTTTTATCGTGGAACCCCTACTTTTTTTTAGCTTTTTAGATTTTTTTCAGGATTATTTGTAAATAAATTATAATCATTTGCCAATATTGTCTTAAAGGTATTTGATTCATAAAAGTGTGTTAAAATAAAAATAAAAATAATAATAATTGTATACATATATAATAATACTTTAATAATAATTACATTAATAAGACCAAGGACACATTTTAATGAGACGAATGAAATTGCTTTTTATTTTTACAAATATTCTTAAAATTAAGTTCTGTTGATGAAAGTTGTATGATCATATGAGGTTCAGCGTCGAGTATGTTGCGGTTTTTTGTTTTGTTGGTATATAGGTGGAGAACCCCGTTTCGGTGCCAACACGGTCTTTTGTGACAGTTGAGGATATTCATATTTGAAAATGCACCAAACTTCTACTAGTGGCATCGATTTACATTTTTCTTGCAACGATGAATCTAATTTCATTTCAATAAAAGTTTCATATTTATTTTCTGAAATGGCTGAAGGTCATGTATTGACGATAAATGGATTTTTAATTTATTTTTATATTTCACCGATTGGTCATTTGGAAAATACTGGAATTTTGAAATTTTGAAATAAATCATAATAATCTTCGCGGAACCCTGAAGTGATCTCCGTGGAACCCCAGGGTTCCGCGGAACACAGTTTAAGAAACGCTTCTCTACTTAATGTGTCGTTGCGTCAATATATCAGTACTCCCATAGTCCCACATATTACAAAATTATTGAGTATTGTACCTTTTTGTGTGAAAAGTGATAAGCTCTAATAATAAGCATGTATTTATATCCAAATATATATATATATATATATATACATTGTTATTTAGTCTTTATTTGTAAGATTTAATTTTATACAGTATTTTATGCCATAAAAATCACTTTTAAGTGTTCTGTATATGATCAAAGTTTCACGAAGATTGGCTCTGTAATTTTTATTTTTTTTTTTAAATTATCATTTATTAAAAATAATACTTCGTGTAAAAGAGTTGAACACGCATAGTCATATTTTGTATTTACCTATAAATATTATATTAGTATGTATAAAAATTGTTTCATGCAGGAATAAATGAAATAATTCAATACGATTACCACGTGGTCAACTTTAAATATGCAATCGCATTGCAAAGAGAAATAGTCAAAATTTTAATACTTTTGATATTATTTACTGAAGGTAGGTACCTACATAATTAGTCATGAAAATGAAATTTCTAGTAAACATTTTATTTCAATCTTTTTTATAGTCACTTAAATTATGAAGTTGAAATACATAAACGTCCTGCTTATAAAGTAATGTATAACATTAAGTCTAAAACTATACATAATAATATGCACTTAATCATGTATATAATATCAGTTAAATATGATTTTGGTGTGTTTTCGAGAATAGCAAACAATTATATAAATTAAAAATAATAAATAATATGTAAATATAACCTGCAGTATATCATTTTTTATTTTTTTATGTCATGGGCGTAAAATATTATGTATAGGTAGTGTTTATTCTGTTGTTTTATTAAACAGTAATTAATTATTATTTCAAAATAATAAGAGTGCTATCCAATATTATTTACGTGTTATGTAGATGCTTACATTTGGAATGTATATAGGTACTATATTCTCATCAAATTTTCACATTTTTATCTACTTATAGATATATTAGTGTAATATTATAAAATGGTAACTTAAAAAAAAAATTGAATACATAAATAATAAAGATCGAATTATATTAGGGTAATAACCCGGGTAATAATAACAATAATAATACAAAATTTAACCAGTCAGATAATAATTATTATCTTATGATTTGAGTTCAACAAAATATAATATAATACAATTGGGAATAGATACTTCTTTTATTATTATGAATACTAATAATTTATCAATACTCTAAAAAATTTTTTTTTTAAATATATGTATGAATAGATAAAAATCGAAATAATGAATAGTTACTTTAGGTACGTAAATACAAAATAAACTTATTTTCAGTTGACTTAAATCGTTAAAAACACATAGTATTCGGCGCGGTTTATGACGAGAAACCATTTTACTGGATAAATTATATATCAGATAGATAATAGGAGAAGGTTTTGGAATCAAGAAAGAATCTGAAGTTTCTTTTGTGATAGAATAATAATAAATAACATATTATAAAATAAAAAACAAGAAAACGAGTTCTAAATACCATTAAGTTTACACATAAATTGGTTACAATTACAATACATTAAATAGCCATTTCCTGGTTACTTATACTTGGACATCTATAAACATTTTAGCATCTCAAAAAAATGACACATAAACAGGAAAAATATTTAAAATATAGTACATATTAAATAGTTCTGAATACGGTGTGAATACTTTAAAATAACAATTAGGTACCAATAAACCAAGAAACGGTTTTTTATACATATATATAATTTTACAAATCGAGTTTAGGCTGTCGGGTTTTTCTTCATGAGTTCTAAATCAGCTTCCATCATATCGTGGACAAGTTGCTAGAAAAATTCAATAAATTTGTATGACATAGGTATTCTAAATGCGTAACATTATTTCCCATAGTTTACCTCGAAATTCACTTTGGGCGCCCATCCTAGCAGAGTTTTTGCTTTAGTGGCATCACCCAACAAAAGTTCCTGAAAGTTTTTTTTAAATAGTAATACTCCAAAAGTGTTATTAAAATCAATATAATACATTATTATGGGTGTTTGTGCAATGATGATTGCCTTTGTTATTTTACGCCCGCCGGATGTATTTTTTTTATAATATATCTACAATGACAAGCGGGGGCCCACATTGCAGAAATTGTAAACAAAGCTAATGTTCTTTTATATTGCCGGGGAATAATAAACAAGTATACATTATATTCATTTGTTGTGCTGTTGAAAACCGAACGATTATGTTATTTGAATAAACACATGCCAAACACAAACATTCTATACTACGCCAGACAGACAATAAACGAGATGAACACCTTTGCAAACAATACATTTTTTCTTGTTCAATTATATAAATTGAAACATGTAATATAAAAAAAATCTACTATACTGCAAAACAAAAAAAAAAAAACAAAAAACAATACTGAATAATATCATGGATAACAACAATATAGTTTCCTGAAATTTTATTCTATCCATCCTTTATCGAACCCTTCATATAAAATGCCATTAGTTATTCAAACAAATATTCATTGGTAATAATTGGTATAATCGCAAAACAATTTAAAATCAAAACTTTTAAAACTGTCCTTTGGTTCTTTAAATTATATTAAACTTGAACAAACCTATTCATAATACTCTAGATATATGTATGTAGAGAACACAAATATTCAACACTTACTTGAATGGATCACGCTTAAATAAGGACACATGTTTTAGAAGTATATTGTGTTAATAAAGTAAGTAGGTAGGAAGATTAATTGTATGTACAAATACGATCAATTAATATAAACTAATTACACAGTTTTCGGACTTAATAAACATTTTTAACATTTTGGTTTTTATTGATATAAATCATTCAACTTCAACATTAATAATAAAAATGTATCTATATCATATATCATACGTAATAAATAATAATTAGCAATAACAACACAGCTGTACGTTTTTTCAGTGTAAGTTTTTATAAATCATAGTTAGTCAAATAAAGTAAATGCACGAAAAAATACTACGAAAATAATTTTTTTTTCACAGTTTATAATTAATTTTGACTTAGTAGTACCCACTGGTTTACCGTTCCACGGAACCGAAGCGTTTGAAAATTGTATTTATCTGCTGCTCTAATTTATTATCGATTTGCCATCTATATACAATCAATATATCTTATATAATTATTAAGATAAACATTTTTTTTACGAATTATCAAGCGAATCATAGATACTTTTGCGTGGATCCTGACGTCTATGTGAAAATAATTTTAAGAAAGTGAGATTCAGTCAAAAGGGACAACAAAAAACGTGGAGCTGATGAGAATTATTTTAAACCCTATTTGTCGAAATTTAAGTGACCATCTAAGTTGAATAATAAAGACCCATAAAAATTAATTATAATATAGAAGAAGAGAAGATAGAGTACCCAGAGAAAAAGTACTGCCACTGCTCCACTTAACTCTATTACTTTAAACTATAGTTTTATTAATAGTATTTTAAATTGTACATGAAAACAATTTAATTTATACACGATAGAGGGTTCAATTACATAATGTGGAATATTTTGTTTATGGGTAGGTACAGAAAACTTATACATATTAAATATATCTCTAATAATATTGGTTCAGTCATAAAATTTGATTTCCAAAATTTATAACAAAAAAAATTGTTTTTCGTAATTATTGTATGGTTATATTGTATACTATGTTATGAATACCTAATTGATCCCATCTCAGAAAATCTTAAATTTAAGAAATTTTCAAACAAATTTCAATTTCAAATTTCAAACAATAGTTAATTTTTAAATGATAACATAGGTAATTAAATTTTTAATATTCGAATACAAAATACTTTATTATACCTTTTATTTTAGCTGTGATCCACTTAAAATTGTATAGGTAATTATAGTTTAAAGTCTTGAGACTTACATTTATGTATTAATTATCTAAGATTAATACATAATAAATTTAAGTTAACCAAAATGTAATATTATGAGTTATGATTAGAGCTGGGATTGATGTAATGTCATTTTTTTCTTAATATTCCGACACATGGGTACATAAGCAGAAAATGTATATGTTTTGATAAATTTAACTTTAAATGTATTTTTAAGGCATTTTTCAAGTTTATAGAGCATTTTTTAAAGTTCATCAATACACTTTAAAATATTAGGTGATTTGATCACACGTTTTGGCGTCTGATGGCTCAAAATTAAACATGCACTTTTCCACACAGTCAGATACTGCTATTATTTCAGATTAAGAAATTAAAGCTGTAGAAAGTAGTTTTTTTGTTATAAAAGTCCATTATTCCACCAACAACATTTATTGCAGCAAGTTATAAAATAAAATAAATTTTAATAAAATAAAATAAATGTAAAAATTAAATGAAATAGTATCAATTTTATTATTATGTTAAATAAATACAGTGATAATATGATAACAAATGTTTTTATGGATGCAGAAATTTAGTTCTCTAATCTTACTTGAAATTAAATGTTGTCATCAAAAATAAAACTTATTGTTCCAAGTCACCCAGTTTGACAGTAATTTTGTTGTACAAAATATTTATATATTTTATTGAATCTCAAAATTTTCAAATCAAAAACTACTTAGAATATAAAAATTTTAATTTTTCAAAATACTTTACAGCTTTTCCAAGAGTACTTAAAGTTAAAATAAAATAAAATGTATAGATTTAACAACAAAGAAAAAAGAACTGTTAATAATATGGATAAGTATATTTTGTAGATGACTCTGATAAATTTTTGGCAATTCATTTTTTACAATTTTAAAGATTTAAATCCTAATTCTGCAGTTGAAAATAAAGAAAACTTTTTTTTAATGTGTTAAGTTTATTTTAGTATTTAATAATGGTATTATCTGAAGGCTCTTATATGAATTTAATTTAGAATTAATAATTGTCATCAGTTTGGCAACTTTATTTGAGTTAAATCAAATTCTGAGAATATTTTAATTTAACCAACTTTTTTAATTTTATACAAACATACATCACATTATATGCTTAGAAAGATATTAAATCTATTCTTAATTGATAATAAATATAATGATACATTTAAATGGTTGTTTTTAAAATTAGGTCCACTAAGAAAACTCAAGAATTCCTGGTAGTTCAATCCACCACTGGGTTCAAAGTCTTTAAATAACTTACTTCTACTGTATTATCAAGTTCTGTTTATTTTTATTCACTTAGCTGCTTTATACACTAATTCAAAAGCTGTGATGGTTTATTTTCCCTTAGTGGTGAAATTTGTTAATCGATAACTAACATTATATTATTTCAAAAATGTATTATATTATTACTTTATTTAACACTTAGTAAATGGCTTTTTTTGTTTAATACAACATTAAGTTGCTTATTATTGTTATGATAAGTTATGTTTTATAAAATACTGTTTCTAATTTTTAAAACCAAAAAAGTTCATAATAAGTTAATATATTAATTTCTAATAATATATTACAATAGGTATTAAAATAACAATAAATTCATCAACAATTTAGCAGTTGTGATAAGAAATAATTATCAATCCTGTATATAAAAGAATTTTCATGTCCCATCAAGAAACCTGATGGTTCACTCGCACTATCTGAAGTAGACAAAGCCAATTTGTTTGGTGAACACATTTTTAACATATTTAAACCCCATCCCATCACTTCTCCTGATAACACCCATGAAAATAAAATAAACAAATTTCTCAATGCCCCATTACCAATTTCTCTTTCAATAAAATATATTTCACTAAACGAAATCGTAAATTTAGTCCAAAGACTCAAACCCAATAAATCCCGGAATATGACTTAATCACAAAACAAATTCCCAAAAAAGCAATTATTCTCCTAACATACATACATACTCTATGTTGAGGCTTTCCTATTTTTCTAGAATATGGAAATTACCTATAATTATACTCATACTCAGTAAACCTTCCAACGTCTCTTTTTCATACAGACCTATAAGTCTACTTCCCGTTCTTGCCAAGTTATTTGAAAAACTCGTTCTGAAAAGAATGAGGCCTATAGCAAATTCACAAAATGTCATCCCCAATATTTCAACAAGTGCCTATTTCCTTACAGTCACATGTAAAATACCTCGGCATAATATTAGACAAAATACTCACCTGGGGTCTCCATCTTAAAGCCAAAAGAAAATTATTAAACTCGAGGCTACACCTATTACGTCCAATACTCAAATCAAATCTCTCACTTAAAAATAAATTATTAATATATAAATGTATGTTAAGACCTGTATGGACATATGGTGCCCAAATCTGGGGCTGCGCCAAACCAAGCCAAATAAAAAATATTCAATCATTCCAATATATTTGTCTACGCCATATAACTTCTGCTCCCTGATTCTTCACCAACCACTCTCTTCACAATGACCTAATATTGAAACCATTGAAAACATAACCATAACACACTACAAAAAATTCCACTCCAGATTATCTCTCCATTCCAACCCACTCATTTCAAATCAATATTCTTTTACGCTCCCGAACGATTCTCCACGTCATCTTAAAAGATGGTTGCGGTGATCTCTTGATCTAGCCACTTAAAGTAAAAATTTGCTTAAGGGTCCTATCACTGGATGGCTTCCCTTATCACGTGATTATTTTCATTATATATTGCCTTTTTTCTGATTTTTTGTGAATTTACTTATTGTGCAAAAGGTAGTACAGATTGTAAATGTTATTTAATTTTTTAAATAAAAAAAATTTTTTTTTAAATATTTTATACAGTTGTTTTCATTTTTATAAATGCAAAATATACTTTGAACAGTCATTGTGTGTTCATTTAATAATAAACTAGGGCAATGCTTTTCATATAAATGTAAGCCAGTATATTTAAAAAAGTACAGAGAAATTATTTAAAACCTATGTGATACCACTAATGGATGAATGCAAATTATGGTATAACTGTATAAGGGTGCAACTATATAGTTGATCTCTCAGTCAAAGCCTATAAATGCACTGTCACTTTATTTTAGGTATGTCAATACAATGTACTGAAAACATAAATTTACTTACAAATAATATTAAACTAAACTAAAATATAACAAAATATTTTTTTTAAGGGGAGGCATTTATATGAAGAAAGTTAAAAAAAAAAAAAAAAAAATTCAACAAATGTTGAAGATACATTATTTAATTATCGTAATTACCCTTGTGTAAGTCTGTCATAGCATAATAATTGTTGCTAATGAAAATAAATAATTATTATACAATAAAAGCATTAATTTTTTGTGTATTTAAAAAACACAATTTATACTATTAAAAGAAAAATATTATTTAAATGATAATATTATTTACATAAAATATATTTAAAAAATATAAATAACCATAGGAATAGACCAGGGATAACACTAGATTTTGTGAAGTTCTGAATTTCTGGATAAAAATACATCGACTAATTTGAATGACAAAATATATATTCAAGTACATATAATATAAATGTATAAAAAATCTTACAGATCACTATTTAACCACTGAAGTGAGCAGATACCAGAGGTACGATGAATTCGGAATCATACCTTGAAATTTTAATGTAAAAGTAAAATAATAATTATATCAGTCCTAAAATGAAATAAAATACCTATTTAAGTAATAATAATACAACCATCAACAAAAAACAATTATAAACATATGTATATGTTGGAAGAAGAAAATGATATAAAATGAATTAGTTTAAGTTGGATTCAAGAAGCTTAGCAATTAAAAAGTAAATCTAAAACAAGTTCCAAGATGTAAAAAAGTAAATGTGTTAATTTTTTTATAAATAAAATATAAATAGTACAAAACAAGTAAATTAATTTATATGTTCTGATATAGGTACTCTTTTTTTTTTTTTTTAACAATCTTAGGTTAACTTTTAATCTTAAACTCTTATTTAAAAGCTTATTCACATAATTTATGTACATAACAGCAGTCCTAATAGCATTAGCAATAACTTATTTTTTAGGTTTCCTCTTCTTGTCTAACTTGTTACATTTATTAGAATTTTTTTTTCTGCATCCCATTAATTTATCATGATAACACATTTAAATTATTTCAGTCTATTCTCTCCCATCTAATTGAAAGTTAAAACACTGATACTACACCTAAAATCATTGGCACACTAGGGGTAGGGATGCTTTGGGTCTTTCGCACCCTCTAAGTCAAAAATAAACATCTCTTAAAAAATTGATTTAACTTTGAATTGAAAAATGAAAACTTGATAATTTATTGAAATACAACAACAAAATAGCAATTTAATTATATAAAGTTTATTTTATACATTGAATGTATTGATTTAATTTAATAATAATAAAATAAAATAAATGTATTGAAAACCTTGTCAAAGTGCCATACAGTAATTGCATCACTACCTTACAGCTCTCTTCTCGAGTTATTCTTAATTTTGTCTATTACAGTATTATTATCAGGACCAGATTGAATGAGGGTTAGGAGCACTTGTAATGAGCTTATAAATATCAGGACCCAGAAATTATAAAACATAATCGATTTGCAAATTGTAAAAAAATTTGACTGGTATTTAAAATAAAAATCATGATAATTATTGTCAAACATATGAAAATAGTTCATTTTTTATCATGTATGTATCAACTATGTAGACATTTTACTATAGATTATCATTACCTATATAGTATGTATAAGTCATTATCAAAGCATAAATATACCTTGGGATTTTCAAAATTGCAATGATTGTAGATATTTAATATTTTTGATTTCAATTTATATTAACAATTTATTCTATTTAAATCAAAAATTATTATAATTTAATGACAATTTTAAGTTAAAAATGGCTAAAATACTCCTAAAAATGGTTGTACTAATTTTAAATGAAGATTTAGTGTAATTGAGACTTTTCTGATGATGATATCAAGTGTGAACTTTCAAGCACTATTTTCCTTGGACTCCCAAAAGTCTGAATTCAGCTATAATTATTATATTTTTAATTAATCAGCAACATTATTTAATTTTCCTCGAGAGACAGACATTTTTCTAAAAGTAATGACATACTGACATAATGAAAAAAAATGTGGACAGAGAAGTCCACTGATCAGTTACAAAAAAAAAAAAAAATATGAAGCTCGATCACACTCTTGTTCACATGTCTAGTTGTGCCTATGTCTAACATACCAACTCTTTATACATTTTTATGACACAATTATTTCAATCATATTTCATTTATATTTTATATTATATATTAATTGAGCTTATCTATGTTATTAAAATAAAACACTTACAACTTCAGTTGGACGGAAATACTTAGCATTTACTCTAACACGAACAATATCAGTTGACTCTTCTTTCCCAACTTCATTTAATCCTTTACCTTCCCAAATGATGGTTTTTCCAATGTGCTTAAATGCTTTTTCAACAAATTCTCTAATACTGTGCATTTCACCAGTAGCTATCACAAAGTCTTGAGGCTCATTCTGTTGTAACATTAACCACATTGCCTTTAAAATAAAATAATATGTTTAATACCTAACATATATTTAACAATGAATAATATAAAAATAAATATTTTACTTCAACGTAATCTTTGGCATGACCCCAGTCTCGTTTAGAGTCTAAATTTCCTAATTGTATACAATCTAAAGAACCAATTGCAATTTTTGCCACTGATCTAGTAATTTTTCTAGTCACAAAATTTTCACCTCTTCTTGGACTTTCATGATTAAATAAAATTCCATTACAAGCATACATATTGTAAGCTTCTCGATAGTTTGTAACAATCCAGTAAGCGTATAATTTGGCACATGCTGAAAAAAACATAATTCAATTTGATTACACAGGGCAAAAAATTGTTTAAATACTGAATTGTTTATTTTCAGTATTAACATTAAAATAGAATACCATATGGAGATCTAGGGTAGAATGGAGTAGTTTCTTTTTGAGGTATTTCAACAACTTTTCCATACAGCTCAGACGTAGAAGCTTGATAAAAACGTACACTGTTTTCTAATTGACATGTTCTAATGGCATCGAGCAATCTGAGAGTTCCTACTCCGTCAACTTCAGCTGTATACTCGCTCAATTCAAATGAAATCTTACAGTAAAATATCCATTGAAAAATACAAATGCCACAAATATCATATCTGTAACACCTACCTTTACATGGCTTTGGGCAGCCAAATTGTATATTTCTGTAGGTTTTACAGAGCTAATAATTTTCACAAGACAACTACTATCAGTCATGTCACCATAATGTAGTTTCATTTTGCCTTCCATGTGTGATTTAGGATCTAAGTAGAGATGTTCAATACGTCCAGTGTTGAATGTACTTGAACGTCTTATAATACCATGAACATCATACCCTTTATCAAGTAATAGTTCAGCAAGGTATGATCCATCCTAAAAATTATACAATAAGCACAAAAATTCTTTTGGTTTCTATAACATGTAAGTACCTGGCCAGTGATTCCGGTGATGAGTGCTACTTTTCTACAACTATTTAACCTGTTGCTACCGTACTCCATAACAAAATATAACTTTATATTTTAATATAAAATATTAAGGCTATTTAAAAATAGGGAAATAATTGATTTATTTAAAAATTATTATGCATTAAGGAATGTTTTGATTTCACGAATACGTGATTTAAAATTAATATCGAATTAAATGTGTATCTTTGATGTCAGCATAATACAGGATCACTCTAAACTAATAGTTTTCATAATCCTCAGATTCGATTGTAGGTATACGTGTTCATTTTTAATTCATCATTTCATGTAATTTAAATAAAATTTGATTTATTAATAAGTGATATTTACAAAGATAGAATTTATGTGAAAAAATTAATAAATAATAGGACAATATTTTCGATGGCAGATATTTTGTGATAGTGACTATACAATGATTACGATATAATATTTTGTGATATAACAAAAGTTATATAGATAACACAAAGGAAATTGATAACATCACCGGAAACGTTTATTTTGGGAACCACTATTTGATTGTTTAAAGTTCTGTCATCTTTGATAAGCTTCGATTTAGAAAAATATTATTATTTATTTTCCATCCCCAGGGTTTCGATCTCGGGTATTTTTGCTCGTTTCGGAGATCATTGACACTGTGCAGTGGTCAGTGCGTTTTGGCTACTACATTTCGGTTTGGCATATTGAAGAGATCAAACCCCAAAATGTATGCAATATTTTACTTCTACAGACAGTAAGTAACGCCATTGATTGTTTACAATTACTTAAACATTTAAATCCTACTGACTCTCAAATCACTTATTGTCTCTCTTCAAAGGCTTTTGGCGGCATTACCAATTTTCTATTGAATTTTAATATGGGATGGATTCGCCAACATCTGAAGTGCTATTGCTCAGTGAAGATGACAGCGGTTTATTGGTCAACGGTTCGTTCTCTAACAGTTCTGCCAGTAGCAATTCAAACAAGCATTTACCACAGTTTAAAGTTTGTATTTTCATTTTGAGTAATTAGTGTGTGTGTGTGTGTGTGTGTGTGTGTGTGTGTGTGTGTTGTATATGTTTGTTTACAATTTGTCATAAACATAATTTAGATGATGAGTGTTTTTTGTTTATTTTAAAAATACCAAAAGATACAAGTGATGTAGATATAGAACTAAGTAACTAAAAGGTATTTAATTGTATTTCTAACTTTCAAAATAACATTATGAATATTAATGCATTAATTTGTGTTATTATCTAATGAAAAATATTGAAATAATGTAAAAAGTTATTGAAGAATTCGCTTTCTTTTATCTTCTTCAGAACTTTTGTACATTCAATGTTATCAATTGTTTGTAATATAATTCATAAAATTTTATATTTATTTCAATGTATACAGCATTTTCATTTTTAATCTTCACCTTAATGCTTGCTTGATTTATGTGTTTCAATAATATTAAAATTGAATACAAAAAATCAAATGTATTCAAATTAAAGTTAATTTATCTAAAATAAAATGTTGAGAAAAGTACCATTCCAAGTTAATGACAAGTTAAAAATATAACAATACTTTTTATTCAGTAACTTTAATAGATAATTCATAAGTAAATAACTTTTTTACTAATTAATGAGACTTACTACAATATACATATATACATATATTTTTAATTGATCACATTCTATTAAATTAATCAAAATAGAAGATAAATTATCCTCAAACTAAATTATTATTTATTAAATTTGATTAGATTAAATAATTCTTATCATTTTCATTTCAATAATTAGTAATCATGATAATTTATATATGTATACAATGTAACTAGTTCATAGATCAATTAAAACACGTAAGTAACTAAAAATAACAAATTTAAAATTATTGTTATTATATGTTGGTATTAAATATTTAGATGCTTTGTTTAAACCTAATAAAAGTATTTGGTATTTTTTGAGTTTAATGAGGAGATTTTTCTTAGGTTTTTTCAAAGCTTCAAATATTAGAAGTTTCATTTTTATTTTCATTTTTTTTCCAGTGTAAAGAAAGTGATGATGAATTGTCTTTAAGTCAAGAAGATTCTCTAATTGATGATTCTGACACGTCATATACACAACAGTTTAACACACTAAAGAAATGCCCTAATGTTCAAAAATCAGAGAATCCAATTCAGCCCCCCGTTGAATTTCAAGACTCACCATGCAGTTCTCTGAATGTATACTCCCCTCCACTGGAATTTAAAGACAATCAATGCAGATATGTTTGTTCACCCGTCTATACCAATGATTGTATAATTCGTGTTGAACAATATGCAGACAGTTTTGTGAAGTCATTGATTAATGACTCACTGAAACACTTGGATCCTTTTAATAGTACTAGGTATTACATAAATAATTATTAATATCTATTAGAGATAACTGTATTAATATACATTTTCTTTTATTTCAGACATTTGAAACAACAAAAATTAATTCATAATTTAGGTATTTATTGGAAAACTAATTACCGTTTACCAAATGGATCCAATAATTCTTTACTGTCAACTATTTCATCATCTCATAATTCATTATTTAATGTAGTATCTTCAGATGATTCTAATTTTATATCTTCTGCAGTTTCACATGATGCTCTTAATAGTGATACGTATACCTTACCAATTGATAGTTCCCCTTTTAACATAGCTTTTCGACGACCTTTAAGGAAAAAAAGAAAGCTTCGTAATCAGTGTCATTCTATACCTCTCAATAAAAAGTAAGAAAAACAAATTATAAATATAAAACATATTTAACATAAAAATAATGTAAACTAATTCAATTTTCATATCAATAATTAATTATTCCATCTTTTTTTAGACAAGGAGAAAAATGTGTCAATGTTCAAGAACCTATACACATGACTGTCAAAGATGTACGAACAATTTTACACAATATTTATAGTAATACTGGAGAATGTAGTAAGCCTCAAGTTACGAATGTAACAAAATTTAACGATGTACAAAATGATCATAACAAAGAAAACTGTGAAAACAAAGTATCATCATCATCTAAATGCAAAATCAGAAAGCAATCGTTCATGGTGAATATTAAACATAAAAAATCCAAGGACACTAACACTACAGATGATAATGGTGGTCATAGTTCTAGTCACTCAGCAAGAAAAATGTTTTGTTCACCACCGTTTATTTCATCAGCAAAATCAAATTTTTCTTTTAGTTTAAAACAAACATTTTGTAATATTTTTCGGTCACGTAAAAGTACATCAACTGACTCGGATCCTGGACTAAATCCTACAGACACCGTTGTGCTTTTAGATGTAACTAAAGGGACAGCTTTTGAGAAACGGGCTCTGCCCCCAGTACCCAATGATGGACCTAGAGATACATATGAAAGAGAAGCTAGTATGGACTTTGCCACTAGCATTGAAAAAGTTAAAGACGTGAGATATATTTTTATAATATTTGATGAAATTTTTATTTTAAACATATTGAAATGATTTCAGTATGGATGGTATTGGGGTCCAATATCAGGTGAAGCTGCTGAAAAAATATTGTCCAATGAACCAGATGGATCATTTATTGTTCGTGACAGTAGTGATGATCATTATATATTTTCATTGACATTTAAATTGAATGGTTTTGTTCGGCATGTTAGAATCGAACATGATCAAGGTAAAATTATAAATTAATATTCTGAACAATGATAATATTTATTTTTATTGCTTTTAGGAAATTTTAGTTTTGGTAGCTGTACAAAGTTCAAAAGCCATACCATTGTTGAATTTGTCGAAAATGCTGTTGAACATTCTCGCAGTGGGAGGTATTTATTTTTTTTACATAGGCGTCCAATCCTTGGACCGATGAGGGTACAGTTACTACATCCAGTGTCCAGATTTAAACAGGTTCAAAGTTTACAACACATGTGCAGGTAAATGATTATTGATTGAGAACCAAAAATATTAATATAAAACTATATATATATAGGAATTTTTGCACCTAGCTATGATTAAAACCTTTTCTTGAAAGGTCAAATATATCTTGTTAAAATCTTTAATTACACTATTTAAGTTTTAATACACTTAATAAGTATTCTTATAAGGTGGGACTTAGAATAATCGATTTTATGTACATATACATATTTTGCTGTTGAAACTGGTACCTTCTTTGTTATATTTCGAAGCAAATAGGTAATATTATTGTTCTTTCTCTAATCTGATAATTTAGTTTGATATTCACCAATGACTCCATCAAATATTGTTTTCCAGTTTTTATCTTTGATTTATATTGCTCTATTTTTTAATTTTTTTTTACTAATTTTTATAGATGAATGTTGGGCTGTAGATAATGCTCTTTCATTTGTTCTAAATATTCGTCATTACTTTTTTGCTATTTTTAATTTTTTGTTTGTTGTTGAGAAATATAGATAGTAAATGCATATTTGTATGATAGGTTAATTGATTATTCTAAATGAAATGAAAATTTTTAGAACAGGTTCTTAGAAATTTTAATCATTCCACAAAATGTTTGAATTTGGTATGTATTTAAATTGTATAATGGATTTTCAGAAACTTGGTTTTTTTCAAAACAGTTTTGAAATATTTTTACTCTACACGTGATATGTTAAACGGGGATTTTCACACACACACACACACACACACACACACACACACACACACACACACACACACACACACACACACACACACACACACACACACACACACATGCACGCACATAGATTGAAACCTTTGTTACAGAATAAAATTATTTTATAAATGAAGAATAGGTATATTATTAAATAGTTTATATGAGTATGTTTTGTTTCATCAAAATATCATTTTACTTATGTGCTTATTTTTTTGTATAACTAGGTTTGTCATTTTGAAGATGGTGCGTCGAGATTTGATACCTAAATTACCATTGCCCAGACGACTGATTGATTATTTAAACACGCCACATTATTATTGTGAACAACTGGGTAGTACCGACAGTAGCCAATCATCAACTCCTACTCCAGCCGTACATTTAATATCATTTACACCACCTTAATCTAATTATTCTTCATCTAAAACCTACATTAGTGGTGAAACTTTCTGTTAATTGACTTTCAATCAGACAATTTCAAAGATTTTATTATGACTTAGTCATAACTATTTGTATTCCCGTTAATTTATTGACTGTTTTTATCGAATTGAACTATTAAACTGAGTAATAAGTAGTTAAAAATAATACAGTCAATAGGAAAAAAAATCATAATGAACTTATTAATGTATTCTATACAAATCAAACCTATTGTAAAATTTAATATAAGAGTATAAGAGCTTATATTGTTGAATCATGGTTTTTTCAATTTGGAAATCTGGGTATTCTTAACTTCAAGTTAGTTTGACCCTTTTAGATGAGTTTATACTTAAATGTTATTTATTTTTATATTAAGGGTATCCTACATTGTATTGATTTTGTAATACAATCTATTATGTATACTTTTTATCAACTTCACAAAATGATTGAATTGAGAATTATTACATATTTGAATTTTTCTTTAGCACAAAATACTTAACTCATACATGTTTTCTATGCATCCTTAAAAAAATATCCTTAGAAGAGTAGTTACAACAATAAAACACAAAATCAATTTACATCAAAATCACTGTATTACAAATCAATGCATAAAGGTATTCTTAGTGTATTATTTAACTATTTTTTGTTTGTTTTATAAACAGTGAATAATTAAAAAAAATTTAAATGTATATTTTAAAATTGAAAATGAGAATATAAATTGTTCCATTTATTCATGTGTATTACATTAATGAATTTATTGAAGTGTTTTAATTTTCAATTAGTTCTGATAAAAATATTTCAATACATAATTTTCTTTTCTTACAAATTTATTACAGTAAATAAATCTTTTAAAATAAAAATCTATACATTTGTTTACACACTTATATTTATATTTTTACTTCTCTGAAACAAGTGTTAATTGAAGAAGTAATTAAAATTAAAAGTGAGAAAGAAATTTAATATTTGTGTCTGTTTTGGTTTGTTTGATTTTTTTTTTTTTTTTTTGTTACCTATTTTTAAGTAACTAATTGTGATTTTAGAGTTAACTCTATTATTTTATTAATCGATGTATAAATGTTTGACTATATACATTTTATTTTAGCTAAATGCATTAAGCATAAGTCAATAAGATTGACAAATTGTGTAGATAACATATTACTGAATTTTGTGTAGTAATTTTAATTAAAGAGAGAAAACCAAAATAAAATACTTTTATTTCATTATCTGTTTGTTTTTTTTTTTAGTTAAAGCCTTTCTTACAAAATTTATTAATTTAAAATTATAACATTAAACGATCTATTATGGTCAGAGTAATTTCAAGATACAAGCTGATAGATAAGAATATAATTGTCTGAATTAAAAGCTAATACAC
The DNA here is from genome assembly GCA_027580255.1 of Therioaphis trifolii. Classification (NCBI taxonomy): domain Eukaryota; kingdom Metazoa; phylum Arthropoda; class Insecta; order Hemiptera; family Aphididae; genus Therioaphis; species Therioaphis trifolii. The sequence continues at coordinate 129,314,430 of CM050404.1, forward strand.
TGTTGAAAATAAAAAAAAACATTTCATACATTGCAAGTGTTTTTTATTTATTCTGTACCGTAAACGTTCAAAGGCTGAATCATATTTCAAATAAAAATTCAGTTATGATTAACACATATTATATATATGTATGTAAAATATGTAACATTGATTTAAAAGATAACTTAATAGTGTTTATATACACGTGGTTATTCATTCATTGTTCACCGTGTGCCAAACCTTTCAAATCAATTATTTTTAATGGCTACCAAACATAATTATGGATTTGTTGGTATTCCTAGAGTTTTTCTAACCAGCTTTTCAGCTATTTTATTAAATTCTACCCGGTTTTCACGCCACATTTTAGCTGCATCCACGTTTGCTCCACTTTCGTCATTTGGCTCTTAAATACATAATTTTTAGAAAGTTTTAAATTACAAACATTTTTAACAAATCATTTGGTACATTTGTATATATAATTTGATATATTTGTTTACCAGCCAGCATACTGATAACAGACAGGAGAATTTTCTCAACACTTTGTACTGGACTCCATCTTTCGTTACTAGATTCATAACCCATAGGGTCATCTCCAGGTGCATGAAGAATTGATATACATACACGTCCATCTGCATAAACTGAACGATTAAAATATTAATTTTAGTAAATGTAAACGTAATTCATACAAAATTGTTTAGTTTAAAAAATGTATCATATTAACTTTCCAATATATTGTTATAGGAACAATTATTTCATAATTTCATCGAAAGAGGTTGAGTACTGTACAATATTGAATATTACTCTTTTATTACTAAGATTAAGTGATGAATTTATTATATTATATTTATTTATACATAACTATGCATTACACACATTAAATTTAAAAAAATATATTGTTCTATTTGCATCATAGTGATAGAGTGATTTCACATAAGCAAGCTAGCACATATTATATCTTAGTATAATTATTTGGAAAAAAGCAAAAAAAAAAGTGAAAATAAATATTTGAATTAGTCAATCTAGATAATGAGTGGTGGTAGGATATTCCATAATTCCATGCAATGAACGGTTTAATTTTGTAAATTCATTAAATTTTAAAACATCATTACTATTAAAATAAATTCAACAGTCTAATTCTGATTACATTTTTTTAGTGTGTAAAATGAGTGTATAAACATAAGTAGCAAATTCGTTCCAACACGTGAAAAAAAACAGGTAGAAGTAAGAATGAGAAAGTACTTATATTTCAAAAACTAATGGTGATGTGAGTTTTTGTTAACACTATCGTTTTTAAAATACTAAGGATTTGAATGAAAAAATCACCAGTTAGCAATGGGGATGGTGAAATGCATGTGTTCTCTATAAAAGAAAAACTAAATAACTTAAGAAACTATATCGAGTAAAAATAGTTAAAAATTATTTTTTTAATTAAAATATAATACCTAATTTTGTATTTATTAGAAATCACAAGTTCAAAATAATGAATAGGACAAAAATTATTGCATTTATCATTTAAATATGAATCACTCTTAATAATACAAAAATACTTAGTAGAAAAACAAATAATTATTTTAAATAATGGGGACGAAGGTTATGCACGTGAATAATGAAAAAAAAAATCATTATCATCTCTACAGATATTTAAACATAATAAAGGTTTAATGTTAAAATATCATAACTGTATATCATTGAAAATTTAATGAATACTACTCTGTAGTATGGAAGAATAAACAATCAACGATATATGATAAAAAAAAAAAAAAAAAAAAAAATGTACAATACAATAATTTGAAAATAAAAATAAGTATAATTAATGATCTGCTTTGAATGAGGGAGCAATAAAATATTTAACGCTGTAGCGGGGTTAATAAATTTAATACTATCTAGGAGCATATTTTGAAACTATGTCTTAACAATATAAATAATATAGACTAAAAGTATACATATTTTTCACCGATGAAAATAACAAGTTCTAGTGGTAATAAATTTAAAATGTATTAGTTTAAACTGACTAATTCATATTTTATAAAAATACGAAATATTTCCTGTTTAAAACAATGTACTAAAATGGCAACATATTCCATGGTTATATTTCTAAGTCACTTGAGAATGAACTTAGTTTTTTAGGTAAGAATTCATTGCGTATGTGAATGAGCGATTATTAGTTCTCTTTTGGAGGCGAATGTAAAATAATAAGCTGATCAGAAGGGGTAAACAAATTAGTATTTCTAATCATCCAGTTTTCAATAAAATATGATTTTTTATTTCAGTTTTACATGAAACTTGTTACCTAATTGCATAAATAGGTAGTCAAAAATATTAATATCATTTAGTTCTACCGAAACACTTGTTAATAACAAAGCAATGGGCTGACATTTAATTAGTGAAGAGGATAGTGCACAAACTGTTCACAGCATTCACAAATAAATGTACTCACTATTTGGATGAAACATTTCACATGTAAAACTCATTTTTGGTGGACTCAATGGATAGTCAGAAGGAAATACAAGTTTGGCTGGAAAAACACCACCTTCAAAACATGTTCCTTCTGGTCCTCTAAGTAGAAAATAATTTGTATGCATAATCATACAAAAATCATACGGTCCACTGAACATAAACTTACGTAATTAAGGCTTCCCATTCAAAGTAGTTTTCTTCAGTGATTGGCCCAGCAATGATACCTTCTGGCGGATTTAATGTTAGTTCTATAATAAAATAACATTGATTATTTTAATTGAAAATCATACATTTACTAACAAACATACGTTTATATTCAGCCATCAAACGTCTAAGAGCGGATCCAGCCATCGTAATGGATATTGAATGTAGTGAACAGTATACAACAGACACGTTTCAATAGTTACAAAAAAGAAAATGAGAAAAAAATTGGCAAGTAATTATTGTTAGTTGAGTCCCTCATAGTATCCAATTTTGATAACAATATTGATAATAAATGATAAGAAGAGTTGATGACGATGGTCAACAAGTCATATCTACCGTGGTTGTCTTTTCGGTTCAATAAATTTCATATTATTAAAATATTAAACATACTCATAGGTACTCATTAGTCGCTTCTTAGATTGATTTCGTTTCAACTTATAACTTTATTACCGATCCAAATACCCACGCTCTAGCGATCGAGTTATTTGTTTATTATTACTTCTACTTTGAAAATGTATTTGCAGAAATTATGATGTGAATAAATCATAATTCGATTTTGAGTGAAACTTACCTTTGTTTTCTACTTTTTAATTTTGTATTAATAAAGGTTTCCTTACCATGGTAAGTTTTAGATTATATTTTTGTATTCATCATGTTGTGTATGAGTATTTAATAATTTAAAAAATTATTTCTTAGGCTGTTAAAATGGCTTCGAGCGAAACTGCTGGTGTTGTCGCATCAGTTACAGCATCAGATTGGGATACTAGAGAGTCTATGCGCCAGCGTGAATTAGATGAAGCCAGGGCTAGGGCAACACAGATGGAAAAAACCATGCGATGGTGGTCTGATTGTACAGCAAACTGGCGTGAAAAATGGAGCAAGGTAGTTTTTAATTTTATAATTCAAACTATGCAGTATTTTAATTTTGTGATTCAATCTATGTTATATTTTTAAATCAGTTTCATTGAGTATTTATCTTCTGTTTAGAAAACAATTTAGATTTTATATATTTTTATTCTGTTTGGATCTAGTACATCTTAATTTTATTTTTAGGTGAGAAATGAGAGAAATAAAGCTCGAGAAGAAGCTAAAATGTTCAAAGATGATTTAGATCATGTGATGAAAGAGAATAGTAGTTTAAAAAGAGAAAAACAGAATTTAGAACAACAGAATGAATGCTTGCGCAAGGAATTAGAAAAAGTAAATTTGATTTTGTTGAAACATGCAGGTATGTTATTTTTGATTTATTTATGAGTTTAGCTGCTATCCCATTGTCATTTATTCACTTGTTAAATCTGTATTATTTTTACAGGTCAGTGGGATTCCCAATTAGTCGATGCATTAGAAAATGGTATTTCTGAACCAGATACATGTTGCAGTTCCTCATCTATACCCCAACCATCAGTTGTAAGTGACTCTGGTATCGAAGAATATGTTTTACAAGAAGCAGTTCCCAAACATGCTGTTGAAATGTTTAATCAAACTACTTCACCAATTAAATCACCAATTCCCTCAAAAGCTATGTCTGATGAAGTTGCTGATTCACTAGAAAAAAATCTGGAAAATCTGTTAGAAAGTACTCAACAAGATTTGAACAATTTACAGAGTCAGTTATCTGGTACAGATAGTGTTAAATCAGAATGTCAAGATAGTCAAATTATTACTAACAAACGTTTAGAAGAATTACGAATACAGGTTAATATTAGCATATTTGATAGTAAAATCTAAGTACATTGTTTTCATTGCTGTTCCATTTTAGCTAGAACAGTTACAATCTGAGAATGAAATTGAATGGAGTAAAAGAGAACAACTAGAAAGTGAAATGATGAATGTGGAAAGAATCAATAAACAATTAAAATCCGAGTTGAATGATGCTCTTGAAAAATTGCAAAAACAGAATAAACCTGAATCATCCTCAGATATCAAATTTAGATTATTGCAACAAGAGTTGGCTGATAAAAATATTGCACGTTTTTTTTTTTTTTTATAAGTAACTTTAAATTCTAATTCTTAATTATATATTTTTAGGAGTTAGCTAATTTAAAACACAGTTTATCTAAGCAAAAGAAAATGTTTGTTGACCAAAGTGCTGAATTAGCACATTTAACACGGCGTGGTGAACAATATGATGGTGAAGTAAAACGTTTAAGAAGTCGAGTCGAGGAACTGAAAAGAGAACTGGCTACTACTGAAGAAGATTATGATATTGCTTCCAACACTATAAAGTAATTTTTCTTTCAGAGTTATTTTACAGTAAAATTTCCATTTTATGAAGTCTCTTGGGCTATATGAAAAAAAAAAATAATAATAATAGAACTATAGAAAAATTAGTTAAATAGAATTACCTCTACAATGAAACCACCATAATAATTCTCAAACATATTTTGTTTAGTAGATCATTTATTTAAACAGAAGGTCGTGTTATACGGAAATTTCATTGTATAAATAATTAATTTTAATTTTAATGAACTGATTTAATTGAAAATCTCTTTTAAAATATTATAAGTTATTGTTTGAAATGAAGTTGCACCTATCTAACTAAAGTATCTTAAATTGTTAAAATTATTATTTTTCAGGAAACTTCAAAGGTTTAATGAAGATTTACAAGAGCAGTTAGACAGCTTACAATCTGAATTAAAACATCAAAATATAAGGTGAGAATTAAGTCAATAACTTTTTGAACTAAACGCTTTTAATATATTATTGATGATTAAACGATGTTGGGTTTTTACATTACGTATCTAGTTCATAGAATTCTCCTTTATTAATTCACAGAAAAATTGCACTTATGAAAAATATGCCGTATAATAATATATAGTTTGCTTGTATTTTATTTTTTATCTTTTCTATGGAATTGATCGGATATTACAACCATATAATACTTTCACTGTATTATATTGAATTTGTAAAAAAAAAATTAATAACAATAGCAATAATAAGAATTTTACCAACAAATAATTTAATAAGTATATAAATAATAACAGTAATAATATGAAATAATTGTTATGAAAATGTTATAATATAAGAAAAGTATCTAGTAATAATAATAATGAAAAAAAATAAATAAATCAGTGTTATTTGAGATTTATCATGATTGATCACTATTCTAAGTAAATGATGTCATGGATTGGCAAAAGATATATATTTAAGTTTAATTAAATTTTGTACTAAATTTGCGTCAGTTATGTCGCACCTAAAGTATATAAATTGAACTTAAAAAGAATAGAATTCAATGTGAGCTGCATAAAATACTTTAAAAAAATAATTTTATTCACTTAGATTGCAATAAGTACTTTTAAATTATTTGTATACAATTTTAATTATTTCTTAGATTTTTTTTAAATTACAAAAACGTAATGTATATAATTTATGATAATACCAACTTATTCGTTAACAGATTATTGATGAATTAGTATCAAAGATATAAAATGTACTAAATTACTCCTTTATAACAAAATTGCAATATAAAATGAAAATTGTATTGAATTTTTATTGTTTTGATAATTTATTTAATTTAAGTTTACTTTGGTCTTAGTAGTATCAGGACAAAAAAAGAAAGAGTCAAGAGCTATGTGTTCGACATGCTTGACATACATAATTGAACTATTTAAAAAAACTATGTTATTGACTCCAGAATGACATAATTTACCAATTACCTTTGAATACCGGACACTCTTGGTAGCTGAAATATTGTTTGTTATTTAGAGGTGTCCGCTATTCAGAGAGAAAAATAAAAGAGGAGAATATGACGTTCCTGTCCCCATAAAAACGTCCGCTAATTGGAGATGTCTGCTATTCGAAGGTGCCCGTTAAGGGAAGTTTCATTGTATATATATATGTATATATACATAATATTGTGCAACATGCATATATGTGTGCAAAGAGAGATGTATTTCCAAAATCATTATACCCAGTATCGTTGATCTATTTTTAATAATTTTTACTTGTATATATATATATATATATATATATATATATATATATATATATATATATATATATATATATATATATATTATATATTAGTAATGTTAAAATTCCTTTAATATGTTATATAAAATTAATGAATTTATCATTAGTAATAATGCTGCTTCTGGGAAATAAAAAAGTAAGAATAAAAATTATATTTGGTAAAAAATATTAAATTTAAAAATTATAGTGGAGACAAAATAAAACTACTGTAATCATATATTACATATATAATCATATATTGTTTTTCTTTGTAAAGGTTAACACGGTTGACTAGTCGAGTGTCATCAGATGATTCAAGTCATAGTGATGAAGATTGAATTTCAGCTTCATAGTTACTTGCTACTTCGCTAGTAAAAAAAAGTCCTAGTATGATCTTATTTTCGTGTAATACACTTTTGTCAATTAATGTAAATATTTATGATTACAAAGTAGTTTTTATTTCTAAATTTGTGTTTAAAATTTAGTTTTTAATTTGTATACTCTCTTATGTTTTTATCTACAATCAAAATACAATTACTACAACTTAGTTTTATACTTTATAACTCTTATTTATACTACTTAATTTATATTTATTGAAAAAATAATTAATTTATATTTTAGTTATTGAACCATCTTGTAATATAGTTGGATATATACATTTTGAATGAAAGAATTGTGTTTTTACTAAAAATAATTATGTGTAAAACTAATAAAATTAGTCAAATTAACTTATAAAATATCAAATGATGTTATAGAAAAAAATGTAATATTTCATAGTACAAACTTAGGTAGATGTAGTTTAAATTAGTAATATAATTTTTGTACTTGAATTAATTGATATAAAATTTTGTGTTTAGCATTAATATTTTTGCTATTCATTTTATGAGTTATTAATATGATTAACTCATTAGTTTTTATTCCTCCAGTGTATAATTTTTTAAATCTGTTAAAAATATGGATTTGGGTTAGGTGAATGTTGTGAATAATACCAGCCCCCTTAATTATTCGTACATCCTGTATTGCACTTAATATTTTAAATACTCTAGTTTTTATGTAATTTCCAGTCCCTGAAACTGCTTTTTATTCCAGTTAAGGATCACAGTTTAATTGCATTTGAAATAGTTTGACCCATAATTTTTACTTGCCTTATTGATTATCATTGGAGTTACAGAATAAGCATTAATTATTTTGGATAAGCATCCTTAAGAATTTGTTATACATTATGAAACAATTTTTTAATATCTTTTCTTCAACAGATACTAGGACACCCCGGGTTCAGTTCAAAAATCGAAATTAGAATAGCAAATAATCGAACCGAACCAAATATCCAATAATTTAGTTTGAAAATAGAACCCTCTAAATCTTTATTTTTGTTAGAGTGATAAAACCTAAAGATGTTTTCCAAAGCTGTACAAGTAGTGACAGCTAGAAGACGAAGACTGTCAACTCAATCTAAACTAGTGTTTATACACGATAAATGATAATATATAATTATTATGTATAGTTTTGTTAAATGTATACTTTTTTTTAATTACATACAAATGTACGAGTAAACTTATATGAACAATTTGCAGAATGTAGATGTTCAATAATGTAATACGTTATGATAATATAATAACTAATAAGTATTTTAATATTTTACATTTATTTTTATTTTTGAAACTTTTGACTTTTTTAAAGTTCGGTTCAAGTTCAATTAAATATTTTAAAAATATAGTACTAATGGGTTCGAATAAAAATGTGTGGGTTTGGTTCTGTTCGGGTTCATAATTTTAGGAAAAGTTTGGTCCGAGTTCGGTTCGACTTTCAAAATTTAGGTTTGTAACATCACTAACAGATACCTTTCTAAGCTAAACAAAATGTGAAATTTAAACAAACTTGTGCAAATATTTTTTCATATGATTAAAACACTGAGAATTGACAATTGAAATACTGTTGAAGTAGAAGCCTACCTATCCATATTGTTCTCGTATTATAAATAGCAATTATATTTGTGTTTTATGGTTGAATAGTTATATCCTTAAAGATAAATGAGTATTAATTTACATTTAAATTGTGTGATATTGATACTGAGAATAAAATAGAATATTAAGTTATTAGATATTACTTAAAATGAAAATGTAATACAAATTTTAGTGAGTATGTTGAGGATTCTACTTTGTTACTATAATAACAGAACAATTTTAATTTATGTTTACGCAATTGCTCAAAAATTGATGGAGGTTTAGCACTAGTTTACTTTATTAGTATGAAACTATGTATACCATTTGAAAACATAGAATTATAATAAGTATCAAAGTTAATAAAGTAATTTTCACATATTGGATCATCCATCTTCATTCACTTACGATGTTTTTGTTTGAAACTGCTGCACGTTTCACAAAACTTAAGAGAATACCTTAAAATTGCTTTTTTATGTAGGTACCTTCAATATTATAGGATTACTATAATCTATAATCTATAATGATTAAAAAGTAAAAACTAAACCACAAAGTGTTTCTACTTAAAAAAAATCTGATGTGGAGGCCCTAATTAATAAAATATATCTTATTTCTATATATATATATATACATATGTATATATTATTATTATTAAAATGTTGAAATTACTTTTCTTAATATTAGATCTTCCATATTGTATGAGCATTAATTTAGTAGGCAAAAAAAAGTTCGCACCTGCTTTATAGCTATATTTAGCCCCTCCTTTAATACCATTATGAAGATACAATATTTTCAATTGGTAATTTTATTTATTTACATCAATGTTCAATATTTTTAATAATTTCCTTTATCATCATATTTTATTGTATTAATTTTATGTAACAGTAAAATGTGTACAACTTTGTGGTAAACGTTTCGGCCGGGATCGAGATGTACATAAGCTTATCGCCCATCAGTCCATAGTCCGTACACCACGTTTTAATAATGACTAAGACGACCCAAATTTAACGCGATAAAAATTAGAATTTGGCGAAACGAATTGAATTTAATTCTCGATAATTTCAACGGCTAGGAATGAAAAATGTATAACATTTGTATTCGAATTTTAGTTTGCGCGTCGAAGAGTCGAGACCCGACGTAAGGTGTCGATTGGGTCCCGCAGGACTAAACGCAGGACGACCTGCCCTACTGTTTACCCGCTTTTACGGTAAAGCTATTAATACTCTTTAGTGCAGGTGGGTGCACTCGTTCGGAAGTCCAACGTACTCGTCGACACGGAACCGCGAACCGATCGCTCGGAATCCGATGTTGTGTTTTACAATAGGTAGCTGAATAACAGTACAGAATGTTTCTGCGTAAATATTCATAGTTTTGTTCTGTCGGTTTTTTTCGAGCGCGTGATGCAACTGTGCTGAAACAATGGAACGTTGATTATTATTCGCCGAAATAGCCGTACAAATTACAATATCACGACGACGCAGGCTATTTCCCGTACGATCAATGCTGTTATTGTGAATACCTATGGCGTAAACGATGTTTGATCGATAAGCGAAGACCTAAGGTTCGCGACGAGGTTATCGCGGTGTTCGTTGCAGCGTTTGAAAACACTACGCAGGTAGGTGCCTACACGTATTTTACTCGTTTACGGTAATCCGTCACGTCCTTCTGGTACATTACGTGTTTTGCGTTTGCCTGACCGCTTCTGTTTTCGTACGCTTGTTCCATTTGCATCATGTTCGTAAAAGTATCGTGTATCTTGCTGGCGGCCGTGCTGTGCTCTTTGTGCACGGCGGACCTGACATTCGACGTCAACGGTTTCAAAGAAAACCTGTTGGAAGAAGAAGGATTCAGCTTCAACGAAGAAGTGTTTACGGAATCTAAGACGTTCAGTGAGTATGATCATATTATATTATTATGATTTATAGTGATCAAATAAAAAACGGATTGTGATTTCGTATCGATTGGTCAGTTTCAGCAGACCACGGTGTCAAAATAAAACACTGACCAAAGAAATAAAAAATACTACATTTTTTACTGTCTAATATTTACTGTGAAATGTCGATTTTTACCGTTTTACAAAAAACTATTTATCGTAGTTTAAACGTCTACATCGAATATCCCGAAATCCGCTTGTAGAAGATACCCGTCAATGCCGATTACCTGTTGATTTTGTAAATATATAATATACACAATTAAATATCCGAGTTAATTGAAATCACTATATATTTGTCGATATTTTATTCAAACTACTCTGAGGTTTAATTTTTTTTTACATTCTCTAAATACGTAGGTTATCATGAATAAGATTTTAATTTGTTTAACAGTAGAGTCTATTATGTTTCTAACTTGTTAGCATTAATCGAGTAACTGTTACATTAAAATAAATATTTATTGTATGCTATTTAAAGTTGACCCGATCAAAATCAATATTTTGCAAAAATGCTCTCAACATGCTCACAAATTCTGATCTCTCGCTGTTAGCCGAAGTATAAATAGATTTTGTTGAGTTGTCAATAAAATCACATTGGTTTTGACGCGTTTTCAATAACCAATCACTATGATAAAGTTGAATCTGATCGTAGGCGAGTGTAAATTGCATAAGTTGAATAATTATTAGTCAATTGTTGTAGGTACTCTGTTAAAAAAAATAATACAATTTAATGAAGGTATTTCTTATACTCGCTAGTTAATTATACCAGGTCATCGAGATATTGGATGTACAACATTGGTCATTAAGTTTAGGTACCTAATGAATATCATACAAATGTATTATTAAATAAATAAAATGACGATAAATTGCTATTTTAGAACGTCTGTACGCAAAAATAAAAATTGCTTTCGATCGTGTGTTACAGTCGACAGATGCTACGACGTGGAAACTAAATCAGCCTATAAAGTGGACGCCACTTGGTACCCCGAAGACAAATGCGAACAACGTGTTTGTTCTAGGCAAAGAAATTCGAAAACCCCGACCATAAAAATCATGGAGTGAGTTGGACGCGGATTAAACAAATAAACTTCGAGAAACCTAACGTTTGTTTGTTTTCACGTGGCTGTGTTGTAGGTGCGAACCGTGTTTGACTTGCGATTCGCCTGATAAAACGTGCCAACCGTTCAGACCAGAGAAAAATTTCCCCAAGTGCTGTCCACAGTGTCTGACAAAGTCCGCCATACTCAAGAAAACAGACAAAAAACACAGAGTGCTTTGATCGATTTTCCATTAATAATTATCAAACAGTATAGATAGTGTATAAAAACGTATACGTTATAGACAGATTACAGTAATAGTATCCGAATTCGACACGTTACGTCGAATTAGATATTATTATTACATTCAATAGGATTTCACACTAATACACAGAAAACATCGAGATTTCCATCAACAACTTTTTGTTCAATACTCAACATATCATAAAACACACTACATTGTATAGTAGTAAATCGTATTACAACGTTGTATAGCTTTAAAAAGTTTAAAGGCTTTGTCAAACAGAACGCGTTATTCACGTCGCGTTAGTACCGTCGCGTTCTTAACGCTATTACCGACGTTACCCACGTCACACAGAAACCAAAAAGCGTCGCGTTACAGTCCATTGGTAGTTGTCGATAGTAGTATTGTTCATACGTTTGTGAAGTGTGGTTTATATTGCAAATATGTCCTCTAGTTCAGACGAACAAGAACTTTTACTTTTATGTGCATTAATCGAAAGTCAACTAAAGAGGAAGCGAATTTGGGTTCATGATATAAATAAAAAAAGAGACAATTATGGCGAATACCACCGTTTATGTCGTGAGCTAGAGTCACATGAAGACCGTTTTTATTTATACTTTCGGATGTCCCAAGACTGTTTTGAAGAGCTGCACACAATACTTTTACCAAGGATTACAAAACTTACCACAAACTGGAGAAAACCTATATATATACTCAAAACACATAGTCGTATCAATAATTTGATATCAATCAATTATTGATAAATTTATTAACATGGTAAATATTTATTAATATCTATGTTAAGAAATAACCTAGTATTTCTTCTTCCACCATTATCTGAACGCCAAAAATAACGTACTACCGCGCGTGATTTTGTGATTTTGTACAACGTCGCGTTCTACCGTCGCGTTCTAGCGCCGCGTTAATCACGCCGACGAGCATTGTTTGACCGCCGATATGATTAGTAATTTAATACAACGCTATGATCTATAACGCGACGTTAATAACGCTTTCACGCGCGTGAATAACGCGTTCTGTTTGACAAAGCCTTAAAAGTCAACTGTGATAAAATAAATGATTTTACTAGGTAATTCCATTTGTTTTCGATCTATCACAGCGTTGATTTCGAAATGTGTTTTCGACACAGATCGCGCGCGTATCGCAGCACGTGGCAGATTCAAAAACGGACAAATCTATAAGATCAGGCACGGTCCCGACGGTTAGTGTGTGTCAGTGGCGTATTTAGGATTTTTCCAAGGGGGGATCAAAATAAAAAATTGAATAGGGACCCCTTAATAAGTATTAAGCTTTAATGACTACTGTACAAATGTATGATTTATATACCTAGGTACTGCGTTAGTATAAATTTAAGGACTTACCTCCATGGCACAACAACAAAGTTACAAAAGAGTTACAAAATACACGGAAGTATGAGATCACATAGTTAAACGAGATAAATGACAAATAAACCCCATACAATTTTGATTATTTTTTACTCTAATTTCGCATTTAAATAATTAAATATATAACTACAGTAGATATGTTCTGAAAAACTTAATATAATTTATAATTAATTGTTAACAGATATTAAAAAGCAACAATGTATTTTATTCTGAATAATATTTTATTTTTATTTTATGTAACAAAATTTAGTTTCCTAGATTTTTTAAATAATTCGTCCACAACTTGCTAGACAAAAAAATCTAAATATTCCATAAATTACTATTTACCAGTGTCAAAGAGCCATAGAGCGATAAAATAAATTTAGTTTTAAATAAAAAAAAGTATTCATCTCAAATCTTGTGGGGGGATCAAACCCAATGATCCCCCCCGTAAATACGCGATTGGTGTGCGTGTGAGTGTGTGTGTGTGTGGGGGGGATGCTGCGTTTTTCTTCGCCCCACTCGCAGCGCGAGGCGCGGTCGGGGTCGGTCACTCGCGCGCCGACTTCTTGTACTTGGCGGTGGAAAACATGGGCCCGTGGCCGGGCACGATCCAGTCGGCCTGTTCGAGGACGGTTCGCCTGTGCACGCGCTGCGCGTCCGGGTCCTCGCTGCCCGCGGCCAGCCACACCGACTCGTCCGCGACGTCGGCCTCGCACTCGAACAGGTCGCCGGCCACGGCCACGGTGCCGCGGTCCGCGGTGCGCACCAGCACCGACACGTCGGACAGCGTGTGCCCCGGGGTGGCCACCACGCGCACGTGCTCGTCGATCGCGTACACGCCGTCGGCGCCGAACGTGTCGGCGTCGTCGTAGTACGCGTCCCGGTGGCTGACGCACCCGCGGCCCACAACGTGCCGCGCGCCCAGGAACAGGTTGTTGTTGCCCACGTGGTCCGAGTGGCCGTGCGTGCTGACCACGTAGTCCACGTCCGCGCACCGGACGCCGTGAGCGGCGAGCGCGTCCGTCAGCCGGGGCCCGTCCCACGGCGTCATGGTGTCCACCACCACGGTCTTCGGGCCTCTGATCAGCGTGCACGAGCAGTTGGCCGCCATGCCGCCGTCGATCGGCCTACAGTAGCCGTCGAACAGCACGTGCACGCGGTACTCGGAGGGCGGCGGCGGCGGCGGCGACGACGTCATTTGCCGGCGGGCGAAAAAACGAAAAGAAAAAAAAATACAGGCCTTCTACGAGAGGAAACCCGAGTCGGTGACGGACGGATTAGGACGTCACGCGGAACGCCGGTCCGGAAAGCGCGCGAGATCGACGACCGCCGTGTTGTCGTTGTCGACGTTTGGACCGACAGTGATATTGCCGTAACTATTAGTGTTTCATAAACACGCCGTACCGCGTTATCGCCGATTCGTATCGCTGCCCCGGCTGTCACCTCTGATCTCCACGGTCCACGGACTGTAGTCGTGAGATCCGGGATCCTCTTTTCGCTGTGGCGGTCGTCGTCGTCGTCGATCTGCTTCCACGCGGAAATCACCTAACCGACGGTCGTGGTCGTGCGACGGCGGCCGTGCGCTGGTCGTAGGGCGACACGCGGATGGCGACGACGGCTGTCTCCCGGCTAGACCCGACGTCTCGTCGTGGCGGACGGGATCCTTGCGAAATTCAAAATTTTAACACCATCCGTTTTTTTCCGACGGTTCCGCGTGAGCGTTCGGTGATAACGGCTGATAAAATGATAACAACCGTGATAACGTCAACACGAACAACGAAACAAACAATATTTTATCTACGGTTAGCGTCGAGTGTTAACCATAGAGTAACTCGTGGTTAACACTCGGCGCGATGCATAGATCTATTATCTCTGAGATAATTAGGTCTATGGTGTGACGTGACGGTTTCGGCCCTGGAGGAAAAGAACGAAAGAAAGGATCAAAGTTTTGGAAAAAAAACATCATTCAACGGTGGTCTTTAGTAACCGATGATTGTTGAGTTAGTCTCAACGGTGAACGGAAAGTGTGTCCGAGATTAATTACGGATCTTATAAAATTTATAAAGATCTTTTATTAGGTAAGCAATCGCAGATTAAAAAATAACGAAATCTTTCTGGGTGTCGTGCTCCTTTTGTATTTTGCACAAGTTAAACTGGATGTAATAATACCAATTACGATAACATATGAGTAAGCAATTATTCAGTCACTGCATAGATAAACGTAGAAAGAAATTTGATTTTTAAGTCCATTATTTTGGGCAATTTCAAATACAATTATTTGGTTTTTAAACGGTTTATGAATAAAATACAAAATTTTTCAGTGCATTGATACCTAATCGGTCGTCATAAAAATAAAAAATCGTAATTTCGCAACAATACATTTATTTTAATGTAATTTGAGTTTGTGTCATAATTTCATCTAGCCTTCTATGCTGTCCATCAATTATATTGGTCAAAAATATTTTTTATCAGTTTATAATTTTTATTTTTTTATTTAATTTGGCCTTTTATTTCATAATAGCTTTTAATTATTAATAGAACATTTTTAGAATTATTTGTGTATTCGTTTGACACGGAATATTTAAAAATGTATAATTGTAATTTGTAATCTACCTGATTATTTTCATTGAGAGAAAATAGTGTTATCAGTTCACTCAATCCCGACGTAATATCAGTTAGGTACTATTTGTACGATTAAAACATTATGAAAATCGAATTAACATGATTATGTTTCCCCACGTATGTACCTTATAGGAAAGATATAAAAACGTAATTACTCGCGTATCATATAGACTATACAGGCAATTAATTTTAAATTATGTCTTTTTATTTGTTGTTTATTAAGCATTTATTTCATTCTATTACAGTTCAACGATTTAATAATAACGATAACTCTTTGTCACAACAATTATTGAAATTAACGACGGACAGTAAAAGAAATGAGACCAGTCTAAATCGCATTATTTAATTACAAACGTACATACATTCGATAGGAGAAAAGTAATCATACAACAAGTGTCCATTTACATATAGAACGGTAAGACATATTATTTAAAAATCATTTGTGTGATATTAAATTCATCTGGGCTGTTGACACCAAAGAAGATACCAGCTCCTCTCCCAAAGAGGACATTTATTTACAAATTTGGATACTAGACTAAATCGATGAAAACAAACTCGATAAGTTAGCGTAAAGCTCTCCGACTTACTTAGTTTACGACTGGACAAATTTATGATACGTTTCGGTGTCGATGGGAAAAAATATTTAGGGAGGCTAAGATTGGTAGATAAGAGGTGAAAATAATGCTATTGAAGAATCAGAAGAATTATTTTAAGAGAACAACACCATAATACATATCGATTATAATTTATTATTTTATTTTTATTGAACAATTGAATATAAAAATGTGGGTTATACATCGCATCATGGGTATTCGGACAAGATAATAGAGATGCATTACACCCATGGGTGTGTTGAATTTTAAAGCGAAGATAAATCATTTAATTAGTTCAATGATTTTGAGCAAAGCATCAGTGTAAAATGTACCGTTTATGTAATATTATCTTATCGGTTTTAGTTTACTTGTCAGTAGGTTTTTTTTTTATCAAAACGGTTTAAAATTTTTTCACAGGAAACATTTTCTTTCCAAAAGATTTAAAACATGTTATGTTATCTGAAGAGTTTTATAATGATTAGATGGACAATTTAAAAATATATATACATATATTTATAGTATAAAATTGATGTAAAAACATTAGATCCTGTAAAAATTAAATACGAATTTTGTAAAGCGTATATAAATAAAATTCTTAGGGTTAGTTTTTAAAGTTTTTCCAGTTTCATTTAGGTCATTTATGAGTAAGGTCTAAATGTGTCAATTTTGTATTAAACTTTTGCCAAGCATGTAAAAATGTGTCACTGATACATGCTGACATTTTCTAGTTTCTTGCAACATTGCTTTTAGTGTTATGACTAAACAACTAAAATCGATTTAGTATAAATCTTGTTTAGTCTGTTTTTCTTTTCATGATACAAATCTTATTAGTAATAACATTTATTTTGCATTGATTTAATAATTACGAATGTTGTATGAAAAAAATAAAAAAGTTAACTTTATATTAAAAGTTTTGTGAAATTCGACGATAACTAATTGATAGGGATTGTTTTTCTGTATATTTTGATGGTTTAACTTCTTTTTTTCACTTACTGAAAGATTTCAATGTATTTTTGTTTTGTTTTGAAAATAGTAACTTATTGTTTGATTCCATAGTTATTGACTGTTATTTGCAAATTGTAATTTGTTACGATAACCTTTATCAGTCCGTAATTAGGTACCTATTGTATTAATAAATATGAAGCAACACACATACTACAAGCTATAATATTACACTCATTTTCCTGGTCGATTTCATGTTTTTTTAATTATTTTAAAATCTAATTTTCCATTATTTATCTCATATATATATATATATATATATATATATGATATAAGCCAATTAAGTAAATACAAATCAAATATGAAAATCTGTGTTAGAATTAATCCACCAAAAGTTCCCCTTTTGACAACGTATTTATTACGTCATGCTATGCCGCACCAATGTCGACGTTAAGTGGTCGTAGGATTTTACTTCAGGTGCAGTACATTTGATTAAATTAATTTTTTTTTCGCTGTTGTATTAAACTATACGGTTCATAATATGTATAAGTTACCGACAAAGAGTTGAATATAGGTATTTTATAGAATTTCTAAAATTTCTATACATGAACTTTAATTGTATACTAAATAATGCCAAAGTAATCTATAAATTCCTTGGATTTCTATAGAATACCATACTTGTGTTAGATAAAGTATAAAAAGTTTATTATTTAATAATTTGTAAGAAATGTTAAATAAAAATATATTTAATAATTAATACGTATGTTATATTAAAATATAAATTGAATCTATGAATGTTGTAAAAATTCAATTTTAATCTCTATTCATTATTTAATTATATACACCTAATTTTTAGATTCTGAGTGAAGCGAAGGATCTTATGGTTTTACAATGATGTTTATTTTTTTATTTTGTTTTTCTGTAAACACTTTTTCGTACAGAAATCCTTGTCCAAAAGTTTCGTCCAGCAACTTTTTAGATTCGAAATTGAACTGAGATGGTACTTTAGAGAGGTCATTTTTCCAAAATCTCCATAGTTTTTCCAATAATCAAGAATAACGATCGAAAAACTGAGTAAAAACGGTAAAATCGGTAAAAATCCGCCGTAAACGAGATTTTCACTGTTCAGGTTTTAGGTATTTAGTCATAAATCGAAAAGTATTGAAGCTAGAAACTTGAAAATTTTATCCAATATCAAATACATACTTTTTTATATTGGACAACATTTTCAGAACAATTATAGCACTTTTGACTTAAATATAGAACTTTTAATTTACCAAATCGTTTGAAAGTTTTTATGTAATATAATTTTAAATATTTGACAAAAAGTTCTGAAAATTTATTAGACCTTACTCATATACCTACCTAATTATCCTAACAAAAATTCAAAAATCGTGAGTCAGGATTTTTTTTTATACACACTTTAATAAATTATTATCTCACCAAAAATTATACAAATAACCGTAAAATACGTAAACACTATTTAAATAATAATATATTATATTACACTGAAGCTTTGCTCAGAATCGTTTTATACTAAAGAAATGAGTCATCATTTCTTTAAAACTTAATACATTCATCACCAATATCTTGTTCGAGGACCGAAGGGACGAAGGACGAACTTGTACCACCATCATCTCACTTACCAGCTTTTTAAGCTTATTGTTATATTGGTTATATTGGGTGACTTTTTAATTAAGCTTCTCCGTGTTACTTTATTGTCCACATATACTTATTGTGCTACTCAGTACAGATTGTACATTAAAGTAAAAAAATAAAAATAATAAATAATGTATTAGTATATATATATGTAAAATAAATATATAAATTAAGTAGTATAGTTTCGAAATAATATGAGAAAAGGTAAAATTTACCACATTTAATTTGTATTGACAGTATTTTAAGTTTTGGCTATGATTTAGAAAGTATTTAACAATCAATACAAATAAGCATTATGCATTAAAAGTGATTTAAGTTTTGTCAAATAATTTATGGAATTTGATGTATTTATTTTTATACGTAACACATTCATAAATAATAAGAAAAGTAAAAAAAATACAGCAAATCTAAACATAAAAAAGTAGGTTTTCAATAGTTTTTTTTATTTTTATTATAATTGTTTGTCGTTTATCTACAAAATAATTACTAAAAAAATACAAATAAATAAGTAATTAAAATTAGGAATTTTATGTTCATACATATATATTTACATACCTTAAATACTATCTAAAATTACTGTAGTTTAATTTTAAATCTTATATTCTAACGATACAAGCTATTATTTATTTTTTTGCTTTAATTCCCTGCTTTAATTTAAGACTTAATATTGAAACTAAAACTCCAGCCATTATCCATATCAGTATTGATATGAACCCTTGTCTTACAATCGGATGAGATAAATCCCAATTTTTGGCCGTCATTGATCTAAGTGAATCAACTGACATAGTCAATGGCAAGAAAATGGTAATAGTTTTGAGAATGGGATGCATGGCTTCCAGTGGCCACATTATACCTAGATAAAATAAAAATGGCATCTTAATATTTAGTTACCAACAATTTATCTGTAAATATTTACCGCTTAAAAACACTTGTGATATGACCAAACATACTCCAAAGAATGTGGTGATTTTCTCTTCGTCAAAAGCAATACTCGCCGCAAAACCTGTAATTATAGTGACATTATGATAACGTATCAAAATATAAAACTGCGTATAGATTAACGGACGTACATGTCTCCAACCCCCCCACTTAAACATTTTCAAAATTTTTCTGCGCAGATATTAAGCATGTAATTAGCATGTATTTGCATGCCTAATTTTGTAATTTGCATGCTTTTTGTTTAAGTGTAATTACATGCTAAATATATGCGCAGACAAATGTTGAAAATGTTTAAGTGGGGCCAGTAGGGGGGGGGGGGTTGGAGACACGTACGTGATTAACGGTCATTTTTGATAAAATTATTTTATAATCATCCATATGGAGTGAAATTTTTATTCATTTGTTTGCAATAAAAGTCATTTTTACCGAAAAATGTTCCACACAGCCCTTGTAAAAATACAATTATAAAAGGCCAAATCCAGGGACATAGAAATGGATGTTGAAATATGCCAAACTGTAGTATAAATACTGT
Organism: Therioaphis trifolii; assembly: GCA_027580255.1. NCBI lineage: Eukaryota > Metazoa > Arthropoda > Insecta > Hemiptera > Aphididae > Therioaphis > Therioaphis trifolii. The sequence continues at coordinate 129,334,844 of CM050404.1, forward strand.
GGTAGTTTGAACAACTAACATTATAATTTGTACAACCAATTGCGATGTTATAATTTCAAAAACTGTCAGTCCTGTACAAATATAAATTTAAATTGATTAATGAACACAATAATGAAAATTGATCTGTAATTACCCGAAGCAAGACTTCTTTCAATTAAACCACTATTTTTTTCCATGTTTAATGATAATGCTGTAAACAGGTACGTCAGGTACAGTTCTAATCTGAAACATTTACAGACATAGTTGATATTAGATTAATATGAAGGTTTATGCATATTTTTTTGGACAGTATTTGATGTAAATGTTTACAAATATAACGTAAATTGTATTTTGAACAAATACACGGACGTATGTTCAATTATTTAAGTATTATCTATCAACTTGAATATTTAGTGATGAATTTATATTAGGACAAAATTGTCCAAATTAAGTGCATTTATATATACACGTAGACGTTATAATACGTTTTTATTGAACAAACATTTATGAATGCATCATTAAGTATTACTGTAATTTTTAATTAGTATGGTTCAAAATATAGTCATTTTTCTTTAATTATGGCAATTGTATATTACAGTGCTACACTAAAGATTGAATCAGAATAAATGCATAAAATGCATTCAGCTGATTAAGACGAAATATTTGTAAAATTAACTATCAAATTTGTCTATATGAATAATTGTGCAAAATATGTGCATATTTTTTTTTAATACATCGATATCACTGCTGCAGATCCGTAATGGGATATCTCAACATCATATTTTCCACGTATTGGTTTCATCATCTACAATCAAATATTGTAAATTATTTTTTTTTTGACACCTTATTCCGTAAAAATAAATCTGATTGAATAATAGTAATAAGAATAAATTTAATAGTATACGTACTCGTAAAGGCATTGAACTCACGGCTGTTACGGTAGTAGATGTATTACAACGTTTAAAAGCTTCCGTGAGTTCTTTATAACTCTTGACTAATTTTCCTTGGACTAAATTACTGACTACAAAGTCTGAAACACAATTTAATGTTGAAGTATATTTTACTTTATATGCTTATATTGGTAAAATTACTTGACATATCCAATGATCCTTGTATCATAGAAGCATCTATATCTTCTGAGCTCATACTCGTTGGATTTTCAAATTTTACTTTAATCATGTCTGTATAATTTTTTTCGAATTTTACATATCCCCAAATGGAATTATCTGCTACGTCCTTTCTTGCTAATATTGTTTCATCATAATGTATCTGTTAATAAAAAACAGTATTTTATTTTCCTAAATTGAAAGTTATCACGAAGTTTGATTGATACATTTAAAGAAATTAAATTTCATTAGTGATATCATTCAATAAGATAATTTTTATTTTTTAGTATAGATGCAAAATATTTATCAAATACCAAAGTTAACCCTTGTTTTTCCACCTCGTTTATGAATTTGCAACTTATTGGAATTTGGCTGTCACATATATCAATAGACTGATACGAACAACGTGAAGGACTTTCATTATTGATAATTCCTAGGTTGAGAGGAACTGGACTCTTACCAATCGTCAAATTAAAAATAATTATTGTGAAAATTGGCAAAAGACAAACGAACAGTATTATCCTGAAAATAAATATATTGTTTATGTTAATCTGAATTCGTTTATCGTATAATTTATTCTCAATTAGATATATTGATAGAATATAAATATATGTTAATAAAGACTCAACATCAGGTTAAAATTAAGGTCTAAGACTTATCAAAACTTTAAAATAGCTTACGCAATATAACTAATTTTATTACATTACGTATATAAGAACCAGCAGAAATATCATGAAAAGTTTTTGTGGCGTTATACTGTGGCTTTCTTTCTTTTTGAAATGAGTTGAGTTTACATGATTAACCGCATATTTTGAAATTGAGAAATACGAGCGGTGCATCTAGTAATTTGATTATAGTGTTTGGTAGCACAAAAGCCCTATATTTCAACATTTTCTTTCGCACATTTTATACAAATGATTATATTTGTTGTATCATTCATGCTTAATGAAAATTCAAGAATGAAACATTTCTCATAAACAATTTACAATGATTCGCCAGATTTTACTCTGTAGGTTGATTATAAATATATTTTTTTTCAAACTATTATTTCTATCTTTAAATCCATAATACACAATTTATATATTCGTATACATACTCATATACTGTACAGCATTGTCATTGTTCGTTCACACGAATAAAACGTTTGATAAAAATGTGATAATAATTCCACAGATTATATAAAACCAAATGGTGCATTTACGCAAAATGTTATGTGTGATTATACTAACCTCCAATTTCTTAAGCTCCAATACCAATGTTTCAATAGTTGAGCTTTAAAACGTATTGGCGAGAAAAATGATGATTTTTCCAATGATGTCGTTGCTGGAAGAGCAGATTTTTTTTTATCTTCACCCTAAAAATATATGATTGATCGATAGTTCGCATTAATTAGAAATATTCTTAGATGGTTGTAAATAAATTATTGTTACCGTATTTACTGAGATTTGTTTTTGGCTGAATATTAAAAAGGCACTCTCCAGAGAGTCTACATTACATGAGTCCATAACTTCTTGTGGTGGAGCTTCAGATAGCAATATTCCTTTTCGCATTAAACCTATCTGAATTTATGATATTAAAATAAAAATTAACTTATAAATAAGTCGTTTCAAATAAATTTACTGTGTTTGCAAGCCGTGCTTCTTCGATGTAATGAGTTGTTATAATTATAGTTTTTCCGCGATTTGTTAAATCCTTCAAATACTCCCATATACTAAAACAAAATTATCAATACACATTTTACGAAAAATTCAAACCGTTATGAGTACAATACAATATTGTCGACTGAAATGTATTATAGGTTTTATTAGTAACAAAATTTTATTTTTAGAATATGTTTAAATCGTATATATTAGTTTTAAAAAAGTTTTTGAGGTTATTGTTATTGATAAACTAAACTTATAGCACGATATTTGAATAAACAATGTCTGGATGTTAATATAAAAATAAGTATGTGTAAAAAGTAAATATTTTACCACTTGTATATTTATTCATTTAGTTTTAGTATAATATAGATTATCACTTGAAAATTGAAATTTAAAACAATTTTTTCGACTAGGCACATGCTTATTGTTAAATGGGTGTTAACTCGATTGATTTTTGTTTGTATTTCAAAAGAAAATAAATAAAATATAAAATTGATACATATGTTATTTAATAATTATCATTATAAAATATATTACTAATAAAATTAGTAAAACTACACGTTCGTGATGACGTAAGTGTTTGATTTAATATAAAAATATTTGTTAGTTAAACTGTCAATTAATTGCTTGACAGCATTAACTGAAAATATAGAATCGTATAGTAATATATCATCATTTTGTTAAATTTTATTTGAAATCGATCTTACCTTGCACTGATTATGGGGTCAAGTCCGACAGTGGGCTCATCTAAAATTAACAAACTAGGGTCGTGTAAAAGAGCAGTGCACAGAGAAAATCTTCTTTGTTGTCCACCGCTAAAAATGATTTCAGTGGTTAGTTAAGTAGGTATTAATTAATAAACTATTTTCGGTAAATTTTTTAAATTTAAACCTACCTCATTGAACCAAATTGCGTTTTACTTGGTGGCATTTCCAAAATATTTATAAGCTTTTCTCCTTTATTTTTAATATCTTCATATGACATTTCATATAATGATCCGAAATAGTGTAAAGTTTCTAGTATGTTAAATTCGTTGTAAAGTGCTAGTTCCTATAAAATAAACAAATATATTTCATTTTAACATCGAATATTCAAATTTTGAATAAAATATTGATTCAAAACAACAAAGTTTAATTTATTTTTAAACCATTTATTCATCAGTAACTTAAATTCGATTAAATAAATACCTAGGCGTTTAAAATTTATAATACATATTTACTTATAACAGGTAATATAACAAATGAAAGAGTTCTTTCTTCATTCATTAAAATATTCATTTTTCACTGTATTCGCTTATTTTATAATTGTTCTCATTCGTACAATCTGTTCAGATTGTAGGTATAATTTCATTTGAATGAATCAGATTTTTTATTTTTTTTTTTGTGAAAAAAATCTTTTTCTGAAAATTATGACACATAACCATCTTTTTCAGACAAATGATTTTTTAAATCTTTACATTTTCAATTGGTTTTAGTATTCTTGAATTATGTCAATTATTTTAGTGTATATTTGTTTATTATAAATATAACAATAGTATTCTGTTTACGTTAAATTTTGTTCAAATAAGTGATCGGGTTATTCAAACGATTTTAAGTTAAAACGAGTTTTAACTGCAAGCCATAGACAGAGGATGATTTTTGATCAGTACTACAAATCATCTAGCGACGTAGGTTTGGGTTTATGTGATAGATATTAAGGAATCATTTACCTGCGGCATGTACCCGATTTCTTTTTTCTTTTTCACGGAAAGTTGGATATGTCCAGCGTCCAATTTACCGCGGCCAATAATGCAAGAAAGCAAGGTTGTTTTGCCACATCCACTTGGTCCAAGCAAACCGTATCTATTGAAAAAAAGTAATATTGAATTATTTATTTTATTGGGGAAATATTACATCAATAATATTACAAAATAGATTTTGGTAACAAACACTGTTTATACAGGTACAAAGTTGAATAAAGTATTGAAAAAAAATATAATGATTACATTGTTCCTTTTTTCACGTTCATGTTGAATCCATTTAATACGACAGCTGTCGAGCTGTACGCTTTGTAGGCGTCGGTTATTTTTACTGCTAACCGATCGTCATCGATGTTCGTACCGATGTGGTTAAGATTGACTTCTTCCATCATTAATGTTGAAGCTATTCGAAAAAAAAAAATTTGTAATAACATTGATAGGATTAATGTTTTAGAATTACTCTTGTCGAGTCTCGACTCTCGAGTGAATAATCAGTTGGTAGATGGTAGTGTCGTTGGTTGGTATAAATATAGTATAATAGTTCTAGCTGAATAACCCAACTTCGCTCGTATTTTAAATAATTGTTTAGATATTTTTATTATGTCCTAAGCTTTTTACTATACGAATAAGTTAGTGTATTATAAGATTGTATAAGATAGGTATGTAAAACACGTTGAAGGTGAGATACTGATAATATGAGATAAATTAGATTAGTAATTTATATAAGTCTATAATCAATAGAGGACACTCACTGTTGTCATTTAGGTTATGCACTATAAATCATTTAAAAACAAGGCACAGTAGAAAAATATATCAGGGTCTAAAGGTTATAAATAATTAATAAAAATATTACCACGGGCATGAACCATCTAAATTTAAATTCGTCGAAATGCTATGTGATTATAAGTTATGACGTATAAGTGTACAACACTATGGTAAATTCATTACGAACGAAATGAAATAGCAAATCTTCTAGCAAGCCAAATAAAAGAAGTGTAGCACGTTAGCCTGTATTCTCGCAACGTCAACCTATTATAAATTACTAAATCGCTATCAGGAACACGAAAACCCATAATTTTAGAAATAAATATTGGGCACATTGATACGGAAAACTCAATAAAGGTTAAAGTAATGTGGAGTCATATGTTAAAAAAATATTCAGAACAATAATAATGAAGTTATTCGTATTAAATTGATCAAAGAGTGTTTCTTTTGATGGAAACCCAGGCTGTCAAAATTGTACCCCCCCCCCCTAGGCACGCCCCTGTGTCGACTTCAAATAAAATTATTGAATAACTTATTAATTTATTACGTTAATCGTTTATGTTTTATAAATATAAATATATCTAAGAAAGTGAATTAATTTTTTTATCTGTATGATTATATAATATACTCGTCGACGAGATCAAGATTTGTCGTGTATTTATTGACGTCATCATAATCACGGAACAGGACGAGTCGTTTATACATCATTGATTTAAATGATTTTATATTTGTTCCCACATGGTAAACAACACATATGCCATGTAATTTCAAGTTTACACTTAAAAATTAATGCCATAACTTAAGGGAATCAGAGGTCTGGATACTATCACATCCGGGCGGCGGGCCGACAAGTTATTGTGGTCTACGAGGTCCCGTTACTATTGTTGCGAATAAAAGTTAAAAGTCTTTTAAAATTTTTGTTTAGAGTATCTGTTTGTCGAGCTTTATATATTTATTAGGTACTGTCTGAAATTCTGATATTACCAAACATTTATTTATTTTTAAGTTTTATTCAAATAAAAATGGGTTTAAATATCATCGGGATCGGTCTTTATTACTTTTGCTAACCTTAAAAATATATGTTTGATGCTAATACAGTTATTTTTTTATTAGTTTTAAATTTTATTATTTTCTCATTTTAATCATCACGAGTGTTCATAAAATTGAAAAGGCGAACATTTAATTTTATTATACTGTAAATGCTAATACAAATTTTTATTTCCGAGATTTTTAAAAACAATTATTTTCATGTTGACCCTGAAATTTAGAATTCAATTTTTTTTTCAAGTATGCCGTTTATTACAGTTTTCTGTGTCTGTGTTTACTACTTGTAATTATCCTAAGATCAAGTTGTAAGTGCAAGTACCTACTGATTTATACGTATAGTGAAGGCATGTGTATATTATCATACATAGATGTCTTAAGCTTACATTACGCTTGATATTTAAAAAATACGAACAACCATATCAACTTGTAATTAATAATTATATTTACAAGACACAATGCTAATAGATTATAATTATAGCTCCGTTACTCCAGCACTGCCATGTTTGAAATTTTAAACGTGATTTTACTATGTCCGTGCTGTGGTAACGTTACCCCAGCACTGCCTCCAACGAATTTTGAACAAATTCAATTTTCAATGATACAGTATTACGTACTTTATTTTGTACAATATTGTACGACCAAAATTAAATTTTGTACACCTACCCAAACCTGAGAAAACGCGAATTCCCTAGTTCCGTGCTACGATAAAGTAAGTAGGTATTGCTGTAGGTAAAATAATTATTTACTGCAATAACCAATATTCACATTTAGTTTACAAAATGTGTACAATGGTAATTAATGTTATTAAATATATTTTACACTTTTAGAAAATAAATGTTTACATTTTTTTTTATTGTTTTTGAATATGGTATATTTATAAGTATAAAAAGCTGGTAAGTGAGATGATGGTGGTACAAGTTCGTCCTTCGTCCCTTCGGTCCTCGGACAAGATATTGGTGATGAATGTATTAAGTTTTAAAGAAATGATGACTCATTTCTTTAGTATAAAACGATTCTGAGCAAAGCTTCAGTGTAATATAATATATTATTATTTAAATACTGTTTACGTATTTTACGGTTATTTGTATAATTTTTGGTGAGTTATAATAATTTATTAAAGTGTGTATGAAAAAAAATCCTGACTCACGATTTTTGAATTTTTGTTAGGATAATTAGGTAGGTATATGAGTAAGGTTATATTAAATTTTCAGAACTTTTTGTCAAATATTTAAAATTATATTACATAAAAACTTTCAAACAATTTGGTAAATTAAAAGTTCTATATTTAAGTCAAAAGTGCTATAATTGTTCTGAAAATGTTGTCCGATATAAAAAAGTATGTATTTGATATTGGATAACATTTTCAAGTTTCTAGCTTCAATGCTTTTTGATTTATGGCTAAATACCTAAAATTTGAACAGTGAAAATCTCGTTTACGGCGGATTTTTACCGTTTTTACTCAGTTTTTCGATCATTATTCTTGATTACTGGAAAAACTATGGAGATTTTGGGAAAATGACCTCTCTAAAGTACCATCTCAGTTCAATTTCGAATCTAAAAAGTTGCTGGACAAAACTTTTGGACAAGGATTTCTATACGAAAAAGTGTTTACAGAAAAAAAAAAAAATAATAAAAATAAACATCAATGTAAAACCATAAGATCCTTCGCTTCACTCAGAATCTAAAATTGTATTATTGATATTTTTAAAGTGTATATTATGTTATAACATTTTGTATTGGTTTTGGCTGAGTGATACTGTGTTTTAGGCCGTCGTAAACTCCCCAATAGTAATTTTTTCTACGAGGAAATTGTGCTGGGGTAACGTTACCGCAGCACAGACATGGTAAAATCGCGTTTTCTCGGGTACCGGGGGGTGTACAAAATTTTATTTTGGTTGTACAAAATTGTACAAAATAAAGTACTTAATACTGAATAAGTTTGAGTTCCAATTTCAAACATGGCAGAGCTGGGAAATGGAGCTTATAATTATATCAAAAACATACAATCAATTTCGGAAATGCGAAATTTTGGGATATTGTTATCACTTGATTTTAGTGAAATTTATAATTTCTTTCATTTTAAACAGTTATTATCTTTCTCCTCAAATTTCGCAGCTTATACGCAATTCGATGGTTTTTGTACTCATACGGCCATACCAAAGCATCGAAACCATTCTATGCGTAAGAACGTCCGATATATTGGCCGGTTGCCCGTATCGTTGTCTCGCAACCGGTGTTTTCGAGCACATCGCGGGTGAGATGCAAGGCCACGACGACCGGTTTGCCGACGATACGGACGTCACAATTTTGTTTTATTTAATAATACGTTTCATGGTTCATGATGGTAGAAAAACATGGTGTAATCGCGGATCTTTACGCTAAGATAATCGTCCGCTATTATGTATATGAGTCACACATAATATTATTATGTCTGTTAATAATTTGCTGTGAATATTTCATTATACATTACTTACTGTGCTACTCGAGAAATTAGTTATGTATTGACACGGATTCTAAAATGATATTTTTTAATAACAATAATAAAACCCAGCATCTCTGACACATGGTGTACACTAAAATTCCCATTAGTTTTCATGGGAGTTTATTCTACGGTACACATAATATATGCTGTAAGCCGACGAACGCCCGAATGATTGAATACTGGTATTATAATTTTGGATTTCAAATTAGGGGTTGAGTTGGTGATAGTAAATAAAATCGAAATTACTTTTTTACACTTCTTTAAAAAAATGAAGCCACGATTAATGTTTTTGTAAATAGAGTGTCCTAGGATGATTTGACGAAAACAACAACTTTTGTTCTATTCAATAATTTTAGTTATTTTTTTAATGACTATATTACTGAGCGCCATAATTATAATATTAAAAAAAAGAAGCACAATGTATTGCTTTATAGGAAAATCAAAATATTCAGTTCGTGAATATGACTTTTAGAAAAGTAGGAAAGTGTTTGTGCATATGGTTTTCATAAAAGTTTATCAAAAACAATTTAGACAATGTTTTAAAAGTTTTATGAAAATCTTAATAATGTTATCTATCAATAATTCCTAATCTAAAATTTTGTGGAAAAATAAACTAACATCACTAATTTAATCTTAATTATTGAACACGTCTTTTTATTAAAAACATAATTTCTAAAGTTTGAAATCATAATAAATAAATGTTGTAACTTTAATGAAACATTTCACCACCAATATTTTTCTAAAAATTTGGTTTTCCAAATGACCATTTGGGCTTTCTTTTTAAACTACAGGACAAAATAAAATTTTTTCAAAATTTAAGTCTTAAAATTAAAAATCTTTTACTACGCTATTATTGCAACGCAATAATATAGTATAAGTTAAACAAAAGTTGAAAATTATGAATAAAACGAAATGTATTGCATTTTTAAATCATCCCGAGACACTATGTATTAAAAACGTGTGCATGGTTTTTTCTGTGTTATTTAATATTCAATATTTTTATATTTTCATTATTATTAGCTTAATGTATTCAATTTATTTATATTAAAACTTATTTTTATATTTTTATATATTATGCTATGTGATTGGCTTCTTAAGATATATAGTTCTGTATTAAATAAATACGATATATATAAATTTATACATGGATCGGTTAAATAAATATATTTAAAAAAAACAAAAATCAATATAAGTGTTAATATTTTCTTCAGTATCTGCATTAGAGTGTACGCATAAACCCTACGATTCTTTACAGGCATTAAACATTTAAGTTACAGTGATAAATTTCTCATTTAGATACACTGTATTAAAGAGACTGATTTATTTCTAAAATCCAAAATGCTGGTTAAATTTCATGTTTTAAGAACATACGTTATAATTTTAGATAAAAAATAAAATGCTATTTAAATACTTATTTTAAGTACCAAACTTAAATAAAAAACGACGGGACCCTTGTAGACCTAAAAAAATTCTAAGCTCAGTGAAATTGTAACCGGGACAGATGTTTTTTTGATAACGTCTTTGACTTTTACGTTAAAGCGAATATGTTGTTTTTCCTATAGAAATAAACATTATATCGATGATAGTCGTGTTTCGTGTTTGGCGATGATGTCATTGAATATGCAAAGAATCTTAATCTCGTAATTCAAGTAATATGTAGTTATTGAGATTAGAAAAATCGATTCACTTCTACAGATGAATTCGTATTTATAATAGATAAACGACTAACGATACAAATTGATAAATACTTAAATAATTTAATTCAAACTCGGCAAATCATAAAGGTTAAATGTATAATTTTGATAGCTTGGGTTTTCATCGAAGGAACACCCTTCAATCAATTCAGAGCAGATAATTTCATTATTATAGTTATTATTATTTTTTTAACTAATAATTCCTTATGACTTTAACCTTTATAGAGTTTTTCGCGTCAATTTCCTCAATAATTATTTCGAAAATTATGGGTTTTCGTGTTCCTGATAACGATTTAGTACTCGGCGATTAATGTTACGGAGATGCTGGCCAATGTGCTGTAGTCATTGACCTTCTTTTATTTGACTTGCTAGAAGATACGATAATCTTTTTTTTCCGTCTTTATTGAATTTATTATAGTATCGTACACTTGAATGTATAAACATAATACATTTCAACGTGTTTAACTTTAGATGATTAATATCCACTGTGGAATTTAACAGTATGGCTCCTACTACGGATCCTGATTTTTATGTTTACGGTTATTCCTGTGGTTGTATGTAAGTATTGTAATTGATTCCCGATAGATATTGATACTATTACTGTGGGCATATTTTTTTGACAACAAGCAATATGTGATGTTTATGTGAGCAGATTAGTTGTCCGTGATTTTTTGTAAGCTCAATGATTTATTTTTAAAGTGAATAGTGATAAAATCACGTGTGTATCGGTATTGTTTACAGCGTGATTAAAATATGAATGAAGATCTTTTTACATTGAATGATAATAATGTTGTTTAATTATACGAATAACTCATGATATCATTACCTCTTACTTCATTCAGATTGCATGTATAGTAAATTAAAACGTAAATGATTATTATGGTATGTCCATTCTCGAGCATTGTTTTTGTCGTAAAAATAAACGAGTTTTTTTCCGAGTTATAAACTCGATTTATACACAATATGTTTATGTTTGTTGTTCAAAATATGAAATATTTTATGATTGTTTATTATTTTTAATCAAACAGTACAGAAAATATGTGTAAAAGATGTTGTAATCAACTCTATAGACTGTATCTCGATGTCATTTTTACTCTCAACATTCAAATTAAAACACTATTCAGGTAGGAATTCCTGTATTGGTGTGCATCCTACCTTAGATCGTGAGAGTATAAAAGTTAACTGTAAAGAGTGGTTCGACATTTCGAAATTTCATTTTATTTCGCATTTTATTTTAGTGATTCAAATAGTTAAAAAAAAAAATTACTTACATATTTTAGTAATTATATTTTGTGTTTAATATCCGTAGAAAATAGATATTACAAATAAATCATAATATTAGCCATAACATTTAAAATCATAGGCATATTTGAATGGATTCTTAAATCAAACAGGATTTTACTATCGTCGAAGACAATAGTTTTTAAAAATTACATAAAATAAATAATAAACTCAAGTTTTTAACTAACTATTGGCTGAAATCAATAAATTAAAAAAATATTTTGGTCAAATTGTTTATAATGTATAAAGTAATTTATATTACTGAGACTTATAACTAAAATACTTTTTATTGAAATCAATTCATGTTATGTTTTTGATTAAATATTATAAAATAATTATTTTTGTAATAATTTAATTTGTCACAGTCAGTATGAGAGTAAAAATAAATTGTTTTGTTGTTCTTTATGCTTAAACTTAGGTATTATAAATATAATTTTGACTGAATAAATTCATGTCTACTAATTTGTACAGAAAAGTTGGTTTACGTGATATTGGGTTGAAACAATCGAACAACTATTATTTACCATAAACTAATTATGAAAAATGTACCATAAATTTTGTTTATTGTGTAGGTTCAACAATAATTTTGCTGGGATAAATGTAGGATAAACAACTTGATTAATTCAGAATTATTTTAAATATGACCGTTAATTAATTATGAGTACTAAATTATGACTCATGATTTACAGGGTCATTGTAATTTTTTTAACCTAGTTGTTTTTACTAAATATGCTTTTATTTCAACCCTAAATTATCCTGACATATCTCCTTCTAAATACAACAATTGTTTTATATTAGTTCTAGACGACTCAATCAATCCTACGAATGAATTTTAATTCTCTACGTCTTTATTTTGAAAAAGTAACAGTATAATTAAAGATAAAAAATTAGTCTCTGTAATTGTTTATACGTTTTCTAGATTTTTTACTAATTATAGTTCACATTTGATTATAGATTGTTGTACTGTTAGTAAACAAATAACTAAAAAATGAATAAAATGTTAATCCAAGTCAAGGAAAACAACTTTTTTTCAAATATTCTTTAAATTATAGTAATTAAATAGATAATATATAGTCATTACTTTTAACGCCTTAAAGTTTTTAAGTTATATTTATATGTATCATGTATATCAGTTATAATTATAGGTACATTTTATAGTTTTTGGGGGATATATTTTTAGTTTAGGTGTAAACTGAAAGTGTATTTTTCATAAGTAACGAAATGCAGTTTGTAGTTACAACCAATAGAAACAACCGGATAGAGAACGATAAAATGAATACACGCTCGATTGAAAAGGAAATTGTGTGATACCCATTTGAATTCTCTGTTTTGTTCAGTGACTAAAGACTATATAAGTTTATATTCAAATCTAACAAGTTCTTATACTCTTGTATAAGAAATGCTAGTTTGCAACATTTTGGTAGTACATTGAGTTAAAAATAGAACAGTAGACTTATATGTTTACTCTTGATTAAATATATAAATACTAATAATACATCTTTTGAATTTAATTTTTACAAAACTGATTTTAATACTACGAATACCTACTTTAGTACAATTAATGGAGACGTATTACTAAATGACACTTTAGAGGTCCATGATATGGTTTCAAATTTTTACTCCACTGTCTTGTACGCCATCAACTTATTTACTCCTAAATTTTCCAAATAAAAATCTAGTTTTCCACCATGGTGTATTCAAGATTAAAGACGTAAAACATTAATTTTCAATAAAAAACGCCTACATAAGGAATATAAAGCTACGAATAACCATGTAATAAATAATGAATTTTCCCATATACGTGCATTATGCAAAATAGTATCTAAAAATGTCATACCCAATACCTATATAAAATTCAGTCAGATCTTACTACCGAACCCAAATCTTTTTGGCGTTATATTAAGAGCCAAAAAATAGATGATAATAGAGTACCTGATACAATGGAATGTGATAACATATCTTCAACCGGTGAATATGTGGTATCAAATTTATTTAAACAATTTTTTAGCTCTGTCTATAATTCTGATCATAGTTTCAATATAAATAACTGCATTTTGAACAATAATAATTGTTCTTACAAAACTCAGTTAGCAAATATAAATATATCAGTTGGAGAGATTTTTCAAATCCTCAGTTCTCTAGATTTAAATCCATGTCCTGGACTAGATGGCATTCTTAACATTTTATTACATTCATTTAAACACACTTTAGCTGTTCCTATCCATAAACTATTTAGTCACTCATTACATACTGGTGTATTCCCGCCCCAATGGAAAAATAGTTTTATCACCCCTATTCATTAATCAGGAAATAAAAACTTAATACCTAGTTACAGACCTATCACTAAATTATCTACTTTACCTAAACTACTCGAAAAACTAATGATGCCTTGGTTTACTTTTTCCTTCAAAAACATAATAATTACCACTCAACATGATTTTATGAAAGGCCGTTTAGTTGAAACAAATCTTCTATGTTTCTACAACGCTATATCAAAATCACTGGAATCTAGCATTCAAACTGATGTAATTTACACAGACTTCAGTAAAGCATTTGATTCTGTAAATCACTCTATACTACTAAATAAGTTACATTTGTGTGGTATTTTCGATCTTTTGCTATCCTGGTTCAATAGCTACCTCTCAGATAGAACTTAAAAAGTTAAAATTAATGGTTTTTTGACAGATCCTTTTCTTGCTCCTTCAGGTGTTCCTCGAGGTGGCCACATATTTTCCTTACTGTTTGCCATTTGTATTATGGATATTGGTACTTGTTTCGGTTATTGTGATTACCTAATCTACGCAAATGAACTAAAATTTTTCGCTAGTGTTTCTTCAATCGATGATTGTTCTTTTATTCAAAAAGACCTTGTTAAGTTACATGTTTGGTGTCTTGATAACGGTTTGATATTAAACACATCTAAATGTCTAAAATTGTCTTACACCCAATCTCGCACTAAAATAAACTATGACTATTATATCATCGGTGGCAAACTTGTTGAAGTAAATACCATTTGTGATCTAGGCGTTATTTTTCAATCGAACCTTTTATTTTCCTCCCATATTGAAAAATCATGTACTAAAGCCCTGAAAAGAAATATTGTTCAGTCTTATGGAATCCTCACAAATTGGTCATATAGAATCAACAAAGCGCGTCCAAAGACGTTTCCTTCGACTTAGTGGTTATAAAAGACGATGTGGACACAATCATAATCTCTCTAGTCCTACCCTTACCTTTATTCAAACTAGTCTTGATTTGATGTCTCTTGATACTCGTCGGGACTTAATTGATATATCCATCATGTCAAAAATTCTAAAAGGTACCATTTACTGCTCAGACTTGCTACATCTCCATAATTTTCACATCCCCACATTTAATTCCAGAACCGTTCCTATATTCAAAATTCAGTTTCAACGCACTTCTCATGGTTCTAACAACCCTATTGATCGTATATCTCGTGTATGTAATAAGCTTAATCATGTTGATTTATTTGCATAAAGATTTAAACATACTGTAAATCTAACCCACTATACACTATTTTTGTCAATTGTTACCACTCACTAAACTTATGTTATAAAATAATTTACTAATCAAAATGTATTATTTTTCTTGATATTTTTTCCTTTTTACTTGTCATTTTATAAATGTATTATATGTATTATTATATATTACATTTAATAACTCAAGATCCACCAAACTAATTTCGATAAAAATTTTAGGACAAATTAAGATTGATATGTAGATGGTTCCTGTGAAGTTTTTATGCTGTGCAATAAGTGGTTCCAGAGTTATGGCCTCTTAAGTGCACATTTGGCGACATGGTCAAAAACAACAAAAAAATGTATGAAAAATGAAATAAAAAAAAAATAAATAAAAAAAAATAAATAAAAATTTTATAATAAAATAAATTACTTACTTACTGCTTACAAATTTACTTTGAATCATTCAATTAATTTAAAGTTAAATAACTAACAAAGGATTTTTCATAACTTGAAGTCTAAGGATGAAAAATAACTCGCAATTATCAAGTAGAATGTTTTTTTTTAATATTAAAAATTTTAATTTGTTTACGTTCTTGTTACGAAATTTTCGGTTTTAAAGTTAAATCAGTTACTTATATACTTTATAGGTAAAACTATTTTCACTTCCAACATTGGCGTGATTGTGTTTCACCAAATTGCCAATAAACTTTATAGCTTTGTAACCCAAATTTCTCAAATTTCAAAAAGTTGATTTTATTTCTTATATTGAGACCATCCTCTCCCACTTGAAAATTATTTTCAGAATTTAAATTATTTCATATTTGTAAATATAATTGTTAATCATAGCTTTTAATGAAATAAATTATTACAATTCTGTTTATGTATAAGAACAATCGACTTCTTTCAGTATAGTTTTTTTTTTCGTTTAGTTCTGTTCTGCACTTTTCAGCCACCTAATAATTTTAGAAAGAATCCTCGTCTGGTCACATATGTCATATGGTGAATGATAAATTATGAAACAAGCATCTGCAGGTATATATTTTATTTGTAGGTACGATTTATTCTTTACGTTTTTTTTGATTTTGTTTGTTATCCGAGTATATTATTATTTAGATCTATGTATTTATAGGAAGCAGTTTTAAAGTGTACTCACAAGAATACTACGTCTGTAAATATATCATGCACAACTTGGTAAATGTTATTACAGAAATATTTATTAATTATAAATTTAATATGATATCCAATTATTATTATTATTATTATTAAAGCCATTACGATTGATATTTAGTTAAATGAACGCATAATACTCAAACCAAGATTTTTGTTCGAATTCGTAGGGTAGATAAAATGGTTGAAAATACATTAAATCCAAAACAAAGATTTTGTAAGATCCAGTACAAAATACGTAATAATTTAAAATTATGAAACCTTTAAATATGATTAATTTAATACTGTTTCTTATTTGTACTTCAAAGTATAAATATTTCAGTAGGTATTTACTGCAGTAGACAGTGTAAAAATATTCAAATGTAATTTGGAACAAAATGTATAAGACATTTAAACAATAAATCGTGCATTTAAAATTTTTTTAAGATACATTATGAAGTATTAAATTCATTAATTCTAATTTATAAACAGACATTTCAATGTCAATGTCAATGTTAAAATATTGTAACATTTTATAAATTACGTTATAAAAATAGTAATCGTTTATTTGTTTATTACTATAAGTATACCTAAGAAAATGGATGATATAAATGTCTGAAAAATGCATTAAACATATCAATAATAACTACTACTAAAAAGTGGAACAATCAATAAAAAATATTGTAATATTCTAGGGTTTAAATAGTTTTTTAAAAACGTATTTTTAAAACAGAAAGCATATCGAAAACGTTTCTTACGATTTATTTAATTAATTTTTTAAATAATTTATCATTTTTTTAAATTAATAAATGTAAAAAAATGGTTGTCAAGTTTTTCATTTAATTAAAAGTTGATGTTATAGTTGTCTGTATCATAGGTTTCCTACAGGTCAAATTTTACACTATATATAATATTTATCTTATAAAATGTACTTGATTAATAATAAAATTATTAATAAAACAATTTTTATCAACTTTATCAGCACAATATGAATCAAATAAACAAGATTTTGATGTATTTTTTTAAGCCAAATGATTAAATTAGCGCTAAAATATTAAATTTAACCTACAGATACTACCTACTGATACTACTTACTGATGCTGTTCCTAATGTTTATGTTGCTACTGATACACATTTAGTTTATTATTATAAGGAAATAGTAAGTGAATTAATTTGATATTCTAATATAGATAATACAAATTAGCATAATGTAGGTATTGATAATTTATAGAAAATTAACGCAGATAATTTTTTTGTATGAAGAAACAAAATTTTATTTTAATACGATCAAACACATAAATCTAAAAGTATATTGAATAAAATAAAAAATGTTATGTCCCTAAATACTGCCGAGAAATAATTATGCTGAGAAGTAAATAACTGCATTATGAATCTATAAACATTCATCTGGCCTTAAAATTAATTTTATTTGTCGAGGTTATTAATATAAATAGGTATGCTAAAATTATTACCTAACTGAAATAACTACTTATATAATCAAAATTTTAATATTATATGGTAAAATACAAACCCAAAGTGTATTGAATAAAGAAAAAAAATGTTGAGCCTCTAAATATTGTTAGGAAATAATTATTCTGAGATCCAAATAACTGCATAATGTAAACATTCGTCTGGTCTCATTACTCATTTTCTTTGTCGAGATTACTAATACCAATAGGTACGATTAGATAAGTAGCTAAAATAACTACCTATACATTTATTAAAATAATAATATATGTTTTTCACGATTATTGATTTGATTGTTGATTACACCTAAAATTATAATTTCAACATTAAGTATTATTTTACTTTTATCATAATGTGGATTTTTCGGAGAACAGAATATTTATGGTATATTAGTAAATGAAAATATTCCAAATGATTAAAGAATAATTAATAAAGAACAATTTTAAATCTTTAAAATTTATTTTTTGACGACTATAACAACAATTTTGTATTATACAATTATATGACAAATTTAATAACAATAAATCAAAAAACAATTTATGATTAAAATGATGAAAAAAGCTGTTTAAATTTATTTATATTATACTGATTGAAAATTGACATGTTCTAAAAAACTCTATAAAAACGTGAAATAAAATTAAATGGTTTTCATCGTCTAAAAACTAACTAAAATTAATTATAAATCACCGCTTCAACATACAAAAGTTCATGGCTGTCTATGGTAGTTATATCTAGTATATATATATATATATATATATACTCACATATGTTATATTCTTTCCATGAAAAACAGTATATACATTATACGTATACTTTTATTTATACAAATTACTATTATTAATTGTATCAAACTGAAGATAAAATTGGCGTGTTTCATCTTAAAGCTGCCTATAGTTATATTTTGAAGGTGACTTCATTAAACGTTGTTTGGATTCTAATACATTCGAGTTATTGATGCGACGCACTTTATATTTTCTAAGTAAGGCCATAACTATTATTTAATTGCGAGCGAAACAGTACAGTGATATCGATAATAATGTTTATTCTCAGTTTGAGTATGATAAAAACAATTTTATAGTAAAATATGATAAAAAAACTACTCTCAGATCATTTACACTGAAAAAATATGATTTAAACAAGGTTTGTGTTCTGTTCTTGTATGCATTTCCGGGTTGGTAAAAAAATATATTTTAGGAACCAATGGCACCTAACAGTTGATTTGCGGAAAATCCACTGGTGAAATGGAATGCAGTTTTTATTGTCAGCAGACAAACGACATTGTTAGATATTAAAATAAGTGGGGATATTTTTATTTATTGTAGATTTGAAAATACTGGATTTGCCTGTTGCTCCTGTTATCCTCACTTATCATTGTCTGTAGAGTATTGAATTATTTTTTTTACGTAATAAAAACCTACAAAGACACTAATTGATACGTCTATCTAACGCTAGCAGTGTGCAAGAAAAACTTGATTTCCGCATTTTCAGTCATAAGACTGGACTGTCCAAACACCACACTAAGTTAAGATTCATAAAATTTCATGAAAGAAAATTATATTCAAAATCATAAATGCTAAACATTTTTTCGGTTGAAAATACATGGCATATTTTAGACCAGTGTTTTTTAATTCAACGCCACTTAATATATTAAAAAAATTGTTATATAACTCCAGGACTTAAAAAAGTCCAATGTAAATAAAATAATTGTTAGTGGGTTACTCACGTTCTTAGACTAGTTGGTTTGTGTGTATATGTAATGGGCGTGTGTTATAATTATGTATAATTTAAATTACTTAATTTAAAAATTTTAATAATATATATTCGTAATATTATTTTCTGATTTTTATTTAAATTTAATTGTAACTCTACTACCAAAACAAGCTATGCATAAAGGAGGTAGATGTTTCTGTGGATTATTTGTTTGTGCAATATTATAATAATATTACAAAAATAAAAATAAAAAGCTGGTAAGTGAGATGATGGTGGTACAAGTTCGTCCTTCGTCCCTTCGGTCCTCGGACAAGATATTGGTGATGAATGTATTAAGTTTTAAAGAAATAATGACTCATTTCTTTAGTATAAAACGATTCTGAGCAAAGCTTCAGTGTAATATAATATATTATTATTTAAATACTGTTTACGTATTTTACGGTTATTTGTATAATTTTTGGTGAGTTGTAATAATTTATTAAAGTGTGTATAAAAAATAATCCTGAGTAACGATTTTTGAATTTTTGTTAGGATAATTAGGTAGGTATATGAGTAAGGTCATATTAAATTTTCAGAACTTTTTGTCAAATATTTAAAATTATATTACATAAAAACTTTCAAACAATTTGGTAAATTAAAAGTTATATATTTAAGTCAAAAGTCCTATAATTGTTCTGAAAATGTTGTGCAATATAAAAAAGTATGTATTTGATATTGGATAAAATTTTCAAGTTTCTAGCTTCAATACTTTTAGATTTATGACTAAATATCTAAAATCTGAACAGTGAAAATCTCGTTTACGGCGGATTTTTAACGATTTTACTGTTTTTACTCAGTTTTTCGATCGTTATTCTTGATTACTGGAAAAACTATGGAGATTTTGGAAAAATGACCTCTCTAAAGTACCATCTCAGTTCAATTTCAAATCTAAAAAGTTGCTGGACAAAACTTTTGGACAAGGATTTCTATACGAAAAAGTGTTTACAGAAAAAAAAAATAAAAAAAATAATAATAAACATCATTGTAAAACCATAAGATCCTTCGCTTCACTCAGAATCTAAAATCATAATATGTAAAATAATGAGCTTTTTATTAAAATTATAATAATACATAATAATAATTATTCATCAATCATTTTTATTTTTACAACTGTTTAATTTATATGATTCAGTATTTTTATAACATATAGTTGTTAAATTTAAAATAAAAATGGCACGAAAGCACAATGATATAAATCCTTCTGTGGTTGCATTGTAAATTTCATAAATGAATTTCATGTAGATAACTCAATGACGGAGCATTCAAGTCTCCGTTCATTGTGTTATATTAATAGTATGGCGTTGTAATAATGTCTCTAAGTGAGAATAAATTTATCAGTAATTTGAAAACTGTAATCTATTAGTATAATTATATTCTACGTCTACAGTTACAATTAAATTTTCTACACACTTCTATTTCAGATTATGTATGAAATTTAGGACAGATTATAGGAAATATATTGAAATTTTGTTTATAAAATAAAATATCATGATAAAAATGTTAGCTTTATTTCTTCGTAAATTTGAAGTAAATTAATCAATATGAAATAACATAAAGAGTTAGCTGCTTGTTGAATTCATTTTTGAATAAATAAATGACGCAAAAATAATACTAATATGGTAAATAGAAAACATCGATTTACGGATAAAGAGAAAAACAAATATATTCATCTCTATAAAAACTTGATAAATTAAATTATTTAAAATTGTTATATATTTGAAAAATATTGGAATATATTCTTCATTTTGTTCATCAATAAATGAAGACATTTCAAATTCTTTTGAACCTATTCTTTGAAAAAACTTTATGTCTTAGAGTATGATTAGAAATAAGATACTCTTTATTTTGAATTCGAAAAAATTCAAGTAAGCAATATAATTTTTGAGAAAGCTATTAAAATGCTATTAAGATAAATAACTCATATACACATCACAACAATTTTTGAACATTTTTTGAATTGAAT
Organism: Therioaphis trifolii; assembly: GCA_027580255.1. Lineage (NCBI taxonomy): Eukaryota > Metazoa > Arthropoda > Insecta > Hemiptera > Aphididae > Therioaphis > Therioaphis trifolii. Next base: position 129,356,386 of record CM050404.1, read on the forward strand.
AAAACTTTGTTGAATATTAAAAAAATATTGTGTTTAAATTTTAAATAATAAAATCGCTATTTTGTAGGTAGGTACTAAAATGATAGATTGAAAATACATTTCGTGGATGTATTTTTAAAATAAAATACAATTTTATAAATTTAAATACAACCTATTATATAAGTATAATATTTATACAATATTATTCTTTAAATTTTATATGATATAGATGTGGTACATTATAATAATATAGAAAAACAACTAAAAGGTTGGTAGGTACGATTTCAAGAAAGCAATTAGCTTACAATATACTCAAAAAAAAGCTAAACGCTGTATTTGCAAGAAAAACAATTTTGTATAAAATAATGAGTGATTTATTGTAAATGAATTATTACAAATTTGATTATTCTCTAATTATTGATGCAGTAATAATATGGATAGAAAACATAACTTTAACTAAGTTATTAAGTTATTTTAGTAAAGTACATTTTATTTTTTTCACGTTATTTTAAAAACAAAATTATCTTGAAAAATCCAATTTTCATAAATGAAAAAAATTATGTGTTTTATTGTTCAAATCGATTATGGTGATGAACGTGACTGATAAATTACCAGTTAGGTTGGATTTTAACCACAGACAATATTTCATAAAGTTCAAATGCAATATAAGTAATATATATAATATACAGTAGATTCTTAATATGTCGAACGTCGCTATCTCGAATTTTTCGTTATCTCGAACTACATTGAATTCCCCTTGAAACTACTATTACACTTCACAGTGTTTTGCTCTCGATATCTCGATATAAAATTAATCGTTTTTCGTTATCTCGAGTACACAAATAATATTTTATTCACATTGTGTGGAAAAGGAACATAATTTACACGTATGCGGAACATGGACAAATAACAAAATGTTATCAGAAACCACCGAAAATACCAGCCATAGTGAAGGTGAACAACAAAATGAGGAAGAAGTCACTTTTGAAGTTACAATTTAGCAAGCTAAACATGCTTTAAAAATATTAAGGCATTTTGTCGAGACTACTACAGTTATGGAAGACGTCGTGGCAGAAAGAAGTAATAATAATAAGCAAACACAAATGACAGATTTTTTTGAAAAAAAAATGATTCGTTCAATCATGTATTCAGTTATTTCAATTATTTCAGTATTTTAAGTTTTTAAATTATGGATTTTAAGCATTCGTATTATGTAATATTCATATCCATACATATATAATATTATATATATATATATATATATGTATGTATTTAAATTTTATACAATTTTTTTATAAAACTCGATATCTCGAAGTTTTCGATATCTCGAACGTTTTCCTGTTCCCCTTGAGATTCGACATAACGAAAATCTACTGTGTATATATGAGGAGTGAATGTGTCAAACGTTCTATGTGCCAAAAAAATGAAAACTTGTTTTATATCTTATAAATGTTCCATGTGCCATAGGCAACAATCTTGTAAGTATATGTTCTAAGTGCCAAATCGATTTATTACTAGTTCAAAGTCGTATTAATAGATGGAATCCGTTCCATGTGACATACCCATACACGTGCGTTCCAAGTGCCTCGCAATACAGTTTGCTATCATATTAATTATTATTAAACTAATGTACTAAACTAAACTTGTCTGTGATTGTTACGTTTTATTTTTAAATTGTATTGTACAAATTATTACCATTATTATGGAGACTGAAAGTATAAATTTACGAAATGGTAAGAAAAAAAGAAATGAACAGACTAAACGAAGAATAAGTGGTAAATCGTATGTGATTAGGAAAAGTAACAACAAAATTCAGGCAATACCTAAACCATTTATTGAGGTTTGTACCTACTAAATAACCATTCTTCTACCTGAAGAACATAGAAACTTCTACCAAAATATAACGTTATGAACTAACATTTTCTAAAAATTTATTTTCCATGACATTATTATATTCAATCAAGAGTTATTACAACATTATTTTAAACTCAGTCTGTTAATTTATTTATTTTTTGTGATATTTAAAAAAGGTTATTGTTTATTTGGTTATAGATTGTTATCATAAATGAAGAAAAAAATGTTTATTTTACGTTTAAATTTATTATGATGTTATTTTGTTCAATCAAGAATTTTTTGAATTTAATGCGGTTTGTTAATTTGTTTTTGATTTTGTTATAATTAAAAAAAGGTAGTGTTTATTTTTTACTAATTTTAAAATGAAGAAAATATTCTTATTTTATGATGAATTATAAATTGTTTTTACTTATTTAATAAAGAATTAGTCTCTGTTATTTTGAACAATTATTTTAAGACCATTTGGTACTTAGAACATTTTATGGTATATGACTTGGCACTTGAAACTGTCACTAACAAATATTTTTTATGAATATGAAATGACAAATATAGTAATAAAACTATACTAGGCTATAGTAACGTGTGAGTATGAAATTTATATGTTAATATAATATATTAATAATTATTGTTTATTTTGAACGTTGTAATATTTGTATGCTTCCTGAAAAATTATTTTTTTGGCACTTAGAACGTTTGACATATTCACTCTTCATATATATATATATATATATATATATATATATATATATATATATATATATATATATATATATATATATATATATATATAAATTTATATATATATATAAATTGGCTAATGCAGACATTTATTTATAAATTTAATATTTGTATACATTTTATATATTTTACACACATTGAGGTAGATATACTAATTATGATACTGTTAACATTAATAACTATAATTTAAATTATTTTTGATGCTGTTTACTTAATTATTTTAAATTATAAAAAAAGGATATGTATAATTTGTTTTACACTTGTGTAGGTGTATTTTAATAGTTCTTTGAACATTTTATAGGAATGGTTCTGACAATTTTAAACTTGAACTTTATATGACAAAAAAAAAAAATTATAAGTTTATACGCGATATCTTTAGATTTACATTATTATCAATCACTACTTATTTTATCTATAACTATATGATTATATGGTTACTGAGTAGATCTTAGTGGTAATGACTAGTTATTACCCAGTATATCTTATTTCTATTAATTGTATAAGACATTTCATAAGAGGTCTATACTCAATACTCACTTAATAGATTATAAGTTATGTTAGAGAATCATTTCCGTAGTAATTGAAAATGAATCGTGGGTAGCTGATAAATTCTGTATATTTTGATATAGAATATACAAATACGCCCAATCCTGTGTATCCTTGGATTTTTATTTATAATCGACTTCAATTTCCGGAAAGCATTTTCATTCTCTTTGAGGTATTTTTTTCCGAAGAAAATATTTTAATGTTTTATACCCAAAAATAAAATTTGTTTTTTCCTACTGTAACAGATCATTGATTGTTATTTATTATTGTGGAATTTGTATTGTTGATTGTACACAAACAGACTGTAAACATGCAGAATTCAATGTCCTTGAACCCGTGTTTATGTCCATTTTACCCCGGAAATCTAACGTCTACCCACTCACTTAGTCACTTATTATTATTACCTAATCCTAACGTATTCATTATATTATAATAATATTTACTTGTCACACATATCGGATATATATATATCATTTGTATTTTATATAAATTAAAAGGCTAACACCTATAAGAACGTTTTTTATAGTTAACAAATTATATTGTGTCAATTTTTAAGAGTACACAAATTAAACAATATTCAAATTATAATGTGCTTGAGGCTTGCACATTCATGTGTTATAAAAAAATTGTATGAAAAAAATTAAATACACTGCAAATTTCGCCCATAACAATATTCAAGAAACACAGATAATCAATTAGTTATACCCTTATTTAAAAAAGAATCATATCTAGGAATTATGGCCTGAAAAAAAAAATAAAACCAAATCATAAATTTGTTATGTATACAATGTATTTACTCAACATGTTATTAATAATTTACATAAAACATAATAAAATTTATTTTTAATTTTTAGGTTTTCAACAGTAAGAGTACATTTTTATTTTCATTTAGTTTAAAAAATAATGAATTATTTATGTATTAGTCATTGCATGTTATAACTTGATTAATGCAATTATTTATAGAATGATACACTTTAAAGTTATATAATAATAATATAGCACTGAGGTATTTCATTAATATAAATTGAAGATTTAATCATATACTTCAAAATAATAAAATAGTAAGAAACTGTAGGTTATACCTAGTTGTTTAAAACACTAATGAAAATGTGAGGCATTTTAACTAATTTAAAAGGATGCAATGTAGGTAGTTCGATAGTTTAAAATTATTCGCATGAGTTATTATGTTTCAAGATACAATGATCATTGTTAAGTGTTAATGTACATGTTAAATAATTGCGTGTGTCTACTTTAATTAGTTACCTATTCCAAATTATTTTTTTAGTTTTATATTTTAATTATAGTAGAATAAAAATGGTGGTGGTTATCAAAATACTGATCTTTGGTGCTGTTATTTTTTTATGTATTTCAAGGATCACAATATTACCAAATTAATTGCAATATTATATTATTTACATTCTACAATTATGTTCAACTAAGAACAACCTGTTTTTATTTTTTTCATTATTTTTGAACTGTTAAATATATCTAATTTCAACCCCGTTAAAAATTTGAGAACCATAACATCCACGTTGAAAAATATATTTAAGAGGAACATTGATCGTTTTTTAGGGGTAAATTTGGGTAAATTTGTTAAGCCTATTGCTTAATTAAAATGTTATCTAAACAAAGCACAATATAACTTATTTTCAAATAGTTAATTAAATTTTTATTTCAATAAAGTTGCTTCTAATTATAATAACATTTTTAAAATTTATTTTTGTTTGTTAGTTACATTTGATCTGTGGATTTCATTCAAAGTTATATGAGTAAATACAAATAACACAAAATAAATAAAAAATTATACGGTGATTTTACTTTAACAATTTAATACAAATATAGTCCTCTGTGATAAATAATCTTATAAATATATATATATAATCAAAGATAATCAGCAAAACAAATACTTATTAATAATATACATCTAGACAATAATAGCCGTCAAAACCTTATGTTACAAATTACGTCATGCAATAATTACATGACATATTTTATTGTGTTTTACTGTGTTCGTTGTCAACGTAATAAATATATTATATCAAATACATTACATAAAATCCATTGCTATGTGTAACTTTATTTCAATATGATTGTATCATTGTACAATGATTGTATTAAACTTAAATACGTCAAATAGTTTTAAACTGTACTAATGATAATATTTTTTTTCTGTTTGCTTTTTAAATTCTGAAATATCATTAAAAAAAAAAAAAAAAAAAAAAAATAAATAAAATAAAACAATCTTAATAATGAGTTATTTGGCTTTACCTTTCCCTATACAAATTGATAGAGGTTTTTTTTTTGTTAAACTTAATTCAAAAATGGCCAAAACTATTATCAGTTTTGTTGAATAATAATGCCATAATATAATATTGATTAATAATTTCACAGTTTTTCTATTTTCTTTAAACTAATTAGTAATTTAAACTAAAAGGATTTTCAATCGTATCATACTCAAAACACATATTGTGATCAATTTTTGACTGATAGAATATATTTTAAAGAAATACTCAATTAACTCAATCGTTTCCAAAAATATTATTGCATAAGAATAAGGCTGGGCAAGTTAACTAATTTGTTAAACTCGTTAAGTTAAGATAATACAGAAAAAATCAAATCAGGTTAAAAGTTAAAAGTTAAATTTCTTTTTCAACTTGTTTAAGATATAAGTTACATAGAAAAAAAGTAACTTAACATTGTTAAAAATCAGTTAATTTTTTGTTATTTTACTTAATATGTGAATCTTTACCAAAGTGAAATAAACAAGTTTCATTAAAATATATTCTTGATTACAAATTAATACACTGATTAATGATCATAAAAAAATAATCTTATGTAACCTGTATTATAATTGTATAAATAATAATAACCCCATACTTCCATTTTTTTATTTTTTGTCTTTTTGGTTTGAAAATAATGATTTGTATAAAAAACTATGTATATATTAACTGAATGTAACTGTAAAATATTTTAACTGATAAATAAAATTTTTTTAAAAATAGTTAAAAATCAAACTCGTTCAGTTAGATGTTCCTTAAAAAAATGGAACCCGTTAATTAATTTAGTTAAAAATAACTTTACTATTTAACTCAACTTTAACTTTTTACCTTGTTAATGGCCAGGTTCACATATTACATTAAATAGAAACATTGCTAGTGACTGTCGAACTATGTAGAATAATTTTCTACGATCGTATCGAAATGTTTTTTCTAATAATATGGGGATTCAGAAAAAAAAATGTTCCACTTGTTCAATTCAATTCTTTTATATCATAGAAATCCCAGACTTCATAATTTTAAGATTTCGAATGTAGTTGAAGAACGGTCGTTAAATAGATTTTTTTTTCGTCTGTCAAGTCGAAGTGTGTTCGGTCAGGTCAGTGTGTTGAAAACAGCTCGGCTGTAAAACCGGCGTTTAATCTCGCGTACCTGTACGAAATCTCAAAGTCTTACCTCGAGTCGGAAAAGTCTCTCTTTGCACACGCCCGTGAAAACCGCGGTGAACTATTTCCGAGACCGACCCCGTGCGTCGTTATTTTTTTTATTCCACTCAAAACTAACACGTCCCGACGAAACTGCCCATCCCGTGCGCTCGCGGTGCTTGAGACGTGAGTGTGCGGTTTTCCTGGCGGCGCGCTACGGTACGATACTGCGCGGGCACTGACGGTGCTCTCTTGGCCAGGGGCCGCGGCGGCGAGTAGCGGATTCGACGACGCGTCCGGTGCCGGCGATGAACCAGTTTGCGTGCTATTTCTATGAACGTTTTCGCTTCGACGTTTCCGCGCGGTCCATAACGATTTTCAAGAACGGCGCGCGGTTACGGCCGGCAAGAGACGCGCTCCCTACGCTTATGTACGCGTCGCACACGATAACATTATGTTATTACGATATCGCGAAAACGACGTTCCCCGTATCGCGTGATAATACGCGTATTAGTAGAATTGGTACGCGCATAACACACACTACGGCCACCGCTGCTACCCGTTCGCGGTACGCGTTGTACGACCGACACGTCTATTGTCCAGCCACAAGGACTTTTCGTTAAGGATAACGTGTTTTTCTTTGTTACACTTACGTCGGTCGTTACGATTCCATTCGTCTTGTAATATTCGATCTGTTATGAAGTCGAACAACGACAACAAAGCGGTATGATGTGATGATAACGATAATAATATTCCTAATAAATGTTTGCCGTCCGCATACGGCGTACGTACTATCATTGATTATAAATACTAGTATTTATAATCAATGGTACTGTGTAGATTTGTTTAGACACCAGAATGTAATTGATGTCGCGTTGAAAGCGTCCACGACGACAATCCACAGCAAAGTTTTTAGACGTACCATTCGGATATTCACCCATAAATGACGTATTCTAATGGCTCGTTAAACGATTAAATACGTCAGACTGAATTATCAGCATTATTTAAAAACACTGCGACCTTTGAAGTGTTTTTGTTTTGCAACATTTTTTCGCGTGAAGTTTTTCATATAAGTAGACAAAATAATGTATGTATAAAATCCCGGCACGATAAAGTCGGCAGAACTGTGGAATTTTTTTTCGTTTCATCGGTCCTCGGATAATAAAATGGTGATGAGTAGAGCAATTTAATTTTTTAAGTAAAGATTGATTATTTCTTTTGGAAAACAATTTTTAATAAAGTTTTAGAACAATATTTACCGTATTTATACTTTTTACCGTTTTTAGCTGTACTTTTAGTGTTTTTTTACTATCAAACCTAACAAAATTTGAAATCTTAATCCGGTGGTAATCTCGTTCAACAAATCATTTAACATTTTTTTTTTCTTGATACCTCAGATTTCTTAAAGATTAGATTAACCAATTATTTTTATACCTACCAAATATTTCAAGAAGAAATATTTTTTAATTATTTTTATATAAACAGTCTATCAGAAAAAATTCTAAGTAATATTATTAAAACAGTACGAAAAATAATCCTTACTAACAATGTTCATGATTTTTGTCGTCCAAAAAGTATATGAGTAAAGTCATACCTAATACATTTATAAGTTTTCATATCGATATTTCGAAATTGTGTTCGATAAAAACACGATATTTTCAAAGATTCATATTTAATTTGAATATGTTACCGGCAATATGGATATTACGGTATTTTGCAAAATGCCTAGGCGTTATGTAAAATGCCGAAAATCACTCGGCAGTATACATAATACTAGCTTTGCCTAGGCGTTAAGTATAATGCCAAACGTCAAGTAGGCAATATGATGAAAATAAACATAATTGGGTACCACCAATTACCAATGACTTTACGTCTTTTCGCTTATCTTAAATGCGCGTGCGGTGTGTGCACGATTTAACGCAATTAAGATGAAGATTCTTATCCTACTATAATAATAATTTTGAGGTACAATATTGAACGTTCTCATAATTGTATTACATGATCGTCATTCTCGTGTCTCGTGGTGGTGTGGCATAGCTATGGATACGAATGATATGAAGTCAAATTTTTACAACGAATTACAGAAAAATCGTAAAAATTTGGCCAATAACACAAGTTTTTTATCTGATGAACAATATAATGAGTTAATAAAAACTATTTTTTGAAGAAGTGGCGTTACGAACAGTCGCAAAGGAACAGTCCACAGGAACTGGACAAGGATTTTTAAAATGCGTTTGTAAGACCAAGTGTCAGAATAAAAAGTGCATTTGTCTTAAAAATAACGTTTTATGCACATCAAAATGTCATTCTTCAACAACATGTTGTAATAAGTAGTTATAATAATAATAATAATAAATAAATATAATAATCTAATATAAATAATAAAAGGTAAATTATAGTATGAGTAATACTATATAATAATTATAAGAATCTTAATATAATAATATAACATTAAATCATTTGTTTTTTACTTTGCCTAAAAAAAATTGGTATTTTACATAATACCTAGGTTATATGTAAAATAATATTGAAAATCAATGTTTTATTTACATTGCCTAAAACCGGTCGGCAATATGCATAATACTTAGTCATTTTGCAAAATACCTGAATTATCTATATTGCCGGTAACAAATATAAATGATCAACTTTTTTTAAAACATTTTAAAATCCGTATTTTTGATAATTTAAATTTATTATTTTATTATGTAATCTAGTGGTTTATAAATAATAATTATTATATTTGTGTTATTATTATTACTTAAATTAATAATATTTCACACAAAATAATTACTTCCTTGGAACTGAATATTTGATGATATACATAATTTAAGTTCAAACTTTAGTGTTAACACCTAAATATGCATATTAAAATTTTTATTACAATTGAATGCCAAATTTTTAATTACCATTATAAAATAAAATAATATATATACATATATTATATATATATTAAATAAACTAATTATATTTAAATAATTGTATAAAATATCCTTAATGCATAATTCATTTTATCTTTTGTTTGACATTATACTAATTTAGAAGCCAAGAAGTTACCTATATGTTATGTACCTAAAAATAAATAGTTTCAAAAACAAATTTATTCTAATAAGTTTACTTTTTTAAATTTAATTTTAATGCAACTTTTACTAAAATGTTTTTCGAGCATTTCTGTATGAATTTCGGAATATTTTATAAGTATAATAAAAAAATATGTAAGTAATACCTCTTGCATTAGAATAATCATATTTTTATGAATTATCTTTTATTTAAGTCCATAAAAAAGGAATTTAGGGACTATTATCTTTTTAACTTGAAAATAATTCACAAAAAAATAGTTTAAAATGCATAATTCACGAGAACAAAAATAATATTTATAAACCATGAAAATATTAATTTTAATTTTTTTTTTTTTTTGCTTTTGCCTAATTTATATATTTTTTTTCATCAAATTGTTCATATTCTGTATATTGTATTAATTCATATCTAATATTAAATTTTACTGCATCATCGATGTTTATTATAGATGATCTATAGTATTTAAAAATTGAAAAATATAAGATGATTATTGAAATTAACTTTTATCTAATACCTTTCATTTTTAATTTAAACTCACGGATTCTATAATTGTTCAACTATGTCTTTTTCAAAAACGACGTCCGAATTTTAGATTCTGAGTGAAGCGAAGGATCTTATGGTTTTACAATGATGTTTATTATTTTTTTTTTTTTCTGTAAACACTTTTTCGTATAGAAATCCTTGTCCAAAAGTTTCGTCCAGCAACTTTTTAGAATCGAAATTGAACTGAGATGGTACTTTAGAGAGGTCATTTTTCTAAAATCTCCATAGTTTTTCCAGTAATCAAGAATAACGATCGAAAAACTGAGTAAAAACGGTAAAATCGGTAAAAATCCGCCGTAAACGAGATTTTCACTGTTCAGATTTTAGGTATTTAGTCATAAATCGAAAAGTATTGAAGCTAGAAACTTGAAAATTTTATCCAATATCAAATACATACTTTTTTATATTGGATAACATTTTCAGAACAATTATAGCACTTTTGACTTAAATATAGAACTTTTAATTTACCAAATTGTTTGAAAGTTTTTATGTAATATAATTTTAAATATTTAACAAAAAGTTCTGAAAATTTAATACGACCTTACTTATATACCTACCTAATTATCCTAACAAAAATTCAAAAATCGTGAGTCAGGATTTTTTTTATACACACTTTAATAAATTATTATAACTCTCCAAAAATTATACAAATAACCGTAAAATACGTAAACAGTATTTAAATAATAATATTTTATGTTACACTGAAGCTTTGCTCAGAATCGTTTTATACTAAAGAAATGAGTCATCATTTCTTTAAAACTTAATACACTCATCACCAATATCTTGTCCGAGGACCGAAGGGACGAAGGACGAACTTGTACCACCATCATCTCACTTACCAGCTTTTTGGGTTTATTTTTAAGTCGGTAGTGAAAACATTTAAAACTAACTATTCTGTTTTTTTTTTATATTAGGTAAGGTTAAGAAGAAACACTTAAAAGTTCTTAATAAAATGTACTTGAATGAAATAATTTTTATTTAATCTTAGCGTAAGTACAATCTGAGACGGGTGATGCTAACTCGGCCAGCCATCCTCGTTCGCTTTGCTTGTTAGGGGGTGGACTCGCTGCGCAGGCCAAATCAAATCGATAACGATCCTCAATTTGTTGGGAAACTCATTTATGACATAAGCATATTGTCTTAACTTTGTTAATATGCTTAATAGCCATGTTTACAAGTGTTTAACTTTACGCAGGTCCATGTTTTTATATTTTTCATTTTTCTACATTTTACCACACGATAATCTTTTCGAGAATTATTTTATAATTTTTGATGTCACCCATTGTTAATTAACCGTACAAGCTGACCATCTTTGGACAATTTTGATCTTTATTTTAATGATTACCTATATAATATTATAATAAGACATTTTATGTTATACACAGAAATATATAGTTCTACATTATTCACTAGCTTTAAATGAATACAGTTGGACTATCAATCTAAAACTAAAAAAAAAAAAAAAAAAAAAAAAAAAAAAGATAGTAAAAATAATGAGCGCCATTGATAAATTGACTTAAAATGTCTTTGGCGCAATTGTTACATACGTATATTAAAAGGTAACTTTGAGTGCATCTTTTTTTATTATTTGAATGAAATATTTTATGTTATTATAAATTGTTACCTACTTGGATACGTAATTTTATATATAAATAATGATACTAACTAAATCAATATTATAATTATATTCTACGAACCATAAACCATTGAAATTTAAATAAACACATTTTTATGATTTTTTTAAATGTTTCTTCACAAAAAAAAAAAAAAAAAAAAAATCGATACTTAATTTTTGATGCTTTTTCAATGATTTAATGAAAAACAAAACAGTGAAATTCAGGGGTCTCTTTTACAAAAAAATACGGATAGATTTTTACTTGAAATATGTTATTATCATGGTTTATATATTGAGATTATATAAATTTTGTTTTTTATTTTTACATGTTGAAGCATGACATCATATAAAAGTATAAAATTAAGACATATAATTACATGGAGTCTTTTTGTTAGCATATTAGCCTTATTTTTAACTCTGTGTTCTGAATAGAAAATTGTTTTCTTATTAGAGGGAAAACAGTACTCTTCAGTTCAAAATTTAAAATGTTTGTATTTGTATTTTTATCAGCCATAAAATTAAAATAAATTTAGAATAAAATATTCAAAAACATTCTGTTTTTGCATGACAATTCATAGTTAGTGGTTGTCATTTAAGGATTATGAAAAACTTAAAAATCTCACTGATCAGTTTAGAAATATAATTTTTTTTTATGCAAAATTTAGAGAACTGTTAGTGTTTTAAACCGTATTTCATAAGTATAATTCTAATTAATGTATTATACAGGTTTGGAAATAATCATCTTCTATATCATTATATACTTAAAATTGAAATGAGTTATTGTAATTGGCTCTTTATCCGATAGTCATGTGATTTTTAAAGAGAATTTTTCAAATATGGTTTAAGTGTAGATAAAATGTTATTCTTACAATTTTTTTCGATTATACATTCACGTCGGTACATTTCAAATTTTTTAAACTTTATAAATTTGAATAGTATTTTGTTCTCAGATATTTTTTTGACTTGCGTCTAAAATGTACATTACATTCAAAAGTTATGTTAAAGTTAAAAATATTTACCCTGAAATTACTTTTTCGTATGTCAACATAATTATGATGCTAGGTAATACTTCTACAACTAATAATTGCCTATAACTCGTTAGTTCGATAAGAGTGAGATGGTCTACTATTATATTATACAGAGCGAGGCAATGAAATGAGTTTTTGATTGGTTATTGAACCGAAGAAATAGTTGTATTTACAATGATGTATATTTTGTTATTATTTTTGTTTTCGGATAATTAACTTTGTCCAAAAATTACGTTACCGCAATTATATAGAGTATACATTATATGTACATTATATATACATATATATGTTGATTAAACCATAATGATACTCTAAGGAGACATTTTCTCTTTTTTTAAATTTTTTTTAATTCCAAGAAAAACTGAAAACAATTTGATTAAAATGTGTCGTAAACGAGAATTTTGTTATATTGATTTTAGTTATTTAGTTGTAACTGCAAAAGTAGTATTGCAATAAACTTGAAATTTGTATGTATATGTATATGTATATATATATGTATATGTATAACATATGTTGAATTTCAATTACAAAATAATTCTGAAATCTTATATGTACATAGTTACATTATTTAAATGATTGTAGAACAAATATGTATTGAAAATTCCAAAGAGTGATATCTTTTCATGATGTCATAGTGAGTTTAAAATTAAAATGATTGACGGTTTTGCTTTTAGTCTTATGAATAATTGTAATGGAGATTAAAAATAATTATATAATTAATTGAGATTTAATTGGTATTGGCGTTACATGTTTTATTTTCAGTAAGATAAATGCATGCAAGAAAAGACGATGACAATTTGTTCCTCAACATTCACTAGAAAATATGTATTTAAAATACGTAAATATTTTATATTTCATAATTTTGACGTGTTTATGTTTAAGAATATGTGCGCTAGAATTTGGTATGGAACAATATCGGTTATATATTTACAGAGGTAAATTATCATTAATAAGATATAAATTTTCATTATTTAAGAATTTTTAATATTATTAGTATTTATAATGTTATCATTAAATAATTGCCTTTTTATGCGAAACATCGAGACAGTGTTATATTATTGCTTTATATTAATTAATCTATGCTTAAAAACAAAATATCATATTCACTATTTAATTTAAATCAGCGTATCGTAATTAGCCGGCCTGGGAATTTTGTTTGGCAAGGTCATGGGACTTAATTTGTCACCTAATGTAAAAAATGAGGAAATTATTGGATTTCTGGTCATCGTTTTCAGATCGTGTGTTTACCTGCGCTTAAAACCGTTCATCGCGATAGTTCGCGTATAGATTCTTAACTTAACGATTTTGACAAAATAGTTTTGTTTAACATATTTATACACAAAAACGATGTATGATAATGTGGTGTAAAGTAAATGAGCGATATGCAAACGATGTTCGACTCTAAAATCGAACGATGTGCAAATGTCATACAAAAAAAGGTCAAAATCAACAATAGTAATGCGTAAATGATTTACTGTATTTTGGGTTACAAGGTCAACAAAATTATTTTAATAAAAATAAATGACACTATTATATTAAGTCATATTTAATAGAATTTAAAACTTTCTAGAATCTAAATTGCACTGACGATCACTATAGTTACAATATAAATGAGTTCGACGTACTTAAAAAATACTTCATTTAAAGTGTATTATCCATATATACTTAATTTTAAATCGAAATATTAATTGATAAAATATATTCGCCTTTATTAAATTCACTATTTGGAGGATTCGATATACGAAAAAACCAAAAAAAAAATAAAAATTATCTCATGATTAATCACAAATTTATAACTAAATCTATTCAGAAAATTTTTGTTTGAAAACGAAAATATAAAATATGTTTACAAAATATTTATTATTACTCTGTATGAAAAATTACAGTGCTGATTTGCAAGAATATGAATTTTTACGTCATCAATTCTCTGTAGAAACATCATTGATTTAAAATATTAATATATATAATACTCTTTAATACAAACGATTCCCATTGCTGATATTATATAATAAAAAAGATTATTTGACCAACTCTATGTCAGTGGCGTAATCAAAAGGAAATAATATGGAGGATTTTAGTTTTTTAGTTTTTCATATTTCTCAATTATACCTACTATTACTTTTATGTCTATTCTTGTTTTTTTAAATTCAGATAATGTTAATTTTTTGTAAAAGCATTAAAGAATAGTAATAATAATTATAATTACCTATATATGTTATTATTTTATAGCATTTATCTTGTTGAGTTAAATTATAATTTTTTAAATATGCATATTTTGATATAAGAGTAGATTAATTATGTCTATTGGCGTATCATTGAAAAAAATTAATATCATTAGATGAGATCGTCGATGGATAGGCTTAGTTTTAAGAATAGAAAATAATCAAATTAGACTTGGTGTTTCAGAGTATCTAAATATATGTTACAGTTAAAACCTAAGTACATCAAAACTGGTAATCATAAATCTTTTTTGTCAAAACTAGTTTCAATCAATCAAAACTAGAATTAACCAGAACCTTTAAAGTAAGAATTAATATTAACTTATTTTTTTTAGTTGTAACGAGTTGTGTCTAAAATACAGTGTGATCCGCTATTCGGTACCACTGAATATCTCAGTTGAGTGACCTTGTATTGAAATGGGGTTTTCGGGAGGTGATAGGGAGTACTTAAATACATATTTTCAGACCAATTACAAATTTTTAGCTCTCTCGGTACGCGCATGCGCAATACAACTTACTTTTTCTTAAATGACAACCCACATATTTTTCTACAGATTCGGGTAGAGTATTTTTTTTTAAACATTTATTGTATAAAAAGTTTTTTTCTATTTTCAAAACTGACCAAGTTAGAGTAAGTCAAAATTTGAATTTATGCATAATTCGTGTCTAATGATATTTCCATTTAAATAATAAAATAAGAGTGAAATAAATGTTTAATTTACTTTGTCTGTTTCCAAATAATTTTACTTTTATTTTGTAACTAGACTCGTACAAAGTGTGTGCGATATCCGTGTATTACTGGTTATTAAGTGCTTCAATAAATTATAATTTTTAAATATGAATAACGCTGAAAAAGTTGAGTTGGTTTTAATTTATGGTGAATGTCAACGTAATAAACGCCTGGCTGCTTTGACGTATGCCGAACGATATCCAGAAAGATACCATCCACCTTCTAATTATGTTTTACGACTTTTAAAAGGGTTGAACCAGGAAGGAACATTTCCTGGCAGACAAATAAACCAGCAAAGGCGCAGAAAAAAATGTTAGATGACGATACAGAATTACAGGTACTAGCATACATAAGGACTTATCCACGGTCGTCAATTAGGCATGTTGCTCGCGAAAGTGGAGTTTCATATGGTTATGTTCAAAAAATTCTAAAACAACACAAAATGCACCCATATAAAATCGATTATGTCCAAAAGTTGCATGCCGGAGATTCTACCTGTCAATCTTCAGGACTTAAAAAACAAAATAAAGGTAGCATGTGATATCTTAAGTGAGGACCAAATCAAGGCAGCAACATCGACTGAATTTTTGAAACGACTGGAATCATGTTTAGAACATGATGGCGAAAACTTCAAACAATTCATAAGATAAATGTATTTAATCATTTAATTTTTTATTATAATATTAATAATAATTATTATTATTATAACTACTTTGTTCTACATTTAGTTAATACAGTTGACGAAATATCATACACTAAAAATAATGTTTAATTATCTCACATTTATTTTATTATTTAAATGAAAATATCATTGGACACGAATTATGCATAAATTCAAATTTTGACTTACTCTAACTTGGTCAGTTTTGAAAATAGAAAAAAACTTTTTATACAATAAATGTTTAAAAAAAATACTCTACCCGAATCTGTAGAAAAATATGTGGGTTGTCATTTAAGAAAAAGTAAGTTGTATTGCGCATGCGCGTACCGAGAGAGCTAAAAATTTGCAATTGGTCTGAAAATATGTATTTAAGTACTCCCTATCACCTCCCGAAAATCCCATTTCAATACAAGGTCACTCAACTGAGATATTCAGTGATACCGAATAGCGTGATCACACTGTATATTAGTAGTAACTAGAATTATTTAATGAAAATGTGTTTTCAAAAGTAATATTTATATCACTTGTTAAAACTAGTTTTAGCTATGGAACAATATAAATGGCAGCCATAAGAATGTTAGAATAAGTATAGGAATTTATTAATATTCGGAACAGAAGAATCTAATATTGCTATTTGTTTCGACAAGGTGAACTACCGTCGTCTTTGGAATTACGCAAGATTTGATTTTTTTGTACACAAGTAGTGGTTTTTGCATATGATTTTTTTCGGACAAATTAATGACAAGATACTAACAGATATTATAACTATTATATTAATATATTATTGTTATTTTTGGGTATAATCTGTCATGAACGCCTGTAAATGCTAACATAACATTTTTTAACACCTATATTTCAGTTAAAAAATAGTTCCAATTACCTCATTTGAACCTACGGGCTACGGCTAATTCTAGTTTTAACAACTCAAAACTAATTTTGATGAATTTCGGATTTTAACCGTAACATTTATAAGTATTTATTATACTTATAATGTAAATCACTTGATTAACACGTGATAAAAATTAAAAGATTTAGTTACATACGTTACGCGTATAATAATAACAAATGTGTCTATGGTTACAGACAAAAAAATGTTATCACATAATATGTTTTAATAGTCACAATTATTTGTTTATAAATGTATTTTCACAATCTATGTGCAGTTTAGTGGTTATATAAATCGTTAAAACTTTTGAAAAACTGTAGTCACGGGAGAGGGAATCCTAGAGATATTAAACCTCTTTGAACAAATCTAAACACGTCACTGTTGTACATCACAAAGTGTTTGAATACAACTCTGATTACAAGATAATTTTTGTGCATTTTTAGGATTTTTTATAGCATACACTGGCATCATACTTGCCTAAATATATACTAAATGCATACATGTATTATGACATTGGGCTGACGTGAATAAGCTATATTTTGTTCTTACTCTAGCTTTAATTTTTTTTTTTAACTTTTAAAACTTTTTGTTTTTATTATCACATTGTAAAATATGGGAATTATGAAACATAATATGAGCAAACAAAATATGTTTTTCAGTGAGCATATATACCTATACAGTGTATTACAACCTAAAAATAATACGTCTATTCATGAAGGTGTACAAACGATTTGTCCCTCATTTTTCTTGCTGCTTTGAGAACATCTATTTTGTATAATAAAACTATGATCACAATGCTTCATAAAACACCTAGATGAATCAGTGAAAGAATAAATGGTCAAAGCCATACTAAATTTGAAAAAATAACTATATGTTCGGATGTTATTTTCAGATTTATTCTTAAGATATATTAAATTATCCCTTTAGTTTTCTTTTCATTTGTTTTTTTCCTTATGTTCAACGGGTAAAATATATATGCTCTCAAAAATAATACATTAATCCCATTGTTTTATAACATTTCCATATGCGAGCTATGATAAACATAGGCCAAATTTATGATCTAGTATTTCTACAGATTTTAATATCATATGACTTGTTTAATGTTTTAATGTTTATTCTTAATACTTGTTATGTCTATTTACTGTTATTAGGTTCGAAAGATTGCATTATACCGTTGCCCCCATTAGACAACGAAATGCCAATGATTTATGATCCAGAAACCAACTTGACAGTTTATCCAAACAGACAAGGACACATAGTCTTAAAGCATAATATGTCTCTTAGAATGTCGTGTGTAGGCAACCATTTTGTGTCACCTATCAACAATCCAGATATTTCCGAAATAGCGATTAATTGCATAAATAGACACAAAATCCAGTATAACGGTATAGATTACTCTTTTGAACAATTTAGATGCCAAAGCGTTCCGATGTCATCGATGACTCTAGTCAACGAAACGTGTGAAGAACAAGACGTTAATAGCCAAGTTATGAACATAGGCTTTCAGACTAAAAATAAGCACATCATTTTGTATAGAATATGTTTTCATATGGTGACAAAAAGTGCCACATACGCGTGGTATTATGTGAATACACCAAAGTATAGATATGTTCAGAATTCAACCACAAAGCCAAATTTTATTCAGACCGAATCGTTCGGCACAATTGATGTAGACAGAGCGTATGAAAATCAAGTGAGTAGGTACATCGCATTAAAATGTCTTTAAAAATAGTTTTTATTCAGTGACACATATTTATAGCAAAAATATTTGGCGTGCTTGATATTTGTATCATTTCAGAACTAATTGATAGCAGCACGTTTCATAAATATGTTTAAGAAGTACTTCTTCAAACAAAATCTGAAGTTTAGATTGGTCACTGCTAATATAGTAGTAATATGAAACTATAATTTAATTTATCTATTAATTGATTGACATACCTTGCTATAATATATGGTGTTTTTTAAATTATTGTTATAATATCATGTGCGCAAATAATACTTAAAAATATTTATTTACATTTTAGCAACCCACAATGCAGAAAATAATGTCATCGGAAAAACTGGCAAAATGGTACGTACAATTTGAAGAAACTAAAGAATTCGAGGGAATACGTTACTTGTTAAAGGCCCCCTTGTTGACTAAGGCAGATTTTATTTACACCTACGAACAAAATGCTCTGTAAGAATATATTTACTTCATATTATTTTCATACGCCTATGATTACTTTTATATTCTATTAATAGTTCCTATAGCTAACTTCACATTTTATAAAAAAAATATTTTTCATAAATATTCACTAAATTAGTATACTTTTATGAGTTTCACCCTTTACGATAAAACTTTTATTTAAACTGTAACTTGGTAATTGGTATAGATAGAAATTTTTTCTACTTGGTGCTTTACAAATGTTATATTTTGAAATTATTAATAATTTTTTCATGGGTATAAAGCCATGGCGCTATGATTTTGCGCCCCGGGTGATTATAAAATATTCACCTCCTCATCATACAAAAGTGTATTATACTTTTACTGAAACATGTAGTTTAATTTTCAACTATCAATTGTCTATACTAAAATATAATTCAACTTCTTTACTCATGGGTACCTTATTTAGATGGGAGAAGATTCGTATAGTGGTTCAAAGTACCTACTTTTATAATATGGTTGTTAAAGTTGATTTTCCTCGTAAATTTATTATATACTTTTTATAATTAGGTAGTATCTCATAAAAGCAATGAATTTATCATGTATAAAATATAATATTTACTTATTAATTTGCATAATATGTGGATAATTAAAAACTAAATTTACTATATACATACAAGATATAAAACGTCATTATAATAATTATTATAATTATATTGGTAATTATCATAAGCTATTTATTTTTATGCTTTTATCAAATTACAATTTTTAATAGGCGAGTATAAATATTTTACCTGGGTTTTTTTGCACCCCTAAATATATACATATAAAATACATCTTTCTAAAAAGTTGGATCATTTTAAAGCAAAAAATAGAACTTTAAAAATATTAGTTATTCACGGCTTTTTTAAAGTTTTCATCCCATAAAAACATTATATTTGATCATATATTAAATCGTTAAAATCTTGATATTAAGATTTGAAAATTTAACATAATCTTTATCGTGTATTTTATTAATAGTCCTGAAAAAATCTCGAACATTTTTTATCAACGTATTTTATAATACAAGTTTAAAATTATTAATTTTTTATTATAAGCGATTATTTTAATGAAAATAAAGTTTTTTTTATCAACATCTTATAAAGTTATGTAACGTTATGCCGATAAACATTTCTTTCACTAAAAATCTTATCAAATATTTTCCTATCGTTGATCTAAGTTTAATAGAGATTAACTCAATAAATTATTTTTTATTCATGTTTATGATTGGAATTATAATTGAAATAACTTTTTATATTTTATAAAATATATTGTTTTTTAATAATTTGATAATATGGTAAGTCCTAAAATAATGATAAAAGTTTCTTTTTCACAACCCTGTCGATATTTAAATTTCCATTAAATTGGGAAAAAGAATTTTTTTGTGTTCACTTCAAGTAGTTCAATACTACAAAGGAAATCATTTTCACAAATATAATTTAATCAACATTTGTCATTGTATTATCATTCCAAAACTCAAATTTTCTAATTTAATTACACTGATGGGTTTTAAAGTACAAAATTTTTCACATGAACATCGTCATAACATTATTTACTAACTTTCACTTAGAAAATTTTCTAACAACAATGATTTATCATTGGTTACAAATTCAAAATAACATTATATGACCAATAGGTAGACAATTATAACCCTTAAAAGCCTATTTAATATGTATATAGTTATGCCCTGAAACTTACTAAATTATGCCCTTAAAATGTTTCCTTAAAAAAATGTGTAAATACATTTGTTGTTTGCTTTACAGGCCATTAAGGCCTTTTGCAGCTTTTGTTAAGCCTTTCATTTGTCACGGTCAATATCTGTCTCTATCATTGCCATCCCATTATTAATTTAATGTCCGTGTCCACTCTATCTTATCATCGTTACCGATACGTACTTTTCGAATTATATTCTCCTCGGCTCGTCGTACATGACCCGCCTATTCTAAAAGCTTAGTTTTCGAAAAACCTTTAGTATTTGGTTGATCATATAGATATTCTAAGTTGGTATGTTTTCTCCTTTCATAAACTTCAGTCAATACATTTTTACAGGTCCGTATATTTTCCTTGATACCTCCTCTTGGAGATAAAAAAGTTTCTTCTCATCTCCTTGAGTGATCGACCACGCCTCTATGTCACCACTACTGGACGTAAATAATTCAAATACATTTTTTTTTGTCACCCACGATAGCATTCTTGAGCTTTACAATTTATTCAGTGTCCAACTATCAAATCTTGTTTGGCGGGCGTTTGGCATGCCATTATACGATATTTTGTTTTCTTTCATTAATTATAAGATCCATATTACGGCTGTATATAATTCATTTTTCAACAGTATCTAATACTTCGTAGTGACTATTTCCTAAGATGAATACGCCATCCGCGTACACCATCATTGTCTCATTTCTATTCAACTCTATTACACGGTCTTCTTTTAAATCTTTCGCAACTTTTTACAAGAGAAAATTCAATCGAAATCAGGGAGAGGGTATCACTCTGTTTTAACCCTGAGTTTACTTCGAAGTGAATGGATATCTCCCCTTTATATCAGACTTTTTAGAGTATGTGAGAGATGCATATTTTGACCATTCTCATTAATTTATTCAGAACACCTAAATTTATCAAAGCAGTCCATAGTATTGCTCTTTATTAATACTGTGTAAAACTTGCCTAAAATCAAAATAATATGGCGTTTTTCATTATATTCATAATATTTTTCCGTAATTACTCGTAATGGTAAATATTTAATTGGTCGTTCATTTTCCTCTTATGCATCCACTTTGATACTGTCCGATAATATCAGTTGTATATTCTTCCAACCTGCTGAGTCTTGTGAGCGACAAAATTTTAAAGCTTGTGTCTAACAACAATATTCCACGATAGTTGTCGACTATTGCCGGCATTCCTTTCTTGAAGATTGGACAGACGATTGCCATATTCCAGTCCGTTAGTATTTTTTTCTCTAGTCCATACATTATTTATTAGTTAACGTATTTCAGTTGTTATTTGTTCACCCGCCAGTTTCATTGACTCCGGATTTATGTTGTCTTCTCCCGGTGACTTATTATTTTTTAGATTATTTATTATGGTTTTGACTTCCTCTAATGTAGGTTCTAAAATTTCTGACTCCACTGTGTGGTAGGTTATTTTTTCATATGGCTTGATGTTATCTTGCATATTATTTAAAAGTGTTTTATTATAAATAAATTATAAAAATAATGCATTTTAATATTTTATTTTAGAGCAATTAAAATTAAAATTATTGATTAAAAAGTATATAATTAAAACAAAAACAATACAGTATTTCTAGAGTTAAACGATTCTGAGCTATGCTTCAGTGTAAAAATATACCATATTTTATATATTTTATGATTCTTAATCTAATTGCTGTTAGGTTTTTTTCATCCAATTTGATTAAAGTAATCTTGTTTGACAAAGGAGACACTTTTTTTTTTACTAGAATTTTCTAAATACGTCTTCTTATCTATATCCAATGATTCATAATGATTAGATCGTCCAATCATTTTTTATTCACATTTCAAAGTTCGAAATTGATACAAAATTAACGGTCCATTCCGTAAAAATCGTATAGTAATTTACTTAAACGCTTATAAAAGAACTCCTGGTCACGATTTTTAAAATTTTTTAGTGTCTTTATTTAACTATAAAAGGTATTTCTAAAGTTCAATTTTTATCCTAAAATTGGTCAGATTATTTGAAATTTTCAAAAAGTATGTAGCAATATGCCATTTAAATATACCTAGTTATAATTAATTTTATGCAATAATGCTTCTCGAGTTATGATTAAATAATAGTAGCTAAAGTTTATTAAGTGAAAGTGTCGTTTACGGCAAATTTTACCGTTTTTACTCGGTTTTTGGCCAGTTTTTCCTCACGTCAGAAAAATTACTTGTTTAAAGTACAATCTTTATAAAATAGCTGACCTATAGTTTTACTATATGAAACTATTAAACCACTATTACTACCGAAAAAAATGTTTACACAGAAAAAATTGCAAAAAGTATATATTTCGCACCATTGCTCCTTGGAGAAAATAATGGGAATGGGTGTATTGAATTTTAAAGAAATAAAAGATCATTTCTGTAGTTAAACTATCCTGAGTAAAACTTTAGTATAAAACAAAAATACATCATTTTTATATTTTACCATTTTTAGTTTAATTGTTAGAATGTTTTTTTATCAAATCTGTTTTAAGTTTTTTATTTGACAAATGGGATATTCTTTTTTTACCAAAATAGTCAGAACATGTTGTTCTATCTGTACCCAACATTTCATAATGAATGAACCAATTTTTTAAATGAACATTTTAATGTAGAAAATCTACATAAAAACAGTCAATTCTGTAAAAATAGTACACTGATTTACTTAAATACTAAAAAAATAAACTGATTTACAATTTTTGAAGTTTTTTCAGTATTATTACTTAAGTATATGAGTATGGTCTAATATAACTTTAATATAAGTTTGTGAAATATAAAAACTTTCTCCATTATAAACTTAAAACAAATCAATCAATCTCGTAAATATCGTATTATATTTAGTTGAACACTTATGAAAAAATTCAAATTCATGATTTTTAAGTTTTTTTCAATATCGTTAGTTAATTGTGCGAGGATGATCATATTAATTTATCAGGAGTTTTAGTCTAATATTAAAAATGTTATTAGAGATAAATTTCTTCGCTTCACTCGGAATCTAAAAGAAATATCATTGTAAAATCAATAGAGCCTTCGCTTCTCTCAAAATCTAAAATGAATATCAATTGATAAAAAAATGGTAAATTATTAAAAATTTTATAAAAAAATATTACGGTATTCCGGAACATTTATTTGAATTTCTCGTCATCTGAATATCAAACTAGTGTTTGTGTATTTTTGATTAAAACAAAATAATATGCTTTAACGATTGAAATTATGATTCTAACCCGATATATTGAATTGAACAATTAATTATTTAGATATGTTATCAAACAAGAATGAACGTCGATTGTCCGTTAGCAAAATTTATGTAGCGTGAAAAAGAGCGTTCATCATCAACGAATGCATATAGGTGCGTATTTAAGCAATATTACTTCGCGAGTTATGATTAAATAGCTAAAATTGATTAAGTGAAAGTGTCATTGATGGCATATTTTACCGTTTTAACTCGGGTTTCCGGCAGTTCTTCCTCATGGATTGGAAAAATATTGAAAGGAGAGAATAATAACCTAAATAAAGTACAATTGACATGCAATTTCCGATTAAAAGAGTGGTTGGATGAATCTTTCGAACAAGATAAGTGTACCAAAAAGTGTCTGAAAAAAAAAAATTAAAAAATGAAAAAATCCATAGATTCTTTGCTTTACTCAGAATCTAAAATGTTGATCTCTAGAAGTCAATTATAAATGATTGGAGATGACAGAGCACGTAAAAAATATCACTCGGACGTGTATTTCAAATTCTAATGATATCTATTTTAACCTTTCGTAATTAATTTTGAATCGCAAAATGATAGAGAAGTAAATAATTTAATCGTTCCGTATTTCTAAACTATTATAATTAGGATATTTATTTTAGAAAAATCGTGCAGCAGAAAATATGTAAGATAATATGCTGAAATGTATAGATTCATGAATATATGCTTAAATGCTTAGTTTCTAGAGCATGCTTATTTCTTGACGAACGTATATTCATATTTCCATGATGTCTACATGCTTTAACCAATTTTAAATTCACATCAAAATGGCTTGCTATTTGGTTAAAAAAGTCGGATCTTTGATTGACAATAACAATTGTTAGTAAATTCTTCATTTTATGTATGAAAATACATATAAAAAGATATACATATGTTCTTTTAAGCTAAATTTAAATTATCATTTAATGTGATGCATTTATGTTGTCTTTTCATAAAATTACTTAAATCGTTAATTTATTATTATTATCATTATTGTGGTCTACATGATTAAGTGAATTTAGACATCAGCAATAATGTCACTAACTTCCTATATTCAAATCATTTAAATGAGTCAACAACCATTTAATTTTAAATTAGTAGTTTTTAAAGGCATAGTTTTTGAAGTAATTCCCTACTATTTTCAGATACTTTATACGAAGATAGAGCTATATAGATACTTTTGATCAAAATAATCTGCATTTAATTGATTAAGTTTGGTGTGCTTTAAAAGTTTAGACTATTTACAATGATGTCGTCTGTATTGTTTGGTTGTGGAAGTTAAAAAGAAAATAGAGGATGCCGTGTACTTTAATTAATGTTTATTGACTGTTATGTGACAATATATTATAAAGTCATACCAAAAGTGCAGGTGATCTTCGTTTGGACTCGATGTGACGTCATTCTACCTATACGATTTTATTCATCGACGGGGGGCCATACCCGAGGGTTAATCGTAGGCATTCGTATTGTTCGGTTGAGAACGGTTTGTACGGTGGTTACTATGGCGGGTCGGGTGAAGGAACATAGGAACTACCAATGAGATGCTCCCGACAGATTTTATAAAGTAGAATAATGTGCTCACTTATTACCATATTACTTCGATCAATTGGAAAAATAAACATACAAAGCTAGCCTTTATTAATGATGTACGGTTTACCTATTTAACATACATTATTATTATGTCAATACTGCTCCATATAAAATATCATGATATTATTATATTGAGAAACTTATATGAGCTATTAATATTTTATTAAAAATAATAATCATAAAGCTAATGGGGGTCATGGCCTTCATGCCCAAACGACTACACCATCGTTAAATCGGTATTTTTTTCTCAGGTATTACAACGAGAACACAGCCCCTCAGTGGTTAATATTCTCGGAAGGTCCTAAAAGAGACATTGAGAAGTACTTCAAACGGTTTTTGTTAAGGCAAAGTACTAGACATTTGGTCGTCGCTGGCACATTCATGGTCAGTTCTCCGCTTAATTTTAAACTTAAACGATGTCCATTATACCTTTCTTTGCCCAAAGCAATACCTGTACCGGAATTCCTTTGGAAAATGGACTATAATCTCGAAACAAAAAAAGGTATGGTATTCTTAGGATATAATGGCCCATTTAAGGCCTACGAAACGATTAAGCAAGCTTGTGCAACCACTCCGTGTCCGAACCGATTCAGGAGAAAATTTTATGTCAAAGATTTGTTCTATTGCTGTACAAAAGAGTCGTTTGAAGATGCATTTGGCAAGTTATCTCCCATCCTATTTGAAGATTATAATAATTGAACAACAGTTGTCAACATTATTTACGGAAATTTTATACGACCTTTATTAATGTATGGTTTAAAATCCATTGAACACGAGCTTGGCTATATTGAAACCATTCGTTTTGTTGTAGCTCACGTGTTATAACTCATATTTATCCTATTGTTCAAAAAGTGAAGATATAATATACAGAAGAGTCTTGGTAATTCAACATAGACTAGTATTGAAGTATTGAATTGGTTGAACTATTGGATTTAGTAAAAAAAAAAAAAAAAAATAATGATTATAAAATAATATATCTATACCTAATGTACCTGTATATGTGTATTATTGTAAGTGCTTTATAAATTGCATGAAATTAGTTATCAATTCTACTATTGCATAAATATTGAAAAAACAGGTACCTACATCCTACATATTTTCGATTATAAAATAGAATTGTCTATTTTGTTTAATTTTTTCACCTAACACAAATTTCAAGATAAAATTAAAAAATTAAAAATATTTAATGTTCAATAGAAATTTATTAGTTGATATAGTTGATTTTATTTGGCAATTGATCATATTACCACAAAAAAAAAAAAATCAAAAAAAGTAGGAATCAGATTCTGTACTTGTCAGATAGTCATCTCAGATTTATTGCCATATTATCAAAATGTACCTACTTGGGATTATTTATATTTCCTACATATATTTTGTGTTGACATACTAACTTGAGTTGTAATTCTATGTTAATAGTTAACCTAGACACTCGATATTTTAGTTAATAAATAATATTTAAGCGTATAAATATAATGAACAAAAGAGTTATTTATAGATACGAGTATAACTATAATAACATTAAAATTAGATTTTGTAATATTCGAATAAATGTACATATAATATTACTTGTTTTTATTTATTTACCTACTAAATAAAAAGAAAACCCGTTAGGTTAGTGAGCTGAACACTTTGTACATGTATTATGAAACTTGTATTCTACTCGGAGGTTGGATAAATAATTATTGGGACTCTATTGAAATAATAGTACACTTTATTGAGCTTTTATGATTGTTTTAAGTGTCTAAGTATGGAAAAATTGATAATTTTCAGGATTTATCAAGTTAGATAGAAGACTTTTTATTCGTTTGTAATTTTCAAAATAATTTTGCTAGATATTTGAAACAATCACCCAATATTTCCCTAGAACCTAAATTTATAGTAAAATTAATTATCCTCTAATTTCAATCAGTCTTCCATATTGAATGATTTATCATCGATTTCAAATTATTATAAGAACGCCAGTTATTAAACAACACTATCGTGTGCTCGATGAGCTACTTTTCCTAGTCATTTACTTAAGATGCTAAATACAGTACTCCCTCGTTAATACGAACACGATGGGACCACAAAATAACCTGTTCGTGTTAAAAGAATTTGTGTAAACCGATAGGTTTAACACGAATTTGTTCGAATCAGAGAAGGTTAAATCTAATACGTTTTTTTTTCACTCAAATACATTTTTTTTATCAAGTAATCTTCAAAATATAAATTTACATTACTTTGGTACATACATTACTATACGTAAAAAAATATTTGAAATATTTTTAATCAATTAATTATTACGCTACATTACATATATAAAGAAAATATTTTTAATACATTTTTTCAAAAAAAAATTAATGTAAAACTCACGTCGCTTTAAAAAAGTCAGTGATAGGTTTCTGGGTGAATGTAACTTCATAGTTTTTTAAGCACTGTTTTCTGATGCTGTTCAACTGGTCATCAAATTTGTAATCTAACTCTGCACTGGTTTGGGAAAATTTTACGAGGGTATCAAAGGCTGCCAACACATCAGCCCGAGAGGGTTTATCCACTGGAGGTTCAGTAGGTTCAATTTCGTTCAAAAGATATGATATCGATAAAATTGTGGTATAAAAATTAAATTACTAACGACTATACGAGTAATAAAACGAAAATAGATACATACATATGTACAGATTGACATTTTTCTGTTCGTGTTAATCAACAAAACGACAATATAGTACCTAAAATTTGATCGAATTTCGTGTTAACCGAAATAATTCGTATAAGCCGAGGAAATAAAAAAAACCCTATCTTATAGTATAAGAGATCTTTCTCGGGACCGATAACCCGGTTCGCGTTATCCAATAATTTGTGTTAACCGAGTTCGTGTTGACGAGGTAGTACTGTAGTTGCTGTCTATATATTGCCTGAAAAATGAAACATAGGAGAAAAAATATCCAGCACTAAAATATCTGACCTGATCTTTATTTGATTTCAACCGTTATTATTTACGCATTTTGTGTCATATGTTTTGAAAAAATTATCAAAATATATTATCGAAAAAATTTAGAAAATGTTATAACGATTGAGAAATTAACTGAGTTGATACTATTATTAGTAGTTTTGTTTTAAATAAGTAGGTACTAACATTTTGTGAGAAAATTAACGTAACGAAAATTGAACGGTCTAGAATATTATGAGAAAAATTTTTTTATAACGCTGAGTGGACAATAGAAAAATTTCGCATTTTTTCAATACAAATACGAGATTGTGTGTATATTATACAGACTACAGTTTACATTAATATTGTTCCAAGTATGTTTTAGATAAGTTATGATAATTATTGAGTATCACGACTCTCACGTAATTATTTGATGTATACTATGTGTAAACCGGGAATATACTAAAAAAATGTATTCGATTGAATTAAGGCCGGAGAATAGTGTCAAAATAAAAACTTATTTTTAATAGTATTGTGTATTTTGTATTTAAATAATATTGTTTTCATTTTTTCAAATATATTCTCCTAGCAATATTTTATACATAGTTGAATAAATGTTTAACATGGTACATTTCATAAATTGCAGTATTAATCTTTTAATATTATCATTTTTGAGATTTAAAATATGCGTTACTAACTATATAACGCCAATACTTTGGTTGAAAAAATATATCCTTCTATGGTTTCCAAACATATATTTTTAGATAGGTAGCTCATACCGCCGTTGTGTGTATCAGTCCTTAGTGACTAGTGTAGTAGTGTAGTAGTGCATAGTTATGACTCATAACTTAAAAGTAAGTTTTTGATATTAGCCAATAAAAACATTAAACATTTGCATCGTAGCTCAAGTTTGACATCTCTTTTAACTCAGATATTCATGTTCCATTAAGTTAACTCATTTAGTTTAGCGATGATTTTTTACTGAAAACAACGGGTCAAAATTTGGTCCGAATTTTGAATTAAAACATTTTTTCTGAATTAAAATGTTAACCAAATATGTTTGTATCAAGTCTGTACAAAGGAAGAGCCAAAGGTGCCATAGTCTCCGGGCTTCAAGAATCGGGGATATCTGATTTTAACTATTTTTTTCGTTTTAGCATACCTAGCATATTTTTCTTGAATAAAAAAAAAAAAAAATTTCGAACACAAATCCGTCAACTTCCAACCGATTAAGATTCACCTTTTGACATATGAGTAAAAGCTATTTTTGTACACAAACACAATATGACCACGTCGTATTTAACAATAATGTTTGATATGTGAATTGGAATAAAAAAAAACTTGGAAGTAAAGTTGTTTTCATTCATCGATATTAAAAACAATAAGTTTAACTGTGATTTTGAATAAGATTTTTTATTTTTAACCACTTTTTCATACTTTGAAATGATTAAATCTTTCGAGTAAATCTTCCAATTAAAAAAAAAAAAAAAATAATAATAAAAGTATTATTATTTTTTAATTGATACATTTTGTTTGTTTTATATAAGATTCTCATTAAAATATTGGCCACTGGGTCTCGAAATATCTTAACTTAAGTTTGCGTGTCATGCAAATGCGTTAACTCATTATATAACATTTATTTAATTAATTTACACACACACACACACACACACACACACGCACACACGCACAGGCACACACACACACATTCACATATACCTATACATATATTTGTTTGTGTATATTTATTTTGCTAACTAATAATATATTTTAATATACATTGCCTTTTTATAGTAAAATCACGACCAAAAAATTGAAATTATCTTAAATATTCATAGAACACCCACGGACAGTCATGTTTTACTACAGTAAGGTGTATTCGAGGTCATAAAACGAAGGTGAATTTTAAAACCCACCTGTTTATAAGATGGATTATGCGTAGTCCAATTGTGCCCATACAACCTTGCCATTTACACAATGTGGTATTGATGAAAATAAAATTCTACCATATTTTAATGTACAGTGTAATTCATAAAAAACCATCCAAGAGTGGATGCCATCAAAGAAAGGCACAGGAGATAAATATATTGTATTTTTATACATTAATCTAGAATTTAGATTGTATTTTTGAATGTTTTAGTTACTATTATTGGACATAGTAAAAATGAATCTCATTCCTGTATTATTGAAAACAGCACAAAAAAATCGTCTAACCAATTTCTTGAATTTTTTTTCAGTATGTATAATTTAATTGTTTTGAAAGGTTCAAATCTATAATTATTTTATTTTCTACTTATCCGAATTTTTGGTTTTGCAATTAAAAACGCCGATGTTTACAAACAAAATTATACTTTAATGTTACTGTTGTTAACTGTTTTTCAAATAATAAATATTGATAATATTAAAATGCCACTAATGTTCTCATGTTAAAACTCACTAATCAATAATCAGTAATATACATTCTCAAAAAATCAATGCGAAATTGAAATTGATTAAAAATAAGCCTCACTATCTTTTGTCTACCAACTTACTACCTAATGGAACACATAATAATACAAACATTTGTCCAAATTACATTTTAATTTAATTTTTTGTAAAGCCTTCTATTTTTACTGTTTACTATTGTAATTTATGTGGACACGTTTTAAATTCTTCCGATTCTGATGTATAGAAACAATGTAAAGTTTTATGTATACTTCGTATGATGCGCGACGTATGCATCACGCATAATAATTTGACCATTCTCGGCCACGTATGCGTGCATTAACGAAAATTCTAACGATTTGTCTACATCTCATTTTCACGTTGAAAACATAATATTATCCAAAAAGAATTAATATCGAGAGCTGAATACCACGCGATCGTTTGTGAAATGGTCATTTTTTTTTAAAATGTCGTTCCGTACGATTTTTTCACTGTCCGTCCGCACTCGACCGTCGGGTGAAATTGAAATCTTAGTGAATGCCTCACATTCGTGTTCACGCGGCTCATTGTTTCGCCGCACGACGGACCCCGGTCCGAGTACATTGCAGTGTCTCACACGGAACCGTGCGAATTCATCATCGTACAGCGTGTGACAATCGACGCGAGTTTGTAAACGCACGTCTTTGTGTCTTACGAGTAAAACCAATATTGTCGTGGGACAACGGACCGCAATAAATTAAAACCTCCGGCCCGTGACGGCGTCGTAACCGGTCAACGTTGACGTTGTATTACGTTCTTGCGGTTGATATAGGTAAGCACGTACACTCAGCACGAAGTAAGTCGTGGTACTTTTAGAGTTGTATTTTTTCTTTTCTTTTTTTTCTTATACTCGAGTTAAATACGTATTGGAGATATATGTCTGACGTTGGACCCTGAACCAGTGGATCTGCCGTTCATGTGGTATCGCGGCAACACGTGTATTAGCTCAGACAGGTGATTTCTTCTTATAGTCGTATATTGGCAGACTAAAATATCATGTAAATATACCTTTGTCAAAAATTCGATTAATTTTATTTGTTGGTATTGAGCTATAATGTGTTGATCATCATGTTGCAAGATGCGTTGATCTTATGTTATGCGAGTACGCGATTCATGCGTAACCGCGGTCTTGCGCGAGGATATAGGGCCAGGTAACCATCAGCCGGACCAATAAAACTGTAGTTTCTACTTATTTTAGTAGACGCAATGCAAATTGAACCGTCTATTCATTACAGTTGAATCATTGTCTTCAGCCGGTAATAAAAAGTTAATTTTTAAAAACTTCAATCATATAGGTATTGTGTTTCATGTATACAGTTTTTTTTAATTTTGCGTAATTTTTTTTAAATGTTAAAATGCGTTTGTCCTGTTGCTGATGATTTTTCAATTTTTTTTTTTTTTTTTTTTGTAAACTTATGGGGAGATGATTAATTCCTACAAAAGTAAGTGATCTCCTATACTAATATTATACCTATATTAAATCTAACCCTGGATATTGTGTGCCTCTACATACAATATTTTATTGTGCTAACTAATATAATTAAGAAAAAAAATTGAACTTTTATCAGTCAAAGTACACTTCCCAGATTATACAATACAGAAGTCACCAGTTACCGGCCATGGACAAACTTGGCTTTCTGGGTTATTCAAAACTTGTATAGTAAGATAAAAAGTTCGTTTAGGAAATTAGATAATCCTTTATTCTCAGGTCAAACAAATTTTTCTTGAGTTGGGTTTTATATATTTTATATTTGAAAATTGCTGGCGAAAGACCACTTCAATAAAATAAAATAATGCAGTGACTATATTGAGGTAGGTATACGTGTTTGTACACAAGTCTTGATCAACCCATAAAAAATAAAGTCTAAGTGTTGGTTTTTTTTGGCTCAAAAATAAGTTTCACAATTTACTGATGGGTATTTTCTCATTTAAACTTTGGTTAATTTTTCATTTTAATACCAAATTTTAACTATCATGGATATGTTTTTTATTGTAACAGAGTATTTTATTATTTTATTTTATATAGTATCAATATAGGATATTATATTTATGATTTTTATTAATAAACATTTATAACTGTGGTTTTATTTTTTAATTTGAAAACAGGATTTTTATAACCCTGTATTAAGTCCATTTTGGTATTGATCTGAGGCTTCTATGGAAAAAGTAAATAAGTATTAAAATTTCTGGCCATGCAAAAATGATAGATAATTGTGGATATATCGACATATAATTGAATGATGTAATTGGTATTCACGTTAGTTAATTACTTAATCAATGCTACGTAGACTACATAATACATAGGCAGGCTGCAACATACTATTATAATTATTACCTTTTGATTCTACTTATGCAGCTGCTATAATTTTCAACATTTAAATCACACCTGTATTTCGAGACCGGCAACCGTCATTCTTTCAGGACGAATTTAAATCGATAGTCGAGCCCTTTTTCGATTTTTTATTCAGCTCTGTCTTCAATAGATTTTAAACACTTGTTTTAATTTTTTTTTTTTTAATTGTAATTTCATCAATCCAAGTAGGCATACTTTTTTTATTTATTAATTACAACAGAAATAATTGAATGATTACAAGTAAAGTAGAAAACATAGAAAAAAAACAAAACACGAAAAGTTCACTCAATTTCATCATTAAACCTATACGTTATTGTCACCATAAAATAACTTCATCAGTGTTTACTATATTATCACTATTGTATTATCTTAAAATTATTTATTTAATTACATGATAGAATAGTCGAATTAATTAGCATCATACCGATAAAAACGGAAAATTGATCAAAAATAAATACAGTCCCTCATGTAAAATAATATTTAAGATGTTACATTACACTAGTTATAGTGACCGATCTCTGCAAATAAGACTAATGCAATTTTATGCTGAATTTTCTGCACTTGTACGTACGTTAAGATAGTTTATAATGTGTTTTTGCATGATTGTCGTGTTTAATTTTATCATGCAGAGCTAACAGGAATTAAATAAATAAAAAATAATAATTACTTTTACGGCAAATGGAACGCGTGGCCAACCGTGCTTTACGTCGCAAACTTGACAGGATGTAGGAATAAAATACTCTCGTGGATTATGAACTTATGAACATAAGGTGATTGTTTAAACCATTCTTAACTCATTTTTTCTGAAAATTCGGTGGTTTTTTCTTTTGTTAAAAAAATGTATGATATTAAATTTTAGAAAAACAATTAATTTTTTTACTATTTTTATCCACGTGATTATTCAAGTTTTTTAGTTTTCTTGAACGGCTTCCACTATTTATAACAATATAGAACTATCATAATAGAGAATTTTTTTTTTGAATTTTGAAAATTAAAAAATAGTTTAAAATGTACAATTTTTTGCAAAAATATAGACGTATTAACTTTTTAAAGTTAAAAATTAATAATTTAAATTAAAAAATTCACAGAGTAAACGAATGTAGAATGATAATATAATCATCCAGTATGGTAATACTACGACACGGAAAACAGTCAAGTGTATTATGCGAGCGTCTTACAAACGATATATTTTGAAGCGCAATTATCGATCAACGTAGGTACATGATATTGCGATACATCAATTGCTAAGTGGAACGACTGCACTATCGACGATACAAGTTGTTAATAATCATACATGGTAAATAAAAACCACGCAATATTGCCGAGAATAGTCCTATCTACATTTTAGATTTTTAATGATGCAAAGAACGCATTTTGGTTTTATAACGATGTATTACGTTATTTTTTGTTTCAGTGAACAACCATTCGGACAGTAGACTCCGTCTAGAAATCATGTTTAGCTTTTTTATAAATTATAAATTTTATCCACTTAGTAAGTATTTTCAGTTGATCATTTACTCTGTTTGCAATTTGTTTTTCATCATACGCATAAAACTTCCGAAAAATTGAGTGAAATAGTATTAATTGAAATTAAGAGTGAAATATGCCAGGATTTCCGCAAAGTCGGTTTTAGTTATCTAGTCGTAATTTCAAAAGCAGTGGTGTGAGGAACTTAAAATTGTCAGAATAATACGATTCCGTACGTTTTACCATTTTGGTAACACGATTCTGTACGATTTTCTATGCAATGTTGCCATTAGTATGTAGCGTTACTATACGAGTACTAAACTATATTAATAGTAAATACAATAATGCATTAGTACATTGATATATACAATAAAACAAAGTATGTACTTCACACCATTAGGGTATTCTTCGTTCTTCGGACACAGTAATGGGTGAAGGTATATTGAATTAAAAAAAATTATAGATCATTTCTTTAGTTAAATGATTCCGAGAAAAGTTTCTGTATAAAAAATATGTACCGTTTTTAGTTTTATTGCTGGAATGTTTTGTTTTACCAAATCTTTTCAACGTTTTTCGTTTGACAAATGAGAAATTCTTTTTTACCATAAGATTCAAACATCTTGTTCTATTTTTACCCTAAGTAGTATAATGTTTGGATGGACCTTTTTTTTAATAAACATTTTAAGTAAAAAATTGACATAAAAACTAGTCATTTCCGCAAAAATTGTATAGAAACTTTCTTAAATGCTGATTAATAATTATATATTTTGACTAACGATTTTTAAACCAACGAAATTTTTTATTGGTCGTTAGTTAAGTGTATGAGTATAATCACATAAAATTCTCAGAATTTTTTCATCAAATATTAAAATTATTATTAGATATAAACTTTAAAAAAACAAAGTATTTTCAAAGTTCTATTTTATCCCAAAAGTTGAAAAATTTTTTAGAACCTTTAGTTACGTATGTATCAATATACAATTTACATATGGTGGAAATTTCAAGTTTCTAGCAATAATAATTTCCGAGATGTAACTAAATAACTTTATACCAATTTAGTGAAAGAGTTGTTTACGGTCAATTTTACTGTTTTGACTCAGTTTTTCGACAGTTTATCCCACGCCTGGAAAAACTATGGATAATAAAGAAAAATAGCTATTGAGTACTATCTAGGTACAATTTCTGATCTATGAAGTTTCTGGATAAAACTTTTGGAGTATCATTACTAGCCGAAAAAGTGTTAACAGAACAAAAACATTGTAATATGTTAGTTGTAAAGTTCTAAAAATGTTCTAAAAATTTTCTTAAAACAACTCACTCAATTGTAGTTTTTGTTATAATAGTTTAAACGTTTCTTTTTGAATTTTCGAAAAAAATTATGATTATGAATTATATATGAAAATATAAAAAAATATAAAATTGTAAAATATTATTATGAATAATCCATTTTTAGATATTACAATAGGTCAATATTAAAAATGATCTAAAAATGCTCAAAAACAAAAAGTAACTCACAATAATTAAAATCTTTGTTAAAAAACAATTAGTCCGCTCAATTGATTGCGAATACAAATGATGATTAGTGATTACGATTGTCACTTTGTCCGTTGCTGACCTGGCGCTTAGAGATTTTTTCGCGTTTGTACCTTAATACAAAAATCATGGAAGTCGTACGGGAATCTGGACACATAGGCACGAAAATCTTCGGTAAAAACGTATTGATTAGTGGCTCTTAAAATATGCACGATTCCATG
The DNA here is from genome assembly GCA_027580255.1 of Therioaphis trifolii. NCBI lineage: Eukaryota > Metazoa > Arthropoda > Insecta > Hemiptera > Aphididae > Therioaphis > Therioaphis trifolii. The sequence goes on from CM050404.1 coordinate 129,393,348, forward strand.
CGGTGATGAAAACCGCAAGAAATCGTGTTGTACCCTAAATGTTTACCAAATGGCAAATACAAAAGAAAAAATATATCGGCCCTTAAAATTTCAATACGACCATCATTAATATTTTTTACGAGACGCGATACGATGACGAAGAATGAAATTTCCACTTTCATTATCATACAGGTTCTTTGAACCTATTTAACGTGGAATTATTTTGTATTTTTTTTTTTTCATAATCGTGACGTCCACAATCACGCCACCGCTGAATCGTAAAACATCGCTAACTCGCAGAAATACTGTTTTATTCTGACGTCACACAGTGGGAGGAATACGAGTTCTAGCTGGCCAAAAGTAGAAAATTTTGGTATTGTAATTAATGATTAATATCAGGAATATTTGCACCCACTGATATGACGACGGTAAATATATCACATTATGTTATAATTGTTAATTAATGAGCTGATAGGAGTAGGTAATGTACTTAAGATTATTGCATTCAGCGCAATCACTTGTTATTCGTACATAGCTTTCATTTTAGTTTGTCCGTTGTCGTTATTTCATGAGTATAAATGTAATTGTTTTTTGCTAAATCAAAAATGGATCAACCAACAGACATAAGTAAGTTACATTTGTTCTAAGTACTATTTATTAAGTAATATGTCGTAATAAAAATTCATAGATATCATGAATCTAAAGAAATTCCACTTTATTTAATTTTCATTGAGTAGACATTTTTTTTAGAGGCTCTTAGAGGTGTGAATTTTGTTTTAGTTTAAGCATATATATGTACACTTTGAATTATTTCATTTATAAGTTGCCCCAATTTGCCCCTTATTGAAATAAATTTATTTTTCTAGATGAAAGTAGCATGGTAAAAAAACTCTGTTTATTTGAAGTTTTAAAAAATAATAGTTTTACTTTAACATCAAGTACTTATGCATTACGAAATGCAATGATTGCTTACATAACTCATAGGCTGGGAGATAAATCGAATTTAGAAGGCAATGAGGAATTTGATAAATGTATTCAAAATAAAGTTGAAGGATTTAGTAGTACGTTAAAGAAGAAATGGTTAGATTCAAATCAGTGTTTGACTACATTTTTTAAAAAAAATGATAATTGGTTGGATTTAGAAATTCTGTTGAAATACAATTTAGTATATATGTAATATTTATTTACCTATCATTTATGTATTGATTTTTGACCTTATTAATTTTGGCCGGCTAGAACTCGTATTCCTCCCACTGTGCGTCATAAAAATTTAAAGGAACGGTCAGTGTTTCCCTCGACTGGATTTGGACGGACTGACATTAGCAAGTCATTTCGCTCTTCGTGTTTACTTACGACCTAACTACACCTCTTGTTATAATTATTATTATTAGTAGTAGTATATCATGGACCAACGCCCGGCACGGAAACGAGAATACGGCGATACTGTGCGTTTCTCACGTCAAGGGGAAAACCTAACTGTCAATAATTACCGTTCACCGCAAGCGGCCGCTTCACATCGTGGAAGAGTACGGAATTAAACCATGTACCGATACGTTATTAATTTAGTGTTTCGTTTCAACGCCGTTGATGTTATATTTTAAATACGCGCCGTATGCGATTCTTAAAACATTTCGCTGCTTGTTTTCAATAAAACGTTTTTAGTTTTGAAAATATTATAGTTTTACGGATTTTTATTGAAAATTAAATTAACAGTCAATTTCAGTTCCAAAGTTGAAACCTAACCTAACATATAATACTTCGTTTGATCAAGGCCAACAAGGTGATACAATTTCCTGTCCATGCGTAAATCGTCAGTACATTTTTCTCAAATAATTTGTTTATTCCGTCGGCGTATATAATATTTAAATATCATTTGTGTCGATGATACTTTTACGAATAACGTGGCATTAAATAATCGTTTATTTTAAGACCTATAATTTAGATCACTCAACCGTAAAAATATTTGTAAGCGCTTGAGTATAAGAATACTAAATATAGTAATATCAAATACATGGGTCATCATTAAATAATAATTATTCGAGTAAATATTAATGTTTGAAAACCCATAAAGTATTCAGGTGTCTTTTTTCAACCATTTTTTTTATATATGCCAATAAAAGCTTTCAGTTTTGGCATGAAAAAAAAATTGTTTTTGTATGGGGCATTTTTAGCTAATAAGTCTGGGATAAACATAATGAATTAAAATTTATTCTATATTAATTATTCGTTTTCAATATCAATAGTTACATAATACTGGTATAGTGGTATATTATCGTCTAGCAATTGTAACAAGAAATGAAAATACTAAAATCATGCAAATTTTCTGTTGTTTATGTCTACACAATTTGTGGTTACACAAGACACAGGGTTAGATAAATATAATTCAATATTACAAGAGATTAATTAAAATTTTATTAGAAAGTTTAAATATTGTTATATCTTAAACATAAGTATTACATTTTCGTTATAAAGCGCTGTGTCGTTCTTAACGATTTTAAAAGTTCGTGATACAGTGATGTGTATTGATAATATTTTTGGCGCCCGAAGGCTAAATGATTTTTTTAAATGACAAAACAAATTGAATAAATCTTAAATTTTTAGCTAAGGTCCCCCAGAACCCGAGGCCTAAATTATTTTAAATTTAAGAAAAAAAAATACAAATTACAAATTTGTACAGAGGGCCCCCGGAGCCTGAGAAGGGAAAAATGATTTTATAAATACAAACAAATTATCAAAATTAAAATTTTGAGCAGAGGTCCCCGGCACCCGAGGGCTAATTGATTTTAACTGTTATAAAACATAAATTTAAAATTTGAGGAAAAGTTCCCTGGCGTTCGAAAGCTGTTATTTTAATTAAAATGAAATTTATTTCATAAATAAAAAATTTATAGCAGAAGTCCCCCGGCGCCCGAGGCCAAAATGTTATTAATCATGACAAAACAAATCGAATACATTTAAAATTTGAGCAGAGGTCCCACGGCTTTCGAGGACTAAATGATATCAATAATGACAGAACAAATTGAAAAATTTTAAATTTGAGCAAAGTTCTCCCAGTGCCAGAGGCCTATATGATTTTAATTTTAATTAAATAAATTATACAAATTAAAAATTTGAGCAAAGGTCCCTCGGAGCCCGAAGGCAAAAAGATTTTAAAAATGAAAAACAAATTATAAAAATTAAAATTTTGAGCGGAGGTCGCTGCCGCCAGAGGGCTAACTGATAATAAATGTTATAAAAAATAATAATTGAAAAGATAAAATTTAATCAGAGGTTTCCCAGCATTATTAACAAGTGCTGACGAACCGCAGACTTTGTACGCTCACACAAAAAAAATAAACCATAGTGAAATAATCTTAATAATCTTTCAATGTGAAATCTCATAGCTAACGAAGACTCACAACAGCCTAATCTAATTATGTAGCTATTACGCTAAGAAGTCGTAAGCTCGTAACCCCATCGAAATAGAGATTCTCAGAGTACCAATTATATAGATATTTTTACTATGTAAATTTAATCTGACTCGTGGTGCGACCCGAACCGTACAAAGAAACAGCCGGCCACCTCCCCTCACTACATGGATCTACACGGAAACCAGGACCTATGACGTTAATGGCACCATATAAATACAGGTTTGTAAAAGCACCAATTCAGACAGTCATTAGCCCGGTAAAAAGGAAGCACCTTCATGTCAGTCATACCAGAATTTTAATAAAAGACATGTGATAATTTTCATGTTCAGTTCAAATAATTAAATATGTTTCATACTAATATTACATCTAAGAATAAGAGTTTTACTCTTATCATATACCGCTCATCCATATATCCACATAGCATTAAATCAATTATTTGGGAATTCGACATTAATCATTGTTCTCAAATGAGAGTCGTATCTTACGGAGTCTTCCACCTTTACGACAACTATGCATGTTGCTGTGCATTTTGATGCACGTAACAATACTATGATCTATGTTTGTATACTATGTTATAGAAAAGTGGTCTTCAAACGGTGGGTCGCGACCCAATTTAGGGTCACGTAAGCATTAAAATTGGGCATCGATAAGTTTTCTGTTTAAAACTTAAAAAACCATATACAGTAGATTCTTAATATGTCGAACGTCGCTATCTCGAATTTTTCGTTATCTCGAACTACATTAAATTCCCCTTAAAACTACTATTACACTTCATAGTGTTTTGCTCTCGATATCTCGATACAAAATTAATAGTTTTTCGTTATCTCGAGTACACAAATAATATTTTATTCAAATTGTGTGAAAAAGGATTATAATTTACACGTATGTGGAACATGGACAAATAACAAAATGTTATCAGAAACCACCGAAAATACCAGAGATAGTGAAGATGAACCACAAAATGAGGAAGAAGTCACTTTTGAAGTTACAATTTCGCAAGCTAAACATGCTTTAAAAATATTAAGGAATTTTGTCGAGACTACTTCAGTTATGGAAGACGTCGTGGCAGAAAGAAATAATAATAAGCAAACTTAAATGACAGATTTTTTTGAAAAAAAAGTTATTCGTTCAATCATGTATTCAGTTATTTCAATTATTTCAGTAATTTAAGTTTTTGAATTATGGATTTTAAGCATTCGTATTATGTAATATTCATATCCATACATATATAACATATATATATATATATATATATATATATATATATATATATATATATATATATATATATATATTTAAATTTTATACAATTTTTTAATAAAACTCGATATCTCGAAGTTTTCGATATCTCAAACTTTTTCCTGTTCCCCTTGAGATTCGACATAACGAAAATCTGCTGTATATATATATATATATATATATATTATATAACATTATGATCAGGGTCGTATTAACCATTAGACAATGTAGGCACTGTGCCTAGGGCCTACGACATACGGAAGGCCGACGAAAGATGGCTTAATCTAAAAAAAAATAAAAATTAATAAAACAAGATCTTTTGCGTCACTCAAAATTTAAAAACAGTCTAAAATATATAATCAAATTGTTTACATAAGGGCTATATATTTAGACGACAAGCTTTGCAATGGTGATGTGATAAGAAAATTATTATTAGAGTATATAACATTATTAAACTACGAGTATATTACACCTGAGTTTGAAACAAATGTACGTCTTAGATTTAAAATACAAATATTTTTTGCTATGATGGATTCTTTAACTGTGGAAATTAAAAAACGAAAAGAAGCATACACAAAATTAAATGAAAGGTTTAGTTTTTTAACTGATGATAAATCAACTAAAAGTGAAATCGAAATAAAAGCGACTAATTTAGTTCAAGTATATCCATTAGATCTGGAAAATGATTTTGTAGCAGAATTTCTAATTTTTGTAAATTTTCGTGAACCAGGCATGACCGTAAGTGTCATGCTTCAAAAACAAATTGAAAAAAAATTAATAACATGTTTTCCAAATGTCAATATTGCTTTTAGAATTTATTTTGCGATATTTGGATCTTCTTGCGAAGGTTAACAGTCGTTTTCTGTGTTGAAAATAATTAAAAATTGGCAAATGTCTACTATCAGTCAAGGAAAATTATTATCTCTACCACTGTTATCAATAGAGTCAGAACTATTGAGAGAAATTAGAAAAGATGATATCATTGATGAATTCGCCAATACAAAATGCCGAAAAAAAAATTTAAACTAGATGTTATGTTAGTGCTTATTAATTTTATTTAGTATATAAAATTAAATATTTGATGATTAGATTGTAAACTTATGACGCTGTTTTAATTTAAAATAATATTCAAAAGTGGCTGTTATGAAATTCAAATTTTTTCAATGCCTAGGGTATACGGATGGCTTGATCCGGCTCGGATTATGATATATTATGTATGTCATGACAAAAAAATTTAATTTTACCAAGGAAAATGTAAATTTTAGATTATGAGTGAAGCGAAGGATCTTATGGTTTTACAATGATGTTTATTTTTTTTTTCTGTTAACACTTTTTCGTATAGAAATCCTTTTTCAAAAATTTCGTCCAGCAACTTTTTAGATTCGAAATTGAACTGAGATGGTACTTTAAAGAGGTCATTTTTCCAAAATCTCCATAGCTTTTCTAGTAATCAAGAATAACGATCGAAAAACTGAGTAAAAACGGTAAAATCGGTAAAAATCCGCCGTAAACGAGAATTTCACTGTTCAGATTTTAGGTATTTAGTCATAAATCGAAAATTATTGAAGCTAGAAACTTGAAAATTTTATCCAATATCAAATACATACTTTTTTTTATATTGGACAACATTTTCAGAACAATTATAGCACTTTTGACTTAAATATAGAACTTTTAATTTACCAAATTGTTTGAAAGTTTTTATGTAATATAATTTTAAATATTTGACAAAAAGTTCTGAAAATTTAATATGACCTTACTTATATACCTACCTAATTATCCTAACAAAAATTCAAAAATCGTGACTCAGGATTTTTTTTTATACACACTTTAATAGATTATTATACGATTTTTTACGATATTGTCTGATTTCTTTTAAGTTTATATCTAATGAAATATTGAGTATTTGTTAGAAAGTTCTGAAATTTTAATACAAGTTTACTCTTATACTAAACTATCAATACCGAAAAAATATCAATAATCGTAACTCATGATTTTTTTTCCCAAGCATTTAAGTAAATTATTATCACAATTTTTACAGAATAAACTGTTTTTATATTAATTTTCAACTTTAAATATTTATATATGAAAATTGGTTCATCCCATTATAATGAAATTTTGGATTCAGATATAACAACATGTTTAAATCTATTATTAAAATACGTAAACAGTATTTAAATAATAATGTATTATATTACACCGAAGCTTTGCTCAGAATCGTTTTATACTAAAGAAATGAGTCATCATTTCTTTAAAACTTAATACATTCATCACCAATATCTTGTCCGAGGACCGAAGGGATGAAGGACGAACTTGTACCACCATCATCTCACTTACCAGCTTTTTATTTATTCAGTTATAAAAGCAATTCTACAATGGTGTACAGAGACATTAAGAAAGAACTTTTTCTTTTTACTAATTAAGCTGATACGGGTCGCGAAAAATGTATGGTAAGAAAAGTGGGTCAAAAAGTTTGAAGACCATTTTTATAGAACATGTCATCGGGGTGATTTCATTGATGCTTCCCAAGTCCCCACACCCGAACCGTCACTGTAGCCACCCGACCCACTCCATACTGAACAATACAAATGCCTACGGTTGGCCCGAGGGTACGGCCCCGTCGACCGATAAAATTCGTATAACCTATGTGACGTCACACCTAGCTTCTACGAACACCATTTGCACCTTCGGTACGACTCATAACTATATGATCACCCTTTTCTGGAGCGGCGCAACTAATAAAATCGAAATATAACCTGAGATCACGTTAAATTTCGATTTTCGACGGCGATGCGGCGACGCTTTACCCGGCCAGGAACCAGTGGGCCCGCGCCCCGTATGCGCTAGTCGAGATCGTGGTGGCTGGCTCTATTCCGGCCAGGAACCGAAGGCCTCTTGCTCCGCCAACACGCTTCGGAAGCGTCAGAGTGGCCGCGTAAGTACAGACCCGCAGATCACAGCCACCGGCTAGGGAACACCCGCGGATCAGGCAACAGACGCGCAGCACATTTTAACAGCTTATGTTGATAATTAATTTCACTAAACATATTATAATCAATACGTTGTAAATAATCGCTGTTGTTAATAGTAAGTATCTAATAACTATAATTTCTAACGGTTAACGAGGTCGGTCGATGATAGTGGAATCAAATGAAAATAGATACAGTGTGGTATAAGTTATTTTGGGTAAAATTCAATACTGTATAGTAAATTTTTTAGTGGAAATTTCTAATTAATAAATAAAATAATTTAACAATCATATTCAACCTTTTTTTTCATTAGGGCTATATAATTATACAAATTTTCGAAACGTTACACGGGCCGCAAGTTGAAAGTCATAATTTGGTTGCTTTTTGGAGATTTAAAATAAAATATAAATTCATATAAATAAAATATAAATTTATATAGATAAAATATTTTAAAATTTACTTTACAATAATTAAACACCAATTTGAATTAATGTTATTTTCGGAAACGAGAATTTTTTTATCGTTATTTTAGTCAAATCAAGTTTAAAGTTACTATTCATGCTATGTGTTATATACCAAAAAGATGTGAATCTCTAATCAGTAAACCGATTTCTATACACATTATTTGCATATATTATATGAATTTCGAATAAGAAGTTTCATAAAGATATGTCGATGTAAATATGGTTTATTACAGGTGTATTTATTGGTTTTAAATGTTTTAATGTTTATTCTTTCGAAATGTTACTTTACATAAATTAGTTCTTTTGGATAACATACAAAAAATTCGTGGACAACATGTGGTCTGCTGGCCGCAGGTCGAGTATTTCTAATTTAATATCTATGCTGAATTCAGACTTAAAATACGTAAATATTAATAGATATATTAACTACAATACCCTAAATGAAATTTCGTGAGTAGCAGAAAAAGTGTATAAAAACTAAAATGAAATGTTTTAAGTCGGAGTCGACTTCCTCGATCACAATTTCGACTTCGGTATATTGAGAAGTATCCTACAGTAATCACAGTACAGCCATAAAATATTATCGTGTTGCGACGCGTCGGTCCGGTGCGATCGCCGTCGTCCCGTGATTCCCGGCACGGTTGTGCTGCAGAGAAAGCTAATTTCTTCAGCTTTTCAAAAACGGCTGTTTAACGCGACGGACAAAACGAACGAATGTGTCGGCCGAAGACGTAATGTTTGTAACGGTACGGTTACACACCGAGCGAACGAACACCATATCGTTCGGGCAATACAGCGACGGTCACGACACAACTGTGTGCAAATAGACACGAAAGCTATTTTGAGTCGTCCGTACGTACATACATACTTCATAGCAACGTCCGAAGGCAGTAGCCCACACACGATCGTGATAAATCTCGTTAATACACGGTTATTCTTTTTCAACGAAAAAAAAAAACTATGATGAGTTCACGCCGCAACACCGATAACATAATAACGTAGTTGATATGATACAAATGGTGGTTTTTACAACCTTCACCGTGACTCGGCCAATTAGTGAAAATCCTGTCCAATAATTTTCGATATATGGACGTACCATGGGCATAGTTTGGTATAAATATCTATGGGGACTACACAGGACAAGAAAAATCTATTTAAAAAACTCTATGTCAACTTGATTATTCGAAAGTGAACATTTCCTAGATAGAACAATTAGTTTATTATTTATTTATTGCTCTTTAACTTGTTATTTTTGTAGCATACATTACATATAACAATTAAAACTAAATTAAGACGTCTGTCTTCATCTGCGAAAATATTTAACACATCGCCTGAGTCTAATGAATCTGACAAATTTCTTTTAATTCGGAGTATTGATAATTGGAAAATCTATCATTTTACATAATTTTTCTAATCCAATCTTTTATTCACCTCATAACCGAAAATGTTTAAAATAAAAGTTAACACCGTAGAGGAGGGCTATAAAAGTTTCTGTGGGGGCTTTAGCTCCCATAGTCCCATAGGAAACTACGCCCACGGAACGTGCATACAAAAAAAGAGGCTTCTATGTCAGCTCTTCTTTTCCTCGGCTTTAGAAATAATAAAAGTAAAGTGAATCCTCGAGTCACTCTAGTAAATAATCGCAAACTGCTCCTAAATTCAACAAATGCAAATAAATGAAAAAATGACAATATAGCACGTCAATTAGGTAACAGGTCTGTCCATGGAGTGTATAATGACTAGGTACGCTGTCCATAGAAGTATTTTATACAGATTACGTCTGCCCATTGAGTATATAAAGACAACTGAGGAAGAACATTATAATATTAGTACAACAGTATCAAGTTCAAATCTCAAATATAATTATAAAATTTAAACTTATTCCGCATACTTAATAAATAATTTTTTCATACGAATCTTGTATTGAAATGTATTGCATAACGATTTGCTATGATTGAGACTCGATACAGCACAAAATAGAGAATACAGCCTTGGATCAATTTCTTTACTGTAGGTAGGTATTAATTTTATCGTAAATAACTAATTTGGCGCAGAGTATAAAAAAACTGCTTCTGTCCATAGAATATAATAATAAAGTACATTGAAACCATTTTAAAAGTCTTTCATATACATAATGATAATAATTAAATAAGTAAATTTACATTTAATCTAATTTTTTTTAATAGCGAAATAAACGTGTAAATACATAGGCTAAAGATTTCATTTTTATACAATCATATTAATGTTGCATATAAAATAATTACGGCAATATAATAGTTGTTGTTCTATTTGTGTTTTCTACTTAGGATGCGGCTCTCTTGATAATTATCGACAACGCCCTTGACTGGCGCGATGAACAGGTTGAAAACTTCTTACATAACGAGTACGTATATTAAAATATGATGTACTATAATAATACTTTACGGTAAACATTACGCGATCTAGTGGACATACTACATTTTACGCTTATTTTAGTCTCCAAGTTCTACAAAATATAATTAATGTTACCTATAGTATCAAACTATTTTTGAATTGGATAGCAAACGTTTATAATATTTGACCCAAATACTTATGTTTCGTCTATAACCTCGTATCAATCACCCTAAAATAATCCTATAAAATAATATGATCTAAATCTTTAATTATATTTAAATGCCGTTTTAGTTCACTTCCTTAATTGTTAAATATTTTTACTCAGCCACCCTTAAATAATATTTTGAAATTGAAATGAATTACAATTGGTACTTACTATTATAATATAAGAAAAACAAAGTACTGAGATAAATTAAAATTTAATCTTTTTATAATAAAAGCTTAAAACTCTTCTATTATTTATTTAAATTTTCGAAAAATCTGTGGCTGCATATGTTAATTTACAAATACTACATCTATTAATGAACAATCATTTCTGATTATTATATATATATGTATGTATATAATATGTATGTTAATATATATTACAAGAGCCTATAAAAATATTTTTCAATTTAATAGGTTTGGGCTCCTTAAAATTGAATTGAAGGTTCTTAAAAGTTTCAATTCACTGATGTTTCAATTTCCATTCAGGTTATTTCGGGTTTAGCTCTTATCTTTGAAGCCAAGTCACAAGGGTTTCCCAGTTCACCGATCCATAGCTCACCCATACCCAGTTCGCGTACTCCCAGCTTGCTGACACTCCGTATTACAGAATTTAAAAACTATTAATCACGTACTAAATATACATGTATCAAATAAAGGAATACACTGAAAATTTGAAATAATTTGTAGTTTTACAAGTTAATAAATAAGGTACCTAATTGAATTGAATTGAATTGCTTTAAATTTTTTTTTTCTTTTTTTACCTTAATTGCAGTGTAAATGAAACATATGTTTTTACAATATTAATAGGGTTCTACCATTGTATACATGTCTATATGTTGATCAAACATTATTGCTATTTCACGGTCAACGGACCACGAAATTTATCTACGCAATATGAATTATGATATTCATTTAAAATTATAATAATTACTTTGTTTACTTTTTAATAATAATATTAATATTATATAGTATTTGTTTAATAATTACATATTATCTACTAATTATTAAACGAATTATAAACATTACAAAATGGTCCAAATTACTAATAAACATTGAAAATAATCTTAAAATCAATAAAATAAAATAATATACATATTTCGGGGAAATGGGAATTTTTTTAAAAAACTTTTGTTTTTGTCGTCAAAATGGGCATTGGTGAATTTGGCCTTAACGAATTGGGAATTTCGTAAAAATAACTAAAATCCGGTTTTTTTGTCGGCTAACTGGGCATAAACCCAAGTCACATACCACTTCAGGTATACTAACGTGTATCAACCATCAACGCTTACGGATTTTACCTTTTATGATCGTTTATTATGTATATGCTTCACGGCGCGGCGCGTACACATCTAAGTACAATATATTGCCTAATTAAACTCCTTATACGTGTTCAAATTATTTCCTTTTCACGTGTTAATTCTCAATAATCGTCAATGATGATTTTTTAATGATCAAAAAATATTAATATGTTGTTAAAATTATTTAGGTCATGTCAATGTATTTGAGTGAATATGTAATATTATGTGCTTATTTATCATACATTTTTTGAAACACAATCTACGAGCCGTCGCCTTGTCGAACACATTACATAATATAGTTGTGTCAAGATTATAATAGTCTAAAAATATACATGTGCATTATTTTACTGTCCCGCATCTAGGTCGTAATTTTTATGTAATCAGTGTTATCATTAATTGATGTGTGCAGGCGTGTACTGCACTATTCATGCTATAACAGTGTATAACCCGTATTTTTGTTTCGCTTTACTAAGTATTATGATTAGTGTTCCGGTGTTCGTATAAATTAAATGTCAACATCATTGTTAGTATCATATTATGCAGCAACCGTAGTGAGGGGCGCAGGGAGGAAGTATTTTTCCATACAATGAACTCGCGAGCAAGACAAAACCGTCGGTCAATTACACTGTTTAAACTATAACATTATTTTCATTTAATGTCTGTCACAATGATGTACGTCGAATAGACACGTAAATATTACATTTAAATATTGTAATTTTTTATTCATGATGGAAATCCGTCAGGAATTTTGTGGACAGGTCTGCCATCCCTCCGTTTACGACATTGATTCGGGGAAACTCTGGTATTGTTCTACCGTATTTTATCACGAAACTAACAATAATTATTATGTGTCGAGTAGTGATGGGCTGTGGATAAATACCCAACGGGTAAGAAATATATTTTGGGTAAATACAAGGGTATTTACCCAAGTCATTTTTTCCTTTGAAAAATTGGGTATTTTTTTTTCTTTAATATGGCTATACTGTTTTATCTTAAATTGTGGTTGTAACCAAGGAGGATATATCTCCACCTTGGTTGTAACATAAATATTAAAGTATATTAAAATATCACATGACTACAATACACACACGGTAGAAATGTAGAATATATATTATATACCGTTACGCTTACGGCATTAAGAATGCGTTGGTAACGCGGCACTAGTCTTGCTTTTGCGCTTTTTTTCGTTTTTGCTTTGTTAATGAATTATAAATTATTTATTTTTATTGTTGCTTAAATTTGTGAACTATAAAATAAAATTATGGGAAGAAAAAAGGACATAGTGCGTAAATACTTTGAACAATTCATATCTAACGATAAACGTCAGTCATGCTAGTTTTGTCAAAAAGAGTATAATATGAATGTGAATAAAATGAAAGCACATTTATTTAAATGTTCAAATTGCCCACAACAAATAAAACAAAAATTGTATTCAAATACAACTTCTAATGTAACTGAAGATCAAATACAAACAGTTGATGAATATGATGCTCATTTAGCTGTCAATTCGCACAAGCCTTTAACCATCAACAAATTTTTTGATCACATGAATAAATCAGAGAATGTAAGTAAAATAATTAATTAAAAAAATTAAATTAAATTGTAAGCTTATTTTGTTTATCATTTATTACCCATGTATTATTATTTAAATACAATATTTGCTTGTTTAACACTAAAAACTTGGTACCTACCTGTGTAGGTATAACGTTTAATTAAATTGACAAAAAAAAAATTTTTTAAATTTTACATACATTATTACATATGTATTTAAAAGGTACAACAAATCAAAATGTTAAGGATTACCTATATGATATATGAAAATTACAACTTATAATAAATTAAGTACTTACATAAATAATATTGTATTCATGGCTATTATAATTTATATGAATATATACAAATTATAATTTATTATTTTAATACTGGTGTTGTATCTTTCATAATATTTTATATTTATAAATTTATAAACAATCTATGCTTATTAATTTATGTTTTTTTTTTTTTTTTACTTCTACTTATCATAATATTTTTTCATTAAGTAGATATTTAGGCTTAGTTTAAATCTATGTGAATTAGGTAACATAGTTCTCTAAGTTGTTATATAATAACGTTTATTAAACTTATCTGTTTAAATAAAAGTTATAAAATTATACCTAATTTAGGTATTTTGGCTTGGATCACCACATTTTAACATATTTTGTTCGTTGATGAACAAAATTTTATTGAATATTTTTTGTTTGAAGTAATTACCCAAATTACCGGGTATTTATTTTAAATATTGGGTAAATAACTAGGGAATTTACCAAAAATATATTTATCGGGTATTTGCCCATCATTAGTGTCGATTCACGTCACAATGTGGTTCAATCGTACACTCGCCTATAATACCAGTCTGTTACTCATCGTCTGTCACAGTCGTAAACTCTTAATTTACTATTAAGCCTATATGTGTTCACATCGTCCTCAAAAAAATCCCTCGAATATTTTCCATTGCCGGTCCTTCAGAATTGCTCAAAATTATTATAGAATTCTGCATTGCACGAGCTGTGTTAAATGTTGTGATTAACACTAAATGTTGACATTTAATAACCACATGGATTACCAAGCAAACATACTCTTTATTTTAGCAATCGCACAGTCAGTACTATGAGGAATACCTACTTATTTTAAAAATTCTGTAGAAACAAAAACTTTCACAAAGACGTCAGAATGACTGAGATTCACAACACAATTTTTACGGCAAACACAAACGTTCACACGAAAAATTTCCAGCGTTTCCGTCATCCACGATGAAATTTAATATGCCCTCTCCTTTTAAAAACCCTATCCTATAACTTTTTCTCGCTTTTCGCGACAAAATTAATTTGTTTATTAGACTGATCAAATGTCTCCATAATAGCATCGTTATTAATTACTGTTCCCATAAATTACAGCACACATGCCATAATTACGAGTATTAGTTACTATTTAGTGTTTTCCGTAAATATTCTGATATGTCACAATCTTGTATAATATAATATCATTATACGCAATGGGAGTTGTTCAATTCGTTTGAAAATCACACCATTACGGTTAATTAATTTCGAGTATTGAAAATCGTTGTAAAGTGGTTAATGGTTATGGTATGGTAAAAAAAAAAAAAAATACATGAATATTTATGAACTTCCGCAAATCGAGCGAAAACAGTTAATACAACTATACAGAGTGAGTAATCGCCGTAATATTTATACTGAAGCTGCTGCTTCGATACTTTTTTTTATCGGTGGACGATGGTAGGGTGGGTAAAGATTGCGGAAATGCGTGACTCCGGAGGACGTAAAATGTGAAAAAAAAATTGTGATTTATTGTGACTTCTATACATTTCCATAAGTCGGCGCGACGGCGAAACATTACCACCCAGCGGTACCAAGGTAATGTCTAATCAAAACAATCTATCGACCTTCGATAAATTGAGACTCCGTTATAATCCCCGTCCGCATGTCTATATGTGTTTTATAAATTATAGATTTGATGTGTTTGTATGTGATTATATATTTTTTGAACTATTTATATGTGTCGACGATTTGCAGTTGTACGCGCATCCGGCGCTGTAACTATATGAAAAAAAAATTATAATAAATGATGAAAATGATAACAGTGATTTTTGAAAATGTTTACTCTGAAATCAATAATAGTACAATAACGTTGTATTTTCGAACGTATCAATAGCTGATATGAAGTGAACGAAGTTTATCTCCTAATTTTTTTCATTCGCGACACGGCGATAACGACAAACCGAATAAAAATATAAAGTACGTTCTGGTCAGACGAATGATTATTAGTGATTTGTTTTTTTTTATTTCTACAGACACGCGTCGGTTTGAGTTTTCAACGGACAGGCGAATCGAACGCCGACGTTCCCGACAGTTCCGCGCGCGGGCGCCGATCGTCACTCGACACGTCTACGGACCCGTCACGAAGGCGTCGTAGAAACGTACTCGCGATGACGTCGTGTGTCCGTGCCGCGGCCTCGCCGGCGAGACGACCGGTCATTCCGCGCCAGACTCCGTTTCCGCGCTCACACGGCGGTCGTCGGCGTTTCTGTGGTCGAACCGCTCGTCTCGTCGACCGCGCGCGCGTGCTTGTTTCGTTCTCCGCGGACGAACGACACGGTCTGGGCGCGTCATCGGTGCACTTCGGTGCCAATACGTTTGCAGGCCCCGTTAAAGGCGTCGAAACGCCTAAATTTGACGATTTAACATACGCCAACTTAATATTCATCCCTTGTTTTCCATCTGTCATTTTAATTCAACAAGTCTTTAATTTCAACCGTACGAACAACTAGATACATAAAAAAAAAACGAAACAAAATTGTTTCAACATATGACAGTGTGTAATTTTTATCGATATCAATTTTAGTAAACCCTTTATAAATTTGAGAGTTACAATTTTTTCAAATAAGACTTCAAACTAACTATTTATTTTAAAAACATTGTGTAGATATGAAACAATGTCAATTGATCACTTCAATGCATGTATAACACTTTAACATGATTATAGATTTTGTTGGTTTTTTAGACTCGTACACCTATGTTAAAAAAAAAGCTGGTAAGTGAGATGATGGTGGTACAAGTTCGTCCTCCGTCCCTTCGGTCCTCGGACAAGATATTGGTGATGAAAGTATTAAGCTTTAAAGAAATGATGACTCATTTCTTTAGTATAAACCGATTCTGAGCAAAGCTTCAGTGTAATATAATATATTATTATTTAAATACTGTTTACGTATTTTACGGTTATTTGTATAATTTTTGGTGAGTTTTTTTGTAATTAAACCCTCATAAAATATTCAATTAGATATAACTCATTTAAACTTCAATTATTATAACAATTATAACTCATTAGAAATTTTCTGTCACCAAAAGATTCGAAAAATGTTTTTATATCTATGTTATTTTAATATTTCAGAGCTTTTTAACAAATATTAAAAATGTTATAAGATACAAATTTTAAATCGCACAATCAAAATAAATTTTAAAAAGCTGGTAAGTGAGATGATGGTGGTACAAGTTTGTCCTTCGTCCCTTCGGTCCTCGGACAAGATATTGGTGATGAATGTATTAAGTTTTAAAGAAATGATGACTCATTTCTTTAGTATAAAACGATTCTGAGCAAAGCTTCAGTGTAATATAATATATTATTATTTTAATACTGTTTACGTATTTTACGGTTATTTGTATAATTTTTGGTGAGTTATAATAATTTATTAAAGTGTGTATAAAAAAAAATCCTGACTCACGATTTTTGAATTTTTGATAGGATAATTAGGTAGGTATATGAGTAAGGTCATATTAAATTTTCAGAACTTTTTGTCAAATATTTAAAATTATATTACATAAAAACTTTCAAACAATTTGGTAAATTAAAAGTTCTATATTTAAGTCAAAAGTGCTTTAATTGTTCTGAAAATGTTGTCCAATATAAAAAAGTATGTATTTGATATTGGATAAAATTTTCAAGTTTCTAGCTTCAATACTTTTCGATTTATAACTAAATACCTAAAATCTGAACAGTGAAAATCTCATTTACGGCGGATTTTTACCGGTTTTACCGTTTTTACTCAGTTTTTCGATCATTATTCTTGATTACTGGAAAATATATGGAGATTTTGGAAAAATGACCTCTTTAAAGTACCATCTCAGTTCAATTTCGAATCTAAAAAGTTGCTGGACGAAACTTTTGGACAAGGATTTCTATATGAAAAAGTGTTTACAGAAAAAATAAAAAAAATAAAAAAAAATAAACATCATTGTAAAACCATAAGATCCTTCGCTTCACTCAGAATCTAAAATAATATGTATACATACACACACACACACACACACACACACACACACACACACACACACACATATACACACACACACACACACACACACACACACACACACACACACACACATATGTATTATATATTTATATAACGAAAAAATAATTTCAGTGTTACTATAAAACAATAGTCAAATCGTTTGTGTTGTTTATCTGTGTAAATAAATAAATTCGATTTTTAGATTCATAAAAAAATGGATTTCGTATAAAATATAATGTTTAATGATTCTAAAAAGGTCACTGGAAAATCCTCCCTTAATGATTCACTCAGTTGGCCACGGGTCACCTTAAACGCTCGGTCGCATTTGAACGTATTTATTTTCGGAGTGAGTTCATTTACAGTTATTTATTTTGGATTTTTTTCATCAATTATAATCAGTTTTACTAATTCCCAACAATTAAGCAAAAAAAAAAAAAAAAAAAAAAAATGGATCGACATTTGATGAGCGTTTTAACCAGGGCCTTGCACCCGATTTAACCCGAACCCCTAACACCCCTAAACACCTTTAAAAATCAAACACCCGAAACCCGTATAACCCGAATAATTTTGTTTTCAAAAACACCCGTATTAACCAAAACCCGAATAAATATTCTGGTTAACCCGAAATCCCGAATAATTTTTTTTTCATTCTTCATGCGACATATCATTTCGTATGTATTTCTTGTGGCGAGTTCGATTTTGTAGCGTTAAATAATCAATAATAATAATAAAAGGAAAGAAAGGAACAATCTTACAAACAATCATAGGTAATTTCTTAAAACCAAAATACCAAACACTAATAGCTAATAATAACTTGTGTTATTTCATTATTTGCGACGAACTCC
This sequence comes from Therioaphis trifolii, assembly GCA_027580255.1. Taxonomy (NCBI): domain Eukaryota; kingdom Metazoa; phylum Arthropoda; class Insecta; order Hemiptera; family Aphididae; genus Therioaphis; species Therioaphis trifolii. The sequence goes on from CM050404.1 coordinate 129,411,974, forward strand.
CCAAGTGGGATTACTTATGTCCTATAATATCTAATTTAGTAACTCGAATATCGTAATACGCAGCTATATTTATTATTTCCCAGTTTTTCGGTAATCACGAAATCATAATTTTTATTTTATTTGTCTATGGTTCAACAGTCAGCGCCCCTATGGCCATCTATTTTAAACATTTTAAGAGGACGTTATACCCGCATGTGTTGTCTCTGTCTTACTAATGTAGATCATAGCAAATTTGCTTTCAGCAGAACAGATTTTGTGACGTTAGCTGACAGATAAGTATTTGGAAACTTATAATATAATGTATGTTAAGAACTTAAGGTAGGTACATAGATATAAAAAAATGAGTGACGTGGACTCTAATGCTTATAATAAAACGAATAGGTAGTTAAATAATTTATTAGTTTCCAATTGTCTTATTTCTTATAGTTCATAGAAAAAGGTAACTACTGTACATTAATTAACCTAGTTTAGTTAAAAACAAACGTTGCGAATATGTGTAAAACATTTATATTTTATTATAAATAACATAAACATGAACACTTTCTAGTTTTTTTTTTTTTGGGGGGGGTCATCAAAAGTTCTGTTTTATCCAGATTTCTCAGCACCCATATTAACCAATATCAACCCAAATAATAACGGTTTTTAAAACCCAAATGTTTGTTTAAATTTTTTATTCGGGTGTTTGAACACCGAAATACATCCAGCACCCAAAACCCGAAACCCGAATAAATGATTCGGGTGCAAAGCCTTGGTTTTAACTCTCTGCGAGGAGATTTGGAGGGAGGTAAATTGGATTAAACACAGTGTTAGATAGCGCCGACGACGATGAGTTGTAATTTCTTGGTCGAAGAACACATAACTCAACTGCATGGTTCAGGAGCCGGCCCCCGGAGATATAAAATAACACACTTAACACTGTGTAAATGATAATTTAATAACATTACGTCGATAATGTTATGCGTTCCGGTGTACCGTTGGGGCGTAATACGCGCTAATAAATATTATAATTATTGTGTAACCTATTTGTATGTATACTTAGTACTTACACGTCCCTCGCACCATTGAACGCTTTAATATTTTTGCGCGCACTCCCGTTACGAATGTCACGAATAACACGTTTTCTGACTATACTGTTATATAAATGTAAATATAAATTTTTTTTCTTATATTTCATATATATATATATTTTTTTACCGGCGTTACAATGTTCTAATTTAAATAACACGTTTTTCGATAATACGTATATTTTCGAATTTACGGGCGACCGGCAACGCGTATAATGTTGTTCGCCGTCATGTCGTCTGCGCGGACTAAAACAATATCAACATTTTTGTTATTATTATGGTTTGCAGTCTTCAATGTTGCGACGGTTGACATCCCCGAAGGTTCGCCGCTTAAAATAAAAAATACATCGTATCGTCATCCATAATAACCTCATACTGTAGTGTAACATTCAGTATAATATTTTACGTTATACCCAATCCTCTGCACGGAAAACAAATATTTTATAAAAATACGAGTATTTTAAGCCACCGGGTTAAAGTCTCAATGCTGCAACGAAAGTAATATTCACCGACTCCCGATATTAATTAATAATTATTATTACCATAGCAGTTACGCCGACACTATCTTTATAATTATATTATCGTTGCTATTGTTGTTTGTATTTACGGGTTGATCGTCATTAGCGAGTCATTCGAATCGTTCGTGCAGTTTGTGCTTGATCTGTCTCCGCTTTTGTAGGTATATTCATATTTATGTATTATTAGTTTTTACGTTTATGTTTTTCGAATATACGTTTTTTTCATTTCCATCGAGTCTACGTGCATAATTTTTTATATTTGTGTTTTTCAATTTATTTATTATCAGTTTATTTTCCTACTTACCAACTTATGTGTTTCAATAATACATCATAGTTGTTATAGTGTACGCGAGCACTGCAGCTACAAAACGTGAGTTTTTAACGGATTTTTGTCTTCTAATCGTGTCTTTCTAACCGTTTTTATATTGAAAAATTTGATTTTTTTTTGTTTTATTTTTGGATTAACTGAGTAGTTTAGGAAAATTTGAAAACAACAGAGCTTTCAGTGATTTTTGTCTATAATTGCATGAAATCTTGGTGGACCAGTGCAATAACTGAGCATTCATTTTTGTTCTACACCACTTTTTTCTATCTTAAATAATTTTATCTTATATATGGTTATAATAAATAAAAATTCATGAATTTTCAACCGTCAAAATCGTTGAAAATTTTAAATTTTGGATTATTTTTGGGTTATTTTTATTTTACTACCTGAACGTCAACACAAATCGGCACCTAACAATTTATTTTGAAATATACTCGGTTTGCGGACACGATATTACCACATACTATCTGATCCGTAAATTATGAATTGTATAATCGGTAGTAGACTGTAGAGATTAGAGTAGAGCGCATTTTGATGTATTCTATAATGTTTCCTTTTAGATTTTAAACGTAGCAAATGCTGAATTGGTTTGACAATATGAGTTATTTACCCGTGACCACATTTGCGGATAGTAAACATGGTCATTTACGTTTAAAAATATTGAAAATCATTTAATATCTTTTTTGTGTTTTCAGTTCATGAAGATTGAAACATAATCATCATTTTTGTTTTTGTAAAAGTTATCAACGGCTGAAATCCATTATTAATCGTTCTCTTTTTTTCTGTCCACTCGTGTGCCAAATCGACCTATTGATTATATAGTCTGGATTAACAAGGTATCGTATATTTAGCATTTAAAATAGAGTATATTTTATAAAGTGGACATGAAAATCACCTGATTCACAATTGCCCATTATCCAAACAGGATGTGACAGTACTTTTGCTATCGAGTGGTTGATACATATGTAACTATTATAGATAGTATCAATACCATTTAAGAAATGAAAATAGTGTATTACATATTGTTAAAGGTCGATTATATAACTGAGTGTGATAAATAAAAACCTACCTGTATAAAATCAAACTATACTTATGGCTATTTATACAAAAATACTAACACCTAATTGGGGTTCGGAATATGTATGTACACATACTTAATAGTAAATAATAACTTATTAAGATATTTTTGTAATTTTACTGTGATCGAAACAAGTAATGATTTTAGAGAAATTGAGTGATGTAGCCATTTTGATGGTATATTTAATGAGGTATTAATTTTAAAACTTTTGTATAATTTACCAAAATAATCAGCATTATTCGTTTCTTCATATATTACGTACATAGAAAGTTCATACTCATACTTTTATTATTTTGTTTATTTTTCAATTTTAGGATTGCAATTTTGGTTTCATGATCTCGGTGAAGATAAGGGGTTTTTTTTAATACAAGTTTTTTATTGAATATTGTTACATACAAATTCACGGTGTATAGTTTAAAAAAAATAAATCCTTACTTTTTATAACATTTTTTTTTTTTTTTTTGTACATTTTCACCGTACCCTTGTTGTATAATTCGAATCATTAGCTTTTACCCAATCACGAGGAATTATTATTCGATTCGTAGTAAATTATTTATTAGGAAGGCGAACAGTTGAACAAAAAAAACAGAATTTGAATTTATCGCAACGCCTGTGATTTTCGTAGCAGTCAAAAACTTAATCCATTCGTATACAAAGTTGCTCGTAGCATTCACTTCGGGCTCCACGCTAGTATCTTCGTACACGTTTCGCAGTTCCATAACATTTATCGATCCACGGCGGCGGTAGGTTAGGTAGGTTTCTCTTGGACGAGCGCGCGCAGTCTTCCGCACAGAGTCAGTCAACAGGTGTTCATCCTGCTGTGCGGTTGTGCGTCGGTAACCTGTTTCGGTCGTATTGTCGATATCGGTGTTGGTTTTTTTCAAGTTAAGTGTTTATGTTTATAACTACGACCACGTGACGAGTTGCAAAAAGTCAGTGAATGCCACTCGAATTTGGATTCGTAGCACGCACCTAACAATCATTCGGAAATCGGTAACGTGAGTTTCTACTGAAATCTGTTTGATCTATATATTAAAAACCCACCATGCTGCATAAAAAATAAATTTACTTTCGCACGATATATTCCGAACGCTGTAATCAAAAAAACGCGTGGAAAATATTTCTTCCGTCGATTTAACCGCGAATTTTAATTAATAAAGAATAAAGATTAATAATTATATAATGTTTAAAATAACGGGATGATGTTCGAACGTGTAGTTCTAATCGGTAGCAATTTGTTATTTAGGTGATCGTGAGCGTAATTATACGAGGGTTTATGAAATAATAATAATAAAAAAAAAACAGGCTAAACCAGATACATGGGACCAATAATTTGTTAATCTGAACGGTTTTGAGAGTTATGTGTGGTGATGTGATAAATACGAGTTGTTTTATAGATCAAGTGTTTCGTCCGTTGAGTATATCACTTTCATGTGTGTTATCGCGGTTTTCAAAATTTCTCACATAAATTAAAAAACTTCTATATTGTCTTACGTGTGAGAAAAATATCGGAATATTGTCCAGTAAACCTAATTCATTCACTATATGATTTTAAAATAAATATTTAGAAAATTAATACGCCTATAATTTCTGAATTCGTCAACAAATATTAAACTATTTAAATAGACAATCAGATATTTTCGTTATTTGCAAAGCGTGTAATCTTCAATCGTTTTTAAAACTATTTATCGAATTCGTGCGTAATATTATATTAATTTCAGTAGTGGTTGAATAATAAATAGAATACATTTGGGTAAATAAGTTTCAAAAGTTATTCGTATTTTCATTAATGTTATTTATTCTTTATGAAATCATGTAAATACTGTAAAGTTTTGGACAGATTGAATACTGTTAAAAAGTTTTCTATAGTTTTGAACTATTTCCAGTTTTTCAGAAACATACTTGTATATGTTTGTAAGAAAATTGTGATAGAACAATATATTATTTACTCGACTGTACACTAAACACATCTATAAGTAATCGTGGTATTCACTATTCCGTTATTGGTTCAATTAAGTTGATTTGACAAATGAATACATATAGTCATGTTATTGACTTGACAATTGAAGTTTACAAAAATTGTTTTATAAGACGATTAATTCTGTATTAAACTCTAAACGTCTAAGAGGCTAATTTTAGAAACACTAAAAATGAATTCATTAACTAAAAGAATTCAACTACACACACTTAATTAAAACGAAAATCGAAACCAATTGAGCTCATCTATTCGAGTCGTAATACGACGAATCTGTCACATTGTTAAGAGTTTATAATTGTGATAGGTTCTTTTATAGCCACGTGCCTATGATTTATGTTTAAATTTAACTATTTATATTTTATTTTAATTAATTTTTGGAAATAAAATATAGCTATTTAAAATGTCTTAATTTCCTGAAGCAATAGGTAATGATATTCAAATTAATTTTAGGACTTTAAAACAAACTAAACAATAATAAATAAAAAACATTAAAAATCCGCTTGTTTGTATTAGCACTATATGTTTCGTTTTAAATATTAGGTCATTGCGTTTCCAGGTCATCTCATATACCATGTATAATGTAATATATCATCTATTATTTAAATCATACTTTATCAGACTTTTGAAATCAAAATAAATTATGATTTTAAACATATTTAATCTCAAAATCTTGGCTGAAAATATGATGCATTATGCAAATGAAAATGTAATTTTTCACTGTTTCACTTTTTATTGTTCACTGTTTACAATACTAATGTTAAGTATACAATTGCACAATCGTCAATCACGTAGTTTAAGGACGGGATAATTATCACCGTGGTCAATTTATTGTTTTGGGCGTTTAGAAAAGAACGTGATAAAAACTTAATGCCTTTCCAACTAAACTATAAACACGGACCCATGTCATATATTGAGATGGTTAGTAATTTCATCTATAAAAATCTACAATGATGAAAAGATATAAAACATGCTAGGATTTTATATTTTACATCGGTTTTAGAATTAATATAATTGGTTTAATCATTCATAGCTAAATACTTTTTTTCCTTCAGAATCACGAGACGCAGACGTATTCTTAGAAATTCATAAAACACTCCCTACAATATTAATGATATGCTATGTACGAAAAAACCGATAAAACGTGGTCACTATGAATTGAATCGATTATGGTATTGACGAGTTTATTACTCATCGACCATTGTGTTAAGTATTTTATCCAAGTGGAAATTGGTTTTTAATAACTCTGAAAATGAACATTGTGCGCAAAACTGCAGATAAATTTTTAAATTCGTATATTTTTCTTTGTGTTTGTACAATAACGTGTGATCGCTGTACGTGTACGTATGCTCGAAAAAAGACAAGACTATTTGATTTCGAAATTCCAACTATTGGCGTATTCTTCGCACGTATTTGGCCCCAAACATTAGCGGTGTGCAGGTACATTATTATATTCGCGATATTTCACGGACGCGCGCTAACGTGAAATGACTGTTAACAGGTGACATCATGCTAACACCGCCGCCTAGCCGACGATATAATGCTCTCGAGCGTGGGACATTGAACTTGTACATATTTTCTGGTATAGTTCACATTATACCTACTGTTTATTATTTATTATTTTCGTTATTATTATTGACCGCGAAATTCCTTGTGAACTCGTGTGAAGTAAACGTTATGTGCTTTTCGACACAGCCGTCGAGTTTTCACGTTTAAATTATCGTTATTATTTATCACGGTTGTTTGTACAACTGAAAATCTATCTGAAACTAACTAAGAGTTTAATGACAATATGTAAATGATACCGGATCGAATTTATCAATTTATTTTGCTTATCTTGTATGGGGGAATTACAAATCCAAGCACAATATGCAGTGTACAGTATATTTTCATACCTTTATAAAACTAAACACGCATGTAATTCGTAGACACGGTATCCTGAATGTGTCAACACACGACATTTACCGAAAATAATGCACGTTCATCTGATTTTTCTTGACACGATTCACGAGTAGGAGATTCATACTACAATTTTGCAGACAGCACATCATATTATGGATGCTTTATCTTCAGTATTCGTAATCACTTGACTTCGATCTAAATGTTGTGACATAATGATTTAGACATACTTTTTTTTACATTGTCTGTGTATAAAATTCATATAAGTGCTTTTAAATTTTATTTTTTGACGTACGTTGTCATAGTGTAACATTCGCAAATCGAAAGATATGTCACATTGTCACGATTATTCGTGCGTTAGTAGTTTAATTACGTACTGAGTACGAGATCAGATAATTTTGACTTTTGGTTTAAGTGGGAGTACAATAATGTGGTTAGAATCGTTTGTTGGTCATCTCAACACTGTGCATTTTATGATTTTGTGTCGATCTCAATCGTTTTTGATTCTCCTTAATTTTAACATCTACCAATAAGTATTAATAAGTAAATTAATATTTTCTCAATATATTTAAACGGGCTGGTTAAAAACTAATTTTAATTACCTATTAAATACTTTTATCTACATAAAATTACGTTGAAAAAACAGATTCAGACAAATTAAAGTCTCACGTGACTTAATAATAATATTTTATAATATGAAATATTAGGTACATGCGTATGCGTATGTGTGTGACCGAAATGAATGTCACTTGAATATTTATACTGAAGAAGAATAGTTGATGCAATGTTAATTGTAAATGCAAATTCAACAAGAATGTTTGTAAACACAAATAATCGTAGCATAGACATGTTTTTTAATTTCGTGCCAAACGATTGTTGAAAAAAAATCGTGAACCAGAGAGGAAAATTGCCGTAAATGATGACCATGGTTTTATCGCGTCTTTCGGGTCGTGGGAGGAGGACGATACGTTGACCTTAGACTCCGGTCGATGATGTCAAGTTAGAACTGCGTACCGGTTACATGTGAAACCGAATTAAAAAAAAAAAAAAAAGAAAAAAAACGACAGACCATATACGCATCGACGTAGCAGTTGGTAGAGAAAAATGAAGCCGATCAATTAACTACTTTCCCTGCAAAAATTGACTTTTACTTGTGATGCCTCCCGGGAGGCTGGACGGGGATCGAAAATATTGGGACAGTCCAATGAACCGCATTCCTGAAACTCAAGTGAATATAATGTATGAGCCTTAAATCCGGAAATACTGGACGTAACCTAAATTTGTAAACAAAAATCACGACGTTCAACGTCGACTACAGAGGGCTAAATTATCAAACCTCTTATTATATATATATTTTTTGTCTTCAATTTTATATTATGATCAAGCATTAAATAACGTCAAGTCTTGTATAAAATTATATTGATAATCAAACGTGGTTATTTTGTTGCATAAATCATTTTTTTAAATTAATTTGTTTCATACAAATTATTTTAATCCATTAAAACTTCTGGTTTATTATCAGAAAATTATTTGAAAAAAAAAGAAAAAGACACAATATTTTTTGCTGTTAATTGAACCCAGTACTAATTAAACAATTATTTTATTGATGTATACAGAATATTGTGTTAAATTAATAAATCAACCATTTTATAGTTTTACAAGTTATAAAATTTAAATATTTTCAAATTCTCTATTTTAATTCATACTTATACAATTATTTTTGACTATTGTCTATTTGTTTTCATGTTATAATTAATTAATACAAATTGAAATACTTTTTTTACTAGTATTAGTCTACACCTTCGCAAGAGTTTATGATTACGTTGGTTCAACAATTCAACAATATTGGCCAACATTTATTTTCTTAACGGTATTTAATGTTATTATTTTATCAACAAAATGGTTTATAATGGAATAAATATTTAATGACGTCTATGCCGTATTCGTTTAAAAAATATAATAAGTAAATAAAAATATTTTAACTTTCGTTGAAGCATAAGTCATTATTTTTATGTGTTCTTTTTACACTTCGTGGGTATTTATGATATCAAAAACGATTCTATAATTTTATTAATTTTTAATAAACAGCTTAAGTTCAATTTGATCACAATAATGTCGAATGAAAACGTGGTTGATCTTGAACATTTTCACCATTTTAAACTATTGAATACTATAAATGTATGATTTAATTTTTCTTTTACTGCCACAAAACGACATTGAAGTACAAAATAATATTATTGATTCAATTATCGGCAAAATACGAGTTTAAAACACGTCACACGCGTGTCTGATTTCGTGTACAGTTTATATCGTAGTTTATTCAAATATTAATAATAATATAATATATCGTTGTAATAAAAACGACAAAGAAATAATTACGGTTTTTTTGTGTGCTTTTATTTTCAGAACTCTTTGTGATGGGCGACTACGACAGGATTCACAGGATGTGCCAGAAACGGGGGGAACTATGGGAGGATCCCGATTTCCCGGCCACCCAGTCGTCCGTATTTTATCACCAAAAGCCACCGTTTCAGTTCGTGTGGAAACGACCTAAGGTTAGTTTAATATCATTATTTATCATCGGCTACGCGCACTGTACATATTATAGGTACGTATATTACACAACGACAAGTACAGTGGATCTAATAAAGCGGTATTAAGTATTAACGTAGGTACCTCGTATATAAATATATTGTTATCATCGCTGCGACGGCGACAATGACGCGCTACTGCAGTAGCTTATAATGTATTATTATTATTCAGACACGTTTATTCGCAATCGCGTCGAGTTTAATATTGTTAATAATATTATATCGACGTGGTATAGACTATACAATGGGTGGGCGATCGGTCGTTATTATTACGCGGCCGCCAGTGGGATGGATCGGCTGGCGCCCACGCGTCTCCGTAGCAGCAGCCCGTAGGTACGAGGCACCGGAGTAACGACCTTAAGGAAAAAAAAAAAATTAAAAAATCCGTGTTTAATCCGATAAATTTAAGTATTTAATGTACAATAATATAGCAGACGTCTGGCGTGGTTTCGCGGTCTCGTTCGCGAACTCAACACTGATATTATGATGCAACGATCGTACGATGTGCGAATTACGGCGCACCGTGGTGTACCACGTTGTATACAATGTGGCGTGGTACGTGTGTATAATATACATATCGCCGATACTGAAAATGATATACTTTAATAACGTCGCAACGTGTGCATACATACCTACTGCGAAGTGTCGAACGTGTCGACGGAAGGAAATGTAACCAGCTCGATTCAAACGATGTATGGCTCCTACATTTTGGAAAACTATACCCAAAAGTGCCGTTTTGATGACAGTTAAATTAGGAGGTCATTAGCTTAGGTCAACTCTAATCCTATCTGGGAAAAATTTTAATGTTCTAAACCTTAGTGATTATAAAAAAAGGTTTGATTTCATACCACTTCTCATAACGCATTGTTCTGAAAAAGATAATATGTATATATATATATATATATATATATATATATATATATATATATATATATATATATATATATGTACATTTTTTCTTTTTTCACTAGATGCAAGCACTTAAAGTTTAGATCAGCAAAGGAGCAAAGTAGCAGATGTTTTCGTTAAAGTGTATTGCCACTAGGTACTCTATTTTTGGCACTGTTCAAAACTTAAAAAGCTTATATCTCAAAAACTATTGGTTCAACAATACAAATATAAAAAATCAACATTTTCAAAAAATAAGAACACATCTTTTCTTGAAGTATTGAGTTATCTAGGTATTTAGAGGGTTCCATTAAAAAATACTAAAAAATTTAAAAAAATTACGTTGCAGATAAATTTAAAAATGATTTATTTTTATTAAAAATTTTGTTTTAAATTGTACAAAATAAAGTTTCAAAAAAATTGACTTTTGAAATAAAATCAGGTATTAGGTATTCAAGTCACACGTGGTTAGGTCACTAGTTTTTCATAAATCATAATTCGTAACAATAAAAATACATAATAACTATTGTTATTTTTAACGATAATACAATGGCTGTCAGTGCAGATTTCTGCAAATTCGAATTCACTATTTAGACGTGCATACACGGAAATCTTTATTCATCGTTTTCCGGAGGGTAGGACGCGGGCAAATTGATTTCACATTCTTCATACATAACGTAACGCGCACGTCCCGAAGACAACATGAACGATTACAATATTATGTTAACACGTGTTTTAATCGTACGGCGTTACCACAACGTTTCTCATCCTACGTCACGGTTAATTTTGAGATGGCTGTCAACAAGTTAAAAATATGAATACGATATTTTTATTTTAAAATTTATCTAAATACGCGAATATTATTATTATATTTATATCGTATTCAAAAACAGTACAAAACGAATCGCTATTTAAGGAGAATAAATCATTGCAGAATGATATGTGGAATTAATCACGATGAAGATAATAGATTAATTGTTAATTTTGAAACGAAACAATACAGCTTGACGAAACTATTCAAATTATTCAAATTAGTACACACGAGTATATTATCATGCATTAAAGTAAATCGATATTTAAAAATATTTTTGGTTTTGGAATGTTGTGTTTTATTAGGGAAAAATTCGCGTGTGAAATCGATTGAGTTTTAAACACCTAAAGGGTCACGCATTTACGCAAAGGCGATTGAGTACCGTCGCGTCGTCGGCGAACGGCATAATACGCTTTTCGTACACCTCACGTCGAACACACAGTGTCACCCGCCGCTATCGGGACGCCGAGGGTCGACGGATTCGCGGCGTGTATAGTGTATACAGTACCGCAACTACGATTTTGAGGCCCAGGTGCGAGCGTAATTTAGAGACCCTTTATCATCAGTCGTCATCAGTGTCTAAATGTTGAGTCTTTGGTGAATTGATGAGCTTAGATGATGATAAGAGCTTATTTAAAAGATGGTATTCAAATTTCAAACACACAAAATTACAATTTTTTTTTTTTAATAAATATGTAAGCTCCCTTCCTTTCATGATTTCAACTTTTCCCTACCTAAAAAACGTTTGATAGCCATGACATGGGTCATGGAGTAACTTAATTGGAAGCTGTGGCAGCGTAAACTTTTTTGTGTGAAGATATAAAACACCTACCAACACATTTATCAAAGATGAATCAATAGAGGAATTTCGTAGATACCTCCATTATAACTATTGGTATTATTACATACTTAACAATTATAAAAAATAAAAAAATACATAATCAAATTAAGTTTTCTAAAATGTGTAACAACATGTTTTTATATAATTGAGAATAATATAAAATTAAATAAAATATTTTTATATTTTAATACACTGCTAACTTATGTAAAAATTATAAATCATTCTGATCAGTTTTATATTTTGTCACCTTAATCCTTAAACAGATATAATGAACACAGTATAATTTTATAAATGAGTGGTGTATGTGTATCCAATGTTTTTTATAAACAGTTGCATAGGAACTTGCAGTTTTTATAAAACATTAATGTGAGTTATACATTTATTTATTGTTTTATTAAATAAAAATAACACAATAATAACTAGTAATTAATAACAAATAAAATATATGTTAAAACAACAAATTTATTTTAGAAAATTCGTTTTTCTTGTCTTACTGTTTGCGAAATTTTATTTATATCCAATTCATTTGTCGAATGCCATAAATTTGTCACGATTCATGAATACGGAACATTGAATAATAAAATATTTTCTTTTCATTTTTAACAGGAACGAATAATTTTTTTTCTGACCATTAATTATTGGTAGGTGCCTTAAAATGTTTCATCTCAAGCCGGCTCCGAATCTGAGGCCCCATTCAAAAACAAAAAACCCATTTGGCGGTGCCTCGCACCGCTGGCACCGCCGGTAGTTGAGGCACTGCGTGTATACGTGTCGTCGAGTTCCGCACCACGCCCGAAGTTCGCGCCCGACAAAACGACGCGAACCCTATGGATTATTATTACGGCGCATGCACGTGTATCGATAAAAAATATTAACGTACATGATTATTAATGACGCATAAGTTATGAGTTTCGTCGTCGTCGTCGTCCTCCACGCCGCGAGACCTGGTCTTCAACGCCACCCGTCCCATTGTATACGATATCGAGAGACGTACTTATTGTTGCACATCAGTTCTCCGCATATTCGGGCGTCAATGATAATAATAGTGATGACGACGACGATGGTGATGATGATGATGATGATAACAATAATAAAAATAATTACCGTCGGGGACACTATGTGCTGTACACAACACTCGCGTGGCGAGCGTCATTACGTAACTCTGCGGCGGCGCACAGTGGGAGATATACCATTTTTAATCGGACAAAACTACATATTAATATTTGTACAATATTTGTATAATATTTGTAGCGATAAAATTTGATACAATTTATGTCCCATGAAGTCGATAACTAGAGGTCGGATTTATATTCTCTTAAAATCCTTAAAATATGATGTTTTTATGTCACATAAAATAGACAATATATTCTCTTAATATTCTTTTAAAATACCAAATATATGATGTTTTATGTCCTCTTAATATTAACAAAAAAACAAATTCGGTTTAAATTTATTTTTTATTCATTTGATTTTGAATTAATTTAATTTAATTAATTTTACAATGACATTTAATAACTATACACGAGTATTGTTCAATGTGTTTCGGTGTCATTTTAGTATACGCCGGTTTGTATGAATGTTATTGTACATGCTAAAGGACCGTTCGACATCAACCGATGTCACTGGAGAATATTGCGATTCGGCTACCACAGTCGGTGAATAATTTTCCGGAAGTGTACCTGGAGATTAATTTTTATTAAAACCCAGATATTAATCATTTAGTGAACATTTTATTTATCAAAGTGCTGATATACGTGAAATAGGTTCATTATAATATGGCGATATGACAATAATATTCTCAAATATTCTATAACGTGTGAAATATTCTCTAACCACTAAAATATGCTTTTTTATGTAAAATAAATTTTTTCCTATGAATTCTGTTTCATGAATCGTAGATTTCTCACTCCCGTTTAACCGCATAGACTAAAAACAAATATGCAAAATCACATTAATTCGACCTATATCGATAACATTTACGATAAGATAACTCCTTATAAATTGCAATTATTGAAACTGGATTTTTATTATAAGTCATTTGTGACCACGAAAATACCTTCTTTTACACAGAATTTAACTTGTTTCATTTCAAACGTAATAATTTGTCCAGATATTGTAACATCGAAAAAATTAATAAAATGAATGCTGATTTACAACGTAAGCGTAATGACTATATTATACAGTTAGTATTTGGATCGCGGCGCGTCTGTTCCGATGAGGATATCATTACAGCGATGACGATGCGCGCGTGCACAATCGTGTACCTACACCTATAGAAGCACGAGGTATGTAAATTTCATCGTATACGTACATGAATACACACACACACACACACACACACACACACACACACACACACACACACACACACACACACACACACACACACACTTGTACGTAACCTAGCCCAACCTAATGTACGTGTATGAAATACGTATAACACGGTGTGTCTACTCGACTTGCGAGCGTGGCGGCACCGCAACGGTTTTTTCTTGATCGGATGACTTATGCGTTTCGACTGTCCGAGGGATTCCGGTATAACACAATAATATACGTAGGTACACACGTATTTAATGCATATTGTTGTGTAAAGTCGGAGAACACATTCCGAGCACTTAACAATGCGATACGACCGACAACCCGACAAATTTTTTGAAATCGCTTTACAATTATTAACCAAACCGCGCGGGCATACGAGCAGTGTCGTGTGAGCACATTTTATGGTTTATTTTTAATCCGATTCGTAAGTCGCGTAGGTATACGTGTATCGGCTGAACGCATCGAATAACGTTCATCCTCTTTGTACAGACTCGACCGCCGCGTGCACAGGTATATTATAAAATGCATTCTTCGTGTTAACATCGTATACGATTTTCAACGTAAGTCTTATTTTCCTTTCGAATACATTTAATACGAAAACAGTGACGTGTAGTGTATGAATGAATTCATTTTGTGTTTAATTTTTTCTTTTCAAAAATGACTTTTTTTATCAGGGGCAGCAGAATATCTACGTTTAATTTCAATGTTGTTCCTATAATGTGTAGTGAATGAGCAAATATTTTCACCCGTCAAAATTCGTGTTTCAAATACTGTTTACTATACGATGTAAATATTATAACATCATCTTGTGAGAATTATAATAAAACAATAAAGAACAAAAACTCAGAATTGTGTGTGCGTATAGTAAACATAATACTTTTTTTGTATAAAAGATAATTCATAAATGACCATAAAGTGTGATAATTCCAAATCTTAATTAATCGAACAATCATAATATATGATTATGATCGTCGTTTTGATCTCGTGATTCCGTCTGGTTGTTATGATTTTATTTTGAACATTGTATGAATGATGATTTCGTACTTGGATGAACGAACTACGATCGTTTCTGCGTATTACTGTCCTATCGTGTTCCGGATCCTTAATTATGCATGTTGTCGCACAGTACAAATAAATGTGAACGAAACAAATACAATACACAAATGGCCAATCGCTTTGCATTTATTTTTCATAGCTCAAACTATTGTGTACATCAGGCACAATAATTTTCCAGTCTCGGATCGTTAAGCCTTTAAACGCGACGTCTCTGTGTTCCGGATCATATACATATAACGACCGAAACTTCCTCCCGACGACCACGTTTCTGGTCGTATCACACGACGGCGCGGCCGACGAATACATAATTTTATTCGTTTTGCACGTCAATGATAAGCGTTTATAAATCGAAAAATAAAAAACGAATTGCTGCAGGTCGAAAAATGAAAAGAGAGAAAAAACAGCGTGATACCATTCAAATTTACATGTATATGAATATTATATTTATATTTACTTATAATGAGAATAATACATGAATATAAAATGTATGCTATACATATGCACTGTTAAATATAATATGTATAATATATTTTTTTCTTTATGTACGGTGGTTAATATTAATATTTTGGTTTTTTTCGCTCGGCACGCGGTGTAGAACCACTGACCATTGTAAGTAGGTTATGTGTGTGTGTGTGTGTGTGTATGTGTGTGTGTGCATATGCTGTGTGCAGTGAAACTGACCGGCTATGAATATTTTAAACGGGAGATGATGTCCCTCGGCCGAATACGTCTATTGAACGGCATACTTTTTTTTTTCATATAGTTTTATTACTATTATTGTTTTTTTTCCAAACTCTATTCACGTGTGTACACTGTACCCGCGTAAGTGCATAATATACATAAACGTGTGTACCGTTGCTCGCGCGAGGGTCAAACAATGCGCGAAGCTGCGACTGAATCGTTTCGATTGTCCATTTTAATTTATTAGAAACTATTTCAATGAAGTGGAGAACCGGTCGGGTTTTGATGTACCACTGAGATACATTAAAAATGTGAATCGGAATGGAAAACAAATTAAGTTTAACGACGTTCGAAGTCGAGGGGATAATATGTTATCTTTACAAAATTGTACCTACCGTAAAATTATAATGATTTTTAAGTGATCTGAAATAATGTCTCATCCAATCTCTTGGTACTGGAGTTGTCTCCACGATGAAAACACTGCGTGTAATTATATGTAAAATATCGACTAAGACGAAGAATAAAATATTTAGAATGTTTAATTTGAAATTATTAGGTTTTACTGTTCTTTTTTATAGATTTTCTGGTCTTAAAAAAGCATCTGCATATTCTACATTTAGACATTATTTCCACGTTGTATAGGTATGCACAATTGTATCACTACAATTAATTATAAACTGTTATTAAACGCCGTTTCATCAGAAAGTGTGTCGTAAGTTGTATTATAACAACTAATGATGTAGGTATAGTCTTTACCATCGTAGAAAAATTAATAATTTAAATACCGTTCGTAGTAGATACACATAATATCATCCGTATGTTTATATTTTCAAAAATATACAGAAAAAAATTAATCGAAATGATTGAGGATAATTCAAATTTGAATATTTAATTTTAGCAAATTGGTCGTATTGAGTTCATAAAATATTTACTCTACAGACGCAGTTACGTGATATTTTAACATAATAATCGCAGCATGCCTGTTATGAGTAATTGATGTACCTAGCTGAATATACGAATACAAGTTGTGTGCATATTTATAAAATAATTAATACAACTATTTATTCCGAATATAATTAAAATAATATACATACATGCTTACGCAAATGTTTAATTTATACATTACACATTACAATTATATTCTTAAATGATTATTTATTTTAATTTTCTCGTTAGAACTACCTTTAACGTATAGCTTCAATAGATTTTCCAATTAACATTAACTCGAATAAGAGTAAATAATTATTTTATGATTACATTACCAATATTGTGGGTACATTTAATGTGTAATATATCATAAATCAATGTAATGTGGGCATAAACGTACTCTTAAAAACATACAAAAGAATACGTATTACGTATATATTGTATTAAGTATGTTATAAATTATAAGCTTACTGTTATTATTATACTACCAATCAAAACTATATGTATTAAAGTAACAATAAATAACTGAATTAATTTAAAAATATAAATAATCAAACTGTTTAATGTATTATGAATATTATGATGAAGTTTATAATATAAAACATTTTGTTTCAGGAAATTTGTAATAGACCGGTTTTCGTCAGTGATTCTGCGTCTCAGTTCGATATTAGTCCAGGAAAAATGGGTAAGTGTGATTTCTCGTTAGATGATTTGTCATTAAAATCCTTATTATCACTTTGTCTTTGTTAAGAATTAGGTCGGAAAACAATAAAAACTGGTTTTTAACCATTTTAATTAATACTATTTTTTTACGAAAAAATTCTACCTGTATATTGTTTTCTGCAACCAAAAGAACAACTTATATTTTTACTTTTTTTGAAAACTCATGCATTTTGACTTTCACTTCAATGATTTGTATGTGTGCATATGCATGTATATAGAGGGGCACAAGAAAATCTACTGGCAGAGAGAGTGTCCATGCCTAATTTATGACGGTATGCGTGAAAATGTTCGGTATACATTTTTTATGTTTTAACTGTTATTTTAAAATACAATTAACTTTTTCATCAATTTAGCTAGATCACATCATTAATTCGTTTGTAATTCTCATTCATTAAAAACGTATTTATCGTCATTTTCAAGAGACAGTTATTTTCGTTTTTAATTTTAATAGTTTTACCAACCATATTATTTTAAGTAGGTACGCGTAACATATTCAACCATAAACATTTTTTTTACATTTTTTCACTCGTAAAAAGTCCTAAGTCATATTGTGTTTACCTTGTTTATATTTATGGTGTTCTAGTTTTCATGATTCAATATCATGCAAACGTTCTTTTTTCAATGTCATTTTACATTCAGAACAATAATTCTAGGATTACTTGCTGGTATTTTAACCTGTTATGATGAGTTGAAAATCATGAAATTTTTTTTTTTTTTAGTCACATGTGAATTATATTTTCTTGAATAGATGTAAGAAAATTACAATAATCTATTGAATTTATTTGTGTGAGTACTTTATCATAAAAAAACACTACGGCAATAAAACTTGATCAAGTTAACATGTTAAGTTCAAAACCAAGTAATAATGATATCGAAAAAAATTAAGATGATGATGTCATAACTGTAAATTACACGAGTGATATCATATCTAAGTAGATTATTTTTAATGTATAGTATTTTAATAATATTAGCAATTTTTAGTATCTTAGATTGTAGTATATCTAATACGTATCGAATAAATATGAATTTAATCAATGTATTATTAATTGAATTAATGTTCAAATTGTACAACTGCGAGAAATGATAGTAAAACACGATTACAGCTTATTTTAATATTGAATGCAATTAATTTATTTTATTACAAATGACCACGACATTGAATGTAATGTAAATGGTTCAACTGGAAAATTATTATAATCCTAATTAAATAAAAAGTTTGTTTAACATAATCCAATCATACTCACACTATAAAACTTCGAGAATTGAAACCGATTTGTTAAATGTGGCACACATAAAATACGCCAAGTAAAACGAATAATATAATATTATCATAGAACCAGAGAATGAATAAATTTCAAATGTTAATTAAACATATTTAATGATATTTGATTGGTTTATCGGAGCATACATGTACAATGTACATAATACGAGTATTACGCGAATACGTTTCTGTAGTCCGGTCAGGTACAAATAAAATAGCACTGATGAAACATCAATTATTAGCAATGTTATACAATATTATTATATCTGTACTTTTTCGTTGCTTTTATCCGTGACAATATTATAATTTATAGCAGACATGATCGGGTTTACTTTTAGTTATAAACTTTGCGGAATGTAACAGAACTTATTTATACTAACCTACATACACATTAATCGAATACGTATACGAATATTACAAGTACATAATTTTACTGTTTACGGGCACACATATTACCATGTACGGACTGGTTTTATCAATTTTCTTTTATAATACGTATACACGTAGGTAAAAATAATGAACCTATGGGATTAAAAGAACATCGTGACGGTCACAGCCTTGTGTAGGTGATAATTCTGCCTCATTTTTTTATTATAATGTTTGATCTGAAAAACACTTACAATACATGCTTGTGGAAGTGCCAATGGGCACTATTGAATTGTTAAAAATATTTCGTTCGCAAATAAATGGAAATTTGGATTTGTAAGAGTCAGACTCCAAATTAACACGTCATAGGAAAAATAAAAAAAATAATAAATCAACTGAATAGGAAGCATAATTTATACAAGGCTAGGATGTATTGTCATTCTACGTAATATAGGTTTGACAAAGTTAGGTAAAAAAAAAAAAAAAAACCGTTTCCTTGGCATATGAAATTTTCATTTTTGGTTTAATCATAGACATTATAATTAATACGTGCTGAACTGTTGTGTTGAAGGCGCACTATACGCTTTGCAGTAAAAAAATCTTGTCGACTATTCAATACGGAGCAGGCATATAATACAACGTCGTATAAAAATTACCAAAAGATCACTTTTTAAAATTTTATTTTGAAATTATCAATTTGAGTGTTTAAATATGAAACGATCTTGATAATCGAAACAAGATTTAGCGTAGGTACCGGGTTCATATATTTGTAAACGTTTCGTTTATAATAACTATAATTTTTATTGCACGGTTTTTATTTTCGAACGCACTGTCATTACACACTTCATTATATTATAAAATCGAGTAATCTTATTTCATTGTAAAGTAGGTGTATCATACGTAGGTACACGACTGTATACATGAACCAGGTTCAATACAATTACACACTGTGATATTATATGTTTTCGATATCACACCGAGATAACATAATACGATATTATACAATATGCGTTTGTACGAAAACCGTAGGGTACCCATGGGCGTTGTAATTATTTTAACGCTGTGTGTATTTTTTTAATTTCCTGAGATCGTTCCTGTTTTCGACGGACGGTTGTGATTCGATCTCGCCGGTAAACGCGTTACGTGATAAAAAAAAAAAAAAAAATCCGAAGACAAATTAATAATTTCAATTAATCGCAATACATGAATTAATTTTATTTTGTCATTTCATGTCGGAAACTTGCATTTAATTATTTATTGATAATAATTATTACGTAAGAATGTAATATCGTCACTGTACACAACCACGGTATGTCCTAACCACGGAGGGAGCTTAACACCCCCCTCCCTCGCGCATCGTGTATCGTTCGGCGTGTCGAGCCACCGGTTTCGCGGCACTGCAGTGACCGGCCACCAGGCCACTTGTATTTCGACACGCGCGCGGGGCCGAACAAGACTCTCTACCTACACGCGGACGCGATGTCGATCGAGCGTGCCCGCGCGCGCGCTCGCTTGGCCGGAACGACGGCGTATTGATACAATAATTGAAGGGCTTGATGCAACAACCAGATAAATCCATTTTTTGAATTTTTTCCAGACAATGTAAATTTAGTTTGAAAATTATCATTTATCCTGTCAATGAAATGTATTTGAATTCTATATTCATTTATACATACATCTATGAATTTAGAATTGAAAAAAAATGTTTGGTATTGAAATATTGTTAGTCAAAGTTGTAGGGAACATGGATTTATCTGGTTGTTGCACCGAAAAGCACATTGATTTTTATTAATTCTTAAATAAAGTTAATTTTGCCCTTGAATCTTGTAGCATATTTAATGCTATTATTATATATAAATATCAAATGGCAGCTTATGCCTCAAAAAAAGTAATCACAGGAACCCTGTGTCATCATTGCAGCAAATTACGAAACACGATAAATCCATTTCTTTAAAAAAACTCCATCACTATTGATCGGATTCAGCTGGTTGTTGAATCTGATTTTCACGAAAAATTTTCTTTATACATTTCCGCAAAAAAGTTAGTTTTGGGAAAAAGTGTATTTATATGGTTGTTGCAGCTAGCCCTTCAATTGCTTGCGCACGGGTCGTAAAACTCACGACGTACATGTGTTCCTCGGGAATTTGCCTGGTGCGATTTTACTCTGCTTCTACATGATATGTATACGGATTCGATTTATTTTTCATAAAGAAAAACAATATTTATTACGGAATTTTAAAATTATTTTCTTTCATAGTATTATGATATAAACGGGGTTATCATTCGCAAAAATTAAAAATTTGAAAAATTACGTAGATAAAAATCGTGAGAAACTATTTGTTCGCGAAACATTAAACTTGAAACTTTAAAAAAACTTGAAAAATTCAAAAAATGACTGAGAAAACGAGAAAAGCGTTATAATATACATAGTATTATATAAATCTGTGCACGATACAACAAAAACAAAGGCAGTAGAGGCACGTCGTCGCTTTGAGATGAAGATTCGTCGTGTATTTAATATAGGCTGAGATACGACCTTGAGGGCTTGAAATGTGAAAAAAAAATTGAACAAGCTAATGACAACAAAACGGCTGTCACGTTAGTGACATTGTGTTATGATTTTTCGACAACGGTCCGTCGTCAAACGCCGTTTTACACAGCGTCGCGTGCGCGCGTGGGTTAAAATCATATCGTATTGTTTTGTTCTCGTATTTATATCATGTCCACGCGGTAAAAAAGATAATATCCGAGTACCCGACACAATGATCGTAGTAATTACCCGACGTATGTTCTCTTTGTCAATTGCCCTTTCAAACTCGTCACAACTCCGACCGAGTCCGAGTCGACTTGTCGGCGAGTGGTACAAGCGGTGCGGCGGCGGTCTCGTGCAGTACGTGTTTTTCTCTTGTAAGCCCGGCGTCGTAAATTTCACGGGTGTAATTACGATGACAATAATCGTAATATTATCATTGTTGCCGTCGCAGTCGAGACGTCCGAAAGACGCGGAGACGTTGTGCAAGTCCGGGATGTCGTCGTCTTGAGCATCACGGTCCGCGGGACCGGAACGAATCGCCGCGGCCGGTATACGGGAACGCTGCGACGTACGTTTACGAAACTCCGCGCGGCAGTTCACACGAGACGTGTGTTTCGTCGAGAAAATGTCATCACGCGATTATATCAGCACTCGCGTGTGCGCACTACACACATACACACACACACACACACACACACACACACACACACACACACACACACACACACACACACACTCACATACACACACACTCTTGCACACACGTACACAATAATACGCTGTCGAATGCGTGACGAGTTCGAGTACGCTGATTACTTCCACGTTGATTTTCGTTATATGCTTCGAAAAATCGGTTTGAACGAGTCCGGCGGATCAGTCGTCGCACTTGACATCACACTTATTCTTCCCGAGCGGCTGAACCCGCCGAATATTCTAACCGTATAATATATATATACATGGTGCATTGGTGTTGCGGAGAACGGGGTCTATGATACATTTTGAGTTTAACATGTGATGATGATATTTCATAACTCCGGTAATACGCTGTTCTTCGGACCGTAAACCACAACAAGTGTTTTGATACACTCTTTTGAAATAAACGGTACTGTGGTGTTGTTATACTCGAACGTTTTCCATTTCACGTCCATATAAACACGGTGTTGTGAGACTTGTGACACGTTATACAATATTGTGTACGAATGCACTTATCTGTCGACATGATGTCTCGGGAAATAGATATTTCATTATCATTCGAAAAACAAAACTAACCCATAGACGACAGTAATATAACGTTCGCATACTCGGACCATCTATTGTAAATCAATAGTTTAAGGAGTGATCATTTTGTTTCACACGTCTTCATACGCGTTGTGATATATTGTACATATCATATTTTCAAAGCGGATGCCGTTAAGATTAGATTATTTTTACAAATACTAAATTAGTTCGTTTATTGTTATAACTATACACATAGCCCACAAGCGCAGATATCTAATACAAATACTAGTCTATTTTGAACCACATCGACTGCACGACCGTATTGTACTGGTATTTTGTTTGGTAGCTCATACGGAACGAACCCGATGATAATAATAATAATAATAATAATAATAATAACAATAATAACAATAATAATATTATATTGTAAATAAATGTAGTTCAACAATTATAAACTATCTATAAATAGGTACGTATATTTACACCATTAGACGGAAAGTGTACCTAGTTTTTTTTATCTCAGCGGCTGTCAGAAACATTCAACATTTACGGATGAATACATTATGAGGTAGGAAAGTAATTTTTCATTAAATTTCATTTTTTTTCTCCAGTATTACTATCATGTAATAATTACGTATCAGTTTAATCTACCTGATAAAAACACGTACGGATACATTATAAGTGCACGTGTTTTACGTAACGAATGTTTTCTTTTTCTGTAAATTTAGAATATGTTCACACCTAATCTTCACATTGTGTTTAGAAACCCGTCAAATATTTTCCGCGTGTTTTTTTCGTCAAATCCGTTTATCAATATACACAATATGCGTGACTCGTATGTACAAAACTTCCGTTTCCTATACACAATACGATTTCACACAAACACATATTATCCAAGTGAAAACGAATAAATGTTTAATTGTTTTAATAAATGCGTTGAAATCGTATACGAGTGATGTGTATACTGTTTATAAGTTTGCACTACACACAGACTCGTTATCAAACGTAATGAATCGTGTGGGGGAAACGAGTAAATTGTAAATGATTTCAAGCCATCATCCCCAGTCGCCGCCGCGGCAAAGCGTATACGTTATTTGTTCTTTATAAATCGTGTACATCGCATCGTATTCAAGACAATAACAAACGTTGATGGATAGCATTCCCGGGATGTCATCGATTTACTCAATTTCTTCTTAATCAAAACCACTTTGGATAAAACTGGATTTCGTGCGGTATTTGTGGTGTAATAACCCTAGTTATTTCTCGTATCGCGATGACGCGATGAAGTGACGCGATCGTTTCTACGTGTGCTACCTACTGTAATCGTTGATAGGATCGTGGAATAATATTATTATTGTTCTCGGAGCAGTAATAGGTGTATCATTATATATATTTATATAGAACGATTAAAATAAAGAAAACGAAACGTTTAACCACTGTTGCGAGATTCTCGCAAATATAAATGTGAGAACGTGTAACGTTTTTAAACGGATCGCGTTTAACGTTTACACTATACATACATATATTCGGCGAGCGATTATGTTCGTATGGATTCTAAGCGAAGCAAAGATCACATTGATTTTACAACCACGTATTACGAATATCACTTTTAACTCGTAGATTTCCACGACTCCAAACCTCCATTGTAGTCGATTGCTCGTCTTTTCTATCAGCTCCTTAAACGTGCTGTCCCTTGCGTTATTTTTACTTTGGCCGATATAAGAGTTGCAATGACAAGAGTATTGTTATAGTTATAATTCTTACGATAATTTTATACAGTCACATTCGTGATTTTGGATAGAAAATGAGTAACTTGAATATATATGTATGTGTACAGGTTAAGTACATATATTATAGAATAATATTTTTTGCGTAATGTAAAATTTAAAACTTACTTATTGGCTAATTCATAAATGATATTATACTCGTAATGATATCGTTATTGGTGTATAATACAAGTATGCGTTGAGCTGTTAATTGTCGAACATTATCACGCATTAATGACGCCGAGCAATTGAACTGTTAAAAGAAACGAGCACAATAATTATTTGTCTGGAATAGTCTTCCTTGTGGCCTAACCCCAAGTACATCTAATTACACTTTCATGAGCTGTGTACCATTTCGTTTTACAAATCAATCACGTCAATAATTTATTTTGCTTCAATATAATGTTTCATACATTTTTTTTTCAATTTCAAGTAGATAGATTGCCTATGTACTCCCAATGATTTGCCTTTTTGAATATTCCGGTCGGAGAACTTGGCGGTTGGGGTGGCATATCAGTGAGAGCCTATGGTTGGAATTCACGCTTAACCGGCTCTGGCTGGTTAGTAGGCATGTACATATGTATTATAATATATATATAGTATACAATACGCGTTTATTATACGTGTTCTTTGTTTAATTGAAAATACCTTGCCTCCGCTACACGATGTATTTTAATGATACAACACTCTATTGTTATCTACGCGGCCGATCGAATAAACATTCCGTAAACTTTGACACAGGTGATAAATGGCTAGTTTCGTGCCTGGGCGTGCTGTACCTCTGCAAAGGCCTGTTCTACCGCGTGGTGCCGGCCGACCAGTCGTTGTCCAGCGACAAGGAGTACAGCGGCGTTTTCCGGTTCCGCCTGTGGTGGTGCGGCGAGTGGATGGAAGTGCTGGTCGACGACCGACTCCCGACCGTCAACAATCGGCTGGCGTTCTTGCAGTCCACGCATACCGATCAGTTTTGGCCGGGGCTGTTGGAAAAAGCGTACGCCAAGTAAGCACTGAGCCGTCGAAAACAACGGTTTACATTATATATTACAATACGTGTAAAAAAGGAAAAAGAAAAGAAAAATAACATTTGTGTTCAGAACGATGTTCCACCGTGTGTGTTTTGGTCAATGAATTTTTTACTGATCGATTTTTTTTTATGTACACTATAAAATTACATGACGATTATCAAGTTTTCTTATATGCCTTAAATAGAAACCGATATGCATGTATTATTTAATATTTTAAGAGATATGAGATACATGAGAAGTTTAAAGCAGCAAAGTGGAAAGTAAAAGGCAAGTATTTCCACTAATCCTCTATTTTAAATGCTTATATCTATTAAAATATTGGTCCAATAATACAAATTTAAATATCAATATTTCTTAACCAATGAAAATCGATTAGATGAAAAGAGTTATTTACTAGAAAACCCGTATACTGTAAGACACGTATATAATATGTATTATATGTGAACGTGAAACGCACATACACACAATATACACTCACTTGTAGGCATTATATCTATTCGTTGGGAACGGTGGACCACTGCTACGATGTTGATGTGAGTCGACACACTAATCGATAATTACTATATATGAGAGCGATAAACATGATGTGAAACGGCGTTGAATCATATTTTTGCCTCGATATAAATGTACGTTAGTCATGACGTCCGAAATTCGAATAATAGGTATGCGCGTTCGTATTCAAACGTGAATAAGTATAACAGTATAGGCCGTTGTATGTCCGTATTATCTCAAACCGTATCGTAAATAATATATTGGATGTGATCTCGGATGAATATGATTCGTTTTGTAACGATTGCGGCGGCATGGTCGCACGACAGTTCGTTCGTAATTAATGGAAACAAAAATAATATATGTGTATATCTGCATTGAAACCATGTGCGAGATATGCCGCCGACCATACATCATAATTACGATGAAATTATTGTGCAAAGATTTCATTTTGTGTGACCTCGAAATGCTCCTGCTACAAAGTGGATAGGCGCGAATGAAGATAAATAGCCGTTCCAATTATTTATGTGCGACTACTTTGAGAAAGAATTATCATCAGGCGCAAAACTACAAATGAGACTTTTGCAATCGCCGATCGCAAAAGTGGTAAAAAAAAAAAATCAATTATTGTAAATTTAAATGGGTATCGGGTTAATTTGATGGAGAGTTATATATATATATTATATTCAAATTTAATTATGCGATAGTCAATAATATGTGTACAAAAATAATTATACATTACATCATACACCGCGCGTCATCATATTATTATTAACACGTAGCCAACGGGTCATAATAACAATCGATAATCACGAGCGTTCGAATATGATTTTTGAAATTGGCTTGTTTCGTGTTGACACACATCCGAATAGTGAATAGGCGCACAAAGGTCATCGTGATCCACACGTGCGTTACGAAGCGATAAATACTGTTTTCATCGAG
Organism: Therioaphis trifolii; assembly: GCA_027580255.1. Lineage (NCBI taxonomy): Eukaryota > Metazoa > Arthropoda > Insecta > Hemiptera > Aphididae > Therioaphis > Therioaphis trifolii. The sequence goes on from CM050404.1 coordinate 129,439,270, forward strand.
CTTTTCACAATACGAAAACTGGAAACGATTGGTCCACTGCGAGCGACAATCGTTATCTTGCCAACAATGCGTACGTAATCTCATTTGCAAGTCGCACACGCACGTATGTTCAATCATTTTTTCAGCCTTGTTGAACTTCCTACGTCGCCGATAGTTTATCGTTTCAACACAATGTGTGAGCACGTTGTCAAACGTTTGTAAGGGCGACTGCGAATAATAATATATATGCATTCAACACACATCTGACAGTCGAATCGTCGTAATAGCTTTAGACATGATTTACATCTGCTCGATTGAATATGTAATATACATATGTTGATTTTGAAACCTCTTTAAGATGGCAATGGAAAAAAGTGACTTTGCTTATTTTCGTAGTTATTTCTTTTATTTTTTTTTTTCATAGTCAGTGACTCATGATGAAACAGTATCCTTTCAATAAAACCACCGATCAAGATAAAGCGATAACAAAAAAAAAAAAAAAAACCCACTCTAAAACCGATGATTGGAAGGTGTCTGTGGTAGTCACGGGGGAAGTTAGTTATACGCACCACACGTCGGTATACGGTGTAATCATCCCTTTTTAACGCATACGATTAGTCGTCTCCGCACCATCAGTCATCCGTCGGAAGATTTCCAGACGCACATTATTAACGAACACTGCGCGTGACGCGCCGCGAGCAGATAGGGATTAAAATACGGTCCGTCGAAGTCAGGCGTGGTTCGGGATTCCGAATATTTTTGATATGACGTACGCTCGGTGCGTTATTATACACACACACACGCGTGCTCGTATAGTCTCACAGAAATCACATTTCAAACGCGTCTACTCGAAATATTTAAACCGTCAAGCTCGTCTCCCTCCCCTTCTCCGGCCGGTCCGCGCCCCGTCGCCAGATATCTCTCGGTGCTCGAAGCACAGCAGTGTCTGATTGATACGAGTTGGTATTAAAAACGCCTGCGGTCATTTTTAGAAACCTGTTGGCGGCCAGTCGCCCGATATGCGGTCTCGGCGTGCACAAAGCGAACGCTTGCTGAGAAATCGGTGAAAACCGTTGGGCGTCGTAGTCGTAGTCGTCGTCGTCGTCGTCGTCGTCGTCATGGTCTTCGACATCGACAATGGAGCGCGTTGCACAAAAGCCGCAAAAATAATAATTATTGTTGCCGTACCTATGTATACGGGTGTTCGTGTTCCTATCCGTTATTGTCGGCACGTATTATCGAAAATGGTTAATGAATTACGGTAGTTATCCATAGTGTTGTGTATGTTATTATCGTCATCATTATCGTCGTGAGCGCGCGGTCACTGACGTGCGGATCGACGACCTTGAACGCTTCCTCTCGCCCACGCTACGTAGGCTCATCAAAAATGCATTCGGCGAATAATAATAATATTACGAGAAAACAAAAAAAAAACCCCGTGGACGTTATCATCGTGCGTCGATCGAGATCGACAGGTGATTTTCGTGATGTGATGTATGTAACACACTCGTGACCGGTCGGAGAGCGTTGTGTCGATCCCCCCACGTGCAGTGCGGCGTGTCCGCGACACCGTAACTCGTTTTCGCACTCGTGTTATCGCGTAAAACCTACAAAATCTCAAACCCAAGAGCACTGGTGTAATATCATCACACGAGTCGCGGAGCCTATAGACGCCGACGATTTTCGGGAGATTTTAACGCGTGTAATAAAAACTCACGAGGCGCTCGTATGTAATATGCACCGCGGTAATGATAAGTTCGGTTTGGTACGACGCGCGCAACGTTAATCCGAAAGCGCGTTGAAGTGAGATTTTCGTTGGCGATTCGTGTTTCACCGAGTATAATAATACATGCGTTGTATAGCGCTCAGGGCGCAAGAATTAGAACGCGTAGCGCTCTGTCGTATAACGCCATACTGCTGTACACATTACGGGCGATCATAATTAGAAGAAAAGGACGAATATGGACACAGACGTTGAGTTGAATTTATACTTTACTGCATAACACATCGAAACCGACACGTTTCACTGAACGTACTATGGACACTAACTTGTAAAAATGATATTATTAGGTACGTGGTTAAAAACGAGAAAAAAATCGTTTTAGATGAAATACCCGTATGCATTTTAAAAATAAACGTGGGAAAAAAAAAAACAAAAACTATGCATTAAAATATACACAGGACGCATGACGGTTGAGTATCGACTTTCGATCCGTGATCTTGAACAAAACAACAGTTCTTACAACAGACGCGAGCTTATGGATAAGGCGAGTTATATTTAGATAGAAACCAGGAGAAAAAAACTCGAAAAACACGAAAAACATCGTGTAAAACGAAAATAACTGCGTGATTTCAATACGATTTCCGATTCGCGACGTAGACCCGATCGCCGAAGATAAACGCACGACCATCGTCGTCTCTCGTGGGGTCGTTATACCCGAAAGTTTTGTGTAACAATCGTCTCTCAAGGCCGCAGTGCTGTACGCACCAGTCTTTAGGGCGGTCTAATCGTGCGCGTTGATACGGTATAAATGCGCGTCGACCCGGACCGGGTCACCACACGATGATATTACTATTATTATTGTCAGTATTGTTATTATTGTTGTATAAGATCGTAAGTCGCATCGTCGCAAGCGGGCACGAGTAATTATTTTCGAAAACACGGTGTAGAAAACGAAACCGCAACTGCGACGATAGTTCTCTCCGGCGCAACTCGGCGGAGTTTAGTTCACGCGTGAACTAATTAACTGCGGCTATCAACGCTCATTATAATATACAGGGTGATAAACAAAGCATACTCACTCTATTTTCAACGCTACGTAGTAATCTAGGTGTCCGCATTTTTTCAATATACAAATTTTTTTTTTTAAAGAATAACGGAATTAAAATTTTATGAAAAAAATCATTTTTTTACGCTTTATTTATTTGATTTTTAAAATTTTTTTGTTTTCTCAAACCGTAAACCACTGTTTATAACATACAATTTTGAAGAAAGTATAATTTTTTTTTTTTATGAAATGTTCTTGTTGTTATATATATTACTGGTTCCATCGTTTAAGAAATATAAGCACATTAAGTTTAGAACTTTATGTTATGTATGTAATAAATGTTTATAATAAATGCATATATTTATATTTTAATTCTTGAGCTGAATAATAGTTTTATACTATGGCTAGTGAAAATAAAAAAAGAAAAAAGAAAATCGCTACTCTTAACTTAATACATATATATTATATACTGTTGGTCTAATAATAATGATTTAAGAATCAAATGGTTAAAAAATGGTTAATTTTTTTTCAATAACTTGTTATACCTATATAGTAATTGTCATTTGAGAAAACTAAAATATTTTAAAAAATCTCTTTGACTAAAATACTGACAAATAATTTGTTCATAAAAATGTAGTCCTGTAAGTTTTTTAGACATTGCATGCAAATGTGCTTATACTGTAGCATTATACAGGATTGAGACATGGCGAAAAAAATGGCTATCTAAAAAAATCACTCTAAATAACAGCTGCCTACAGCTACCGACAGCTATCCCCTTCAGAGCTGAATGAATTGTGACGGATTAGAAAACTTCAGGGAATCGAACAAACGACGGATGTATTCTACACGCGCTCGAAAATTCGTGTTTTCACGACGACGACACGAGTACTCGAGGAAAATTCATTCCATTCATAGACATGTTAAAACATATTTTTTGTCGCGCCGCGTGCACAGTAAGAAGGTTTTACTGACAGCGCCGGTGGCGGCGTTACGAATTATTCGTATTTTTCATGCACGTTCTGTGGGTATAGCTCTGGACGGTTTATTCTAAATTTTTTCTCGGTCGTAGTAATTTTAAACGTATAATTTACATAGTGTTCCAATCAAAAATATAATAACACGTAATCAAAGTATAGTCCTGACGACGTGGGTTGTTGATATGGATTTCGTCGGGGCGACGTTTTAATCGTATATCGTTTTTAAAGTGCGCGTTTTTAGCATAAAACACGTAGGCATTACGTTATAAAACCGACAAATCGGTATGGCTGATATGACGGCGTCTGGGGGGGGGGACGAAAAATTACAAAATTAGTAGTCTGACGGTAAAATCGTTTTTACATTACGCGCGTACCTGTAGATATTACACGCGCATAATATTATTTAAACGATCTCATCGAAAATATTTTCGAACGTTTGTTTAGAAAGTTTGAGAAAAAAAAATTAATTTAACCTTACGTTGCACAGGCATAGCACAAAACATCGTTATTTGTCATTATTTCGTACGTATACACGAGATAATGTGATTCCAACACCTGTTGGGCGCGCGGACGTCGTGCATATTATTATCATTAAAATTATTACTATTATTGTACACGTATCGGCCACAGCACGGTCCGCAGTGTCGTCGCGTAAAAACATCGAGACCGACGCGTCGTCGTTAAAATCTCCGTTTAAGGACGGCGTGATGATCGTGATCGCAATTATTGCTCGTTTAGAAAACCTACGGAAACCGAGCGGTTTTCGCGAACGCTACACGCTAAAAGCACGCCGGCCCGGCCGGGCTGCGATCCGGTATGTGTTCGCGGAATCCGCCGCCGTGTTCGCACTGCGCTTCGGCACGGACCGCGCGGACGTCTGTAAAGCCGGGTCCACACCAAACGCGCCTCTGCACGCAACGTTGCTGTAACGTAGCTGCAACATTTTATCGCTTGAAACATTCTCACGAGGACAGGCGTCCGTACTGCGCGCAGAAATTTATGTTGTGACATGATCATATTATGTTTTCCGATTTTCGTCAATGTGTTTGTGCCGTTCAGAAAGTAAAGTTGTCCGCTATTTTGTTCTCAATTTCAAGTTCATCTTCGCTTTTATTGTGTCTATATCACACGAATATAAATTTGATAGTTCAACCCATGCATCATTTTTTTTTTAATTTTGTTGAAGTAAGATTTGTCTTTTGGGTTCCATAAAACTGGTTTTTCACGATAGGACTCGATTAGTTGAATAACTCTGTCTTGATATCAAGCATTTTCTGGATTGCAGCTCATGATTAATTAATAAACTGTATTTTAGATTCTGAGTGAAGCGAAGGATCTTATGGTTTTACAATGATGTTTATTTTTTATTTTTTTTTTTTTTTCTGTAAACACTTTTTCGTATAGAAATCCTTGTCCAAAAGTTTTGTCCAGCAACTTTTTAGATTCTAAATTGAACTGAGATGGTACTTTAGAGAGGTCATTTTTCCAAAATCTCCATAGTTTTTCCAGTAATCAAGAATAACGATCGAAAAACTGAGTAAAAACGGTAAAATCGGTGTAAACGCTGTAAACGAGATTTTCACTGTTCAGATTTTAGGTATTTAGTCATAAATCGAAAAGTATTGAAGCTAGAAACTTGAAAATTTTATCCAATATCAAATACATACTTTTTTATATTGGACAACATTTTCAGAACAATTATAACACTTTTGACTTAAATATAGAGCTTTTTATTTACCAATTTGTTTGAAAGTTTTTATGTAATATAATTTTAAATATTTGACAAAAAGTTCTGAAAATTTAATATGTCTTTTTATTTATGAATTATTTCAATTTTTCGTTATACACCGTAGCAGCAACACTGACAGTTTCTCGTCCAAACCAGATAAGCAAAACGCGCCGAACACCGCGCATTTCCCATAGTAAACCGAACAAACGCGCAACATGCACGAACATGCTTGTTCGTGCACGGACTAGGTCCACACCAAACCCGCCGAACATGGTAGCATTGTAGCAAAACGTTTTGCGCGTTTGGTGTGGACCCGACTTAACAGAATCTTTTATCGTTGTCAAACGTTTCATTTCCTCGGCGTTACAATACGTAAAGCGCACGACCGGTTTTCCTCTCGGGTCGCAAAACGTTTCGACCGCACGCCATTATTGATATTTTGCACGGTCCCGTCGCGATTATCATAACTATAGTGTTATCACGCGACGAACCTCGGGTCAACGCTGTCGAGGCCGTCGGCCGCGGACCGAACGGAACACTGGAAAGCGGTGGTGACCGTGCGGCGGACCTATGCGATTCAAATATAATAATATAAACATTATACATTTACTCACACATACGCGTTGTACTCATGTACATGTATAATAGTGTGAGTGTGGTGAACGCACGCGCTGTTAGCAACAACACGAACAACACACCTATTTATACAACGCGCATACCGTGAGATGCCATTGGCTTTTGAACGGTCGTGTTCCGCGCCGTGTATCGTCGCGATCGATCACTTTCGAATTTTTATTCAAAATGGAAATCCGGCGACAAACGAAACGCGTTTTGCCAATGAACTTGAATCCCGACACCGTTGACCGTCAACACCGTCCGCGTTTTAGTGCTTTATCGTTTTGTTATTTCAGTCACCGGCCGCTTTCGGCGTTATTTGATATTGACCCGTTTGGGACGTTGTGAAAGTGTAGTGCACACGTACTCGTACAGATACAAACCGCCGCCGTAGCGGTTTTCAAGTCAATATTTTATTAATCGCGTGTGTGAAACGTAATCGCCGTTGACCGAAGCACTGCGAGTGTTTTAAATCTCAGAAGTTATTATTATTATTTTCTTCTGCAGAGTGAGAGTGAATCCGAAAACATCACAACGAGCTATATAATATCACTTATACCTACTATATTATGAAAAACAAAAGTAGCCGCGTACTCATTCATTCGATGAAATATATTATATGATTTTACTTTTTAATTTAAAAGTAACCTTTTAACCGTATATAATATGTATACTACACCTATAGTCTATTTATAGATTTATATTGCTATAACGAATTTCGCATGTACGTAAATAAAAGTACATTACTTAGTTTTTTTATGGGTTATAGTAATAAATTACTGTTTTGACGAATAAATTAAAAAGTAAACCTATGTTATAGTGAATATCTATGCATTTTTGTTTCTCTTTTATACGTTTTATGCTAAGACTTTCTTCTTAAAGAGAGAAACAATTCTTTGAAATTGAAATGCTAACCTGATCGTTTATATGTTTATATTCTAACACTTATTTAATTCTTAAAGTTAAGTTTTTTTTTATGATGTGTAGGTAATACTATCGATGGAAAGATTATATATTACTAGATTATAGCTATGAGAATTCTTAAATTACAACGTCATCAATTTTTTTTTCCTAGCAAATATATTTTTGGTTTACTAATGGTATAAAAAATGTAATTGTTTCATCGTGGTATTGAAATTAAAAATAGTTTATTGTATCTTTGGTAATTTTCATAAAAAAAAAAAACTGTGAAATCTGTGAAAACTGTGAAAAACTGATAAAATATGAGAGCTCCGTTCAGAATCGTTTTATAAATGCAATTATATTTTATTACTATCATGAAAATTGAAGTTAAATCTATGTCATAAAATAAATTTCACTCATTCAAAAGTGTAAATATATACACTTACTGACGTAATTATTTTTTCACGCGTCTATTTTAATAAGTATAGAATATCCAAAAAATATCATTTATGAAATTAAGCTAAAATTAATAGTATTATTCACGATACGAATATTCGTCAAAATATTATTTTTCTCTTATACTGTAAATGAATAAAGCTATTTATTATATACGAACGGATTTTCACTACATCAAATTATAACATTTTGGGTACATTTTCATAAAAGCCGTGTTTAAACGTCCATATATTTATAATTTTTTTTCTTGTTATTACTTCCAGACTACACGGTTCGTACGAGGCTCTAAAGTACGGTACTCTTTTGGACGGACTAGCTGATTTAACTGGCGGTATAACGGAGAGCATAAACATCAGACAAGATCAGACCGCGTGTGGAAGGATGATTGCGAAAATGTTGGACATGACATCTATTGTCACATGCACAGTACAGCCGGCATCACCTCAGGTAATTATCGTTGACAGTTAAAGCGACAGATAAATTAAATCTTTCTGAAAAAATTAAACCCACTAAGATATGGTTACATATTTTATATATATATACATATATATATATATATATGTATATCATCGGAGTGGCTTAAGTCGTTGTAAATATAATTGCACCGTAGAGATTAAAAATACAGCGGGACGAATCTAAGATGATAACAGGTTTGATTGTACATCACATCATGTTATAAATCATTTTTCATGTCAAGGCCTTGGAACAATATTCTTTTATAATAATAATTACTCATTCGTACAACGTAAAAATATAGAGCAGACGCTTTCAGATGTATAACTGACGTTCGTGTTCAGCCGCTGTGTGTTGCATAGCGCATACCTTCTATGCGGCTACGTTCAAAATGTACCATTTTCACCCATTATTAATTTTAATTATTCACGTTTAAACTTAATATATATAAAAAAAAAATAATAATAATAATACTAAGAAAGATAAACACACGGAATGGTATAAGTAACTTACAAAGTATACACAAATTAGTAATTAACAATAAAGTGAAAGTCGTTCACAATTTTGAAGTCGTATACGTTCATATTATTATTATTATACCGACAAAACGGTTTTATCTACTTTTAATTACAAAATACTTCTGGTATCAAAATATGTATTTTAACATGTAAATAAGCGTTCACTAGACAGTATTTCATCAGATGAAAAAGAAAATGCTACGAGTATAATGATACGCTCGCAATAAAAAAGAAATCTATTACAATATTATTTACGATTAACCTATGTGTAAGATAATATAAGTATATATTTGCAAATTACTACTGTTTGTTTTTGTTATGATGGAAAACACACACTTCTGACGAGTTATGATGATATATGTTGAAGTTTTGTTTGTTTTTTTTTCCATACGGTGTCTGATATGATATTTAATTTTCGGTATCAGTAACCGAAATCGTGCTAATTTGAAACAATACCGAGTTAATTGTTGTAAACGACGCACGGGTGCTTCCGATGCGTCGGCTTTGCTCCACGAGATAATGATCTCCTCGGCCGTATTAACATTACCAGGCTACACAGATGCAAGCAGTTTCTCTTTTTAATACCGGTGTTTATTTAATTAACTAGACTAGTTTCATTTGTTTAATTACACGTTTCCGCGGATGTTATGATGGTTATTGTTATAATTTCAATTTTTTCTACTCGTGAAACCCGCGAAAACAACTTAAATTTCACCCGGAGTCGAATAAAACGTCACTTCCTATACAGTTTATGTTAATACCTGGAAGTAAAAATCACATGTTTTCCCATTAAAGAACTGTAAAATATCATATTTCCTATGGATATTAATAGGTTTCTGAAATACTTTTAGAAACCGGTATTAAGGTGAGCCCGAATGAATTACAATTACTTTGTAAAATCAATGAAATCCTTTAACAAGCACCTCTAGTAAAACAGTTTTCAAACGTTTACATTGTAAATCAGATGAAAATGAATTTAATAAAAAAATAAACGGTTTGCCGTGGGTGTGTATAAACAATAATTATATTATTATTACACTAATAATTGCAATTGATTCCGATAGGAAAAGAAAAATTCAATCGTAAAATTATATTTTTAGTAGAATAAAATATAAAATAGGTAGGTATAGCCTATTGAAACTATTTATTTGAAAGAAAAAAACTATTGCTTGTAAAAAATAAAAACTAATAAAAAGACACAACGTGATTTCGTACTCTGTGTTATTAAAAATATTATTTTTCTATCAAGTTAAAATCGTATCTGTTCAAAACGTAAATGTGTGACGATTGTGAAAAGTCAAATGAATGTAAACGGAATCACAGAAGTCTTTTCGCACTCTTTCATGGTGACGCTTTCAAATTAAACAATTAGATAGGTACTGTAAAAATTACAGCGTTACAAAAATCCATGACAATTGTCATTTATACTTCCTTGGATTTTTTATGGCGACCAAAGTAATACGATATTATTATTTTTAGAGCATTCGATATTTTTCAGCGATACGTATTATGTTAATCTAATGATATTAAGGTTTTCCGCGAGTTTTAAAAATCCATAATATGAAGTAAGACTAAAAATAGTACAACGTAATTAAAATTTCAAGAGCTTATATTTTAATAAAAAAAAAATAATAATAATAATAATAATAATATTTTCACGAAATATATAGATTAAAGAAATAAAAACATACGATTAGTTGTTATTTATTGCTGATAGTTGGATTTATTCCAAATTTTTCGAATATTAATAAAATATGTGTGATCATCGACAAGAGAAAAAAAAACATCATTGAAAATTCACCTCACGAGTGAACTGTATATTACATTAGATCCATTATTCACATGAGAAGCATATATTATTGATCGCGTCGTACTTTCTTTTTACAAGATTTTACAAGCTGGAAATTATGAAGCTAAATTTTTACTTAAAATCTAAACGTATATAGTAGTAACGTATTGAAAAAAAGAACGTTTTAATGTTTCAACCGACAGTTAAATCAAAAGACGTTTTCGTTTGGCAACCCTAAATATATTGTACTGAAATTTCGTTTGGTACATTTTCGTACGCTTGGAATTTATGGGTTGGTTTACTAAAAGGTATGCGCGTGCAGAGTGTGCGTTGTTGTCTTCGTGTTTTGACGGTTGCACGTCGGGTCGCGTTCTCTGTCGATTTGTCGATACCGATTATCGGTTTCGATAAAATATTTTATTAATGTTTTTCGTTTTACCCCAGCGGGTGAATTTAGCGGGTAACATTACTGTACCTGTATGGGTTACATGGGTACACAGGAGCATTGATTTTATACACTGACCCCTCTATTCATTTTACATCGTACATTTTCGATTTACCGTCTGTGTTTTACGAACGACGAAAAAAAAATCTATTTACTCATATAGCATCCAATAGACCAGTAGTGCGCAACTTTTTCAGATCGTCCGCGACTCCAAGAATGTATTCTTTTCGATGAAGCTATGCCATACCAAAATTGTAAGCAATACACGTGCATATTTTACGTTTTTGGCGACTTTAAATTTGGTTACCCATGAGGGGTTTAAAACCCGCAGGTATTGTTGCATACCTCGACGACAGACCACTCTCAGTGTTTTCTCTCGCTTGTCCGCAGATTTTTTTGAGTATTATTATTACTATGATTATTACATACTTGTACGGTAATTTAATAAACTCTTCACTAGCGCTACGCCCACTCGCCGATCGATCCGAAAATAGAGAGATGTACTAATGGTTTCTGAAATTCATAGTGCGCCACGTTACCGTCCGTCGAACGCGTATTCGCGAGAATCACGCACTCCCTTTATAAGTTGTTAAACCTCTGTCAGTGGGTTCAAAGCCTCCGCGGCGGTCGTGCTGTGCAATATAAATGGCCTTCAGACGTTACCTTATAAGGAACCTAGTATATACTAATGTTATTTTCAGGACATCTTTGTTCCGATCACGTAAACGACAATAAACTGAAAACAAATGTCAACAAATCGATTTTCAGTAGGACGTCGCAGGAAGTTTCTCTATACAAATTTCAAAAAAAAAAAAAAAAAAAAAAAACGTATTTGCACAGACCGAGTTGATGTCTTGAAGACTACATCGGTAATTTATTTTTCATGCGATACGTATTTTCGCTACTAACGGTATTTTATTATTTTCTCATGAAAAATATAGGTAACGTCGTATTGGTGTTGCGCTTATGATAATTTTTTGTCCGATAAATCTGACCGCACTCAAACGAGCATTTAATCGTTTCCGCGTTATTGATCTACAATAACATTACACACTTTAAGCGTAATAATATATTATGTGTTGATATAATTACGTACGCTTGGCCGTCGCACGCCAACACTCGAAGGCATCGCACGTTGTGCGTGGTTATTGGTTTTATTATTATCATTATCGTCGTTATTTTTATTGCGTATTATTATTATTATTATAATTATTCGTAAAACATGTTTCTCTGTTGCGGTGGACCCATAACGATTTAGGACGGTGAATAATAATAATAATCGTACTGCTCGCCCCGAACGACGCGACGGACGGTTCCACCTGTTTTCGCTTCATCGCGCACTCTTCTGCAACGTGCGAATAAACATTTTGCAGTCACATCGAACACGACCACACGGCCCGCGTTCACAGTCCGTGCACCAGACTCTGTCGGTTAGTGTGTCTCGATTTTCGTTTTTCCGAACGTTGTGCGCGCGACACGTCCAACGGTTAAGTGAGCCAAATCGCAGGTACACGTGGTTCGTTTGTACATGTTGCTTCATCACGTACACGTGGCATATACGTTATAATGACACGTCTATTGTGCGTATTAGTCACGATGACGAATTTAATTTATCAAACCCGACGCTCGTCACCGCCGTCACCGCCGCCGTCGTCGGTCGGTCGGTTTTTTGTGATGCAATTTTTTGCGCGAGCGGGTCTGACCCCGATGTCCCATCACCTGTTTAATTCGACATTAAATGGTTTATCCACCAATGACGGATGACGGGGGCGTTTTTTTTTTTTTTTTAGTTTCTATTAATTTCCCGTGTAATTTTTCAGGCCAACAAAAGCGTACCCGAAAAACTGTCAAATGGCATTCAGATCGGGATCAATTACAGACTGTGCGCCGTGGAAAGGGTACGTCGATCGACGGGCGACATTTATTTCTCACCGGAAATATATCGTCACGCTTTTCCACCTTTTGTCGTCGTTATTAATCGTGTGGTTTTCGTTTTTGTCGGTATATAGTTGGAAACGTACAAAAACGAGCCGATACAGTTGTTCAAATTACGGCAACCCGGCGGGACGGGCTCTGAGTACAACGGCCCGTGGTCTAGGGACTCGGACGATTGGGACAACGTGCCGCACAAAGAAAAAGAACGGATCAACGCCGTGCACTTGATGGAGGGAGAGTTTTGGTAACTTTTTTTTTTATACTTGGAAGATCCAATCGTTTGCACCCAAAGTGGTCCCGAATATTGACATTTTATATTGGCATGTCCTGAAAAATTATTTTAGTTACCGAACACTATAGTATAGTTGATTCCTGTAATATTTTTGACTGATTATACACTATCTATAATTAGGTCCCGAACGTTTTTCGGAAGTACCTACTGCACAAACATGTTCCTAAACGTTTAGATTCAAGACACTGTATACAGTCTAATAGTAATTTTTTATTTTTATTTTTTTGTTTTATAATTTATCCAATTTCTATTATTTGTATTTTTACCACCTCGAAAACAAAATTGGTTACGTACCTGTTACTCTTGCTCAACAATCAAAATACCGCAATCGTTGGCAATCATGATTTTTCAATACTGAAAAACGCTGGAAAAACTGATATATTCCCTAAAATACCCAGGGGACTAACTATTATACCACATATTATCATCCCCTTTGTGTCTGGGATCTGACTCGTATGGTTCGAACCTATTGTTGTTTCTTTCTCCTCCGTCGCAAAGGCCTTTCGCTTACGTGTTGACCTTTTGTCGTGTTCCCAGGATGAATTACAACGAGTTCGTGAAAACGTTTACGCACGTCGAAATGGTACACTTGGACAGTGATACCAGTCGGGACGAACCGTCATTGCACCACAAGAGGACGTGGCAAATGCGTCTGCACCAGGGCACTTGGCAGAAAGGCGTCACGGCCGGAGGGTGCAGGAATAATCCAGGTTAGTGGCTGTGATAAATTCACGCGCATGTCTTAGAACAGGAGATCGGGTGAGAGGACGGCTCGCGCTTAGAAGTATCGACGGAACACGGGAGACGATTTAGTTTGATATTCTTTTTTTTTTCTCGATCTAGAAACTTTTCATATCAACCCGCAGCTGCATTTGATTCTGAGCGAAATGGAAGAAGTCGTCATTTCGCTGAACCAACACAGTATCATGGAACCGAAAGTGATCGGTTTCACGTCGTATTCGCTGCCGAAAGCGTACATGGACTCGACGGGCAAGGAATTCTTCAAAAAGAACAAATCGTTGGTCAACTCGCAGTACACCAACAGCAGACAAGTACGTCCGACGTCATGAATTCGATACCGATTGTGCCGAGTAGAATACATATAACACTTTGTCCGCTCCTCTTGATACAGGTGAGCCACAGGTGCTTTTTGGACCAAGGCGGATACCTAATCATACCCACCACGTTCGAACCGGGCCAAGAGTCGGGGTTCACGTTACGAGTGTATTCGAGTAAACCGTTAAAACTCAAGTGAGTATCTCTTTGGTGGTAAGAATGTATTTGAATCGAACGGATCCCCGTTACCTATGCGTCTACATTGTTCGATTCCGCGTTTCCAGGTTACTCGACACGGTCCCTTCGCTATTGAAATCGGCAATAATGAAGGTAATCATTATCGGATCGTTTACAGTGCCGTGCGAGCTTTTGGGCTCGTCTGAAATTCGTGTGATATAACCGCCGCGTTGTTTTTGTTCACAGGCGCCAGTGAATTTGGACGGCAAGACGTTTGTCCAATACGAATCAGTGTTCCTACAATTGGCCGACGAGCACAGGACGGTTAACGCGTTCGAACTCCAAGAGCTCTTAGACGCTTGTCTGCCAAACGGTAAATCGATATTCGCGACCTATTCCGACGGTCGTCAATCGTAATACGTGACGTTAATATTGACGATCGCGCACGAATCGTTTGTTTCAGATTACATCAAGAGTTGTGCCAGTATGGAAGTCTGTCGACAAGTAGTCATAACCTTGGACGTGAGTGTCTCATTGATTGTCGTATACGTATTTTATCCGATGTCGCGATGTTTGTTTTTCGTTTACTTCGTCAAATATTTAATCGGGAAACTTGTCTTACGACGAACGATAATGTAATCCCGACGATTGTAAGACCCGTGGGTTAGACGAGACGTGTATAACACAGTTGGTACACGTTGCACGGTGCGCATAATAATATCGACACTTGTGAATTTTAATTAGGAAACCCTACAGTCGTCGTTTCAATCTTAAGGTTTCTGCCTTAAGGTTTCTAGCCTGTAGCGGCTACGGCAAATGACGAATACATACCTACGTTAAAACGCGATATCGTTATTTATTTGAATTTCCATGTCTGGTGTTCTTTCCGTTTCATGATATTCATTCGTTTTTTTTTTTTTTTTTCTTTTTATTAGCTTTTTGTAAATACAATTATAGCTCAACAATTATTAGGAGATACAAATACAATAAACGAGAAAGAATACAAAACAAAATATGATATTACAAAAATTAAATTCTAAAGCCAGCCTCCAGAATAAAGGTTATTATTAAATTAATGACAGTTTCAGAATTAGAATTGAGAATAGAATTTAGATTAGGGGAGATATTAAGAGATTTTAAGGAATTGAACAAAGTAGTGCGTTTTGAGTATAGAGAAGGACATTCGAAAAGGATGTGAGAAAGATCACAGGGCATTTCTGTTATGTGTAAGGTGCAGAATGGAGAGTCATTTAGGTCAAGTTTGTAGGCATGAGCAGGCAGGGTTGTGTGACCTGAGCGTAGGCGGTTAAATTGGACTATAGTTGCTCTGGATAAATGGAGGTTGTTGAACCAGATTTTTTGTGGAATAATGGGAACTATATGTTTATATCTAGCGGCAAATTTTTCTGGAAGATTTGACCATTGGGAGGACCAAAGGTCCTTAATGTGATGACGTATAGTAGGCGTAAAGTCTGTATGAGGGAGTTGGGTAAGAGAAGGACAAATTAAAGAAGACGTAGATTTTGCTAGATTATCGGCTACTTCATTTCCATAAATTCCTATATTCATTCGTTATGTAGTGATATTTGAAAATTTCTGGACATTCAGTGTCGGTTCAACCGTAGTGTCACGTGCTGCATAACATACTTAATACACACGTGAATTAGTCGTTAAAACAGCATTTGTCGTAATCAAAAACGACCTATAACGCCCGTCAATATTATTAGCTTCATTTGTCTGAGCTTATTTCAAAGTCATAATAGGATTTCAAACACCAGTAGGATATAAACTCGTAAACGTCGTAACAATACCATCTGCGACGTCGCCAAGACTAAAACATATAATTATCATACGATATTATCTTTATAATTATTATTTTTCTAGTCGATCTTAACTTTGTCATGTCGTATTATTAACGAAAGAGTTCAACGAGAATTCTCGATAGACGCTAGTTTTATTTCAAGCATCCCATGTCCCCGTCACGATTACCCTCCGATCACAAAGATTCTTGGCCACCTTGACGTTTTAGCCGACCGTAGACGGATCTGAGGCAAGGCTTTTTAACAAATACTGTTAAGCTGTCTAATCTCTTAAAACTCTCAAGTCCACACACTGACCCGTACTCGTCTGCCCTTTCATAATCCCCTGTTTAAAAGCAGCGGCGCAAAAAAAAAAACCCCCGAGCCGACGAGAAGATTAATGTCTGTCACCAATGAAGATCTCACCGAATTTATCTCGTCGAATAGTTTTTTCTTTCTGTTGCGTTTGTTTTCGATCTCGCGTTTTATTTCACATTATTATTGATATTTTCATCATTACTACGTCTATTACCCGTCATTTCTCGTGACGTCCAATACCAAACATCTCCTCGTTCCGCGTTCGTTCAAAGACCGCGGCCTTCGTTCCCAATCCAATACCGATCTCCCCATCTCGCGTTCAAAAAAGGCGAGGGCCCCCGTCAGTGACGTAGCCAGGATTTTTCTTCGGGAGGGGATGATAAATTTCTACACAGAGGTCGTTTAACTAGGTTCTTTCATACGTTTTTTTCATAACAAACGGACACCGACATTTTGTTTTAGGTTTTGGTTCCTAAATGACAATACAAATTCGTTATTAAAACGTATCAAATCATATTAGTCTATTAGTGATCCTTACCATTGATTTAATAAAGTCCTTTGTCTATGGTCTGTAAATAATACTATTTTTTACCACGTTGACCGATGCACACCGTTGAATAATATTATACAAACGAATTAATATACTAACAGCTATAAATAGCTTGATAAATGTATACCAATACATTTTTTTTTTTTTCATATAAATCAGTAAAATATAATCCAAGACTTGTGTTGCGACTTTTACGAATCATTAAAATTATTTTTATTTTTCCTCAAATTTCGGGGGGGGGGGGCTGCAGCCCTTTTCAGTCCCCCCTCTGGCTACGCCACTGGGGCCTCCCGTTCGCTCGCCGTCAGGTTGACCCGACCTAAGCGAACACAACGTTTACAACACGACGTGTCCCTTTTCGCAGAGCACCGGCAGCGGACGGCTCAAGTTCAACGATTTCAAGGACCTGATGTGCAGCCTCAAGTACTGGCAGACGGTGTTCAAGAACCATTCGAAAGACAAGACTGGCATCCTGAAGGCCGAACGGCTCAAGGACGCGCTGCTCGAGGTGGGCTTCCAGGTGAACACCGAGTTGCTGTCCATACTCGTACTGCGGTACATGCGCAAAGACGGCACGCTGCGGTTCGGCGACTTCGTGTCCGCCATACTGCACCTGAGCATCGCGTTCAACCTGTTCGAGTCCAAGGACCCGCTGCTCAACGGCAACATCAAACTCAACCTGTCCGAGTGGCTGAAGTCCGCGTTCGTGTGCTGATAGCGCGCGCGCGCGCACATCGCCGCGACACGCTCATTGCTCAATCATCCAGTCGATATTTTATGCGTTTAGTGTTACAAAATATACAATACGACGTATTATTTTAAAATGTACGATGTTTATGCGCTTTTTCATAATAATTATTATTTTTTTTTTTTTATTTCGTTTTATACGTATGACGAAAGCTTATTTGTGATTACACTACGTTGTGTTTTGTACGCCTTCCTCTCGACTGTCAACTTTCGTGTTGTCTTCGTGTTACGAGTTCAAAACCCAATGTTCATTCGATATCTCGGCGAACTAATCGTCCGATTTCTTTCTTTTTTTTTTTTCTTTTTTTTTTTTATATAATATTATCATAATATTGTTATAATTTATTATTATTATTATTATTTTTATTATCATCGCGATTACCGTTTCAACATGATACCATCGTGTCACGAGTCAGGAAGAGTGTTACGAGTTAACGTGCAAGAATCATTTGTTACGATTACTTAATACCCCGCTGTAAATATAATTTGAACACATTGTTTTTATTATTATTATTATTATTATCATTATTATTTTATTCTATTTTATTCAACTGTTGTACGCGTCATAAGTTTTATGTATTGTTTTGCTTTATAAACCATATTTTGTGGTTTGAAAAAAAAAATCTCATTTAATATAACATTATTAATTATCACTTAGTTTAATCGTATACCTATTTGTACACTGTAATTAGTTATAGTAAAACAAACTAATCGATTAGGGAAATTGTTAAGTTTTTTTTTTTTTTTTTAATGTTTTATTAATCGACATAAACGAATTTTCTGTTATTATGTGAAACGACAAATCAATTATTTGTTACATAATATTATTATTATCATTTAAAACGTATTTTACAAGACGTTCGGTTTATTGATAAACGCTCCTCCGATGGCGTGCCCTGGTCTCAACGCTCAGGGGTTATGAATAGGCAATTCAATTCACTTTTTCTTCTGGCCAGTGTCAAGAATTTAGTTGTGATTGATGAAGGGGTCTCGCTACGGTCGTCAGTTAAGGAGCAACATTTAGGCAGTTTCTAATCTTGTCTTAGCCGCACAGTATCTATGTGTTAATACAGCGATTCTCAAACTTTTTTGCCCGTGGAGCCTTTATGTTAATAAATATAAATTACGGAGCCCCAAAAATCAGAAATCTCTATTTGACACGACAATAATTCGTAAAAAATGATGACAATCGTGAATGATTTGCTTTTTTATTGATTTTTTTTTTTATACCTTGTAGAATGGTAGATTGTAAATACATCAGCTAAATTATCCTACATGTTAAGTGAACAAAAAACCCGACTTTTATCTCATCTCATTTAGACTATAACTCCAAATAATATGTGGATCTATAAATAATTTAAGGTTTTATACATTTAAAATAATACTTATTGATACGAACCAAATGATATTGAATATAAATATAAAAACGTAACTAAAATAAAATGAGCCGTCACGGGACGCCTGGCAGATGTGAAACATCGACATTATTTTGTAAAAGTAATATGATTGAAAAGAACAGATTGCGATATAAACTAAATATGGAATAATGATAAAATAAAATATTACGATTTTTTCCAGAAAATAATGACTGTTTATTTAATAAACATTTATTTTCATTAAATATAAAAACAACATATACAACTTCATTTGTTCAATCAGTGACTTCGGTAATATTTACATTCGATGTTGCCTCTGACGACGGTATTACTGTGACAATTAGTCGATGGTAACTGAAGTATGTCACAAAAGTATTGGATATCACATTGTCAAGATATCTCATAAATACAGCATCTATTGTTGTTCCGTATCTGGTAGTAGGTTCTCTTGGATTATTGTTAATTTGCAATTGAAATTCTTCTTGAAGGAACGTAATTAATGGCGTTGATTCATCTTTTGCAAAATTTACATTGAAATCTCCACCTAAAATCAATGGTAGTTTATCTTTATTGGTTTTAAAAATTATTGAACCTCTGTGACTGTACGGAAATCATCTCTCGTGTAAAAATGAAATGATGTCATTTATTCTTTTATTAGGTGAAATGTACACAACAATCATCATTAATTCACTTCCATCTTCTAGTTTAACATGTGAAGCACACATATCGCCAATAGATGTTTGGGAGACATGAACTTCTGTAGCATTTTGAACTACTAGATCCATGTTAAGTGTAGTAATATGTGAAGTATTGTTGTTTTTATAAATGGCAACTCCAGCGGCTCTAACATTTTGTCGTTTAAATTTAGCTATACAATGAAAATTAGGTAAGTCAACTGATTCATCTGCAGGAAGCCATGTTTCAGTTAGTAATAAAAAGTTACTCCTTTGACAAATAGAATCTTGTAAATCAGTAGTATGTTTTTTGAGACTTTGGCAGTTTAAAGTATAAATGGTTAATTTATTTCTGGAGTTCATAAAATCAGTTATTAGTCCTCGCAATGTAGTAAGTTTGTTTAAAGATAATCTTTTAAATTCTTGCTGTAAACTTGAAACTGATGGATCTACTCTTCTTCCATGATAAAATCTTAAATTATCCTGACTGTTACATATAAACAATCCTTCAAGACTTGTTACTCGTGTTAAAGCTACGTAAAGTAATGGAATAGAATGACTTTTACTATACTCATAGACCACCTCGTCATATGTACCTCCTTGAGACTTATGAATAGTCATAGCACATCCTGATATCAATGGAAAATGATTTCTTTTTCCCACAATTGTTTTATTATTATTGAGTGATATACTTGAAGTTCGACGTACAATAGGTACAGCACGTCTATCGATATTATGTTCTGCAACAAAGGCAACAGCTTTTCTTCTAGCCACCATACCAGTGTTTTTATCTGGAAAAACGAGCCATATGCGAGTTACTTTATTTTCATCATTTTGTTCTATATGAACCAGCTTTCCAACGGCGCCGGTAGCTAAACCGTCTACCACGTCTATGTTAGTTGTAATAATATAAGGTTTTTCAATAACGAAAATGATTTCGTATGGCAAACCTCCTGTATCAATCACTGACATTTTGTGTAATTTTTGTCTCATATTTGCTTCCTGCTCATGATTAGTACAACCAGAAATAATGGCTATTGCAGTTGAATCTATTTTATTTTCAGTTTGTAAAGCTAGTATGTTATATGCGTTAACTGATGCATTATCATGAAATAATCGTACACCACTTGGACACTGGCGCAAGGCTTCTTCTTTTGTAAAAAATCGAGACTCGATAACGGCTAATTCATCATCATTTAAAATAATACCACTGCCAATTTTTGTGAGAATAGAAGCAAACATTTCGTTATCTTGACGCATTATTTGTGTTAATTCGTAGAATTTTAATCCTCGCCAAAGTAAGGGTCCAACCATCCGTTGTTTAGACTGCTTATAGATTGGAGTTGCACGAACTGGAGGTAATTGTCGCAAATCTCCAATAAAAATAATGTCTAGACCACCAAAATTTTCGTCAAAATTTCCGGTTATTTGCTTTAATCTTGCGTCTATTTGGTTCAAGAGCTCGGCACCAATCATACTGATTTCGTCAATTATTAAAACTTTGACATATTTAAATAAGCATCGATCCAGGAGGAGGAGGAGTAGTAGGAGGTGTAACGACGTGCTTGTTTACGACCACGGCGGTGACGACGACGACGACGACGACGATGATGATGATGATGATGATGATGATGATGATGGTGATGGTGATGGTGATGATGACGATGACGATGCCGTCGGTGTGTGAGAGTGTGTGTGTGTGTGTGTGTGTGTGTGTGTGTGTGTGTGTGTGTGTGTATGTGTGTGTGTGTGTGTGTGTGTGTGTGTGTGTGTGTGAGAAGACATGCGTCTTCGTACGCGTCGCCACAAGGTACACACTACTGCATATAGACTGTATATATACACCATCATATAGCGTGGCGACGCGTCGCCACGGCATGCGTCGCCACGCCAGAAATTTGTTTTACGTGCGGCTATAGATGTTTCACATCAAAAATACAGTAATTTAATAACTTGAATTCAATGAATACAGATATGTCCAGGGTGCCACGGAGCCCCCAAGACTACTCTCGCGGAGCCCTAGGGCTCCGCGGAGCACAGTTTAAGAACCGCTGTGTTAGTAGTAAGAAATTATAAGTGCGAGTGAAATTCAATGCGGGTTTCCTGGTAATCGTTAATTGTCAACCGTTGCCGCGGACTGGCTGGAGCCGCTGCCGACAGATGCCACTCTAGTACGCACATGCACGTCATGTCGATAATTCGATAACAATAAAATTTACAATTCACTATACGAATTTTACGACAACTTACTTATTGATTTGACAAAATTAAAATTGGTTAACGTTGTCTGATTTTGATTCTGAAAAAATATTTGAAATCAGCGGAAAAATGTTAGTAGATCGTACTAAACACTTTCTGTTTTTAATTTTGATTTTAATTTTAATTATGATTTGAACAAAAATCATTCATTTTCAAGTTTTTAAGTTCAATTCATCATTATATAAAATTTAATTTTTACAAAGTATTTTGTGGGATCTATACACTATTTACTGCCGAGTTCAAATTTTTTTTCAGAATCAAAATCGGACATCGTAAACTAACTTTAATTTTGTCAAAACCTAAGGCCTTTTGAGCTAAAATTGACGGCAATAGCGAGGCCCCTTAACACTGTTATTCGATTGTAACGAACAAATCGTGAAACGCAGGGACGCCCGGAGGGGGGCAGTGGGGGCCATTTCCCCCCTGAGATTTTTCATGTCAGTTGCAAAATTGGAGGTTTTCTTACACTAAGTCGGTCTCATACGACTAGGGCACTCAGTGACTCTCCGACAATCATTGTACCATTAATTACGAGTATAATTTTATTATGTAACTCGTAAAATTAATAGTTGTACTTCACGAGTCACAGTTTTTTTTTGGCCCCCTCGAGTGACATATCAGTGGGCGTCCCTGCGTGACCCTTCAGATATTATACACAATCGATTTCACATGGCGTCCCTGGTGAAACGTTAAATATCCCTTCCAACGCTCTATCGTTATTCCGATCTATAGTGTTATGGCGGAGTTTTCCGTTTCTGCTCGACACACACTCGTCCGCGAGTTGGTTTAAAATTAGCAATTACTGTCGTCTGAAGATTCATCGTTACAACCCAATAACCAGGTGAGCGAGTAAAGTCTTGAACAGCACGTGGGTAGACTAATCCGTGTCACGATTAACTTATTTTTGAATATCGTGTGAAAAATAATGAACACATTAATATTGTTTGGGTAATGGGTGATCGACCATACTATAGTGTTGTGGTGGTGATGATGACGAATACTTCGTATAATAATTAGACACATCAAAAGTTTGGCTTTAACTCAAGAATTTACTTACCTGTAGAAATCGTCCGCACGTGGATTGATAAATCTATTTAATTGGTAGTATGTAGTCATAGGAGGTAAAAATTGGCAATATTTAAAATTTTTTTTTTATTTAGAACCGTTGTGATGACAATGCAACAATTGATGAAATATTTTTTGTTTGGAAAAAAATACAATCTGTACAGTTTAAATACAAAATATACACGCGAATACGCAACATAATATCGTAAATATGCGTTCAAATCTATAAAATAATATACACAAAATCAACTTGACTAAAACATATTTTCGACAGTGGTGAAGACAACGACAATGGAGTTGTACTCGGATGAAATTCCCTGGCGTCACGACGTTTATTATTATGAACAGTGTTATTTAATTGTATTATATTTCAGTTTTCAGAACAACTCGATGTGTAAACGAATAAAAACGTTAAAGTTAATAATTATTATTGTACATTTTACGTTTGACGTTCGAACGCTATATTGAGAGAAGTATAGATTTCGGATCAAACATATGTTTCACGGAATGCATTTCATCATGGATGTATTTATATGCACACACAAATCATAAACACGCAATTATTTAGCGAATTATACAGTAAAAAAAAAAAAAAAAAATCCAATACAAACTCACTAGGTTATGGGACAGACTTCAAAAATTAAACTTAACTACGAATTAAAGACATAAAAAAAAATATATATATATAAATATGCGATTTCTATAATTTTGCATTCCTAATAATAATAATAATAATAATAATAAAATAATAAATGACGTAGTAACATGACTCGCTATAGCATGTATCATTGAGGTAAATTCTATATCGATTTCAAATTTTTATAAAATATCGACTACAGGTCAGGGGAACACTTCTCGATGGCAATAATGTTCGACTGTCACTACAAAACGTAATCGAATTAAAAAATACTCCACAAAATCACGGGTGACGGTTTAGTTAAGTTATACAAACGGTACAATAACCTGATAAAACACGTGTCAGTACGTTGACAAGAATGTTCAGATGATAAAAAAAAATATGTGTTTATATATATATATTTATAATTCGCATACAAAAAACACGTACGGAGCACGGGCCGTGTAAATGAGTACGATCTAATGTACCAATACAAATATCGGCCGATCGAGCGATAAAACGTAATAATAATATCAGTGGTAAAAATAATAAAATCTATACGATCGCAATAAATTATTACGTTACGACAAGAGTGAACGGTGTGAGTTTTTCCCGGGGGGTGTAGTTGTCTCGCGGAAAAACGAAAAAACGCGTTGAGCCGTGTCCACGGTGCCGCGACGGTAGTAGCACCGTGGGTAGGCGTTTCCGGACGGGGGCCAGGTGCGATGACGATAACGGCGTACGACGGGGGAGTGAGAAAACGTCACTTGAGACGACGCGCCAAAACGGAGCGATAAAAGACTAATAATAATAAGTAATAATTAATAATAGAATTAAAGACGGCGTGTGTGACGATCACAGCTGTTTCTCGTGTACGTCGTCGCGGTCACGGCGCTGCTGCTGCTGCTGCCGACGGTGGCTGCGCCTGCGCAACGGACGCGGCCGACCGCGGCGCGCGCTCAGGCACGGCTTGAACAGCTCGGACACGAGGGCCTCGACCAGGCGCACGGTGCTCCTGAGCACGCGGTCCATGCTGGCGGGCGACTGCTGGTGGTACATGCGTATGGGCGCGCGCCACGGGCTCATGGTGAAGTGCACGAGCCGGCCGCCGGCGCCGGCGCCTCCGCGGGCCCACGCGACCGCGGCCCGCCGGTCGTCGAGCGCCGCCGCCGCCGCCGCGTCTCCGCTACGCTCCCGATCCCGGTCCCGGTCCTCGTCCCCGCCGCCGTCCTCCGCGCCGCTCGGCCAGCCGTCGTGCACGCACCCGTGGTTCTTCATGCGCACCGTCGCGCATATGCCGTCCAGCTCGGCGAGCAGCGACCGCTGCGCCGCCGTCTTCTGCGCGCCCGTCGCCTGCGCGTCGGACAGCGTGCGCAGCGCGGCCCGGATGCTCTTCTCCATGACGGCCATCTGGGCCAGCACGCCGGTCGGATGGTACTCGCCGGCCATGACGGCGTCGTAGATGTCCTTGAGCGCGGCGCATATGCGGCGCGCGTGCGCGCCGCAGTACAGGTTGGCGAAGTCGGCCGCCTCGTTGATCTCCACCGTGAAGTTCTCCACGGAGAACACGGGCCGCGTGCTGGCCCGGAGCGCGGCCACGGCCAGCCCGACCGCGCGGCACATGCCCTGCCGGCAGCACGCGTCCACGGCCCCGGTGGCCAGCAGCGCGCGGGCCGCCGACCGGAGCGTGCCGTACACGCGGTCCGCGTCCGCCCGGGCCGGCCGCCGGCCCGCCGGCGGCGGCGGCCGCAGCGCCGCGGACAGCTCCGTCAGCTGCTCGTACACGTACTGGCTGACCGCGTGCTCCGGCGTCTGGTACAGCACCAGGTGCGCGACGGCTTCCAGGTGGTCGCTGAGCGCCGCGTCCCACGTCTCCACCACGCAGCCGCGCACGTACTCCGAGCCCAGGCACCCGTCCAGCACGGCCACCAGCCGCTCCGGATCGAGCAGGTCGGCCAGCCGCCGCGCGTCCAGCAGGTCGGGCACGGTGGCCGCGGCCGCGGCGGCCACCGCCTCGGCCGCGGTGCCGCGGGCCCGTCGCTCGGTCCGCGGCGCGTCGTCCGCCTCCGCCGTCGAACAGCTCGAACAGCCGTCGCCGTCGTCGTCGTCGTCGTAGTCGTCGTAGTCGTCGTAGTCGTAGTCGTAGTCGTCGTCCTCCCGCCCCGTCCCTTCTCCACCGCCGCAGTCTTCGTCTTCGTCGTCGTCGTCGTCGCCCTCGCTGCTGCAGCTGCTGCAATAGTAACGGCTCCTGCCGGCCATCGCTCCGGTCCGGAACGGCGCGCCCGCCACCTCCAGCTTACTCCTGCGGGACACAAACACGTTACGCGGTCGTTATACGTTCGGACCCAGAGGCGGCTTGAATGTAACTACAAGAGGTGCACTGCACTCCCAAAAATATGGGGTGGGTGGTGGGTCAGTGGGTGTATTTTTGTAAATGTTTGGGAAACTGTCATCGTTAATACTACTACCATGTTTATGGACTATGATGATTTTATACTTATAGAATGCTATATTTTTTTATTATTTATAGCTGATTATATTATTATTTATTACAGTCTAGTCTATAGAAATAGATGGTATTATTAAAACGTGTCAGTCGTCACGGAAAAAAATTACTCGAAAATATTATTCTCTATCTTTTTTGTGATGGATGATTTTACTCTAAGATCACGTAAAAACATAGAAAACTGATTCTGCGTAAATGCGTTTTGTCTATGTTGAGACATACTGTTTTTTGTTAATTTTGGAACTATACAGACTTATTTTATTAAAATGTATTCAGTAATTACTAATTTATAGTATTGGACACAAAAAAATGATGAACATAGTTTAAACTTGATGATGACTATACCGCGTTAAATGGAAATCACCAAACATTGTACCGAAACGATATCATACAATATCAACTGATTAAATGACATTTTCCAGTCACTATCTCAAATGTGAAAAAAATAAAAATATTTTTCAATATTTCATAAAGCGAGATATTTTCAAATATGAAATATTTCAAATTTACAACCCAATTAGATTGTAATGTATAATATCGATTAGATGAGGAGAAAATAGAATATATGGAAGTAAAAAGACTACGAGATGAAAGACGTGCTTAAGAGTATTTAATGGTAGGATCTTACAGTTTCAAAAAAGTACCAGAATTTAAATATCTTTGTACAATGGTCACCCAACCGAACAATATGGAATACAAAATACTTAAAAGGATGCGAATGGGTAAAAAGTGTTATTACGCATTGGGCGACTTACTCGAGTCAAGAACACTCTCAAAGAAACTAAAAGTCTAGCTACACATCACATTAATAATATCTATAGTACTATATGGATCGAAATGTTGGACTTTAAAGAAAAGTGATGAGTCGAAACTGAGGGTTTTAGAAAGAAAATATTACGAAGAATATATGGACCTTGTTTTGACCCGCAAACAGGTGAATGGCGTCAAAGACACAATAGAGAATTATGCAAACTATACAACAGGCCAGATATAGTAATGGAGATAAAAAGGAAAAGATTGGAGTGGGAAAAGACCCCTGGGAAGATCCCGAATGCGATGGGAGGATTGTGTCAAAAAGGATGTAGCAGACTTCTATCCGAATGAAGATTGGCATATATTGGCGAAAAATCGTGAAGGATGGAGTCAGTTATGTTTTGAAAGTGTGGTCTAAAAGGCCGGAAAAAAAAATATATATATATATTAGATGCAATAAAACGTGTACAATTTTTTACTAGATTTGACATCGTCTGTGAAAAGCGACGAAAAAGAGAGCCGCTCGTCATACGGAATCACTAATGACTGCTCTTACTTGTAGTACCTCTAGACTTCAAAATTGAAAAAAAAAAATCAAGAACCAAATGTTACGTCCAAATTAAAACAATTTATTTGTCCAATTAATGTGTCCGTTAGTGTTTCAATTCGGTATTCCAGCTTTAAAATTTTGAAATACTTCGTATTGGATTTATAAAACGATATAATAATAATAACAATATATAATTATTTTCTATAAAGATACAATTTACAATAAGATCTACAGTATTAATTCAATGATATTATGAATGGTATGTTGGTCGCACGTTTTATGATTCTTAATATGTACAATGTTTGTGGTATAAAACGAAAATATTATTTTGTTACTATTTTAGACTAAAAAAATATTTTTAAAAAGGGCGTACTTCACTACATGGGATATTCTACACTCCTCGGACAAGATAAGGGTGATGAGTTTATTTAATTTTAAAGAAACGATAAACAATTTATTTAGTTTAACGATTCTGAGCTTCAGTTTAAAAAATATATCGTTTATACATTTTACCATTTGTAGTCTAATTTTCAGTTGGTTTTTTTTATTTTTTTTTTGAAAGTTGTTTAAAGTTTTTGTTTGACAAAGAAGACATTACTGACCAATACGAGTCAAATCATGTTATTACATTACTATAACCTATGCAAAGTTTCATTATGGTGAAATTATTATGAATTATTATTATTATTGGATGGGGTGCAACTCTTTTCGCCCAAAATTTGACTTTCCTCTTTTCACCCAATTATAATTACACTCTTTTCGCCCACTGCTTCACGTTCAACATGTTGGAAACTACATCTTAAATATGTATACGTGATACGAGTTCTAATCATTATGGACTCTAATTATCTTATCTGGCAATTGAGATAATCTTTTATGACAATGTAATTAAGTATAATCGTGTGAATCATAGTTCATAATATATGGCACATACGTTATATATAATATGACCTTAGGACGTCGTTCGTAAATAGTGTAAGAATTTTTTTTTGTTAATTAACTATAATTTTATAAAAAATAATGACGTTCTTAGAAAGTAAAAGGAGTGGACGAATGGTTGCTTATGATAATTTTAAATACCATTTTGGATCTAAAAACAAATAGGATGATTCTGTCCGTTGGTTATGTATGTCGAGAACATGTGACGCTCAGCTATTCGCAGATAAAAATAATGCGAAATATGATCCAAAAATATAACACAATACAGACGATTCGGTGTGAATTTATTAAATCTATGGGTTTTAATTATTATGAAATTCAATAACTAATCAAACTTGAATTTTTTTATTTACGATGCCGTGACAACGAAGACTTATATTTATTCAATATTTATGTCTCAACACTTTCTATTTCAATGAACACAAACACAAAATAACATACGTTTTTTCAGAGTCATAAAAGCTGCCACCTCGTGGTCCTCTCTGGTTAACGTTCAATAGCTTTAAAAACTAAATTGGTGACATGGTTCCCGAAATTTCGATAGTAAAACCGTGGGTGAAATTAGCTTAATATTATAACCGGATGAAAAGAGGAATCTACATTACCATATTTGGACGAAAAGAAGACGTGGTCGAAAAGAAGAAAGTCAAATTTGAGATGAAAAAGTTCCGCTTAAATTTATTAATTAATAAATATTTGAGGTTGAAAATGAATATAAAAATAGTAAAATAATTAACTTAAACACTTATGAAAAGAAATCCATTTAAAAAATCTTTATGAGGTTAATTATTATATGTATGAGTGTAATTATTCATATGAATATTCAGAACTCTTTGTCGAATATTAAAAATGTTATTAGAGATAAACATTGAAAAATGAGGTATTTTTTTTACTAAATTCTATTTTTAACACAAAAGTTGTATTTTTTTATAAACTTTCGTAAAATATATTTTGATATGCCAGAAATAATTAAAAAATGTCAAATTTCGGAAACATTGCTTTTGGAGTAATGACTAAAAAACTATAACAGATTTATTAAAAATGTCATTTTCGGTTAAATCGACAGCTTTCACTCAGTTTGTCGGTAGTTTTTCTCCACGCCTTGAAAAATTATCGAAAATTGATGAAAATGACCTGTTTAAAGCGCTAACTAGATGCGATTTCTTAAGATTTTATCTTTAAAGATGCTGAGTAAAACATTTGAAGCATTATGACTACGTGAAAAAGTGTGCACGGAACAAAAAACAAAAAAACATCATTGTAATAAAAGATCCTTTGCTTCAACCATAACTTAAAAAGTAAACACTTATATGAAAACGAATAAACTAGTTAATTATTTTCGTATTACTAATATTGTTTTAAAAGAGTGAATAATGGAATCGTTTTGAATCGTTTCAGGGGACGTGTGGCAGAGTGATGAGCTGTTGACCATTGTAACGCCCCCAAAGCGTTATTTTAGTTTGCATAACATGTATTAGTTGTAGGTGTATCAACAATGTAAATTCGTCGCACATGAAGTTTTTACCTCGATATTATACTGTCGGCAGGTGAAATATGTTATTCTCCTTGTTATTTTACGTTGTTCTCGGCAACACTTTCGTTTTCTGATAGAGCCACTAATCAATCGAATGTTTTGATACGTTCTTCACCTAAAAACACAATATATTTTTATCACGCTGAATTGAAAAATTAAACGGATCGTAACATTAAAATGTTTTTTTTTATTTTGTCGCAGCACGTTACTCGTCATAATCGTGCACTTTTACTTGTCCGTAAGCTTATGGATATAAACAATAACGTTAGGTTCAACAATACGTTGAAAAGCCTAGATTATCGAAACCATAATTTTATCACACGAGCATTGCATACAGGGTTGCAAAGTGTTTTAAACATGTGTTTAAAACGTTTTGAACAAGTAGTTATGTTTTAAAACGTTTTACGCATATACAGGACCGGCGCGATGTGGGGGCGAGCAGGGCCCTTGCCCGGGGCCTGGCGCTTTTTTTGGGGGATTCGCGGCTCGAAAATCGTAGTTTTGTAGTTTTTTGGGTCATTAATTCATTTTTTGAAAGGCATTCAAATCCAAAATTCAAAAATCACGTGTTATGTAATATTTCTAGTCTTATAAAATAAATCCAAATAATGCTTATTATCCTGTTCACAAACGGATGACTAGAAAAAAGTTTTAATAGCAAAACTAAGTCGACTAAGGTAAAAAGTAATGATACAATAGTCATTATTTTTAAAATTTTTCATGTAATGAACTCCAATTCAAAATATTGCCCTATGTTAATGGCTTATATTTGGTTTTTAAAATTCCAAGGGGGGAAAATGCCCCATCTTGCCCCTCTCTTCGGACGCCTATGTTTGGTAGGCCATTCTTATAAAAGGGCCTCTTGGTATACTTCACCCAGGGCCTCACAAAAGCTAGCACCGGCTCTGCGCATATACTTTTAAATCGTTTAATTTAAGATTCAAAAAAAGCATTTTATCCTGGTAAAAGTTTTGTAAATTTTGAGATAATTTGTATGAATTAATAAGAATATTCATTGTTCGTAAAATAACTTAGTGACATTTATGTTATTAATTTATTTTTTATTTTTATTTCATTAAAAGTTAAAGCTATTTTTGATTTAAAATTTTAAACTCATTATGTTACAAATTTAAAATGCTAAAACTTAATATTTCTTCTAATAATTACTTTTATTATTGACTATAAATATATCTATCTATCTATATCTATGTATATATAGAATCTATGAAGATATATATATATATATATATATATATACAATGTTTAGTAACATGTATTCAATTATGTTATTTGTTTTAGTATTTAAGTTTTAACTAACAAGAATTTTTGAATTTCGTTATGATAAACTTATACTTGCTCTGAGCCCTAAATCAAAATATGATTCCCCGTTTAAAAAAGCTGTTTATAATTTAAACTATGAAACAAAAAAAAATGTTAAAAACAATATTTTAAACACGTTAAAAAAACATTAAAAAAAAACGTTTAAAACAAAAGAAACACAGTTTTAAACGTACTTTTTTTTAAAACTGTTTTTTTGCAACCCTTATTACATCACTATTAGCTTTCCCGCTTCATGTCTGTCGCATAGAAATCAAATAGATTTATCAGGAGGCGTATAAGTTAAAATAGATACTATTCCCTAATAGTCACTACTGACATGAAAGATACCATATTTAAGGTGATAACTTTTATCAAATAGTTTTTAGATCAATGCATAGTTGTTTGTTTAAAATTATTAAAAAGTATTCCAATATATAATATGTGTGTGTGTGTGTGTGTGTGTGTGTGTGTGTGTGTGTGTGTGTGTGTGTGTGTGTGTGTGTATGTGTGTATATGTACGGTACATAACAGTATACTAAATATACAATTTATCCTAATTACGTTGTGTGGAGTGTAAGAATTATTTTATTTTAATTACCAGGTGTGGTGTGGTAGCTGTTGTGAAAGTCACAACAGCTATAATTAAAATAAACTGTTTTCAAAACATTCGAAGAATGCTGTCGTACGCAACGGTACTAACGACAGGATCCAATTGTATTTGTCGACCATTGTGGTAAAGATCGGTTTTGGCAACGACTTAAAGTTTGTGGCATTACCGAAATCAAAATGTCCAGTAATCAGAGTGGTCACTCGTCAGATCAGTTCAACGGCACCGGCCGCAGCGATGGTGAAACGTGGACAGTCTGCACCGATGATTGTGGCGGAGGTCAATGCTGTTCCGCGTAGCCGTCGTAGACGTTAGACGTTGTCGACAACACCGAACGAAACTGAAACAAATTAGCGTCCGATTTGAATGAAAAAAAACTCTTCGAAAAATAATTTAAACAAATCGTTTGATTGGCTTTTGACATTTTATTATATTGTATACGCGTCTCGGTCAAAATTTAAATTCAACATGTCCCATTTAAATGGAATACAAACCCGCATATCGTAGCGTTTTGTTCGACGGGGTTCGTGATTTAATGTCGATAATTTTTAACAGTAACGATTTCTTTCGGTAAAATATGATTTCAATACCATACGATCGATGAACGATTAGGTCAGCGGTTCCCAAACTTTTTCAGCCTCGGAGCCTTTTTTTAAGAAGAAGTTTTTCGTGGAGCCCCAAGAAATATTTAACGTTCATTTGCATTTGCCAGTGTTCTATGAAGCATACAATTAAGGAAACAATAGTTTTAAAAGAACTGGAGGTTTAAATAATTTAAAAAATGTCAAAATATTAATTTTTTGTTTACTAATGAACGGAGCCCTTGGGAAACCATTGCGGAGCCCCAAGGGCTCCACGGAGCACAGTTTGGAAACCGCTGGATTAGGTAAATGCCTACGGCGGCGTCTCGATACAGCAGCCACTTAAAAAAATCGCATTCGTCGTCATTCGAGTTAGAATAATATTGATAGACTAGTTAAAAATCATCGGACCAAACGTATATAATGTATGATTACTGTCAAATCGCCGTGTTCATCTGTATGGCATGAATAACATATTTACAAGTATTCAATAACAAATCATACGTGATAAGTGATGTTAATTGTATAATACAACTATTATTTCATTGTATAATACACGTGTATAATACGTCATGTACAAAATAATAAAATACAAATAGGTATAATTTTTTTTTTTTTTACTTTTATTTGACATAAACGATCTATACAAATTTTGCACGATAGTTTATATGCTGAGTGTATTAAATATAACATGAAAGTTGAGAGTTATACAGTCACCCATTAGTGACTCTTGGCTATTGATTAGTTAGTTTTTTTTTATTATTTAATTTTTTTTTTTTTTTTTGACCAGATTAATTGACATTAGACATTAAAACTTTGTAATAAGTCATGGCCCCATTTTCTCTTTAATCTGCGGATAGGATTTCCTGGGAGAGTAAGGATGGAAAGATCTTTTATGAGAGGGTTAGAATGAGTTTGGAGTTTTTTATGAAATCGTGTGTAGAAAATGCGTGCTTCCCCATTTACTGTTTTCATATGGAGGTCATTATGAAGAGTGTGATTAGAAATATAGGGCGGAGCATTGGATAATCGTCGGAGTGATACGTTTTGGAACGTTTGGATTCTATTAGTGTTCGATTTTTTTGCTGCACCCCACAGTTGAAGTCCATATGTCCAGATTGGGTTCAGTAGCGCTTTGTAGGTTATTAGTTTGGTGTTTAGAGTGGAGCACTTATTTCTAATTAGTAGAAGTCTAGGTATAATTGTGTAAAAAAAAAATTCATCCACCTGACATTGAAGTTGTTAATTGTTTTGAAAGATTGAATAGAATCAGTTAGTTCAGAAAATAGGTATAGTTAATTTTATTCTCAATGGATTTGAGAGTTTACTAGCGTTTACTATCATATAGCCACGGTTTGACATATGATATAGATAAATCGTGGTTTAAGATATATTTAATATAATTTATATACAATTGTGAGTATAACCAGTAACCACAATATGGCACATTCTTAATTCATCAAAATCTAGAAACAATATTTTTTTTATGTTACATTTTGTTTCTTGTATTATTAGTATTAACTTTGTAAGTCAACATGTAGGATTAATGGCTATGCAGTGATACATATTTTATTGTGATGTTGCTAATTTATATTGTTAAAATACCAACTAAAATATTGTATTTTTATCAAAAACTAGAAAAATTCTTTTTTTTTTTATGTTATTTGTTTCTAATACACGCTATCTAAATTGCATGGACACATGGACCAGTTTTCAGTATTTAGGTAACTATTTATAACAATTTATAGCTACTATAAGTTTTTTTATAAAATACGTAACAATACATGTATGATACTTGTATAATACAAGTATTATACGAGTGAAATATCAAATGCAGTATTTTTACATCCCTGTACATGATACAACGTCGATTTACCATCGAAATCCGCTTTTCAAGAGTGCGACACGATATCGACCGATTTTTAAGGACAATATTATACGAAAATTAATCGATTTGAATCCGCGTACCTTTGTAATTCCTCGGTTAAAAAGTGTAGCTCTGCTATCACGTGGATTATATCGAGTAATTTATGCACACGTTTATTACTGAGTTTCACGATAGCGGAGAGCGGTATAAATACTATGAACATCTCTGATTTAATTTGTTACAGTTCACTGTTGATACGTGTAAATCTGTAAATTTTATAGAGGCGATTTTAAAATAACGTTTTAAAACAATCTCTTTTGCACATTATTTACGCGTCGGCATTATTTCGGAGTCGTTTGATAAACGTTCGATCGATATCAAAAACAAATTTAACATTCAGGAGTGTTTAACACTTAATGCGTAGCACCGAACACATAATATTTATCAACTTGTTTTCTTAACGTCACGACTAAGCCACGAGATCGTACATACGAATATTAGTTTCATTGCAAGACTCGTTTATTAATATTATTATTATTATTTTTTTTTTTTTTATTGCTCTGACAGATATTTAACTTAAGCTAAAACCCCGAGACATTAGAACGTTTAATTACGTCAACAGCAATAAACAACACTGTAAAACGAACATCATCATTAGTGAAATAAACCTCGAAAAATCGTAAAATCTACTGGACCAAACTAACTGTTTTTGAAAATGCTATTAAAAAAAAAAAATAATAATAATAATAATAAATAAAAATATTTTTTCCTCCACAAAACTCCATCAACCAACAATTAAATACCTAACGTATGTTTTATCTAGGAGTGCAGCATATTTTGAGAGTTTAAATCGATGGTATCTTAACAAATCATCTCAAGATACGTTCGATTTCCAAAACGTACGGTTTTGTTTTACATTCGAACACAACCAATAATAATCTTGTATTTCGCAACAAAGTCACGCTTTGTATAGCCTCTGTAATCGAAATTCGTGTTCGTCGTTCACGCGCGGCGTTTGCTATAATATTATCTTTGCACTTTGGCGAATACACCGGGACAAAAGTCCAAACGTATGTGATCCCTAGTAGTTCACGTACATTACGTCTGTTGCCAAGAGTTATTTTTCATACAACTCTGCTGTTTTAATTCAAGATTAACGAAAATGATTGATCATCGAATAAAAAATAAATAAATAACGTTTCGGCGTCATTTAAGCCCCAACGTTTTTTTAAACGGATTTAAAACGAGGGTAAATAGATTTAATCAAATCGGTTACCCGAATCCGAACGGATGATTTGTCTCATAAAAATCACGTACGGAACTATGAGACACTGGCCGTATTAGAACGTACACGTATACTGTACACAGTACAATACTTTTGAGTAGATCTGAGAGAAGTTTACCGTACGGTTAAAGCAGGCACTTTGTCCCGGTGCAGTGTGATAGTGATGTATATGATAATATGCAGTCCTATCGCGGTTCGTTGTACTCTACGGTAACGACGCGACATGACGGGAGATTTTTTGTTATATTTATATATATATTTTTCATGAAAGCGAGTTAATTAAATATGTATTCACGCCGAAAATGTAAAAAAAAAAAATAAAAAAATAATAATTCACGTTAAAATAGAAAACGGGTTCGAGGACAGACCGCATAAATATATCGTTTTA
The DNA here is from genome assembly GCA_027580255.1 of Therioaphis trifolii. Taxonomy (NCBI): domain Eukaryota; kingdom Metazoa; phylum Arthropoda; class Insecta; order Hemiptera; family Aphididae; genus Therioaphis; species Therioaphis trifolii. Next base: position 129,475,096 of record CM050404.1, read on the forward strand.
TAATATCATCGTCTAGCGGATGGCGTTTAAACACGTCCTATATTAATTGTCGGACAACAGTAATCGCGAGCCGTGTGTTTCATTAACAGAGACCGGGTAACAGGTAGTGAGAGATGGTTAGGACTCGATAGCACACATTTTATACACACACACATATATATATATATATAATGCGCGTCTGTGTGTGTGTTTATTACTCGGTTAGACTGATCTTGGCAGCGGCTTACACATAACTACTGGCGGCAAGCGACGTCGCGGCGCATATTGGGTTCTGGTATACGTATACGCGACAAACTGGTTTTTTTTTCATTTTTGTTTTTTCTTTTTGTTAACGACACGCGAGTTAAAGAAAAGGTTTTCAAACTCGTTCGCTTATCGCGTAGGACGATCAGCTCTCCCCGAACCCTTTTGGTCGAGAGAGACGTTCGGATGTAATCAAAATAATTATTATTCTTATGATGCGTTTTTAGGGTTACTAAATATAAACATATAATATATATATATATACACATATATAAGTACGTCATACTATAAGATTATCAAAACCCGGTATGGAATTTCATGTTTATCACCGTCTCTTGTGTAATCCAAAGTAATTCCTCATTATTCGATTGTTTTAAAAAGAAATAAGTTCTACTTATACTATATGTTGTTCACATTTTTTCTTACGTACTGGTCCATCATAATACTACTTTGTATCAGTAAATGCTACACGATATAGCGTCATGTAATATACTGAAGTACGGAGTTTTACTCAAATCGACTATATGATGTCATCTGGTCCGAAAACAGTTTGTTAATTTAAATAATCGCCATTTTCCCATAAAGCCCTATCGATATATTCACCTCTAAATATGTTATGGTTATGAACCTTAGGTCTGAGACAATAAACACCATAACTTAGGGTGGCCATTCGTCCCGGATTTTCCGGGACGTTACCGGATTTGGAACTTATGTCCCGGTGTCCCGAAAAAGTTCTTCGGGACATTATTTTGTACCGGTTTTAAACTGACACATACTAATGTCCCGGAATTTTACTTTATACTTGATATTTTTATGTCATAATACTTGTAATATTACTAAAATGGTTTTTTTTTTTTCAGTAACTTTGTTCAATTATTGAATATATTTATTATTGATCGAATTAACTGTAATAAAGGTATTACATTTTTATTTCCTGATTTATAGGATTTAAGCATAACTTTTAATTATTATGGTAGTTTAAATATTATTTTAAGTAATTATTATAATATAAGTAAGCAGGGCCGTATTTATATTTTGTACGCATCGCGGCACATGGAAAATGGGCCCAGTTTTTTTGAGAGAGAGGAGATCTAATTTAAAATAAATTAAAATTATAAACATACTCGAGTGTAAAACATGTTCATGTATAAAATAGATTTGAGTTAGTATCCCAAATAATCTATAATATTATATCTAATCCGAGAAAATATCTCACATAATTATTGGTGTGGATCACTGCGAGACCTTCAATAAAATTATTTAAATGTATGTACTTACATGTAGGTGTTAGTATACTAGCGTGCACTGCAGATATAAATATAAACTTGGACAGTTAAAATTTTCAAATGTCCCATGGTAAGTCGGCTTATACTAATAGCAGTAATAACCAAAAACATAAAAAAAAAAATTATACCATATTATAAATCATATAATACAGCCAAAAAAGATCGTAAAAAATTGACCGACCCAAGGCTACACCCAGGGGGGGAATCGCCCACCATGCCCTCCCTAAATAAGGACCTGTAAGTACGTATACTAGTATACTACCGTATTCAAGTATACGTTACGTTGTCGGAAAATAATAAATAAACACAATTTTGCTTTCTAGTTGAAAATGATAATCCTTCTGATTAATACAAAATAACGAGCAAAATAACTAGTGGTTATCATACTTTTTTTTAAAGGTATTAACTCGATAATAGACGCAAAGCATACATATTTCATATTTTAATTGTTTATTAAAAAAAAAAAAAAAAAAAAATGATTTACACTGTTCTGTAAACATAGCCATCTTAAATAAATAAACAACTGATTACGTTATAAGTCTAAATGTATATTGGATGCACGTAATTGAATACGTGCGAGGTTGTGTTTTATGAAATACCTTGTATTATAGATGCCTTTTGAGATATATTCGACTTTGAATTAGATTTTTATCTATTGCGCATTTGTATAAAGTTTTATATCGGTATTCTATTCCGATTTTTACTAACGTAACAGGTACTGTAAAATAGGTGTCGTTTAAAGTGAATGTTTTTTTTTTTTTTTTAACAATTAGTTTTTAATTAAATAAGCGCCAGTTGATTTGAGTCATTTACTGAACGCATAACGAAAGTAAAATAATAATCATTTGAAATACTTATATTAACACGCAATTCGATAGTCTACATGTCAGACATGCGCATAGGTAAATCGTTTACAATTAACATATTTTATCCCAACCTATACCTTCTTAATGTCTAGTACCTATTCACCACAATTTCAAAACCAAAATGAAATCTAAACTTTGAACTATGCAACACTAATTATTTTATGTTTACAATTTATCCGAACGAATCTCATTAGACGGATTAAATCATATATTGTATGATTTCACATTTATATCACACGAGTAATGTGTCCAAGTTAATGAATCTACAATTCACCCGAGAAAATAAGGAAAAAATAACGCGTCGAAACATAATTATTATTGTAAATTATGATAGTGTTGTGTACGTGATTGTGTATAAACAAGTTTATCAATATTTATTAAAAAATACTTCTAATATGATAAAAAAGAATGGAACATGATATAATACGTAATCTCCGTGTAAGGTACACGTGAATGTTATTTATTAGTTTCCAGACTGATCCGTGAAAAGTTAACTCAGCCTAACTGACTGCAGCTGTGTGTACTGATCTACGGCCAGTGCAATGATTTGTAAGCACGAATTTTTTCATAAGTTAAAATACAAATTTTGAATAGTGACGAATAAAAACGAACAGGCCTCAGTGTTGCGTTGCACGTATCGTGACTTTTATACGACTTCGGATAACGATTTCTTTATATTGCTCTAGAAACTGCCGATAATTTTAGGCGGTACACACGTTTTAGACGCACGGTCGATACAATGGCAATTGCCGAATTCCGTCCCGGGTTGCTGAAAATGACCGAATTCCGTCCCGGGGACGGAGCAACTATGTCCAAATTCCGTCCCGGGGGTGGATAAACTATGTCCGAATTCCGTCCCGACTAGTTTTAGACGGTATTAATATAAGTTCAATTTTTATATTATATAAATTGTAACGAACTCTATTTATCGTCTATCAGTTTTTAAATGATAAAATTATGCTTTGGAAAAGTCGAAACATAGATCGACACCAGTTTGTGTGTCAGGTGTCGTCTAAGTTTTTACCAGCCTATTTCATATCTAAAAAATAATAATTAAAAAAAAAAAAAATAATTAAAATAATTATTTTACATTTTTAAACATGCCAGTAAAGCTGCCAGTCCTAAGCCTGGAGAAAATGTGAAGGAAAACCTTACTGCCACCTATATACATAGTTACAGGTAGTAGGACGGAATTCAGACATAGTTACTCCGCCTCCGGGACGGAATTCGGTCTTCAGTTATGGAACCATAGGGGGCCCGGGACGGAATTCTGTACCAGCCGATACTATACAGTGGTTGCGCATGGACCGATACCGCTACGAGTTACCAGTCGTCTGGTAAACGGCTAGTGCTGACCAGGCCAGGCGTGTCGAGTACGCGTGGAGCGACGTTCCAGTGTTCGGCGACTTTGAGTTTGTCGGCAGGTGTTGAAAACGAATCACGAGATCCACGAACGACGCGCGCACTTAACGTACTGCCGGGCGGGGGTGGGTGGGCCAGAGAATTAGCCAAGTGCCGAAACACAACACGTAAATGCCCCGTGTGTCGACGTGCTCGGTCAAAACGATAAATGGTCGAAAAAAACACGGACGAACACACCTCCCCGGGGACCAGTGGAGTGTTCGAACGAGTGTTTGATGTCGGGGGCAGATAGACGTCAAACCGATTATGGTCGGAGACGACGAGACGCGTACCTCGAGCAAAGCCACTTCTGTGCCGCGTTCTGCGCACGGTCGACCGTTTCGACGACATCAAACGATTGAAACAACGTCGATCGTCCGACCCCGGACGGCGAATAAGTCGGGCCACGTGCGAATAAAAACAAAGAAAAAAACACTGCCGCCGGTCCGGAGGCATGTGGAGACGGACGCTGGGTTCTTAGTACTCATCGCCTCGATTCAACAGGCTCACTTCACTACGATCTCCATATTCATCCACCACTCCAACGACGTCTAAAACGCGGTCACCCTCACGACCTCGTTGGTCAAAATCAACCCCCAGTCTGATCTGTACAATGTGTTTACTGTTGTCAATAATTTTCTAGTATCTGAAATCATACTGTGATCATCTAATATATTAAACAAATTCTTGATGAGTGGGATATTACGGGGGGTACGCGTTTTTTTTTATTCCCCTTTTCTTTTTACGCTTATTTTATATTTTTCCCCCTTCTCTCGATCGTTTTATATTCAATTCGGCTTTTTTCCCGATTTTTCTTCACTCCCGTTTCCCGATTCGACCGGATGAAAATCTTTTTAGGTTAAAGAATAGTGGCTTCAACCGCGTTCGTCCAAATTCCCCGCGGTTTTCCCCCCTCGCCTACCGACTGTCTCTAACGAACACAAATTTCAAACTGATAAATTCATAGAGTGATGAGTGTCTGCTAGACAGCGAACGCCATTTGCCGCCATAGGCGTCATCTCCCACGAGTCCCATACGGTATTATTAAAGTGACCATATAATTTTTTAATCAAAACGGGACAAAAAAAAAATCATAATTATTTGTTACAAACAAATATTTTTAATTTAATAATATTACTAGCAAATTTCTACGGTACTTAAAATGTTTTTAAAGGACAACAAAATTAAATTAACTTATTACACTTACTAGGTAATTCACTTATTATAAACAAAATATTTTCAGTAATAATTACAAAATTAAATACTTGTATATTTGTCTGAAAACGATATTTCGTCAAAGAACATTTATTTTCATTATTTTTTTTTTGTCTACTTTTTGAAAACGGGACATTTTAGCGTCCCGAAGATTTCCCAGGGGACAACGGGACAGAGATTCAAAAAACGGGACTGTCCCGTTCGAAACGGACGTATGGTCACCTAAGGTATTATCAATGTACAATTGATTTCATTACAGCCCCTCAGTCTATCTACCACCACCAGTATCTCATAAACCAAGCGATTTTCTTAAATTATCTTATACAATTTTTTTTTTTAGGTCTCTTCATAGTCACTTGGTTTTTTTTAGAACGAATCTTGCATTTAAATACTTCACAATTAAAATACTCTACGATTCACCTGTATTCCACCGGGCAGTTAGTATTGTAATTGTATTTAGTTTAATATATCGATTGTATAATATCTGTCTGTCGACAATTTTATATATTGTATAATATTATCCTTTTAAAATAGCCACAAACTAGCAATCGTTCCCGTGTCCATAGACGTAGATAGCCACGGCCAGGAATATCTCATTTTATTAATAAATAAGTAAAGTACTCACCGCCGCGTGGACGCGATCTCGCCGACATCTGGGTCCGGACAGGCAGGCGTCTTGCTCCGTGGTACGTACGACGCGCGCCGAACACCGGACGAAAAACACCGCGTCGTTCCCCGCACGACGGACGATGCCGTCGGAGCAAACAACGAACGATTTCGAAACGAAACGCACGGGCGATCGCGCACGGATTTTCGAAATGGATCGCTGCGAAAGACGCGTGAGAGATAGAGAGAGTGACGGGTACGTGAAAACGACGCGACCGTCCGTCCACTAAACTTGTGCGAGCGGAACGTCGTCGTCGGAACCGTGCGAGACCACCACGTGTGTCGGACGGACGCGCCTCGGAAAACACGGCGGGGCTAAGGTCCGGCCGGAGCGCAGATAACGCCGCGTGATAACAGCAGCACGGTGTTGCGCGCTCCGGCTGCGGTCCCGATAATAGGCGCGAGCGTCGAGTACGTCAGCGTGTCTCAACCTGCGGCCAAGAGGGGGGGCGCGCGACGAGCCGACTTCGGGACCACGGACGTACTTCGTTTCGGTAGACGCCGGCAGATTGAATATTTTATTCGGGTGTTTCGATTCTTTTCGATACGACGTATTTCGCTTGAAAACAGCGATTTTCACCGCGATCGAAGCAAACCGTCGCACTTTAAATCAAATGTTATATCACGTGGAATCGAATCGAAAGTATTTCGTTTCCTCGAGTCACGGAAATTATCGTTTTTTACGTATTATAATCAAACTTTATTTCGAAAAACGATTTGTACGCGAAAATCGATGTACTTAATAATATCGTCTCGAGTCGAGGTTTGCGCCAAAGGTTGAGAACCGCTGTTCTAGGACGTCATCGTACGCGAGCTGCGGTCTCGGGTTTATTACCCGAGCACAGGCCGGAACGTTCCCCCGCCCCGTCCGTCCACCGCGCTACGCGATAACGTCGTATCATCGCAGTTATCGAATCATCGTTATAGAACGGCCGTTGTTGTTGTTTTTTGTAATGTAATAATAATAATTGTTGTCTAAAGGTGAAAACCGCATTATTACGACACGCGCGCTCCGGTGCTCGGCGGATTCGTCGGCGCGCGCGTGGCGGTGTCATAATAATATGGCATTTTTATACTGTCGAGTGTCGATAACGACGTGTGCAGGTGTTATCACGCACGGTATTAGCGAACGACGTCCGTATCACGTTACGATGTGTATCTGGTCCGTAGCCCCGACTAGAGGAGGGGGGGCACTTGGGGATTTACCCTCGGACGTCCCCGAAGGGCCAAATATAAAATTCGATAAACGCTATTTCGAATCGCGGTGCGACGTGCAATTAAAACTCCGTATGTAGTATCGATACGCCGGACGCCCAAACAGGCCGGAAAAGATCAAAAAATATGGCCTAACTATTTTGGCTACAGAAAGTAAAAGATTTAGTATAAGATTGAAAGCGAAAACAATTGATTTCGGTGACGCGATTGTATACTTAGTCCGACAAAAGGCGTATTTTTAAAATCTTAACGAAAACAATTTAAACGTCGTATAAAATGTAAAAATATCGTAAATCGAATTCATTACTAAAAGTAAAGTACATTGTTTATTAATATGTATTACTGTGTTGAAAATAAGTTGGGTACTGTTTTATTTTTATTTAACCATGATCAAACTTATCTTTGATGTTTTTTTCTTATATTTCCTACGTAGAAAACACGTAGTTTTCGATTTGTTTTTTCAATTTTCTTTATTTATAAAACTTTAAGATCGAAGGCTCACGAAAAATCTTGCACAGGGTCTCTCGGACGAACTACTGGATCGATTACAGGCTTTCGTGTGATAGAGGCAAGAAGTTTCACTATGAATGCGACGATATAACGGAGAAGTTGTCGCAGAGGCGTCATTTCGGTTTTTCTCAGAATTTTTATTGGCCCGATGTTCGTTAGGTTAATTTGATAGATGGCAGAGGCCAAGCACGTTTGGACCAGGAACGTTTGAGCCACTCATAAAACTGCGACTAGTTTGCATCAATTTAAATTCGTAAATTATACTTATAAATTAATAATAAACAGTAAAATGTATAATAAAAACGTATTATTGTACTATATACGTATAAATTCACGGCATACAAATCTTATGATGGGTACAATTTCAAAATAATCAGATATCTCAACAGACATACTTGAAGATTATTATACAGAGCTGCTGCTAGTATTTTAATGACAAGTGATTTACATATTAAATCGTTCACAATTTAATATTTTTTATCTTAATGACGAAATAATTTTATAAAAAAATATGTCGATATAATACTACTATGTATATTGGTTAAATATCAATAAGATATTAAATTAATAAAAATAAGGGTTTTGAATTTTTAACCATTCCAAAAACAGTCCTAAGCCTATTTTATTGAAAAAGGAACGAAAAATTCTGGCCCAAACGGGCTGTATTAAAATTAAATATTCTTTAACCCAAATAGGCCTTCAAAATTTATCCAAATGTATTTCAAAATAAATTGACCCAAACAGGTCTTCCCCACACTTTGTAAATATTTGGTTCAGTAAGTAATCAATTAAATTAAAAGTTTATGAATAGATAAATAATTAAATTTGTTTGCGAGTAAACACGTTTTGTGAAGAAGAAGCACTCATGTGCATAATAACTATAGAAAAAAATATACCTATTGGACATTAACTTTATTTTCACTATACATTTTATGTGAAATTTTTTAAATCCAATCAATAACTCATAAAATAAAAGTAAATTTATTTATTTTTTGGTTGGTCTACACTTCAAAACAAAAATTACATGTTCATGAAAATATGTAGTAGGACAAATGATTTTATCTCACCCCCACCAAATGACAACTGTGGATATAAGTAATCAGTGTCGTTTTTTAAGTACTCTCACCCTATACTATAATTCAGTATTATAATACATATATCATTTTAAATTTAACCAATAGTTCAAGGTTATGATATATATATATATATATATCTTTAGTAAACTTATGGTATATTATGTATGGTTAAATTGTGTACAAATCAAAATCAAACAAATGTCCCATGTTGTACGAGTGTAATACACTTAACGATTTCAAAACGGTTGATGGTCATAATGTGTCTATATTTAGCTATTCTTTATCAGTTACCCATGAAGTATAATTAATTTAATGAAAATAATTTTCTCTTTTCAATATATTTACGCGTTACGTCGTAAATTGAGATTTCGATTCATAGTGTTATCGATATTAACTATTCATTTTTTTTTTTTCAATATTAAGTAAGTATCAGTGTATATCAGTAGCTAGTAGGCTTCCAAATAAATTAGTCAGTTGAAGATAAGTTAATTTGACTGTAATATTATCTCAATAAAAATAAATGAAAAAGTTTAATCAACAAGGTCAACATTAGATTTTGTTACATAACATGCAATTAAGTTAACATACAGATAAACAATATCTAAAGTTGTATTAAGAACAATGTAACAAGGAATTTTAAAACGTTTAGAAAGTTTTCAAATCTTCTTATAGATTATTTTAAATGTTATACGTAAAAATACTACTCAAATATGTGCTATGGAAATGTATTGAACACTTTTTGGTATTGAAAAAATAACCTTCTATATAAATTTAGTGTTCAAATAAAGAATTTAAATTTCAAAAGAACCAATATTCTAGGTAGACATTTTAAGAATAAATGCTTTATATTGTATCATCAAATCATCGGTATGTAATAAATTCTTAATCTTTTTCTCTTGAATTTGAAAAAATAATTGTTATAAATGTCCTAATGATAAACCATTGTTTCAATTAAATTTTGGCAGGTATATTTTTATTTTAAATGTTTTATGTCACATGAAAAATAATGAAATAAATTTAGTCATCCCAACCACTATAATAAAATTTCAAAAAAATGTATAGTGCTGAAAAATTTATTTTCCTAACTAATAAAATGTATTAATGTATAATAATATATTTATTTATCATACGTAATGAGTATTATAACTTATGCATCTGATTTTATAACTAATTTCGTCTATCACACATTAAGTTTAAGTTTAATAATAATTGTCAATAAGGTTTGACAAATTAATGATATTTTTAACTAAGTTGAGTTCAGTAATTTCATTTTTCTAAATTTAGTTAACAAGTAAAAAAATTGTAATATTTTTTTAACGAAACGATTTTAATAAGTTAAAATAATTTCACAAACTGAAATTATTTTTATTAATATTTTTGTCCAGTTTTTTATAAAACCGAAGAAAAATATGAAATACTTTTATGGCAACTGCTACAGAGAATTCAAAATGAGTTGACAAAATACAATTAAGTCAATGCAAGTGTTAATTAATTTACTTAAGAGTTAGTCAATCAACATATAAAATAACAGGTAAGTTAGTTCAAAAAGTTAAAGTAGTCTTAACAAACATATTTAAGGTGAATAATTTAAGCGTGAATTATTTAGAAATAAGTAATAACATTTAGTGTAATTTTATTGTATTACCATTGATTGTAAAATATTCTATTTTATAATCAATGGCATTACCAATAGTACAAATTATTAGGATTTACATTAGGTATACTATTTTAAATCAATAGGTGCATGCAAATTGCATATTCAAAAAAATTTCAAGGAGTAACACCACCAGCAAGTCTACTAGATAATTTTGTGAGGATGGGTGAATGCTAATTATTATACTTTTAAGAAATAAATTATTATAACTGTTTTTGTTTTGCAGCTTAATAATATGTTTAACGGTAATCAAAATTCAAATCAAGAATACACTTTTATCAAAAGTTTTTGTGGTGTACTTATAAAACAGAGAGTAAATTATAATTTTAATCCACAAATGAAACTAGGTAATCTTTACATGATTACAATTTTAACTGAATTTAAAAACTTTAACTACTTTTATAAACTAATATCTAACAATTTTACGATTACTTTGATTGCGAATATTGATCATTCGAGTTAGTTTACGCTACGTTCACATTTCCAGAACTATTATAGTGATGGAACGATAATCCTAACCACCTATTTGTTTTAACTTATAATAAGTTAAGTTTTATACTATTAATCGTATTATTGTCTTTAAATATTAAATTAATAACGCCGATTGAATTGTGAAAATTCAAACAGTTTCAAGGAAACCGCGAAGGCGTACACCGAAAAATATTATTGTAAATGATTCGAAGGTATTTTTTCACATACTCACATTTAAAAAATATTTTGATAATTTGAATGCACACTTGTGTACAACATTTATCGAGAACCACTAGCCAAAATACACTTCAAATACTGCATAATGTGCGGTGCTAAAGAAGTATGCGTGGGCATAGTTTAATGAAAAATAGATCACGTATAAAACAATATTGATTGATTGTTCAATCTTACTCAAACAATGCGATTTGGAAACCTCGATGACGCGATATAATTTGATCTAGATTTATATTGTTAGTGTATTACTGTTTATAACGCACACCTATTACCGACCATTTAATTTCAACCGTTGTGTGTTATACAATAGTTTGGGTTCTATTAAAAAAAAAAAAAAAAAAAACAATCCAGAATGTTTATACGATATGATATAATTATAATTAATTCGGTTCATCATTCTTCTTTTTATCTATTCTGATGTGGAAAATAAGTCAAAAAGTACACGGCCACCTTAAACGCCGATTGAATATTCAGCTCTCGAAAACAACAAGAGTTTTGATTTTTGTTTTTGTCTGTATTTCACACACGATGCCGAGTGTGCATTCTTGGTGCTCGTTGCTCATATTTTCTAGAAGTATACACACAAAACACGACGTGGTTTGTACATTATACGAACCTATGTGCACCTTAAGGTAGCTGGTGGGTATTTACCGAACGCAGTGAAAAATGTATGTTAACGGATCAGGATATTAGTTCGTGGTAACATATAGTAAGCAAAAATAATAATAATAATAATGATAAAAAACGACCAAATTAATACATAACGCTATTAATAAATCTCCGTGTTGACCGTCCTCTACATTTCGTCGTTAAGCCACGGACGAGTCGAATTTTTAGTGAAGAAAAAACAAATTAATATAATTAGATACGTTGATTACACACGCGTGTACATAGTTAAATACTCGAGAGTCAATTTTTTAATAGGATATTATACATAGTACGTGTGGTCTACACTTGTACACTCGCAGTGAAACGTACTGTTTAATAATATTACGTTCAAATGAACACGCGGAAGATCAGATGATCTGATATAAGCATGTGTGGCTGTAAAACAGCTTTTCTGATGCTATTAAAATGTAAATCGATTACCGGTCGTGTGTCCGAAAAAAACAAAATTGATCACAGATATCGATTCGGTGGAAAAACTCAGATCGCTCTGAGTCTAAAAACATAATATTATCATATTATTATACTACAATGGCGGCACAGGATTTCGACCATCCGATCGACCCGTCGAATAGGCTTGAATCACCATGGTGTTCGTCGCTATGAGAAAAACGACACGTCGTGACCTCAGACCTCAGGCGGCCCTTACGAGTGAGTAATAACTGACATAAGTCATCAGATCTTCCTTTTGAAACGATCGTTGTCAAAACTGTTTTTTGTTTATTTTTAGTATTGATCATAATATCATTATTGTTGATAAATACGTTTCTCGGGACGGTTCACGCACCGCGGATGTAATAACAACGTTACGGGTTTAATTAATGCCTACACGTTTTTCGCGCCTCGCGTCGGTTTAAATATATCAAAATGAAATGTCGACGTTTGTGCGCTATTTATGGCGTATAATGTATGAAAAAAATAAAATGATAATAATAATAATAATAATAATAATAATAATAATAATACGCATCTAGAATCGAGTGGATTGTGCCACATCGTCGTGTCTGTGTGCGCTCAAAGTTTCGGTCACATCGGAGAAAAGGACCGTTCGCATTTAAACGTGTAATAAATGCGCGTTAAACTGGTTTCCCGCGGGCGAACGGCGCCGCCGTAACGTCGACGAGGACACGTGCTGCGAGTCTCGCTCCGCTCTCGGTGTAAAGATCACATTACTGTAACAATATTCGACTCGAGTGAGACGCCTACCGTACGTTGTTACTCTATTGGGCACTCTTGGTGTAGTACGAAACGCATTTATTCTAAGCCTTACCGCCAAAAAGTCTCAACGGCACTCGAAATGTAAACGGGCACCTGTTCGGTTTTCATTGACGACGGTGGAAAAAAAAACGACCGTAACAGGTGTATGAAATAATATCAACAGTTTTTTTTCTTCTTTTTTTTATTTTTTTTTCCCAACACTCGATAAAGAGTCCAAAGACTGAAACCCACGCGCTCGTTGAATGGGAGGAGGACTTGCCGATCTCGTCCGGCCGTATGAATGGGACTAACGTCCAAGTCTCCCCCTCCCACTACACCGTCGCAACACACGCTACACGCTCCGCGTGTGCTCACTACTACATTATATTGTGTGGTCAAGTAAAACGCGCGCGCGCTCGCGTAGGTAGGTGTGCCATTGATCACTTTGGTGGACAACCGAAAACAACTTCCCCCGCGGACTTTGTGGCAAATATTGTCGATTCGTGGCCGTGAAAAAGAGTGCGTGTGCGTATGTGTGTGAGTGAAAGAGAGTGAGAGAGAAAAAAATGAAGTAATAACAGTATACTAAGGCGATCAATTTACACACATCATTACGCCGTTTCGAATCAGACAAAAAAAAAAAGAAAACCACACCATTACGTAGGTATATCGTATTACAAGCCAAAGCAATTAACTCGGGACGAGCTTCGTGGTTTAACTACGGTCTTAGAACTCGGTCCGATAAACTAACTATGTACAAGTGTGTGCATAGATGTTTTTCGACACCCGGAGCCACGATCTATCTGAACGTAATATGTACGGTATACACGTGCACTCGGCGGAACGCTGTCAAAATTAATTCCCTAATCATCGATTGATTTATAAATCCATCTTCATCAATATCATTTGTTTGATTTGGACGGCTCGGAGAATATTTTTATTTTATTAAATCTATAACGTTAATTAATGATTATTATACGCGAAGAAGACGTTAATAAACAGGTAAAATAACGAATGATTCATTAGCAGGTATATTATACAAGTATATATTAGTTATTCCATTCAACTGGAATTTTATTAGCTGTTCTACATTTTAGAACGCTGGACCGCAGGACCTAATTTATTTCCAAAGTTATCTAAATATCTTGAAATACTTGAAACGTGCTAGAAAATATATAAAAATTATGCAAACTACTCATCGTAAAAAATAAACCGAAACCACATTATGTATAATTAAATCTAATATTTAACTAAAATAGCCAACAGGTTACACAGATACACGAGTCGAATATTTTGTTTAGTATTTATAATTTATTATTGCCCGGTGTTCGTAAATGGATTACAATATTTCATGAATCCTTATGGTTCGAATTTAACCGAATATACGTTGAACAAACGGCAGTCGTGTCTCGTGTGTACAGTGGTCGCTGATATATATAATGAAATGCCTGCAAGGCAATGGTCATTATATCAATTAATCTATTTAAATAATTGATTTGATAGCCTCCATTGATTTTTATCTTTGATAAGTGTATGTTTGGATATTTTTGTGGTTTATTTTAATTTTGAAATTTTAATAGCGCACTGAGATATGTTCGTTAATATATAGCTTTTTAGGTATTTCACATTAAAAACATGAACTTGATAATAAAATATATTTAAATGTAAAATGAATCAAGATAAGTAAATTTTTAAACTTCTTTCAGAACTTATTCACCAGCATAAATATATACCACACCATTTAAAAACCATCAAATAAATATTAAAATATGCAGCGAAATAAAAATGTGATTTGGAGTAGTATAAGATTGGTTTGTATTAAAGATCAGTTTTTATTTAAAATATGATTATCAAATGAATAATATAAACAATTAAGTCAAAGTATTTTATACTACACATTCATTTGATTACCTATTATATATTTTAGATGGTTGTTAATTCAATTTAGTAATACGTATTTAATTATTTGTATTATTATTTGAGTATTTATAAAAGAGTTTGTTTTGTTTGAATAAATATTTAAGTAAATTGTATAGTAGAGAAAAGAAATTGAATGAGTGAAATTTATGAAATATGATTTATGTATAACAAAGATGACGATGAGGTATATTAAATATTAATATGGTCAGTGAGTAGTAAGGGTTTTTAATAATTTCCGAAAAACCATAAAACCGATAATATTAATAACACATTAACAGCCCCAGTGTAGGTCTATACAATTATCAACAAAGATTTTGTTTATTAAAAAGACCATATTGCAGTATGGGTAGTTCAATTTTTAAAAATGAACCATAATATTTTAATAATTTAGTTAAAATATTAGTCGCCTTATAGTCGAGTCCTTAGATTTTTAATACAGTGTTTTTTTCGAGTGAAATCATAACAATCAATAGTTTTTCGGCATGAGAATATATGATTATTATGTACGATTATATTTTGTTTTGGAAATATTTTATTATAATTGTATTTAAATTATACGAATAAAATTACTTAAAAAAATGAATTATAAAATAATTTATATGCTAAGGATAAACATGTAGATTCGGAAGCCTATCTACATCGGAACTCGTAGTTTTAAGTTTCACTCAACCGCATAATATGTAGGTAAATTGATGATAGCTATGCTCAGAATAACCTGATATATCAAATTAAGGGTCGTTAAATTGTAGACTCATTTGTGCTGCACACAGAGTGGATCAGTCAACATATTGAAAAAACTTTCCCCGAATGGTTAATGTTAATGTACTTTAGAAGTTTATATCGGAAAACTAATAATAACAGGTGTCAGTTCCTTTAGAAATTCGCATTCTTGGAAATTATTTTTACTACGTCTTCGGAGCGGGTAGGTCATTTCGCGGAATATGTTAAATAACGATCTTTTTCGCGGTAAAAAATGACGGGTGATTTTTTTTTTTAGTTCGTGTAAATTTCAATTAGTTATTCATTTCCGGTATAGTACTCAATAAAATTATCGATTTTATTTTCTCGAAAGTATGAAATAAAATCAATAAGTTACCTATATTTACTTCATCGCGGTGAGAATTCTGCAAGCGTGTTATTTATAAAAAAATATGAAATTATGCTCTGGTCTCTGATTTTCTTTTTCCTTATAAGCCAAAAATCTATTCGTTTTAAAACGTGCCGGTCGTACATTCTATGAACCAAGTCGAAAAATATTTGCGTTTATTTTATTCGTATAATATTATAATATACCGTTTTCGTGGTAAATTTTTATTCATTCATTCATACAATAAACTTAACAGCATTCGTATCTGTGTACGCGCGTGTGTACGCCATGCCGAATGGTGTGTAGGCGCTTATAATCTATTAAACGCATTACAATATACGAACTATGATAAAAATGTCGGTCGATTTTTATTACACGCCGACGATGGTGTAACGAAAACTCATTCCCGCGTACAGTTTTCTTAAATGTCACCATTCGAATCCGTAGTACGATACAAGAAACCGAATAAAACACGCTATTAAGAGATTATACTGTTCTACCACACGAAACGCACATTTTAGTGAATAAACGTGTTTTCTGTATTGAATTTATTTTTCTTGAATTACCCTCGGCAACGTTTCACTCCATTATCGAAAATGATTTCGAGCACTTAATACGTCGATTTGAAGATAACGAGTCGAGATTTAGAATCCAAATTCGTGTTTCGGTCAGCGTAAACGTATTTCAGAACACACTATTTGAAGTGTCCGAATAGAATTTATATTTGTTTGGTATACGTATACGTGCGTGCACTAAGTACAATTCAGTACGTCGGTATACGGTGTAGACGAGTAATTATTCAAATGTTGGGTGAAATATACGACCGTGTGTATAATGAACATGCCTAAAGAAAAAAAAAACATTGTGATGTAAACGCAACAAAGACCACGGATGTGTGCCGAGGTTTTTTCCTAAAAGTAAAACAAACATGAATAAAGTCCGATCTTACACGATCCCTGTTGAATTAGTTAAATTATGATGTATTGTTTTTATTTTCGATCGTTATCGATTTGGTCACATTTTAAGCGCATGACCGTCCTCAAGTAAATTGCAACCGCACCCGTGTTGCAGTGTAAAAGCGCGGCCGTTTTACTTCATGCTTTCGCTGCAGGATAAGTTGTAATGCGTTAGAACGAGACCGGGAATAAATACATAATACGGAATAAATGAGCTAAGCCTTAGGCCCTAAATATTTTTCGGCCCAAAAATCAGTCTAGTAATTTGTGGTCGCCCGTAGGGTAATTTTTTTTTCAACCAGAGTCAGTTTTCAAGTCGAGAGTTTATCAACTATCGTGGATAGTCGATGTATCACATTTATTATTGTCATCAAGTGTATTATTATTTAATTTAATTTATAGTATCAGTTCAGAATAAGTTATTGATGTTTTTGTCGATAAACGTTTAAAAAGTTGAATTTAAAAGTAAGATTTTTATTTTTCTGTGAGCGCTAGGTTCCTATTACTTTTGATTCGGACACGAAAACATCAAGGAGAGTATTTTGATAGACTTAGTACCCTTAAAAATCCAAAGCGATTTTTGAATAGGCTCCTATACAATTGTAATTTTTTATTGATATTATTGTTGTTAAAAATGTTGAAATTCATTATTTTCGCATTTATATTTCAAAATCTTACGTTTCAGAATTGTGGAATAGTTAAATGACCATTACAGAAATAGTTCATAATAGTTATAATTAGTTTTTATCATGATTAACATTGTCAATGACATCATGATTGAAGAATATAGGTCACATGTTTCGCTATAACTTTTTGAATATTTGGTAAAAAAAAAGGATATCTTAGATTGAAAATATATATATATAATAATTTTAGATATATTAAAAATGTTGTATTTTATAATTTTTCTTGTAAAATAATAAGTTCATAAGAAATTGTATAAATATATTTATTATCAAAAATATAAATATCTATAATTTAAGTTCTATAAATTGTATCGATAAGTGCAATATTTATTTGATAAAACTCAAAAAACGACAAAAAACCCCTATTTTGCATTTTTTAGCCCCCTTGGGGCACGTGAAGGGGGTGAACAATCATAATCAAATTTAACAACAATTACTTTTTTATAGTAATGAACAAAATGAGGGGGTGAGAAATTTAAAATATTAAATTTGTTTTTTTTCATCTCTGACTAAGGGCCACCCTAATATATATATATATATATATATATATATATATATATATATATATATATATATATATATATATATATATATATATATATATATATATATATATATGAAAAAGTAACAACCTTTATTTAAGAACCAATTTAAACTATTGGCTTTAAATTTTAATTGTTTAATTTAAAGTGTTAAGAGTGTCTGTAATGAAAATCACTGTGAGGAACAGAGAGCTCGTGAGTTGTGACGAGTGGTCAATAATTTTAGTACCCCCCGAAATCCAGACCTCGTTGCGTACACGGATCTGAGATCGTTTACAGCATTGTCGTGGTCACGGTGCACGTGATATTTCCGTGTTACCGTCGTTGTCGATTATTAATATCGTTCCCCGTAGACCACGACTCAATGGACGATACTGGTATACGCGCGGGCGTACGAATACCGCCGTAGTTGTCGTCCCGAGAAATAAAACGCGGCAGAGCAACACGTGTTGTACACGACGACGGCGAGGGTGGTAGAAACGATTACGAAAAACGACGAAAACGAAAATGAAAAAAAAAAAAAAAACTGGGAAATAATACACACGACGAGGAACGAGAGTAAAATCGGTCGGAAAGAGAGACACTCGGTCGCGGCGTTGGCGGCGGCGGCGGCGGCGTTCCGGCCGATAGGAGAGAACTGCGGCACGCACACACCGTCGTCTAACACACGCACGCACGCACGCGCGGGCACGCCACGCGTATAATAATAATAATAATAATAATAATATAACGTACTCGGCGCAGTCATCAGACAGCATCCCGTAGCGCCCGAGCAACGTGCATAGTGTGCGTCCGACGGTCTCGGTGTTCACGTGCGTCTCGTCGTAGTCGTCGTCGCCGCCGCCGCCGCAGTCGCATTCGCCGCCGTTTCCGTCTCTTTATCTCTCCTCCTCCTCGTCCTCCTCTTCCTCTTCTCGCCCTTTTATCTTTCGCTCTATCTCTATTTTTATCTCTCTCTCTCTCTCTCGGTCTCTATCTCCGTCTCGTTTCCTTCTCCGCGGGCGCGCGCGCCGGTTCGCTCCGTGAACCGAACCCAACACACCAGCGGCGCGCGTACACATTTGGCCGCCACATGTGCTGGTAGTGGTGCTGCCGGTGACCCTTTGAGTTGCGCACACACGCGCACCCACACACTCGACGGCAAAATCTCACGGCGAACGGTGCGTCTCGTCCGTATCGGGAACAGCGTTTTTTTTTTTTTTTCATTATATAATTATTCGTTTTTCACGTCCCGCAAAACTTTGATTTCGTTTCCGTTTCCGTTTTTTTTCCGTTGTTTTTTTTTTTTTTTTTTGGTGTTTTTTGTTTCTAAAACTTTCTTTTTTCCACTCGATTTCCCGCAATACAGCCGCCGTCTCTATGCGGTCTCTCCTGTGGTGACGTCCGTCCCCGGCCCCGTGTCACCAGCGCGCAACACGTCCGTGTGCCGTCGTACGCGTTTTCCGGAAAATCATGAAGTGGCCGCTGTTGCCGTGGCTGGCCGCCGTCGTGGCCGTCGCCGTCGCAGTGCCCGACGTGACCATCCCCCTGGAACCGATCTACAACACGGGCGGCAACCAATGTTACGACCAGCACAGAAACCCTCAGGTACTTTACTTTTTTACTCACCACCGTCGTGGGCGCACGTAACGCGTGTTATTATTATTATTATTATTATTACGGTTACTGCAGTTGTGTTATTATCGTGAGAGTTTCATACCGAGATGCGCGATGATTTAATGACTGGCGTATGATACGGAACGTCGGACGATGCACGCAACCCTTTTCACGGATTAGACGCGCGTCTTTCCGAAAGAAAAGAAAAGAAACCGGGATCGTGGTGTTTTTTTTTTTTTTGTAAATAATGCAGTTCGAACGGCATATTATTATTATTATTATTATTATTACTATCGTGGCGCACGTCTTCTCGTGTTTAACGTTATTACACTGCACAGCTAACCCTTCTCGGTTTTTTTTTCTGATACGGTTTAAGTCGTAAATGATCAACGCACGCACCTTCGTGCATCGACGACGTTTCTGGTTTTCGCATAAATCGATTTTCGCATCAACTGCAATATCATAAATATAAATCGTTAAAATAAATTTTATAAAAACCACAGGGTATTTTTTTATCATTGATATATTTTTTTCCTATGCGTCCTGTGAACATAATCCATTAGAACTAATTAATATTTAATAACGTTGTATTAATCATGATAAAAATACTTATATATTTACTGATCGAACGGACGCAACTAGTCGTATATTGTAGGCATATGCGGACTCTCCGTACAGTCACACTTGAGGTCCTTGTACTGTCCGACATGTCCGTATAATTTAAAGTGATTGTGTACGCGAATTCATCATCAAATATTTTCAAGTGTTTTCGGACATTCTCACTGTGTAGTGTGTACTGTAACACAATCGCTTGTTCCGTTTCTGTTATGCGGTAACCAATCGCACTATATATATATTGTTATGTTCGCGTGCACTGCAGTAACCCTGTTCGTTTTCGAAATCTTTTGTTGCTCGACCTTTTTTCTTTCAATCACGAATTCCATAGAGAACAAACCTCGGGTCCGAGGAATGTATTGTCTACAGTCCGAGGAATAGTCCGAGAAGTGAAAAAAAAATACATTTTTTCCGTTTGGGTCCAGTAGTGATATAGTTGAGCTGAACGTTGGATTTCAGTGAGTAAACATGGCTCAAGGGCGTCGGGTTATAATATTATATTTTGTGAAAGAAAATAATTCAAAAATTCTGGGATATCTGAACTTCTCGGTATTTCTACGTGATATTTTTTTAACAATTGAGCGTATCGAAATTAATTTACTAGTATCTATTGTAGGACACACTAGAATATCATATGGACATCTCGAATAATAATAATAATAATAATATAATTATTGTACTATTATTTATTGTAAAATTTGTGTTTTTTTCCTTCAAATTGTTCGGAAATCGTAAATTACCTTGTTATGAGTCATGATATCAAGGTTATTGCACCACCTTAGTTTGTATTATCAATTAATGATTGTAGTTATCGTAAATAACTGTTAACTGATTTCTTAGAAAACTCCTCGTGTAAATCGGATGTTTAACACAATACAATGTAGTAAACGTTTCGCGATAGTTGCATTAAAACAGTTTTATACTTTGCTTTAATTATTCACCGGTTTTATTCGGTTTAAAATAACACAACGTTTCAAAACCTTTTAGCGTTAAAAAATAATTATTGCTACAGCCAGTGTACACACGGCTATATTTTAATGCCTTATATATCACCTCGTACACGTTTTACACACCATCTGTTATAATATTTCGTGCTACCCACACACAACGCTACTTTGGTTACGTGATCAAAACAACTGGATTCATCATTTTTTTTTTCATCTCCGAATCGAATTTATTGACGTTTGGTTTGTTTAAAACAACATAATAATATAGTCACGCGCGAGAAACCATAGATTTTCAACAGTAGTCTGAACTGAAACGTCTGAACTGATATTGTGTGACTTTTATTCAAAAACGACTTTTAAGTAAACGTGTCCGAGATGAGCGACAAAACAAATGAGACTATAAAATCGTGGCCATACGTGTTTGTGTACGGTACTGTGTGTAGTGTGATGTCGTTTCAATCGGAATCCGTACGAAACCAGTTGGATACTCGTTTCGTACGCGGTTTCTGTGCGCTGATCATTCATGGGTTTGTTAAGTGCCAGGATACGTTCCTCGGACCCGATCCGATTCCATTGATATTATTTCGTAGTTAGTTTTCGTCCGATCAGATATTGTTCGCGAGAAATCCCACCACGCGCGACTTTACCCGCGTTATTTTTAACGTTTATTTACGTTCCGCCGTCGTCCGTTATGCTACTGTATAATAACATATTCGTCTCGAAGGCAGAGGAAACTGGCCCGCGTGTACGCTACAGATCTCCCGCCATTGAGACGTCAAGACGACGTATGCGAACGTAATCGGTGCAGTGGTGTGACCGCGTGGAATCACTACCGTCGGGCCCACTCGATCACTGCACCACGGGTTTTGTGAGCCTAAAGGAATTCTATTGTTTTTATTTTTATTTTATTTTCATATAAAACGAACGTTACGACTTTATTTTAAGAAAGTATCTTCTAAAAATTATAAGCTGCGTTCATAAAGCATAACATTTGCGTACCTACGTGTCGTACGATGATTACGAATATGATAATGATATGTACTAATAAAGTCTTATCGGTGTTGCAATCATTTCAAGAAAGTGAATTCCAGGCCTGGAATCCCTTTTGAAAAGAATGCATTTGAATGAAAAAATGTTGATTCGAAATTTCTCTTTTATTAAATTGTATCATTTATAAACTGTAATGTAAATTCACTAGTCACATTGAACGTAGTAGTAGTAGGTATCTTATTCAACCGTACGACGTAAACATTTTGATTTCTCTTTCTGCCTCGAACTTAAACGATATTAAAAAAAAAAAAAAAGGCATTTTCGATATCCGAAGTATTTTTTTATAAATATAATACTTATTAAATGTAATTTTTATATTCGATTCATTTACTCATTTTTGTTATTGTGATATTTATGGCATTTGAAAACGTATTGTTTAATTCATTAGATGTACAGGATTATAATACAATATTGTGTCATGAAGTGTTGATTAGATTTATTTGATATTTTGTATTTAGTTGTGCTACGAAATAGTGTTTAATGTTTAGACCCTCCCTTATCACACAAATGTTTCCCGGATTTGACTTTTCTCAATCGTGGCACATCGCGTGATTGTTATACGTCACGGCATATGCTTTTCGCGAGTGTCGTCTTCATAATCGTTCCAATAAGAGAAAACAGTTCAAGTTTCCGCGGCAAATCTTTAAATCATTGTCACGGCACACCCTTTGGGAAACACTGCCTCAGACGGATCCCGGTCGCACCGCTGAGCAACCTCGTACACAACACACGTGTCCATGTGCGACGGAAAACGTCGTCGCTGCCTCGCATTCATAAGTCGCGCCCGCCGCCGGACACGATATAACGTGCCCGAGTACGCCTCGGGCGCTCGTTCGCCGCTCTGAAAACGATCGAGTTGCTCGCGGACGTCGTATCACCGATTAATAATGTTATTATTTACACCGCGTCTACACGTTCTCGTCGGCCGAAGAGATGCTGCGCGCCGCGTCCGTAGTGCGGAGAGCGCGCACGGGGATCTGTGTGTACGGTTTCGTCGTCACATCTGCTCTCGGCCGGGTCGTGGACCCGTCGTCCTAGTCTAATTTTACACACGCGTCACGCGCGGCCTAACCACGAGGGACCGTTTCTCTGGGCGCACAGTCGCATCGTTCGACGACGAATAACGGCGGCTCGTCGTGTTGCACAGAACATCGTTAGGTCAGACTCCGTTCTCTTTGGCCCGTGAAATAGCAACAATAATTACAACAACGATATTATTCTGATTGATTACGATCAGGATCGCATGACCTAACCGCGCATTGAATAGCGTTTTTAAAATTTTTTTCTCAAATGTTTAGCGTGAAGAATCACATATTGGACGTAAAAACATAAATGCAAAAACAATTTTTGGTGCGATTTCACGTACGAATATAAATATTTTATTGAATTTTAATTTTTTATTTGCCACCCACGGTATAAAAAAAAAAAAAAACGGAGTGTTGATCATTTTATGATTTTACGTTATGGATATACGAATGATAATTTTGAGGTATCGGGGCTCGAAGTCTCTTACTGATCGATTTACGAGTGAAATTACGGCGTTCAAAATCACGCGGCACATCGGTAAAACCTTAATCTGGCTGCGATCAAGATGGTAACACTATTATGACTCGAAGACGACGACGACGAAGACGACGACGACGATGATGACGATGATGACGTAGAGAAGCGGAGACAGGGAGACAATGCGTATGAAAATAATTGAAACGCGATAGCTGAACCGTGAAACGACGACGCGAGTGGACCGCTGCGGTGGCGGCAATCTCGTTTTCATCTATAATACCGGTGACGGTAGTCTGACAGTCCGACCAAGACGATTACGACGCACGGGGACCCGGTCGTCGCGCCTGTTATTAAAATATCGTGCGCTCTGTGCCGTAGGACGATCCCGCACCACCCCCCGGGGGTGGATTCGTCGAAATCGTCTGGACGTGCGCGTACACACACACACACACACACATTCGGTCTCGCTCGTGGACCACCGACGCGAAGTAGTAATAAAACACGACACAGTGGTTCTCAAAAAGCGACCAGCACAAGTCTCCCGGAGGTCCACGGGTCGTAATGTTCGGGAAACAGTGAGTTTACTCGAAAATAATAAAATCTTAGAAACCGTCCGCTACGGGAAATCGCTCGAAAACGAGTACGAGTGACATGAACTCGAATGAGTGTCAATAAGCCCGCGGTGTACGAGTAGGAGACTATAAAAGTAATAAAACGTCTGATTGCAGTAATGTTGTCTTATCTACGGTGAATTGTTGTCATAGGTGAATTTGTGCCCGCAAGTTAATGCTTTTGTGCATAGGCGTGAACACGAGAGCGGCAGTGTTCAGGGAACCCTCTTGTGGGCTGAATTAAAAAAAAAAAAAGTATATATGTAATTATCGCAAATGTTAGGCAGTTAAATCAGGCATTAATTAGGAAATCTTCAATATTAAATTTGTAGCCAATACATAAGAATTACCTTCATCGCTATACTATTAATCTGAAATATGGTATCGATTATTATTGAATAGTCAAACTCAAATAAATTAAGTGAAATCGAAACTTTATTCGATAATATTCAAATGAAATACAAAATAATTTCGATTCAAGAATAAACGGTGCTATAAAACCTATGTAGAAGATAATTATTTACCTATTTAATAAGATTTCAATAGACGCAGATTTTCAAAGGGGAAATACCTACATAAAACCTACGTATATGTTTTTTGCTACTTCAATGAAGTGACCTTTTTTTGTTATGTTGAGTTTTTCCGTCACTCAGAAAACATTTCAGCAGGCGCTGACCCGGTTAGGGGAAAAACCAAAACGTTCGCTTCCTGCCCTGCCGTCAAGGTCTGCGCTCGCCTATGCTGTCGCGTACTTCTAATAGAAGGAATCGTCGTCGAATTTCATATTGAACACGAAACGTCGTTAAAAAAAAAAAAAACAAAAACAAAAACGAAACTTAGGTACAGGAAACGCTAAAATGACTCGTGTGAGTTTTCACGAAAAAACGAGGGTCCCCGGTCCTGATTTAATTCCTACTAGTTTTGTCACGGTGTGTCTCTTGTAAACACAAAACATCACATTGGGTTTCCGTGCATAAGGTAGCAAGTAGTTCGCTTTTACACGCTGAGAAACCCTCGATATTTTGTGTTGGCACTGTAAATGCCGAGGCATTAACAGAGGTTGGTCCTGAAAAGGTGATTTATTAGACGTTCCAAATTTATGTATTGTATTTATTATTTATTTATTTTTTTTTTTTTTTGTATTTTATTGTGTTATAATTATCCTGTATAATTGTTATTGGCATTTTTATTATCGGACACGACAAGAAGAAAATTTAATTCCGACCAAGAGTCCGAGGCCTCATGTAGGTCGAGTGCGGCTAATCGGGTACCGCTGCAGTCGTACGAATCGCACTCGGACACGTGTGCACAGTCGATTCATGACGCGTCGGTAGGCGCGGGACCGGCGCGAGTCGTATACGGCACGCATTGCACGCCGTGATTCACTGGGATTATTCACGCTCAGCGTGGGCACCGGTTTACCGAAAATCGCCGAAGAAAAAAACTAATTGAATACCGCCGGGACCGTCGTCGGACGCGGGTTGAAATCGTGTTTCGTCCGCGTACGCGTGAAACGAAAACGTTAAAATCGTAAATAAATCGCAGCGGCAGCGCCCGACCGCGTGAGTCTCGCGATCGGCGTACGTGATGTCCGTCGTACGACGACGCTGACGTTTCGCGCCGCTCGCGACGGTCGACGATTATTATTATTTAATTATTATTATTATTTTTTTTTTTTTTGGAACGGATTTCGAAAATAATAATATTGCGATGTCGCGTTGTGCGTTAAATTGTCGTCCGCCTTCTCCCTCTCGGTCGAGACGAGACTGCGTACGACGACACACTCACACACGACACACACACGCGCGCGTGCGCGTGAGGCAGTTATTTTTATTTCATACCCTTGGCGGCGGCAGTACCTTCTCGCACCGTATAATATTTCGATCGTTACGATATGCGTTAATTTTCGCAGGCATCGTCTCTTCTGTGGATTTTCGTACGAATCAAATTTAAATCACGGTTCTATGTAATTTCGCCCGGTCGGACGACGTGTACCGAAACGAGCGATCCTTTTATATTACACCGCGCCCCTTTTTCTGTAACGTCATGTGCGACTATCGAAATTCATTTGTTTTCTTTATAGATTAGAAAAATGTGAACACATGGTTACACGAGGCCACAATATGGCCGACGCATCCAGAAAACAAACAAATATAATATATACGTCGTGTATAATATAATATGTTTTACCATCGTTAGCAGCGTTGAAAGACCGACATATTTTTGGTTTGTCTTCGAAACTAAAAACAGAAAAAATAATCCTCGGTTTTTATACACATGCTACGCGTTAATGTGACGGGGAAAAAAGTTGTTCGGTTCGTCAAATAACGAAATTTACCAATGTGTTTTACTGCAGTGAACTGTACGTTTTTACTTATCGATATAGGCTTCGATTATTATTGGTCTGATGTAAAATTACGCGTAAGTAGGATTTATTTGGTTTCACGGGTCATCTCGTTGAATAATACAACATAATGAAAAATTCACACGCAAGGAAATATCGACAATCTTCTCTCGGTATCCTGCAACATGAATACAATAATATATTTATGACTTTAGAACGAGTAAAATATGTTCAAGATATAAGATATAACTGATTATACCCACTATTAATCATCACCGATACTTGAATACCTAACAGAATCTGAAATAAACCGCATTAATACGAATTATCTTTTCTCGTTGCTTAAATCACGTTTGATTAATATTAATTAATTTACACATCAGAAAATCGCTTACCCACAGACTTTCATAATTCATCTGAACGTTTACTGTACCCTCACAAGACACAATAATGTCGTCTCGTCAATATCCTTAGGTATATTCTTAATATTTTCATTCCGAGAATCTGAAATACTATCATAATATTTAAACATTCGACGACATTCGTGTTTTTCGCTTCACACGATTGCAATGCATTACTTTAGGACTGAAAAATGTCCATCAATCATTTTTGAATGAATTAATAGTCAATACGGTTTACAACGCGGTCGACGTTTTGTAATAGCTACAAATATGGACGTGAAGCCTGTCAGAAAATGTTGGCTTGTCGACGTGTAATTATTATTACTTCAATGTTGAAAAAACAAAAAAAGAATGTGAAAAGAATAAAACGTGACCGAAAAGCATTTATGCGAAACAACGATATTATAACATGTCACACAGATTATTTCACATTGAATACAACGTTTACGCGTTCACGATTTATTCATGCTTTTCGTAAATTACTAAAATAGTTTTCGATTTAACTGCTTTGCGGTGCTCTTGTACCGATCAAGCCCGCCGAGTAGGTGAAATATTAAAGATTTTTTTTTCTTCAGCGATCGTTGTTTTTACCAAACCAAGCGAAACGACGTTTTACATACACATAAAATAACAATAACAATAACGTTTTTTTTTTTGGTCCTGTCTTAATATTTCTATCGCTTTGCCGATAAGTGATCAAACCGAAAATAATATTTCTTGCGTCTTAGAACAACGTGTTTAAATCATTAACGGCCACTCGAATAATGACACTCACGTCATATTACATCAAACACATCAAACACTAAAAATAAAATTACTTTTTGGGGAATCTATCCATGCATACCCTAGTGGCGTTGAAAATTTGATAAACAAATAAATAAATCAATAAATGTGTACTCGCGAAGGCTTTGAGTTTCACGGTGAAAATAACCGTGACGTTTAGCCTCTTCTCGGTGATAATTGGGAGTTTTTATCATAATTATTCGGGCGTGAGACTTGAGCGTAGCATTTTATACATATATTGGGTTCAATTTTTTACACATGAACTTACTACCAATGAACTTTTTAATGCATATTTTTTGGTTTTTTTTTTTACGAGAAATTATTATCTAATTGATATTCAGTGTTTTTTTAAGACATAAGTTCTTTTATATAAGAATAAATTGAGTTTTAGCGTACGAGAACGACGATATATTGTCGGTAACAACGTTGACGTTTTAATATTGTATCGTATACGACTGCACTCTTCACTGTGAACGCAGATAATAACGCGATAATATGCTCTCCAGAATGTACTAAACACACACACATACACAGATATATTCTGTATTACATTGTGAACAGAAAGGACACATGTTCAATTCCGGTAGCAACGTATAAGTATAATACACACACACACACCATACACACTCACACACATTGCATACACATGTATGTATGTATAAAAACATATTATATATATGTGTGTGTGTGTGTGTTCGTGTATAAATTTATTTATAAATCCCGACCAGAATCCGGCAATTATTCACAGCTACGCCGATAATAAAAACGTCCGACATTGTGCGCCTTCTAGTTCTAGTGCGAGTATGTGTGTGTGTGTGTGTGTGTGTGTGTGTGTTTGTGTGTGTGTGTGTGTGTGTGTGTGTGTGTGTGTGTGTGTGTGTGTGTGTGTGTGTGTGTGTGTGAGCCTCGTCGGAACGGAAGGAGATAATGCCTCAAGTATATATTATATATGTTTTGCATTCCGCCGGATTTTTCTCTCTACTCCGTCTTTACTCTGTACTCGCCATTTCCAACACAATACTCCACGTACTTTTGCTGCGTGCGTTCACAGCGCCCGAGGAAGGTCAATAAGTAATAATGAGCAAAATATAATATGCAAAACGTTCAAAGACACAATAACGTCCCGGCCGAAGACGTAATAAGTATATTAATTAATATTTCAAAGAACAATATATACTATCCGTTTTTGCTGTACGTTACGTGCGTCGTGCACGGTCCTCGAGCTACA
Source organism: Therioaphis trifolii (assembly GCA_027580255.1). NCBI lineage: Eukaryota > Metazoa > Arthropoda > Insecta > Hemiptera > Aphididae > Therioaphis > Therioaphis trifolii. The sequence continues at coordinate 129,504,065 of CM050404.1, forward strand.
TACACGTCACGGAAACATTAGGAGGTATAAAGAATAAGCGTAACAATACACACAGTGCCCTAAATATTACAAAGACTAGTGTGTACTTATTAAGAAAGCCATAATTTTTGATTTTACTGTCATTTAGCCAATTTCGAAGTCCGATCAAAACTCGAAGTAAAATTGATAAAAATATTTAGGTCTACATCTTAATCTCAAAAAATTGGGATTACAAAACATAAAAAAAACCTTTTGTATGCGCCTACGTTTATACAAAAGTGACGCGAACTCGAATTTTATCCAAAAATGTGTTGTAAAGTCACTTGAAAAATAATAAAAAATCATACTTAAATCGAAGAACTTTCGTTTTTAGTTTCATCTTTAAACACGTTGCAACAATTCAATGTATGACGTGTTACGAATAGTACCGATTTATTGTGATTATGCCTGAAACACTGAACGAATTACATAATATATCGTCGCGAAACTAACGTATAGGGTTGATCCCGCACACCTGTGTTAAATGATCTAACGAGCAGGGCAAATTTAAAAAAGTATATAATATACGCGTAGACACGATTGGCGGTAACTTGTAAATTGTGTCGTTCGAAAAGCTACGTAAAAAAAAAATTCGTTGACTCGAAGGGACGAGACCGATTCATAGATCACAGCTTATATATTTTCAACATTATTTTATACAATTATCACAATATTAATAAGACCACTTGTTTTCAATATTTATGGAAATACGTTTTCTATAATTCCTTAAATCATTTCAAATTGGAATTCGATGTAAAAACAGTCAATAATTCAAGATTGCAATTAAACGCTGATGTCGAAAATCTTGACAAATGGTTTTTGAGATTTTTAGCATCTTTAAACAAGTACATGTGTTATGGAATATTTCTATAGTTCTATATTATTTAACTTAAAAATATTCAAATTTCTTCTTGAAACTTCTTTAAGGTCGTATAAGAGTGATCGATCATTGGTAAAATTTCCAAGTTTCTAGCACCAATCATTTTTGAACTACGACTAATTATCATGGAAAAATACAGTAGAAATCTTGTTCAACGGAAAATTTTACCATTAAAGCATGATTCACACTAGTCAGACACGTTCCGACAGACACCGTACCGTACCGTTCCTATACAGACATGGTCAATTCATACTATTCAGACAAGTACCGACAGACGCCGTACCGTAACGTTCAAATATACTTTACCGACCATTATTGTTCCTATACCCACATTTTTATTATTTGAATTTTGACAAAATACGTAAAAATCACGAAAATGTGTGAAATGTATTATATATTTTAGTTAATACTACCAGGTAGGGATCTTAGTTTGAAATATTTCATTTGAAATATTTCAAAATTGAAAATTTCACTCATCTTGAAATATTTCAATGAAATTATGAAATATAAATTTTTTTTTAAATACATGACACGATGTTGGTAAATAATAATATGATATGTATTAGTGAAATGTTATCAATCAGATTTTATCATTCCTTGATTATAGACTTACAGTTTGACCATAATATAAACTAATAATTATTTTTTTACCTACGCACTGAATTTATAAAAATCTATGCGACACGGCGTATTGTGAAGGCTCCATGTTTTATACCAGATACCAAATAATAAAACATATTGAGTTTTATAAATTTTAGGTTGTAACCACGGTCTTACAAGATATCTTCGAATACCGTGGTTGTAACTATTAATGATTTTTGGAGCTAGAAGAATTTTATTTACTTGATAATAGTTCGTTATTTCGTAATGATTATTTATCTATTTTTTCTTGTCTTGTAATGTAAATTTTAATTTGCAAAAGAAATTTTAAGTGTCTAGTTACAAATTAGACACCTGTCTAATATTGTATTTTTTGTACTTATTTAGAGATAATATCATTTCATAAATAATTTTAAGAAAAAAAAAGTAAAATCTGTAATAGATAAATAATATTGTTTCGTAAAAAATAAATGTATATATAACATTCACAAATGCAAGGGTTAAAAATGAATAGTTAGTATGTTTTATGTATAAGTATAACTGTATAAGTGTATATAATTTGGTTCAGGCTATATTTAGGTATCACCTTTATTTATACATTATAAATTTAGTAAAAAATTAAACACTATAGAACTAAAAGTAACATAAAAAAACACAGGCATTGGGCAATTTGTGCTTAAAAATTATTTATGTTTTCAATGTTTTCATAGAATAGAATAGATATACTACCTAATTAAAACGTGTTTTCTCATCTTTATTACATAATATAGCTGAATAGCGCTGATATGTATAAATTGGAAAACAACCCATTTTTTTATTTTTATTGGGAAAATTTTTATTTTTCGTGTAAATGAAATATTTCATGAAACTTTCATGAAATATTTTAAGAAAATAAATTTCATAAAATTTTAGAACCCTACTACCAGGTATGCCTATAGAAGTTCCGTTCCGTTCCGACAAAACATTCTCGCGCGGAATGCCGGACGGACTCTGTCGGTTCGCTCCGTACATGAACGGAACGGAAACGTTTAAATGTGAATTACCGTATTTAAATAAATATAAAAATATTTTACGAAACGGTACGGTACGGCGTCTGTCGCTACGTGTCTGACTAGTGTGAATCATGCTTTATACTCGACTTTTTAGTAGTTTTTTTAGAAAAAGTTTTGAGAATAGAAAAAAATTACTCATCAAAGTACCATCTAGATCAGTGTTTCCCAACTTCTTTTACTCGCGGAACCTTTGCAGGAGCTTGAACTTTTTGTGGAACCCCCATATTTTTCTATAGTTGTAATGCTGAAATAAGTTTTTTACACTTAAATGAGAGGATTGTCGGATACTTCCGGCACCAGGTTTTCGCGGAACCCTTGGCGCCGGCTCACGGAACCCTTAGGTTCCGCGGAACACCAGTTGGGAAACACTGATCTAGATTTCGTGTAGATGCTCTTCCTAATCTATATAGGGGAAAAATTAACCGCCCTAGATGGTGTCATTAGAACGAAAAAAATTGAAGCAAACATCATTTACTTGACTTGGAATGTGAAAGATATTTGGATATTTTTCTATAATTTTTTTAACACTCGTAATACATATTTCTACAGTTTATTTTAATAATATTTGAGTTGATAGTATACGCATTGCGTTATGTAGTAAAAACATTTAAGTACAAATAATATCTCAAAGAACATAAAGAAAACAATCGTCTACGGTATTAAACTTTTTCCATTTGCTATGTGGCTAATTATACGGTGACTCATGTTGTTTAGAGCACAGATTAGTTTATTTGAATACTGATAAAATTTACCTGTTATAATAATTTTAGTACACATGTTATATTATGAGTTTGGAATGTATACATTTCGACGAAATACAATATGTATTATCGATTTTTATTGGTATTTTGAACTTTTTACTAACACGTTTAAGTGTATAATTATGTAATACAACGTCGTATGTATGATAAAGAAGATATTTCTCGACCCGAATGTTTAGATTTCAAAACCGTGTTTAAGTAAACTAGTATTGCATTTAAAAATATATATTATTGTTATACGAGTCGTATTATAATCATAATAATTTTTATTTGAATGTTTTTTCTTTAAACATGACCGAGTTTCCATAATCGTATTTCGACAATGCGTTTAGAATCAAAATAATGTTACGTGCGTTCAAAAGTATTGTTTCAATCATTATAGGCTCTATAAATTATACAGTCATAAACCCTATGTACCCTGTGATCGTCAGACCACCGCCGTGAAACAACATAATATACAGTCCAAATCAAAGTGATTACCTACTTTATACTTTAAACATAGACTATCGTGATCTCGTGTTCACTAATATCGCTATAATAACAGTGTAACACGTGACTTTCAAGTACCTATATATTATACTTTCTTAAATGTGTCCGTCAAAAACGTTTATGAACACGTCACTATAAACGAGTAATGCATTTCGGTATATTCCAATATTTTGATAATACATTTAAATTATTCGTAATGTAAAAATCTAGGCCTTAGAAGACAAGTGGATCTTTAGGGTACGGATTAACACTGAAATCCTTAATATTTATTACATGATATGGTATTAAAACTGAAATATATTATATTTCCTTAACGTAAAACTTAATTTCATATATAATAATACCTGTATAAATTGTCAAAGGGTACGATTACTTCGTTTATTTTCGTTAATATTTTAGAATTTAACTTACTGACTAGTGAACAGGACCAAGCCTGAGACTAAATTCAATTGGAGAGAAGGTAGAAGAATCAATGATGAATGATGACAACTAAAAAAGTCAAATCGATTTCCCTTTAATGCAAGCTAATGAACATTATGGTTTTTTGTAAATGTTTAGAAAAATGGCTTTTGTTTCCGAAAACGCTACTGACCACTGATCGACGATAAAAGTAAAGAAAGTAATGCGATAATTAATAATTGATCAGATCCTTTATTTGATCTAAATCAATATCTCATATCGATAATTGCAAATACGATGAACGTATTTAATATGCACCGTAATTAGTTGTAATTTAAATATGTCTTTGGTTAAACGTACAACAAAACGCCCGTGTTGTTTAGTCAGACATTTTTAGTCGTAGTCGTCTGATGTTGTACAAGATTTCGGAATTTTAATCGATTGACCAGATAACGCACTTATAACAATCAGACATTAAAAACGAGGAAAATTTTATTACAGTCGTTTCAATTGCGTGTTTAAGAGCCGTAGAACAAAAGCGAACGAGGAGGAATGACAGGGGCATTGAATAATTTAATCGGTTCGTAACTCGTAAAGTTGAAGTGTACAAACGGTTTTATCCGCGAGTGTCATCATTAAACCGGAGCCACGGCGGTCGCATTGGATTGAAATAAAAAATTACGCGAATGAGTTGCGACCCGACGTGTTGTTTACTACCGATATAGTTGTGTCCCGAATTCGTTAGAAAGTACACAAATAAGTTAATACTATTGGTACAATATTTTTAGGAATTATTTTTTTTAAACGGATAAAACGTTCTGTCCAGTCGCGCTTTGCCAACTTGTTTCAATCGCTTTGCATAATCACACGGAGCACCTTTAAAGCCACTGTTGTTCGACTACTCCACGAGCTACTATAACTCTAATAATTACTTACCACTCGCATTTGGTGATAAAGTGGTTAAATAAAAGTGTTTTTGAATTGTTGTGAAAATCGTCGTAGTCGATCTACTTAAATTGTATAACTGAGCAATTTTGTTTGAAAATCCTATATATTTTGTGGGTACATAAATTATCTGTACACATATAATATTATGAATACTTGTAGATTAAAATTAATTCACCTCGTTCAGCCCGTGGCACACGAGGACACTCCTCGCAGTGGCTTAGTTAAGAATTATTTTTGGGGTAGGCCCACTATAACACATTTATTCACCGACCGAAATGGTGACTTTTTCAATTTTGATATCAGCTTTCTATAATTTCAAATTTGTCAACGATTATTATTCTTATCAATAACTAATAACTAAAAATGAACCAAAAAAAAGTTATATAGATAGTTTTAAAAGATGTGCAGTTCTTATTCATCTCAATACAAATTTGATTCTGAGTGAAATGGTCTGACAATGATGTTTAATTTTATTAAATTTGTATTATTCTCAACTTGAATTTTTCCAAAAGTTTTATCCAGCAACTCTATAGATCAGACATTTTTTTTTTTTTTTTTTGATGGTACTTTGAGAGGAGTCTCCTCGAGGTACTCGGTCTCCGATCTTTGCTCGCAACACGCGTACGCGCGTCGTCTCTTGTAAACCGTTTGTGTGTTTTTTTTTTTAATTTTAATTTCTTTTTAATGTTTAATCCACAGAGATGTATCCCCGGTTTCGAGAACGCGGCGTTCAATTTGAAAGTCGAAGCGACCAACACGTGCGGCCAATCCGGGCCGACAGAGTTCTGCATCCAGTCCGGCAGCCAAGTGACCAAGAAGACGTGCGACGTGTGCAACCAGTCATTACACTCGCCGTTCTACATGACCGACTTCAGCAGCTACGTGAACCGAACGTGGTGGCAGTCGGAAACGATGTACGAGGGCGTGCAATACCCCAACCAAGTCAACCTCACCCTGCATTTCGGTATGACGTGCGGCGACTGTTGTCACCGCGTATAGATAATATTATTCGTGTGATGCGCCCACATATTATACGCGTGTACACATAGTGTTTAAGTATACGATCGTGTTGGTCTATGGCAGCGGTTCCCAAACTGTGCTACGCGGAGCCCTTGGGGATCCGCAATGGTTTCCCAAGGGCTCCGTTCTTTAGTAAACAAAAAATTAATATTTTGACATTTTTTAAATTATTTAAATCTCCAGTTCTTTTAAAACTATTGTTTCCTTAATTGTATGCTTCATAGAACACTGGCAAATGCAAATGAACGTTAAATATTTCTTGGGGCTCCACGAGAAACTTCTTCTTAAAAAAAGGCTCCGAGGCTGAAAAAGTTTGAGAACCGCTGGTCAATGGGCCGGTGTGAGATAAAACGGATCGTTTGGACTGATAGGTGTTCTTTTTAAAGGTAACGAGTAAAAAAAAAAAAAAAAAATGATAATAATAATAATAATTGTATCTCCGAATTACGAGTTTGTGTCATAGCACAATATTATAACATTAGATATTACTCGTTTTATCGAGAAAAAAAAACTGCATAGAAAATTAGTTTGGCTTCGAACATAATAATAACAGTACCAGCACGACACGATCCCCGTGAGAATATAAAAACACCATTGGCAAACAATTATTTTAACCCAAATAAAATGGTAAATAGGTACTCGTTTAACTTTATTTTTGCTATTATAGTTCTATTGATTTTCTCTGGGTGAACTTTTTGTGGAACAGGTGAAAAATTAATTGTTTTAGGCTTTTTCGGTTTCTGTTTGATTCCTAGGAAAATATTTGAAAATATGTCTTAGGTGTCTCCTCGAGAACCACTTGAGTCCGCTTGCCCTTACGCTGGTTTCGTACAAAGATCTTTGCACTCTGAGCCGAGTAACACCGAAACTCGTAGAATAATTAAGTAATAATTACACGTGCGCGCGTCTTTGAAAAAATGCTGTTCTAAATTTTGATATTCTTTCGGTTCGTGCATAAGTTTTTCCAGGATAGTTAAAGAATATTCACACGAAAACCACATAACGCCAAACATTCGACAGGCGAAATTTTACAATGAGCACTAATTTATAACATAATGTGAACGAGTCAAAAGATTTATTAACTTTGGACGAAGATTTAAATGTTAATAATTTAACTACAGTCATTAACCGAACGGGGGACTTCCCGCTGAGAAGTAATCAATTCTGACTTCTTCAGTAATTTTGTCAAATTGTTTTCACTTGTCGATTTATTTACCACGTACGTATTTCTAAACTACGTATGTTGAATAAAAATGTAGTCTTTAACTGGAATTAGTGCTTTAGCAGCTAGTGTAATTCTTAAAACGCCTATTTTTTCATTAATATACACATTTTATATATATCTTTTGAAGATGAGTAAAATCTGATCTGTCAAAAATGTATTGAAAATTTCAACACTGTAACCGATATAAAATATAAATGTACACTTTATTTTTAAGTTTAAATGAAAAATACTCTTTGTTTATGATTTTAAAGACCGACGGATAAACGTGGATTACATTGAAATCAAATTAAAAAAAAAAAAAAACCTTTTCCTCGTTTTTCTATGAATATATCATTATATTTTCTCGTTCGTATTCAATAATGGTTGATATTTGAATACATTTCTTTTATCCAACACTATAAAATTGCTCCTGAGTAGTACAGTATACCTTAATATATTTTCATTTCGCATTAACTCCGGTAACCTTTGGGAGATTTCAATTTTTGAAAGTAATAACGTTTGAAGACCAACAATCGTGGATTATTAATATTGGTTTATGTTCTATAAATATACCCTACAGGTGTATACTTAAATTTCAATTAAAAAAAAAATTGAATATTATAATTATTACATTATTATCGTCGCGCGTGAGATCAAAGACTAAACACACTCGACTGCACATTAGTTCTGTCAGTCGGTGCATATGCGTCACACCGCTCGTATCATATTATACTTAATAGTTAATACCAACAGCCTGTGATGAAAAATAATTATACGCTATTGATATGGTTATTAATAAATAATAATAATCTGTCCGTCGGACGACTTTAAAGTCCGGTCGTGTTAGTATTTCACACAATAGTCGTATACTGCATTACTCGTTCCGGACAACTGAACTCCGAATCCGTGTATAACAGCGCTAAATTCGTACCGAGTGTTTCATTTGAAATTCAAATTTATTCGAAAATTTCTTATTTTATTCACTGAGCGCGTGAATTGAGTATCAATCCAGTTTTTAACGTGTCCGTACAAAATATTAATATTATGTCGTCGTTATAAGCGCGAATCGGTTCGATTTGATACTTCAGCCCTTACAATTATTTATACACCTAAAAACAAACCCGTGAAATGCAAAATCTCACACTCACCTCTACAAAATGTTCAATTAAATATATTAAAATGTTCTGACCTTTAATTACGATTTCATTTTTATTCATTACGATAACACGTACTCAGTCAATCCTTACGAAAACACCAAAAGTCAATCTGTAGTCTTCGCCAATTCAAGTTATTCGTGTAAAGTCACCAATATTTGTTTTTTCAATACTCGATGTTCCCTTATATCAGAGACTTGGACGAAAAAAAGTGTTTCAATAAAATGTCACAATTGTTCAGTTTCGATCAGTCCGTGGACTACGAATATGTCGTGGACGGGGGGGGGGGATCTGCAGTATTACGACTTAGGATAATGGGGCTAAGTTTCCTCGGCCTCCCTTCGATTCGCACGTATGGACGTCGTTAACACCAAAACTACTAAACCTGCGCGTTAGACCAACACATGGACCGTAGGCCGATAGTGTTAGGTGGTACTAAAACATACTCGAAATTAATTATCATTTCGTCCCTTCCGTACAGCCAAGTATAAATAAATATATATTATATATTATACACACACGGACGGACGGTTTTAATTATTTTAAACCACGACACGGTGTAATTGGAAAAATGACCGGCGTCCGTTGTTTCGACCACACTGTATGTTGTACATCGAATACGACCATATAGGTTAAAAAATAAATAAATTAAAAAAAAATTAAAAAAATACGTATAAAATGTGATACGTGTGCGTATCACGTATGTTATGTTGTACGCGCGTACCCATCCCGTCGTATCGTGATAATAACAGTACGTGGGCCGACCTTGTCCGCTGATTATTTCATCGTTTCCACATAATTAAGTCGTTACGAACCGCGCTCGTCTCCGTTACATAAGCCTGCTCCTAATATACACCTGTACGTACACATATTATTATTATTATTATTATTATTACTATTATTATGACTACAGTCGTCGGCCGACGAAATCAATGTAAATCCATAAAACGTTAATTGGACGAGCTCGCGAGCCGTCAAAACCAACAGCCGACGCATCGCGCTGCCGTTGATCTGCTTTTATTTGTGCGTTGCTCTCTCTCGTCACGCGTCTGACGTTTCCGTAATATAACAAATTAAATTACTCTGTCACACACACACACACACGCACACTGCAGTTCGACGTTTAAAATATTCATAGATTATTATGTTATTATAGATTATCTTAATATATTGAATTTCAGTGTTGGTATTTGATATTTTCGACATTAAATCTCGATTACCAAAGTACGTATGACGTCACGGCCGATGACAATAGTAATAATAATAATGATTTACGAGCATTCGGCCGGTAATCGATATCTGTACGTCATGACGTGTTTAACTGCGGAGAGAGAAAATCGAGAAAAAACCAACGGGTTTTATTGTATTTAATATTGATCTATTGATTAGATTCGTGTAGAAGAATTTCGATGGGCTTTTTAAGTCGATTTATTTGCATAACATATTCCATTTGTTTTATACGAAAACGCTCTATCAAATTATAAACTTTGTATTTTGAAACGATTTTTTTATTTTTTCTGTGGTATTAAAAAGACTATAAATTGAAAACCTATAAATTGGTAGACTTTTAGCGTTCTAGCGTTGTTAGGCAACTTATTCATTATACGTGCAGCGATATTACGTACTTATATAATTCATTGAACGTTTATTTTATTTTCGGTCATCGGCGATGAGCTGTAGCCTATTTTTTTCAGTGTGTGTTTTATTCCGCCATAAAACGTGATTCGTACTCAGATAAGAGTCCCAACAAACCGGAAATAACGAAACTATGACCTCTGTACGTTTCCATTGATACCGAATTCAAACACGCGTAGGGTGTCTGAAAACAAACGCGTGATATTGCTAATGCGTTCCTACACATTTTCGTTCGTAGATAAGTGCACGAATTCATTAAACATCACGTTTCGAACCATCCCTAACGAAAATTCGTGTAACTGAACGTCAGAATTTTTATTTGATAGACATTAAAGTGTTCAAACAAAAATTGAAAACAAGTTCTGAATTTTTAATAATTAGAGCAGCGGTTCTCAAACTTTTTTGTTCACGGAGCCCTTATTTTCCTAAAAAAAAAATTACGGAGCCCCAAAAATCAGAAATGTCTATTTTAGACAACAAAATTCATATAAAATTATGTCAATAATAAATGATTTGCTTTTTATTTATTTTTTCTGTAGAATACGAATATAAACAAATTATTTAATTAATTCAATAGAAAAAAAAATAACAAAATATTTTAGTAATTTATAAATTTTAATACTAATGTGATCCATGATGTTGGTTTTTTTACTGGCCAGTATTTTAAAATTTGGCTTGATAGACGAGAGTTGAATTGCATGTCTGCTCAGCATCTAATTTATTACGATATTTGGTTTTTGAATATAAGTATTAAAATTAAAAACGTTACTAAGAAATAAAATAATAATTTAATTAGTACAGATATGCTCAGTGAGCCGCGGAGCCCCTAGACTACCCTCGCGGAACCCCTGCAGGGCTCCGCGGAGCACAGTTTGAGAACCACTGAATTAGAGTGATATTGAAATGGTTCATTACAAAAACAGGCATTTCAGGATAAAATAAATTAAATTGATTTAAAAAAAAAATTTAATGAACCGTAAGAATACACATTTAAACATTTAAACATTTATTGATTACTTTGAATAAACGTAAATGACACGAGCTTTCAAAAAAAAAAAAAAAAGTTAGAAACATTAAATATTTATTAAAAATTTGAAATTTTTTTACAAAACATCCTAGACAGAAGAGAAGGTAGGTACATTTTAACTGATTTTGTGCTACGATTTAATTCATTAGCATCAATTAAAAATAATAATAAATCATCGTTGGTTATAGTATATTACTGTTAAAACAAATGTAAATTAAATTCAGTAGGAGTACTAAAAGTTTATTTTGTCAATGAGTTTTTTTTTATTACTTGGACGTATCATAAATTCTTACTTAACAGATACAAATAAATGTACACGGAATTGTATTTTTAAAATTTTTTTTTTTTTGCTGAATAATAATAAATAAATAAAATTAAAAGCCATTAAATTATTAAGTATCTTAAAAAAGTAATTTCTTCGGTATAATATATTGTTTCGAAACTGTAATTATACGATTGTGTCGGACTGTATCAACACAGACTTGTAAAACGAAATTCGGGTCTATTAAAATCGGACGAATAAATTATGATAGAGCATTTTGTCGTTTTCCGTAGGATGTAGAGAATATTTTTTTTTTCATCGCCCACGCACCGTTTGTACAGAGTACAGACGTATATATATCTAGTATATATTATTCCGCCGGCGGTGGGCAACGACGTTTTGAATAATTGCTTCGTATCGATTCATTAGAAATTTATTACTAATCGTGGTATTATTAAAATGCCACCGATTTTTATTTTTTTAAATCGCACGATTTAATGTTGTACAGTAGACGAAGCTATAACTTCTCGTTAATCATTTAGTCCTATGGTCCGTTTCGTTAGAATTAAACGTTTTCGGTTTAAGGTCTTGATTTTCATTTCCGTATGTTTTTTTTTTTATGACAAATAAAGTGCTACTAATGGATGGTTTATATCGACAAATTGATTCGTGTTTTTTATTCATTTGTTTACCATTCGTCGTATATTCCTATTGCAGTATTGTGTACGTACATGCAGATTATTTATGTTCTGATGAAAAAAAAAAATTGTGACTGTCGTGAGATGGCTATTAGAAGTTAAACTCGCGTGCTACTGAATATAAATATCAAAGATTTGTAAAATTTTTTTCCTCAGACATGATCAATAATTTTGTATACCTTATACATACAGCTTAGTAAACTACTACTAAAAACAAACACGATATATTCAATATACATGATCATTACATTGAAAAATAAAAAAGTAAAAATCATACACTATTAAAGAATATTATATCAATTATATTGGCTATCTATGATTTCCGGTTGAGATCTACTTCCGTCTGACGTTTTTTCGGTAACAATCCGTCACCAGTTTACCCCGAGCGAGCGAGCGAGCGAGACCGTTAGAAATAGAAATTAAAAACAAAAAATAAACAATTTTATATCTAAAATAATATTTCTCATCATGTCGTACGGCCGAACGAAATAAAAAATAGTTCGAACGATAAACGCGTCTCGGTGAACTCCAATGCACATAAAAATGTCTACAGAGGCGTTCGAATTCTTTCGAAAAGAATATGAATCGTTTACTCATTATTTTTTTATTTCGATCCCGGTCGGAAGAATCACCTCGGTGATAATTTAGACTTTTCAACAGACGTCAATTACGTCGGCAACTACGAATAATTTCCACACCATTGGATTTCGTGACTAAGAAAAAATATTTCGTTCGTTCTTCGCCCGTATTTGTAACACGCGCGAAGAGTTTTTGCGTATTTAACACGATTGATCGTCGCAGTAACGGCGGCACACATTGTTATTACTATTATTATGATTTTAAATCGTGAAAATTCCGTGTAAACGTATCATTATCATTCGTCGGCGTCAGCGGTGTGCTCGTGCACTGGCAACCAGAGCAGTGATCTCGAACCGAATAATATGATAACAATACACACTGTGCGCCGGCCGAGACATTTGGTCGGCTTTGTACACAAAGGAAAAGTGAAATTAAATATTTTTTTTTTTTTTCGTGCTCTTTTTATTCAGGCGTACCCACGTCCGTTCTCTGGAACGCCGACCAAAAGAATAAGACCAGCGTAGTCGCGCGTGTATGTTATACGGTATGGACACGGCGTTCCGGGGAATAATAAAGACGTTTCGCGAGTTTTGAATTTCAATCGTTTCACAGCGCCACCGGTTTGATCTCCTGACGTTCCGTCGAGAATTCGACACAGATTTTTAAGGTCCCCCGATGAAAAAATACACTTACATATTATACGATCGATCGCAACGATCGTCCGTGACAATGTGATTTTATAATATTATTTTTCTATCACATGTTATCGTGTACACTGTCGTACAGTAAGACTGTGGCGGTAGACGCAGCGGTTTTCGGAAAAACTCTGATCCACTCCGTGGATGGAAATAATGTAATGCACTTGTGCAACGATATTATTTTTGAATTTTAAATTTTAATCGTTTAACAGTGCAGGTTTGATCTCTTGACGTCCGATGAAGAATTCGAAACACATTTTACTGTTTACTAGTGCTCTGCAAGGTCTGTTTTTTTTTTTTTTTTTGGTTTGTACCAAACTGATACGTTTCAACCAATTCTAGGACTGAACCGGACCGATAAAAAAACTTGAGCCAAACTGGACCGGACCGGACCTATAACAAAAAAAATCAAACCAAATTGGACCGGACCGTTTTATTTTTAGAAAAGACCGAGACTGTATTGATATAAAAAAAAAAAAAATATATATATATATATATATAAATAAGACCGTGGGGGACCGATTGTAAAAAAATAATCTTTGATATTTAATTTAAGTAATTAAATATCTTTCAATTATAAAAAATAAATTTAGAATACCCGCAGTGGTGTAGTCGAGGGTACACGCGTGTACCCGTGACAAAAATCATGGTCCACGGGTACACGGACGTCGGACATAACGTATTAACGGTTATCCAGTTAATAATAAATAATAATTTTGAATATTTGAGTTTTGAGATTCAATGTAAAAATATAAATTATAATATTTTCCATAGATGATATTATAATAATATTATTATGACCGTGATATCTTAAGTCATGCGGTCGATGTCTTTAACTGATAGTCACAAAAACGTTTATATAAGTTGAATTGTATAAGATATATTTGAGTAAACTGATATACAATATTATCTACCCTAAAAATAAAAAAAAATTGAATATGTGATGTAGGAATAAAGAGGAGAAATATAACATTATTTAGACTAATCGTAATTAAAATCGTAAACATTAAATAAAAAATTATGAATTCAGCCAATTTTCTTTTGCTATTATTCCTTGTATAGTATACTTAATTTTTTTTGCGAAAAAAATGTGCTACCTGATTAATAATTGAGTGTTTTATGAGGTTTTGATTTAAAAAATATATATTAATTTACCTAAAAATGACCAGTTCCATACAAATTCTAACTTTAAACAGTTATAAAAAAAATGAGTTAACTTACTATTTTTTACGGGTTTATAAGACATATTATATGAATGTATGGAATAGGTGACAGAAATGTGGGGGCTCTAAAATGACTATTTGTTTAATTTAGCCTCTCTAATGGTATTAACCTTTTGCGATTTATAAAAAATAAGGGGGGCTAAGCCCTCTCAATTTCTACCAATGGATCAAGCTCTGATTTAGGCGTGTACCCATGAATATTTTTAGGACTAAATCGCTGAATACCCGTCCCTTCAGCACCACTACCACCATCACCACTACGTTCCTGGAATAATTACAATTTATAGACGAATTGAATGCGTTAATTATATAATTCTACATTATATCGTATTACCTGTTAAAATAAACCAGACTAGACTGCGATTCTGTCATCAAAACATATGTCGAACTGAAATTATCGAAGGCGGACCGGGCCGGACCAAACCATTTTAGATTATAATACACAGAGGCGGAAAAAGACCGGTGTGTGGTTGTGTCTTGTACACAAAGACTGAAAAGACTGGACCGTGGTCCTGTCCGGTCTGGATCGGTGTAGACCAGACCGTGCAGAACACTACAGTTAACCGATGAAAAAAAAAATACATACGTATACGATCGATCGCAACACATCGAACATAACATTATATTATAATATTTTTTTTCTATTACATAATAATATTATCGTGTACACTGTTGTGTCGGTAGACGCAGCGGTTTTCGGAAAAATCCTAAGCACTCCGTGGATGGAAATAATGCAATACACGTCTTGTGCAACGATATTATATTTATGTAAATGCGTTTCGGACGTACGTTAATGTACGCAATGTCGTGAGCGGCGAAATTGCGTCGCGCGTACGGACCGAATGGCATAAGCTGTTCTTGTCGTCGCGACGTACAATTTTTTACGAACACGACTCGGAAAAATATTGTATATTGTGTAAAATAAACGTTTGATTTTACGAGCGCGCCGATAAAGATAGCGGGTATCGCGTAGTTTTAATGGATTTTCTTTTTTTAAATTTGAATTTTCATAAAATTTGAATAAAAAAAAAAATCTTTTATTCGTTTGACGGTATCGGTTTTTCTTACGTATCTTACTTATCAAAAGTTACGGTATTTTCACGCGTTCAGACTCGAAATCCGATCGCTCGATCATTCGTGGCGTATTCATTTCCCTCACTTGATTTCATATTTACAAACGTTTAAACATTCAAACGGAACTCATTGTTCGTATAATATTCGTATATTTCTATTTTTTCGCGCAAAACTTTTCAAAAACCTCATTCGCCAATATAATATTGTTATTGGATCATAATACAAGATGACTGTATTATTTCATCATCGTTTTCGCATTGAAAATAAAAGTACGTCTGAGGCTGTACGTATATATATACAAATGTGCACACTGCACATCCGACGAACCGAGACGACCGATCCGTACGCATAATGATATTATTATTATTATTATTATTATTATTCTCATACTCGTGTTCTTTATATTGTTAAATATTGATAGCGAAAAGATAAGCGAACGTGTATATTTAAAAACGTTTCACGGGGCACAGTGTGTGTGTGTGTGTGTGTGTGTGTGTGTGTGTGTGTGTGTGTGTCTGTGTGTGATTGTGTGCGTGTGTGCGCGTGTGTGTACATGGCAGAGCGTATTTATTGCTTTATTATTCTTTCACCGCACAATATAAAAAGCTAACGTACGTGTACTAGGTATGTACGGGTACATATGATAATAATAATAATAATAATAATGTGGGTTAGCACCTTAACATTTGCCCTGTCGGCCGCCTTAAAACACTTGTATAACGTTTTTTAAACGCGAAACGCGTACGAAACGGTTTCGTCGAAACGTATTTACTGCAAATGCGTGTAACGATATCGTGTATGTATGTGATTTTCGTAAAACTGCTGCGCCTATTCATTTACGTACCTACATTATTTAACGGGAAACGAGCGCACGTATATGTGTTCGTTTTCGCGACGGAGTGTTTTATTGTGTATATTAATTACGATATACGCGATAAACCGTGCGAACACTGTCCACGAAACGGGTGAAAAATGTGTTGACCGAACATATTTTACGAACACTACAAACTGCATTACGCGAAACTCGAATGTATTGCGGACGATCTAATGATATAACGAGATGAATATTATTGTGGTAATTAACGGTAATAAGTATGATGGTGCGGCAATGCGAATACATCACGATATGGTACTGTGTTACGGATCGTATTCGATTTTGAATATCAATAGAGAGATAATAATATGGTGTTTGACTTATTATATTTATTAACAAGTACATTATAATGTTAATATGCTTCTCACGAATGAGGTCAACGTGACGGTGGTTCTGCATATTTTGAGTTTTGATAACCCGGACATGTATGTAACAGATAACAGCCGCGGAAACATCGAGGAAACTGAACGATAATTAACTGAAAATCGATAGGTACCCATAACAATAATTATTAGTGTTGGCCAACGATATCGATAATTCTATACGATATCGATATTGTGGGTATTTTTCGAATAACTCCGATATCGATACCTAAAAATAATTATCGAAAATATCGCGATATCAGTTGAAAGAGTTGAAAGAATTAATTTCTGATCCAGAAATAGAAAATTAAGAAGAAATTATCTCTGAATCAATATTAGGAAATGGAGACAATTTTGAAACACACTCACCTCTCCTCGTAAGAAATTACGATCATTAAATGATACTATGATAGATAGCGATGATGATGACGAAGACGATTATTCAGTAACTTAAAGTCCTAGGTACGATGAAACAACTTGAAGAGTATAACAATTTGGAAATCAAAATTCCGTACAATCAAGGTCCTTTAAATTGGTGAAAAGAAAACGAATCTAAATACTCAGCTGTATCATTACAAGCCAAAAAATACTTAAGTATTGTGGCCACTAGTGTTCCCTGTGAACGGTTATTTAGCTAAGCTAGAACAATCATGTCCGAGAAAAGAAATAGATTATCTCCTATGCGACTCAATCAACTGTTATTTCTGAATTCATATTTAAAATCGAACCTATGTTCTGAAACATTAATGGAAAAACTGCTCGAAGAAGAAATATTTTGATTAAATAAATTCTTTATAAATAAATAAATAAATAAATAAAGACTCAATGAATACTTTTCAGTTAGTACAAAATAATTTATAGTTGATAATTAATTTACACTCATAATATATTAGTATAATATGTATTCTATACTTTTAATATGCTTTTAATAAATTAAATTATATAAAATTTAACTTGTTCTAATTATGTAAAATATAAATCGATATCGATATCGGTATTTTTCCGCTGTCGCGATACGATATCGGAAAAATGAATACGATATCGATTATTAAAAAGCTGGTAAGTGAGATGATGGTGGTACAAGTTCGTCCTTCGTCCTTTCGGTCCTCGGTCAAGATATTGGTGATGAGTGTATCAAGTTTTAAAGAAATGATGACTCATTTATTTAGTATAAAACGATTATGAGCAAAGCTTCAGTGTAATATAATATATTATTATTTAAACACTGTTTACGTATTTTACGGTTATTTGTATAATTTTTGGTAAGTTTTTTTGTAATTAAACCCTCATAAAATATTCAATTAGATATAACTCATTTAAACTTCAATTGTTATAACAATTTTAACTCATTAGAAATAAACTTAAAAGAAATCAGACAATATCGTAAAAAATCGTATAATAATTTATTAAAGTGTGTATAAAAAAAAAAAATCCTGAGTCACGATTATTGAATTTTTATTAGGATAATTAGGTAGGTATATGAGTAAGGTCATATTAAATTTTAAGAACTTTTTGTCAAATATTTAAAATTATATTACATAAAAACTTTCAAACAATTTGGTAAATTAAAAGTTCTATATTTAAGTCAAAAGTGCTATAATTGTTCTGAAAATGTTGTCCAATATAAAAAAGTATGTATTTGATATTAGATACAATTTTCAAGTTTCTAGTTTCAATACTTTTCGATTTATGACTTAATACCTACAATCTGAACAGTGAAAATCTCGTTTACGGCGGATTTTTACCGGTTTTACCGTTTTTACTCAGTTTTTCGATCGTTATTCTTGATTACTGGAAAATCTATGGAGATTTTGGAAAAATGACCTCTTTAAAGTACCATCTCAGTTCAATTTAAAATCTAAAAAGTTGCTGGACGAAACTTTTGAACAAGGATTTCTATACGAAAAAGTGTTTACAGAAAAAAAAAAAGAAAAAAAAAGAGAAACATCATTGTAAAACCATAAGATCCTTCGCTTCACTCAGAATCTAAAATATATCGTTGACCAACACTAATTATTCCTCCTGACGGATGTGATGTGCTTTATTGATGACGCTCGATATCCAGTGGTGACATCGAACGTTTTTCTTTTTCACGAATTGATATTTAACACTATTTTACCACATTTTTCGTTTTTTAATAAATTATTTTGTTTGATTTCAATTTATTTATTCATAAATCATTTAGTCAAAATTGTATACATTTTGATTGACTGCATTTTTTAAATTATGAATTTTCATTTTTAAAAATGAAAAATTTAAAACTCGTCTAATAAAAACTGAAATTGCACACTTAAAAAGGTTCCCATTTCTAAAATACTTAAATTTAACCACCATTAAAATGTAGATATACTTGGCAGCTACCAAATTTTGTTCCTTTTGCTTTTAGAAATTTTCTATGAATAATGGTCGAAACAATTTTCAGATTCTATGATCAATCAAATTCACATTATCTCCAGACCCAAAGTTCCCGTAGTAGTATTAAATGACACAAATCGAATTTTTACATACTTTTTATTTTTTTGAAATTGAATAGATGAATACAAAATCGTATGTTATATTATTTATATACAATAAGTATTATCAGGGTCTATTTAAAGGCGACGACGTTAGGAATTTATTTACGATTTTTTTGTGTTGTTGTGAAATTATGTATTTTCCAGTACTTGTAAAATCGAACGATTTGAAAAATTGTATTGTGCTTTATTTGAATAGTTATTGTTAAACATGTTTAACGATTTTCAAATGTCTGGTCATTATTCAATATAAAAAAAAAAAAAAAAATGTTACATTTGAAAATATTTTTTAATGCCTTTTCATTCGATATATTTTTGTTTGGCATATAAAACAATGCAATTTCGATCAATATTAGGTAGGTAGACACATAGATGGAAAGTATGAAGGTAGGAAAAAGAGGCGGAAGAGAAGTATTATTTAGGTAAGGTATTTATTATAATTGGAGGGATACAATTATTAGTCTTCCGACAAACGTTAAAAACACAAAGTATAAAATCATAATTTGTTAATGTAACGTCAGATTTTCTGAATGATTCGAAATAAATCATATGAGGTCCTCCTAGTCACGTATAATTTGCGCACGTTCGTTCAGGGGTTGTAAAAAGGCAATGCGTCGTAGTAGATAAATATCCTTAAAGTAGACTCTGAGTGTTATCACCAACATATTATATACCTATTCGAATCTACGATAATGCGGAAAACTAATTATAGTCAATTAAATTACTTAAACTATCAAACCAGTTTGATAAATACACGGGGAAACTTGAAGCCATTATGAAAAAACCCGCTGTAATTATCCAATCAAGTGGCCGGCTACCGCCGCCGGACTTGTGCGCTAGGATAATGATGATTAATTTTAGCTACTGGATGATGCGCTCACACAAAAAAAAAAAAAAACAAAAAAAAAAAACGGTCGAGAAACGTTTTCAAAACAGTTAAATTTGTTAAAAATCATAAAAATATCCACTATTAAAGTTTAGTCGCTCCTCGACGCATGGATTATGTTTTACCCGATTTCCCAGCGAATACGCTTTTGTAAACGTGACATGTCTATTTTGAAATACATTAATTGAATAACGGTCGATTTTTGTTTTCTAGGTAAAGCGTTCGACATCACGTATATCAGACTTTTGTTTTACTCGCCGAGACCTGAGAGTTTCGCGATATATAAGAAAAGTACCGAGGACGGCCAATGGATCCCGTATCAATTCTACAGGTGAGAAAATTCAATAATAATTGGTATATCGATTCTTTATCTTTATTTTTTTGCCTACGATATATTAAATAAATAATATCATACAAACTTATTAACGACGTTGAAATGTATCGTAATATTACCATAAAAACTTAAAATTCAAAAAAATTACAAATGTGCGATGGAAAAAAATCAAATTTTCATTGTATCCCTGCACTCGATTTAATAATATCGCCTCTATCGCTCCGTGATTCACACAAACAGTGGACATTGGATATAGCATAATATACAACAATATTAGAGAGTACGTTATTAAAATAAATTCAAACTAAAATCAATAAACGGATTATATGTGCCGATAATATCCGATCAGTCGGATATCTTTCAAAGTGATGTTTGCGCCTCACGGAGCTATTGAATTGGCTCCTAGACTCAGGTAATCGATATTTTTACCTATTGAATTGGTCCTCAAGATTTATGCAATGAAGTTGGCTCATTTAATATATACATTTATTCATTTTAGAAATCCGTTGGTTGTCGAAATTGTTCAAAATTACAATTCAACTATACATTAAAACAGTTTAAAATACAAATTAGTTTTATCTTATGTATGCGTGGAACAATGAGGAAAAGCATCACATGTAATTTCGATAGCTTTTCAGTCCATTATTAACGATAATATTATGGTGTTCGAGTTTATTTTCTTCTTTTAGATCGTAGTTATGATTAAGATCAGCCGATTCCCATATGACGTTTTTGTTGTCGTGAATTCTTAAACAAGCTTTGTACCCTCGTTCAATACATTTGAATCGTTTTGCATGCAGTTTAGAGAGGTTTATGACAAGTGCTATACTTGAAATTATTTACTATTAAAATCTTCCTATTCGTTACTCATTAAAATTATTTTATTATTATAAGAAGTTTTCCCGCAGTTATCCGACAATGTCTCACTAAAAATATTAAAGTCACGTACTCTATCAATTTATATATTTTGAGAACCGCTTGTTGAAAATGTTGGGGATCGTATTGGGAGTCAATTCAATATTCAACGAGGTACTTTACGTAATATTGGGAGTCAATTCAAAGGTCACCGCATCTCATAAACGAATAAAAATAACGATGACGTCTTCTTTCATGACATGTAAACAAACGAATACTCATATTTTTCGGTTTATATTATTTTTACTTTAAGTTCACTTTCGTATCTCAACGCTTCGTTTCATGTTTGTTTCATATGGTTATTGTCTATAATCATCAATAATTATTGTTTATATAACGGTATTAGATATGACACAAAAGTGAACGCGGTCCGTTTTAAAACAGCCTAGTAGTTATTCCAAGTGCATCGACGATAGTCTGTACTCTTCTTATGAATAAAATATTCTTATTAATAATAATTCTTTTTAATAATATATGAATAAAATTGTAAAATTTTAAATACAATGTATCGTGTATATTAAAATAAAATTTGTTTCATTTTGTTGTAACTATGTTTTCATTATTCGTGTAAAGTTTTTCAGTAGACATTTTATTTATGTTATTTTTTGTTGTTATTATTATTATTATTATTATTTAAATCACACCTTTGCAATGTCAATTGAACAGCAATACGTATTGTTTAAGCTATCTATAGTCACGATCGTAATGAATTTTTAGTATTATTTTTGGGTCTCACCCGTTGAAATAAAATAAATTAATAAATACGCACTTGATAAAAAAAAAAAATTAAAATTAAAAAAAATTAAAAACATACAGTGTACTCTAATCGTCAACACCGTACAGCAATATGTACATTTTTTTAAATTATTTTTTTTTTTTTATCGAAACAGTTGAGTTTAATGACGGAAACCATGCTTTTCATAAAGATAGGAGATTATCGTGAAGGCAATATCCGATGCATAATAGATATTTTGCTGTCGTTGTCGCTGTTGTGTCTCGCGCGTGGAGCGTTTAAAAAAAAAAAAACAAATTATAATGATATGCAGTTATTCACACACCACGACGCGTTCGTTTCGACCCGTTTGAATTGCCTTCGGCCCCGTAGGCACACGAACACAACAAACATTATTATGTTGTACACAATCAATCGTTTTGTTTGTTTTAGTGGGAGTTGTAGAGACACCTACGGCTTGCCAGACTTGAATTACATCCGTCTCGGCGAACAAGAGACCAGGGCGTTTTGTACTTCCGAGTTTTCAGACATTTCGCCGCTGACCGGAGGAAGTGTGCCGTTTTCCACGCTGGAAGGTCGGCCGTCGGCGCAGTATTACGATTCGAAATCGGAATTTTGGGTAAGACGAACCCAACGCAGTGGTAATTCGCTGTGTAAACATTGCTGGGCGCAATACAAATTAATATAATGTACAATAATGAGCTGTAGAGAATAAATTTTAAACACTTTCAGTAAGCCCCGGCCATTTGATTAATCATGCGTTTTTACAGATTATTTATTAGGTTTTTTTTTTTTTTTTTAAATAAATGTTTATGATTTTAATTAAAATCGTGTCAAACTTTTTGTAAAATATCATGTACGTAAGTCAATTACTGATTTTATGTCGGATAGGCAACTAAATATACTCGGATCAGACACGTTTTTTAAAAACTAATATTTAGCCTCTATACTATTTTAAAGTATTACCAAGGTTCACGCGCACAACAATTCAATTAGAATTTTAAATATGTATCGTTGATTTTCGGAATAAATTCGACGGTAATAACTCGTTACTGTAATCTGATTTAATACAAATTTATTCACGATTTCGATATTGGATTTCAATTTTTGCTCGCTAATAAATAATAACGAATAAATTTCACAAAAAAGGCTACGAAATGGGATGTTGGTTATTTTCAAATATTTTATAACTCACGGAATGTGAATGAATAACTTTTTAAATGTTTTTGTTCCATTATACGTATTATAGTAAATAACAACTAAACTTGTTTTATCTGTGCAATTGTCGTATTTCAATTAACAGAGTTATTCGTTTTTAGGATTGGGTTACTGCAACAGACATCCGTATCACTTTAGATCGTTTGAATACGTTTGGTGATGAAGTGTTCGGTGATCCTCAAGTATTAAAGTCATATTTCTATGCGATTGCTGATTTCGCAGTTGGAGCCAGGTAAAACAAAAACATTGCGAACAAATAGCAAATAGTCCGTGCGATTTTTAATTTTAAGTTGATTTGTGTTTGAAATTTTCGTTTAGAAATTATAATTTTCAAACGCGTATGATTTATGATACTTAGAATTCGTAAGTCTCAATTCATGAAAAAAATTATTTAAAAATCGTCAGGTTTAGGGCGCGTATTAGGTCTACCCGGTAGAGAGAATCCTTTTTTTTTTATGGACAATGAAACTATAACTATCGTTAAAGTACGTCAATTGAAAGTCAATAATAAATTAAAATGTATTCTGAATAAAATTTAATATATTCGCAAGTATAAACATTATAATTATGATAATTAAAAACAAATATATACGTTATGTAATTTAATTAATTACTGTATAACATACGTTTTCTAGTAAATATCAGATATATCAGATAGCTTTTCTTGCGATGTTCTTGGATTCTAATATGCATCGAAACATTAAATTATTAATTTAATAGGAGTTTTTATGAAATTTTGATTAGACATTATTACACGCACGATCACCTTCAATAACCGAGGCGTCGATGCAAAACGTGTGACTTCCAAACATACGTTTTGTCGGAAAGAGTAACTTTTCGTCGTGAATAAGACAAATCAGAAGATATATTGTGTGATAATAAAAAAAATAAAAAAATAAAACAAAAAAAACCGATGCAGATTAATAATTAGAAAAAGAAAATAGTTACAGACGAAAATCAATATTCAGTTATTTTTTTTGGATTTCTACATTTCGATTTGTTGCAAAATTAATCATGGAAAATGAATCAATTTCGGAAAAACAAAATTAAAACTTTATACACAATAATAAATTTTATCACAATTTTAGAAATTATTTCGTTTAATAACAAAGGCTCCCTTTTATGTATCCAATCAAACTTTACACTCAGACCTAAAAATGAACACAGTGTTAGAAACCGCTACCAAGTCTTACTCTCGTTACCACAACTTCCTCTTCGACCACCCTAACATCCTAGCTAAAAATTTAACCAACCCAATGCCTGGCAACCCTCCCAATGCCTGGCAACCCTCCCAAAAGATTAAAAAGAAAGTGGTGCCGCGACCTACTTTTATAATTTAATCTTACGACTCTGACCTGGAATGTCACCAGTGGGTGGTTTCTCCTTCATATTTTTCTGGCTGTAATCTAATTGTTAACACTTAAGCTTATTATACATAACTTGTATAGATTGTTTATCTCAATTGAAAAAAAAAAAAAAAAAAAAAAAAAAAAAAACAATTTTAGACGGGATGTATAGTGCGTTTTGACAAAAATCAATCGACGTCCCGGCATTTTCGCATGAGAATTAATGTGTGACTCGATTTTTTACGCAATGGAGAGCACACGTTTTGCATTGAAACACTTCAACTCGAAAGTGGTCGTGGTTATTGTTCACACGTTTAGATAATAATTATCGACTAGTGAAATACATCGTCGTTTTTCTCTGGAGTCGTCTGTTTTGTTTTTCGAGTGACGATAATTAATGATGGCAGATTTTCAAAAAAATCACCTGACTAACAGTTTGTTTTGTCTCCCCCCCACACAGATGCAAGTGCAACGGACACGCCAGCGAATGCGTGAACAGCACCGACATCGACGGCACGACCAGGAGAGTGTGCCGGTGCGAGCACAACACCGCGGGACCCGACTGTAACGAGTGTCAGCCGTTTTTCAACGACGCGCCGTGGAGCAGAGCGACCGCATCGAACGCGCACGAGTGTAAAGGTAATTGCGTGCACGTTCCCCTCGTATAGCTTTACGCTTACAAAACATAATATTATTATCGTCGCGAACGGTTTAGGTATACACGCAGTTGTAAATACGTACCTAATATTCCTTCACGTTTCGTTTCGTGTACGCTTATCGCGGTGTCGTCAGTGGCGGTCTTTGACAAGTTCCAATGGGGAGGGGAGGGGTTGAAACATTTATCACACACTAATTGAAGGGTAACAAGTCAAAACGTGTTATTGCCGAAAACGTCATATTTCAGAAAACACATTTTTAAAATAATACGAAAAATCTATTTTTTAAATCAAATTCAAATTAATATTCATTATGAATAGTTTTTTTTTAAAAAATATTTATCTTTGAGTTTGATGTAAAACGTACTATTTCCGGAAATAATACATTTTGAAAAACTTTAAGGTCGGAAATACCACGTTTTGAAAAAACTCCTTAAAATAAAAATGAACATGAAAAAAAAAATAAAGACAAAAATGAATTATTTGATTGTTTTACCACATGAATCAATATCTATCTCGATTTTGTCAATTTTGGCAATAACACGTTTTGACTTGTTACCCTTCAAATACGGTTTTTGAAATTTTATCGATTTTACCCGGTTTTTCCTCACACCTGGAAAAACTATTGAGAAGACGGGAATGATGAACCCTAATCTTCATGTGATTTACGATCTATAGATTTATTGGATGAATCTTTTGGATAAAATCAAGTGTATCGAACAGTGTCTCTAGAAAAAAAAATTAAGTATCATTGTAAAACCAATAAATCATTCACTTCACTCAGAATTTAAAATCGTTAATTCGTTAGTTTTTGTTTTTTAGTACTCTGCATTGGTTTGGTACCAATTGTTGTCAATAAAAATGTCAATGATTGAATTTTTATTTGACTAAACGTACCTTATGTTTCAGCGTACAATGATAATAAGTCAATTTTGTATTGTTTATTATACTTTTTTGAGCTTTTTTCATATACCAATCGTAACACGTTTCGACACTTGTACTCAGTATTTCAATACTAATCAAGTACGTTCGGCCTAATATTCTTAAATTTCTAAAACAAACACACCAAGCGGCTATAGTACGCACTCAGCGAGTAACACCTGGCCGCTAGAAGTATTTTGTCTGACCACCGGAAATTTCGCTTGATTATACATTTCAGCATTATCATCAACAACAAATTATTTTAATACGATTGTAACTTTGATTTTGCAACTTTAATTTATTTATTTTTAAAAAGGTCCTGCCCAACAATGTACAATCGGTACGCAGTGCTCGTATATAATTATCGAACGTGACCCGGCATTCGAAAATGGGCACACCTTCTCTAATATGTCCTTTTATAGGTATAACGATTTTTTTTTTTTTTTTTACGAATCCTCTGTAGAACAAAATATTGTCAGATGCTTTTTATCCCCGTTTGTCGAGTGTCTATATACCTATGCGGCGTACACATTCAGTTAACATAATATGTAAAAACATCAAATCCGGTCTTTACGTCTGAAATAAGTGTAATTTATGTATGCAATCTAAACAATAACAACGTTGATAGATGTACTCTCGGGATTCGTGTGTGACGAAGGCGTGACAAAGATTGCTGTCTCTCGTCGACATGCCGGTGTACATGACACACACACACACACACACACACACACACACACACACACACACACACACACACACACACACACACACACACACAAAGAATAATAAACTGCTTTTTGCTGATGAACTGCTTTTAGTCGTGAATAATATGTTCCTTAAAAAAAGAAAGGAAAAATAAATAAAAACTTGAGACACGGACACCAGTCATTCTTGTGACTAACATCACACTATCGCGGCATTATCACGTACGCGATATTGTAAGCTTTTTTTATCTTTATGAGCATAAATTATGTATAATTATCAAATCAAATGTACAAATCACCGTGAAACTTCTAGAAAATTATTTAAAAAACAAAAAATAAAAGAATCACATCGTTTTGTTTTATTTTTCATAAATTCTCCACGGTAAACGTTCTCTCGTTTTTAATTGCATTACTTGTATCAAACAATGTTTTTTTTTTTTTTTTTTTTACACACGACGAGAGGTTTTACAGAACTAAATACTAGTCAATAGTTTGAAAACGACACGAGAATGTGCACCAAAATATGCGAAGTTTAGCAATCAAACATCATGGGTTTTCGATGAAACGTCGGTTTATATTAATGAATGATTTTAAATTTTTTTAAGTTTTTTTTTGCATTTATCAATTACGCGCTAAACAATCTTTATCGCTTATCATACCTTTTTTTTTTTACTACTTTTGTACTTTTATATGTGTAATGTTTATGATGGATGCTGCAAAACATGAAGTGCAATTAATAATTCTACTTAAATTTTTTAAATAATCGTTATAAATTCTAGAATACGTCACTTCATCGAAAACTCGTTGTGACTTGATATTCAGTCGGGGGCTTGGGTAGTGTTTGCGTTTTTTTTTCAACTTCCCATATGGTCGTATACTTTTATTAACGACACGTCCACGCGGAGTGGCGTGACATAAATCACGAAAATAAAATTATCGATATTCACGAGCTGCGGTTAGGTTATTTCGCTCGAGACCCTCCCTCCCCTACTCTGCAGTCGAATAATTTCTCACGCGGAATTTATTGAAATCAATCGAATATTCCGTCTAAGCAAGGCGTTGATTCGGTTTCATCGAATACGGTATTGATCGAATATATGACCGTTGTCGGCCGGACCGAGTTACACGTCCACCGCGCACTGTTGAAGTAGACGCCACTTGTGGATCGGATATTGTTATCCATGCGATTGGTCTGTCGACAGCAGTGAATACGAGAACCCGGTCGTACGTTTTAAAAGATTTTCGCATCGGCGGCCAGCGTCGCGTATTTTCGAGGAGAATAAAAAAAAAAGAAAAAGAAAAAGAAAAGAAAACCACGAGTTTCGGCGACGGATGAAAACACCGACTCTTACGTCACGATGATAACAATAATAATAATAAGAGGGACGATAACCGATGCACGTGCTGCTGAGAAATAGTGAAAATACGCCGGACATCCTTGGTCAATGCTGTTCGTCAGCGCCGTTGTCGCAGTCTGCGCCGCCGCTAAATCGTCGTCCGTAACCCCGTTATGTTATGCGTGCGTCCGTGCTTACGCGCGATGGTGGCAGGCGGGAAGAATTTAGTGTAAGAAAAAAAGGACGGGAAAAAGAAAAAAGA
This sequence comes from Therioaphis trifolii, assembly GCA_027580255.1. Lineage (NCBI taxonomy): Eukaryota > Metazoa > Arthropoda > Insecta > Hemiptera > Aphididae > Therioaphis > Therioaphis trifolii. The sequence goes on from CM050404.1 coordinate 129,532,847, forward strand.
CGAAGAAGAAGAAGAAAAAAAAACGGCAAACAGGTCTAAATGAAAACGGTACGAAAACAGACACGGTGGAATTAAAAGAGACTAGTTGCCGAATATGGTGCAACCGCAATGGTTTCTCGGAACGACAGCGAAGCTCTGCGCGCTCGCGTGTGTGTGCGTGTGTGCGTCAGTGTATTTGTTTATGCGTGTGTGTGTGTGCACTCGTACGTTAACGCTCGTACGCGTTCATCACGGCGACAGACATACCATCGCGTACGGGACCTGACTGGAGAGAAGTGGGAACTTCGACAGAAATTTGTCCTTCAAGGTCCTGGACGACACTCGTCCGGCACGATACGTCAGGCGTTAAAGTCTCTCCGACACGAGTCGTACACAACACGAGCGCGCGTTGTATAATATACGGTGTTGTGGCGTTGTCGTAGCGTCGTGAGGTCACACCGTTGAGACCTTTTCGGTTCGGTCGAGAGTAGGAGACTCGAGCGAGACTTCGTGCGCGCGCGCGGTCTATGAAAACACTTGATTTCTATAGTTTTACTGGAAAAAAAAAAAAAAATTTGGTTCTATGACGATCGAAAATCCAATGGACGATAGTCAGGGCCGGCCCAAGGTATTTTGACGCCCCGGGCTATTTTTTGAAAGGCGCTTTTAAACGATTATCTATAATACATTTAATACTTTTTATACTTCGGTATACCCACACATTTTGTTTAAAATTCTTATGTTTATGGATAAATAAACATATTTGGATACAATTTATTATTATTATTTATAATCAATATGTGTTAAAATTATTTCTTTAATCGTATACAATATAATAAATATTAATAATAATACATTTTTTTTTTAAATATACATTTTTTTCTAGATTTTAAATCAGCAAAATGTTGTATTGCTTCGTTTAGATCTAATTTAGCAACTATATCATTTTCTATAATACTGATTAATGAGACGTTCTTCTGCCATTGTTTTATCTTAAGTACGTATAAATTAAATAACAGAATATTATGTCATGGATGGTTTGGCCATTTAGATGTATTATTGTAAATTTGAATATTACACTAAAATTTATAAAATATTCGTATATAAAAAGCGCCCCTATAAAAGTAGCGCCCCGGGCAACCGCCCGGTTCGCCCGTACCTTGGGCCGGCACTGACGGTAGTTAATCGTTACCTCGGCAAATCGATTTTCCAATCGGCAATATTATTATTAGTCGTTACTTTAACACAAAGCGTATTGATATTCGTAAAACTATTTTTTATCCTCCGAAATGGAATTTCGATAAAATCCTAAACTCGATACACATCGATCGTATACGCGGACGATGGAAAAAACGGTATATTCATAAACTGTTTTCCGAGAAAAATATCCGAGAAAAATGCACTGTGTTTTCTTTGGTAAGAAGGAAAGTCTGTTACCGGGAATTTTATGGTTTATCGTTTGTTTTCTACACGCATTGTGCTTGTCATATTTATCACGAGACCTACTAAAATATGTTCTTTTGATCTACATAAACTGTAAACGATGTTATGCCGATAACGCCATAAAAGGTTTGGTCGGTACCGATGCAGTGCGATCGCCGACGGAAATATCGAAGCGGATCCTATGCGCGTTCGGTCGACATGTAGGAAACACGACTGAGATAATAATATTATGTCGTTGCATGCAAAGTACATAGATAAGCGTATCGGTATGCGTCGTTTATTCCGTGGCTTCCCGGCCTTATCTCGGTACTGTTAGACGAACGTCACGCCGATAAAGTGCGTGTTTATTTATTTTTGATTCGAGCAAATGGTTAGTATAAAAGCTTTTTGAATAATTTCTTTAAAACGCGTCCGTAGTAATTTATCGACTATTTCGCATTATTTACGAACGAGTATCACAGCTAGTATTTGGAATACGTCCAAAAACTCCTGAAAGAGAGATATTGTATACGTACGAACGTACTGACATTTTTTCTGTTCTAATCCTTACACCTGTGTTTTATTTCGCGTTTATAAAACTATCGGGTGTGTGTGTGTGTGTGTGTTTAAAAACCTCAGGCCAACAGTCGGGTGCGTGTGCGCGCGTGCGTACAAACGGTGACTTACGGAAGTAATAAAATCAGTTTTTGAGAATAATTTATAGTTATCATACGTCGACATGGTGTCCGTTTACTATCTGCATTCTTTCATGACACTACATATATATATAATATAATATATTAAATTAAATATTCCCATATGGAAAACGTATCGATTGCACATTTAGGGTCCCCGTGGGTTATCACGACGTTTACCGTAAAGTGTATATTTAGTGTTTTTATTGCCCAATTTATTATACTCGTGTTCGGCACGAATAAAAAATGTAAGTTCAAAAGTAATATCTCGTAAACGCCGTACCGTACTCCGCGGTCGGCGTGTTTAGAATTCTTAAATCTCAAAGTTTTTCTTCGTGATTGCTGTAAAACCGATTCGAACGCGTATAGTTTGTTATTTTGAGCGACTAAACGTGTATAAACATAAACGTAAAACACGCCCATTTTTTTTTTTTTTTATTATGAACTATCGTCGATCGATATTTATCGTAATAACCAAAAATTTCACTCTATTATACGATCAATTGCATATAATTATATAACTATTTGGTAAATCATACACGTAGGTATGTACTTTATACATATACTACTTGTGTTATACACTACTCGTGTGCTCGGTCGGTTAAAAATAATGACTATTAGGCGATGTGCACGATAGAATGGTACTCGACGAGCACGGATTACAACCAGAGTTCCAGAGTAAACCACGTTTGTAATTACTTCACATACGATCTTGTCATGTCATCGTAAATCAATCAGCGTCTAAATCTATTGAAAACGTTAGCTTTATTTAATTATCACTGGAATCGACGAACAAATATTCTTATCCCAGGCATCTTACGCATGAAAAGTTAATTATTATTATTTTTCTTTTTTTCTTTTCACGTGCATACGTTTGATTTTTTTCTTTTTCGTTTCAAATAAATTCGTATGAAAGACAATTTTTATTTTTTTTTCATACGAACCACGTCAAAATAATACGTTTTCGACTGTTTTTTCTTTCGAATTAGTTTTCAAATCAGTAACTAAGACGTGCTGTGTATGTTTAGAGAAAACGAAAGAACTTGACGTAGGAATTCATATTAAATGTACGGTTTCCTGCAGGTACACGCACGGATCTGTTGACCACACGATTCGTCGGCATGTGCTCATTACACGTCTATCGCGCACCCGGGATAAATAATATAATAATTAGAACTCCGCCGCACCTGCTGTCGTGCAGCTCCCGAAATGCGCCGTGATTTCGTTTTTTGTTGTGTTTACGGACAGTTGTACACGTGTAGTACCTACTAATAACACGCGGGCGCGTTCAAACGGGTTTCGGTTTTCCGGGATTGAAATGCGGACGTCGTGCGACGGTATTTTAGAAATTTGATTCCGATCCGTTTCCAAAACGTGAAAACGCCACCGGAGCGCACCGTAACACATCGCACGCGTTTCGTAATATAAAATTACGGGGCGTTGCGGCGTGCACGTAAGATCAGTGTTAGGAAACATCTAGATAAATTTATCTAGATAAGTTATCTAGATAACAATTATTTATCTTATTTAGATAAATTTATTTTCAGTTATCTTTATCTTTATATAGATAAAATTTTAGTTATCTATGAGTACCTATCTAGAACGGTAATTTATTTAAATGGCCTGAAAAAAAAAGGAAATTTAAAATATATTATTTTATTAATTTTTATTTTTTTTTTAAATTAATCGAAAAGATTACTGAGAAAAACTCGTGTGGAGGCCCAGGAAAGGAAATTAAAATATGTACTATCATGAAAGTGAAGTAGCCATACGCAACAATTTGTTAAAAAATGCTGAAATGTATTATTTTTTAATTTTAAGTCAGAGAATGATTTGTCATCTTTTATGAAGTTTATTTAAAAAAGTACATGTATTTTTAAATGTTTTAAATAATTTTTTTTAAATTTTTGTACCTTATACCTGTAGGATGTAGATCCTGAATATTTTCAAAATTAAACATAAAATTATCAGAAATTTGTCTAGATAAAAATGTACTAATTTTTATCTTTATCTAGATAAAATTTATTATAATTGTCTTTATCTGTATCTAGATAAAAATGTTTATAATCATCTTTATCTTTATCTAGATAAATTATTAGTTATTATCTATTCCCAACACTGCGTACGATGGTGACTTGTGCAGATTTAAACGAGTTGAGAATACAGATCGAAGTGACTTTTAGCTTCGAATTCGACTTGGGTTTTTCTGTTCCAACTCGACGAGTTGAAAAAATTACCGAACCCTTATGCGCGTGCAGACGTGCGTCCGATAGACGCATAACAATATAGTTAAGAATTCCGTCGCGGCTGTTATCGTGCGGTTTCCGAAACGCGCCGTGACTTTCTTCTCGTCTCGTTTACGGACAAATGTGCGCAGATGGTTCAAACGGGTTTTGGTTTTCCGGGTTCGAAACGCGTACCTCGTGCCATGGTATTTTTTGTTTTGTTTTTTTTTAATTTTTGTTTTTTTCATTTCAATTCGATTCCAAAACGTAAAAACGCCACCGGAGCGCAACTGTGCACCACACAGGATATATAATAATATTAGTAATAATAATAGTTATAATAATAATAGTAAAATTAATAAAAAGACAAGTGGCATTCGGAGACTGCCGCGGTAAAGCTATTGCTTATGAAATAAATAAGAAGTCGATATAATTTTAAATTTTTTTATTATTCTAGTTATTCAGGAATTTGTATCATAGAAACGATAGGCCTATGATAACTAAAATATGAAACATACGTTTTTTTTTCTCATAAAATGAGTTTGTTTTGTTGGTATGACAATACGGTTCGCCGCGCGGTAGACAGAGAGGGGTATTACGGGATTCCACAGGTAGTGGTCACGCTTTTTCGTTACGTAAAATTTTTTTTCAGTCACTACACCAGACTTGCGATAAAAGCTATGCAATAGCTTAATTATAATAATAATAATAATAGTAATAATAATAATAATAATAATAATAATAATAATAATAACGACAGCGTACACGTACAATCGAACGTCTAAAGATTTATTTTTAAACGCATTGTGCCCTTCGTGGCGACGGTGGCGGCGGCGGTAGCGCGAGTGGAGACTCCGCTGCGACCATCGGCGTACGTACGCACGTATATATATATTCCGTATTTGGAGAAACGGCTTGTCAGAGAAGTGCTGTCGATAAGCGCGTTTCGGTATTGAAAAAGAAAGAATCGTACACGCCAGCGCTTTCTCGATTATTCATCTCCGGGACGCACCATTGTGAAGCGGGTTTTAATTAGCGTCGACCGTATAATATACGCACGAGTGTATAATAACAATATGGCGTGATTTGTTTTTTTTCCTCCAAAATCCGAATCAGTAAACGTCGCATGTAAAACGCGCGTGTTCCGTTTTGGTTTTGGTTTTTTCTGCAAGTCAGTATAATCTCCGATCGGAGGCATCGTCGCGCGCGAACAATTTTTTCCGGTGACTTGCAAAAAAAAAAAAACAAAAAACCAAAAAACCACCGTCGTCTTCAGCGCGCTCCTAACCTATCGACGTATGCGATTTGTGTGTTGACGACGAGTGGGGTCGCGCCCGTTTTTCGGTACGGTTTTTCGAATGAGATTATCGACAACGTCCCGCGGATCTACGCCGATTAAACGCGGCGCACGGCGGCGACTGTAAATCACGAAAAACGTAACGACATCGTGCGCTAGTATCATACGCTCACGTGCGCGCCCGCGTCACGACATTCCTACAGCCTATTTAACGTCCGTGCGACTTCTGGTATTGAACGTCGATAAAATATTTTGACGGTTGTTCCGGTGTAAACGGTACGGCGGCGGCGTGTCAATACCGGTAGGACGACGACGCCGAGCTGCAGCAGCTGCAGCACCGTACTTACGCGCCGATCACGTGGGTGTAAATTATGTTTCTCCAAACGCCGGAGCGTAAGCGTGTACGGGTACCTATACCCGGACGTATGTAAAATATTGTATATACACGTATTATAAAGGTGTTACTTTTAATAACTTTTTTTTTTTATATTCGATTTATTTACAACGGGAAACGTTTTTTTGACGCACGCCAATGTCTGCGAGTTAAATTGTTTATTTATTTCTTTTTTACTTCTTCTTAATCTACGACCGGCCGTTCCCTTTGACGTTTCGATTATAGACGGCGTATGAATGGTCATCGAGTTCAGTAATAACGATAATTACTACGTCGACGACAACGACAATAATTACAAAATTGAACCATATAGATGTTCAAAAACGAAGATAATTCATCTAGGTATATTACGATCTTTGTCGATCACTATCAGTAAGATAATGAAATCTTATTCGATCTATGACAGCGAATTAAACAAACTATGCGTTTGTGCACTTCAAACGAGTTACGGGTTGTAATAATACGTATAATATACGTAAATCACATCTAAAAACAAAACATATAAAAAAAAAAAAAAAAATGCAACAGTGCAAATCGTTGAAGTCATTGACTTTGCACTCTAAACTTCGAAAATTAATTTGTTGATACCGATTCGTAGGTGTAATGGTAACCGATAGAAAGGACCGTGAAATTGGGAACCATTGATTAATTACCTAAATCTCAGAAACATTATCTATTAGGTTAAAAATATGAAGTTGGCGTCTTATCCGTCCTTAATTATTTACGACTAATACGAGATAACTTTGAATTCGTTTTGTTTTGAGTATAAAAACGTTTTTTTTTCGTTTCGTTTGAAAAAACAAATTTCTTTGTGACACGTTGTATAATGCGGGCAAATAAAAAAAATAAATAAATCCGTAGACTTCGTCGCTTTTACTTCGATCTACAGTATTATCGGTAAAAACAAAATAAAAGTTAGGACGTCGGATCGAAAATCATATCAATACAAACAGTATAATAATATTATTATTGCTACGTGTCGTGAGAAAAATAACGATATAAACGCGTGTCGCGTGTGTATACGTAATATCGCGTAAACGCATGGACACCGTGGCATTGTCTGCAGATCGCAAACGCGAAAAACGATGCGACTTGATTATTAACGCCGTAATGTGACACAATACGTACCAACAACGACTACTACAACAACAATAACGCCGAACGGCCGCCGTTGTCGTAGGTTATGATCGTCACGCGCGGTGCGAACGCTATCGCGACGATTTAATGACACGGTGTTGTATATTATATAAATCATCGATCGTTTTGAGCCGGCTGAATTTCCGTCTGTACGTCTCACGTGGCGGCCGTGTACCTGCAGCGCACGCGGTTCACGAGAGAGAGGACGTCCGAAGGGTGTTCGAGTGCGCGCCGTTTTCGAAAGTATCCCTCGACGCATAGGCGTGTGTTTGAGTGTGTTTGTGTGTGTGTGTGTGTGTGTGTGTGTGTGTGTGTGTGTGTGTGTGCGTGTGCACAGAGGTATACGCCGAGAGGCCACTTCCACCACCGACACCATGCCGACTACCTGTTGCCGCCACACGTAGACGACGACCAGTCTTCGCGTCCACGGGCCAGCGGCAGCTCGTGCAGTGTCTCATCAGTGTAATATCGCGTCTCTTGTTCGCAGTATCGCGGATCTACGCTCGACGCGTACGATAATAATAATAATAATAATAATTTTAATAGTTATAATAATAAAAATACTAATAATAATAATTAATATTAAAAATAATTATCGATCGACATTGTGCGGCGTGCGTGAATGCGGTGTGTTCGTGCGCGGGGGCGTGTGTGAACGGACTTTTTAAATCGTTTTTATACGCTAATCGCATTTTTCGCGTACTCGACCATGGCGTGCGCGTCGACCTGTGGGTTTATATCGAAATAAACACACGGTTATCACCAGCGAGGAGATCACACCGACAGAGCTTTTGACCATACGATTTACTACGATTGGACGTCTCGCCGGGCCGTCGTCGAGTGTTCGATAGAATCGACGATGTAACGAAATCGGACGATGCGTTATGATGGAACTTTCTACGTTTTGCCTGTTGATTTTCGCACTGGTCCCCCATTGTCAGCTCACGGAATGGGACGGATTCACGCCGTGGTTCACCGGTTCTGGTAAATATCCGTGTGTCGTATTGTTTTTTAACCGACCAATCGCCGTGTCTCGCGAAGAGAAATTCTTCTTTCCGTCGGTTTCGACGACAAACGGTCGTTCGCTGTACACTACGGTGTGGGTTTTACAGTTAAAATCCGTTTTTCATACAATAATAGCGGATAATTACGTTGCTACTTGTTTGAAACAAACGCCGCGTCAGTTTAAAAATGTTTTTTTTTTCTGGCGAATCGTACAGAGATCACATAGGATCGTATAGATCATACAGTCTATATTGTATAGTGTGTAATAAAACGCTATGTTGAATTAGGATATTTTTACAGCGATCGACAAATCGTCAAAGTGTATTTTACATGTCACATGACATGTTTATGACGATCGCGTGTTTTCGTTTCGTTACCGATACGACAAAAAAAAAAGAATCAAAATTGAACAAAAAAAAAAAAACGATTCCAAAAGAAAACCGACGTTAATGTAAACCGGGAGACGGTAAAAAAAAAAAAAAGGAAAAAAAAAATACCGCTGTCCAAACACAATGATTGAGTTATTTTAAAAGGCGCGCGCGTCAGACACTACACTATATTATATCTCTGGCAGGTGTGAAAAAAATGTTTTAGTGATTTTTTTTTTTTCATTTTTCATTTTGTTTTTTTTTTTTTTTTTTACTCCGTCCTCGCCAACCGAAGACGACGGTGGCCATTAAACGCGATGATTTTTGTGTTATGTAACACAAAACGAATCATTACTCGCGGTCGGACATCGACGATCGACTGCGATGCCCCGAAACGGAATCGGACACGCGATGATTTGTGCGTGTTACCCCGCAGCGGTCGGTTAGGTCAGGCCCGCGAGTTTATCGTCGTCGTCGTCGTGGATCGTACGGCGCGTGATCTCCTCTCTCGCGGACGGCGCGCGTAATAACTTGACAGCCGTACGCACCCGGAGCGTTACGGAGGTATGCGTTGGTAAGTGACTGGTAACGACCGGAACGTCCCCTAGACGCGTCCGGCGGCCGTAATGAATTCCTCGCGCCGCTACCTGTGTCTAATGGGACTGTCACTGGCGGTCCGCGCGCGTGCGGCACACGGAGCTTTGTTTCTCCCGGGCGGCGGCAGCTAGCTAGCCGCTAATTAGCCCGGGCGGCGCGGAGAAAACGAAAATAAATAAAAACAAAACCGACGGGTGGGGAGAGGGAGGGGGAGGGGAGAAACGATATTATCCAAAAAGGACTACGCGTCTCGTCAAGTAGTGTGTGAGTGCATTAGACAGGTATGTACCCGCACACACACACACACACATACACACACACACACACACGCACATACATTATGTTATTTACCACCGACGTGTTGCTCTCGATGAGATGCCGCCTCCGTCACTAATCCGTTCGGTCCCGCATAAATTATGACGACCCGTGAGGTGTGTCCTTTTAAAGACCTTCGAAAAAAAAAAAAAAAAAAAACAAACCCCGACTCCGCTCGAAATCGTCTCGCGTGTTCTCCACACGTCCGTCTCTGTTATCAGACCATATACATACGACGCGGTATGTATAATATTATTGTGCGCGCACACTTTGGTGTGATTGATGCGTTTTTCTCGTGAATGGAAACGTAATTAAAAAATATATATATATATATATGTGTGCGTGTAAGCTCTTGTACGAGAATGAGACTTGTGCGCCGAGAGACACGGCACAATTATATTATAATATACGAAGCCTACAAGTATAACTGCTGACGCGCGTATTACAAATTAACCGTAATCAGTAATGTCATCGTGGAGGCGATTAGTCGCGACGGTTTGTGCGTACGCACAGCACTGTAATGTATAATACGTTATATTATTATTATTATTATTATTATTGTGATGTACATTGTTGCGCCGTGAGTGTACTGGGTTTTTTTTTTTTTTTTAAACAATTACACGGGTGTCGGACGAAACTGATTTTGACAAGCGTTCGTCCCCGCGATGATTTATCGTATCACCATCGTATATTGATGTTTTCGTCGGCCGTCGTGATCAGTGCCGCACCGTGCTGGCAGACGCGTCGAGATACTCACTTGTTTTTGTATTTTTTCATTTTTTTTTTTTTTTTTAAACGCGAACATTTAGCGCGCCCGAATCTCTTCTCGCGACGTATTATGGCTCTGCGCGGCACTCCGCAGACATGTTATTTATCGTGTTTGAAAACGCGTATTTATACACGCCGTTGTTATAATAACCCGACCGTTATTATTATACTTATTATTGTGTTGGCAACGGCGACGGAGGGGGCGGAGGAGATTCATTGTCGAAGTAATACGCCGCGCTGTAGACGCGCTCCTCCACCCGATCGTAAATCAATTGTTTATATCCGAGGGTATTTTTTTTTTTTCATTATTATTATTTTTTATAATATATACGTATAGGCCTGACCGGTTCTTATCTACGACCGGGGCACCGCTGCACAGTATTTATTAAACGCGCGTAAGGGAAGGGAATAACGACGGTAATTAGGCACCGGCGTACGTTTATAAACGTTCGCCTCGGGTACGAAGACGAAAATTATGTAAATTTCGTCGAGACTCCACCGTTGCGGCGCGATCGTTTCCCTGAAAATGCCGGCCAACGTACATAATAATTGTACTCAGCGGGTAGTGGCGCCACGCGTATATATATAATATATATACACACACGTATTTTATGTATACACGAGTACAATACGTCTATATACGCAACATATATGTGTGTATACATACATATATATATATATATATATATATATATATATATATATATATATATATATATATATATATATATATATTTATATTTATATTTATTTATAATCTCCGAAAAGATTTACCGAAGAAATCGACAATTTAACTACCTCCCACGCGTGCACATTTTAATGACCAACCCACCACCCACATTTTTCCATTGTTACTTATCAGCTGCGCCCGAGGCGAAACCCGTAATTTTCGGCACCACCGCGCGCGGTTTACTTAAAACGAAAATAATTCGGACATTTTTTCGTCCAAACTATCGTTTAGTGACTTCGTGGAGCTCTTCAACTCGTCACTCGTTCACGGTATTCGATAAATTGCAATTTCGGTCGAACGTTTAAAGAAAATTTATAAAATATGTATCGAAACAACAATACACCGATTTACGAAGTAAACGTATTATAATGTATAAATACATATTGCACGTCAGTGGGAGGCGACCGAAGTACTAAACAATATCATCTTCGTAATATTATAGTCGGCATATCGTTTTATCAGCTAAAGAACAATACAATCGTATGCGTAAAGAACGAAATGGCTGGAAACTTACTGAACTGTCATCGATATTTTCTGAGGGAAGTGTTCTGGGAATAAACATAAACGTACGTTCGTCCGACACCTTTTCAATGATGACTTGTTTTAGACTACGTGACCGTGTGTTGAACTGTTGGCTCAAGTGAGAATCACATAATATATTGAACATAAAAATTATTATTATTATATTACGGTTAATATCTTGTGGTTTTAAGCTCGGAGACTTAAACGCACATGACGGACAACGCACAATGGATTTTTTTCGGAGCACTTAAACGTCTCTTCCTCGGGCGTTTAAAACAATCGATCGTTAATTACATCGTTACGAGTTTATTTTTCTTTCTCCCTTATAAAATACTCCTATACCTACATTATTATTATTATTATTATAAATCAAGTCTTTTATTCCTATACACTTCTACTGAATGATGTATATATATATATATATATATATATATATATATGTATACATTATACACACACATAGGTATGTGCACCATTAACAGTACATAATGTGTCGGTATCAATGGCTGCAGCTGTAAGTAGCAGAAAATAAAACGGCAATTAAAGTTGACCTTATATGAGATTAAGACAATTAAGGGTCTTTTGTTCTTGCCGCGACTAATAAGAAGATAAATATGTCAAAATAACGGGCACATTTCGATCGAGATCAAATTTTTAATCGTTTAAAAACTCGAAAATACCTTACAAATTACGTACGACTCATACATATATGAGTTATAAAACCGAAAGTAAATATAGTTATTTGTAATCTGAAATAAAATCACGGTGTAGAAAGTATACACGTCTACAGTTTTACATGCTCAAATGATTTTAGAATTTATTCATGTCCCTTACCGTATATAATATAATATACATATATGCATGTGTATTGTATTGTACTGTTATATTAACATATTACACGTTGTACCAAGGTATTTGTACATTATATTGCACAAAATAATTTACTATAATACTAGTATTTAAATGAGTTCCATTTACGTATATATTTGGCGATAAACGTATTCTACCCCAATATGGTTAGTCGTTACGTTGTATAAGTGAAACAACTTATGAAACTTTCATGGTTTATCTAAACGGTATGAATGATAATACAGTACAAAATATACCATTTACTTTTGAAACCGCGAAAGTATAAAACATTTATATTTATATTTCAATTTAAGCGATTAAAAATATTACTCGAGGTATATTATCATAAAAATATCATATTTTACTAACGTTATGCTCGTCGTGATTAGGTTAGGTTAGGTTTCGTTTTTGCGTTATGATCATATCGAAGATTTATTATACGTAAAATTCAGGTACAATATAATTAAATTACGTGCGTAAATTATTTGTATCATTCTGATTACAGTTTCAACGATTGCGTTTCGCATATTATGAGGTTCGATAAAATACATTAGCATGGTTTCGAAGCTTAATTATTTTAGTTCGTTTTTCACTTTGATTTTAAAAAGTGCTCGTAAAACTACGCGCATAACTAATTAAAAAACAAAACTGAGCTGAAAATTATACAGCGTGGTCGTCATAAATTTAAGAATTATTGTCAGATAATTTATACGCATAAATTACCCACATAACGTTGTACACGTCTGATGTTACGTTGCACGCGAATTCGTTATTTCGCATTTAGCCTTAGGCCAACTCCATCAATCTTTATTCGAACCATTTCCCATTGAACTACATGCGTGCGGCTACAAATTTGCGGTTCTGTTAATGTACACGAATATTTCCAACACTCGGTTTATTGTATGTCTACGGAGTTTTTTCAAATAGTATTTTCCGCAGCATCGAAAACAAGCGACGATTAATACGGTTTTCCCATAGTACATTCGATTACTGAAAGATAAATGTTTTATTTTATTGTTTTGTCGAATTAGGAATCATAAAATCACGTAGTTTATGGCTACTACGTTTCACGACTGTTGTTGTTATATCAGAAAACCTGAAATGCCTTTTTCGAGACGTTGCGAATAGCATCCATACTCAACTGGAACAATTAATGACAAGCGTGGACGGTACGGCCGACGCCAAATTCGCTCAGAAAAACTCTACTCGTAACATAGTGATTGATAACGTAGAAAACTCATTCGTTTGATGCGATGAACCGTGATGTCCTCTTGACATCGACACGCGTGACGTCTAAGTACGCTATTTTAATAGCACGTAAAATTGTCATATTTTGCGTTTGACACGGGAAAGAAACATCGATCGAACTTACTTTGATAAACAATTTTTATTTACGTTCGCTTGGGCGTATTGTTTCTCGAGTATTTTACCGTTTTACATTGAAAAATCATAGTATTTAAGCGATTAAACCCATACTGGTGATTCGCCGGGTCGAGTAATTTTACGTAATTATTTCGCGGGAAATGGTTTGCGAAAATCGATCGAATAAAGAGACTGTGGTTTTTTTATTCGACGTCCGCTGCAGTCTTTAGTTAATTTATTGTATGCAACAAATTGTATGCATTCAAAAACATGTTGTGTTAATTTTTTCCCTCGGATTTTTTCAAATGCCCTCTGGCCTATACGATTCCTCTGAAATACGTCTCATCATTATAATGACGAATCGTCATTGTTATTGGTTTCTGTTAAAAAAAAAAAATTAAGTGTTTATGCCCGTCGTCTCCATCCGTCTGTGCATTGTTAATGTACAGTTATCAGAGATACCTATCAATTCTAATTGTAAAAATATCAAAATACGAGAAAGATTAACAGAGTTATTTGATTTTTATAATCAGAGAGATTTAATAATTATAGAGAGGTGGGAAAAAATCGTTTCATCGCAACATTCGTTTCGTATTACATTCTTTTTTTTTTTTTTTAAGAAATTTACAATCTGTTCTTAACTAGAACAATAAGCAAATGTGCACAGAGTATTTACATATGAATTTGTTGAGGGAAGAAGCCACCCATTAGTGACCCTACCTATTTTGAGTTCTTGAGTTTAAGTTAAGCTAATTTTAAATTTGAGATAGAAGGTCCTGATACCATCTTCGCTTAATCCGTCTGGGTGGATTACCTGGAATGGACAAGGTAGATATTTTTTTTTATTAGAGGATTAGAATGAAGAGGTAGTTTGGTTTTGCTTCATCAAGTACTGTTGCTATACTTAGATTAATGTGGAATGTAAGATTGTAAACAAAGGTATGGGCATTTGTGATTTTTCTTAGGGAGATGTTTTGAAAAGCTTGAATTTTTTGTATAATTCATTTTTTCGCACTACCCCAGAGCTGGAGCTCATAGGTCCACATGGGTTTTAGAAGAGCTTTATATTATATTAATTTGATATTTAGGTTGGTGTTTGTATTTCTGTGTAGCAATGAGCTTAGTGTGCGTAAGCGATTGTTTAATTGAACCTTTTTGATTTTATGTTTGGGGCCCATGTTAGTTGACGGTCTAAAAGAAGTCATAGATATTTTACTGTTTGGGAAGGGAGAATTTGGATTCCATAAAGTTTAACGTTTGGACATGGAACCTTTTTTTAGAGTAAATGTAGTGTGAAAGGATTTATCTTGATTTACATTCAACCGCGCAATATGATCAAAACACATTTTGATCATTGACTTTACGCACTGTATTTATTTGCTTTTTTTACGTACATTCCGACCTAAGGACGAAATTGGTTTTAACCGTCGGAAATACGTTTAGAAACCGTGGAAATCGGGCCGCGCGGACTTTCCTCCGACTCGGTCACGCTGACATTTTGATACCCACCCCGCGTCGAATCGCCGCGGCCGCCGCGTCCGCGCGCTCAAACATGAAACGGCGCAGCGATCTCGAGATCTCGTAGATATTATCGTCCGATCGCCGTGGCCGCGCACGACGTCACAGCGAATGCTTCACGTGTTTTTGAGTTGCACACGCCCGCGCGCGCACGCTCGTTCGGTCGTATACAATAAGTATAAAATAGGTTTACGGCGGTATTATTACGATATAATATCGAGTATTTATACGACGCGACGGTACGCGTAAGTTGTTGCGGACGGACCTCCACGCGGACTCGTCGGTGCGTGACAACTGGTCCATCGCGATAAATATCACACCGTCGCCGTCCCGGCGGTGGGACTATTAGGACGACGCGTACACGGCGACGCGATACACATAACGCGGTACAGGGTGTATCGCGTGAAAACGTATTTGACGCAGAAAACGTCGATGCGCCGACTCGTATACGAGAAAACGTCTCTGGCCGTGCACCCTGTACGTGTAATGCGTGCCCACCGCACGTACACGAACCGTATACTTTTATACACACACACACACACACACACACACACACACACACACACACACACACACACACACACACATACCTATATGTATGTACGGTACGACGTTTATTATATTATACGCTGCGTGTGCCCCGGTCGAACGTATCCGCGACCGTACGTGCACTAATATACGTACGTACGCAAGTGAGTATCTATTTACTATTTATTATTATCATTACGACGACGACGACGACTGGAGCTCCGTTAAAACTGGTCCTTGGCCGATTGGCGACGACGACGACGACGACGACGGCGCAGATATAATACGTCGTGTACCTGCAGTATACCCGAGACGTACGTACGCCCGAGAGGTGCCGCGACGCGCACATTTCATGCGCCTTTTTTCTACGATATTTATTTTTATTTTTTTCTTCCACTTTCCAGTAAAACCGTCGCCACACGTTGCCCATTAGACGCGTTTCTCACGATCCGCTCGGCACACCGTCGTTGCAGCATCCGTGGTAGTTGTGCGAGTGTTTTTTTCTCTCTTTATACTAACGCGTTTTTACTTTTTTCTTCCTTATCTTTTTCCCCTTCACACACGCGCATACACACACACACACACACACATTACCTAACGTCTCTCCCCCCACACCGTTCTCTTTGTCGTTTCTGCAGCTGGCAACACTACCACCGCCTTCACGCGGCCGTGGTCGTAGCGTTTTTTTAAAAACTTTTTTTTTCTTTCCGCGGATTTCACGAAGCCCGCGTACGCGATTCGCACGGGTCGGTCGTAGCCGAGAAAACGTATCATCTAATAATGCGGCGCAACTACATAATAACATTAGGTATATATATACACACTCAATGTATAATATGCATTGTGTGTGTGTGTGTGTTTGTGTATACTTGTTGCTACGAGTACAGAGTAGACATGCTTAGACATCGAACACTGTCGCGCGCGGCTCAGGTTCTCACGATAACTACGGTGCGATTAAGAACCGTCAGCTGCCGTCGAGTCCTTCTCCCGGGCGGATTTTTGAAAATGTACTTAGATGACGGATAAACGCCAGCGCAGTTCGTTGTATAGACGAAGATGGTGTGCAAAACGCTGTGCACGTCTCGTATGTAAGCTATGGCGTGCTTTTTTACTCGATTATTTCCACCCTCTGATTTGAACAGACTTGAAACTCACATTTTAAGTAAACTATACAAATCAGATTCAGTAAAGTTTATTACGTATTGAAAAAAAACAAATACATGTATTAAAAATGTAAAATTAATTCACGGAAACAAAACAACATTGATGACACTAATTGATAAAAAATCACAATTTTATTCATTTATTTTTTTTTCACCTTGGGATTGCAATGACTAATAAATTTAGTTGTTCTTTATAAATTCTAAAACGAAAATTTTACTAGATTTATGTATCGGTCTCCATTGATCAGTTATCGTACCGTCCTCTAATATTTATTCATATGTTTCTCCGGCACACATTAGGAATTCTATCACTCAAATCTATTGTTCAAAACTCGCTCAAACACATTCCTAGTGATTATTAATGCAGGTAAACCAGCGTTTCGATCGGACGCATCGCGATCATCGCCGACGTTTCATCGCGATTCACCTCCATAACATTATAGCTCCGTTCGTGATTTGAATTGTTAATTTTTGTTCCTCTACCATCACGTATACCGACGTGTATTAGTTTTCGGGCCATTCTCGTTAACAAATGTACACTTATCGTCTGTTTCACACAAAAAAAAAAAAAAAAAACAAAAAAAAATAACAAAAATAATAATAATAAATAAAAATAAAAAATAATAAACAAATAAATAATAATAACAATAAAAACGTTTGAACATTTCCGTCGAAAATACGTGTCAACACGCGTCCGTACGGACGACACATGACACGAAGAGCTCGCGTGCTCGAGAGACGACATAAACTCAACTAAACGGTGTCCATAAATATTATGTAAATCAAACAGCCTCCGGGCGTACTAATAACTGTTGAATCTGCGAGACGCGTCGAAACCGTCTCTGGTCGGCGCGTCTCGATTTTTTATCACTTGCCACCCGTCCACATCGTCGATTGTTCCGTGCGCGCGTTCTGTACACGCGGAGGTCTCCGGTGTGAACCTCCGTGAAAACCTACGAGAAAGAAACCCGCGCCGCGTGTACCTTCGGTTCGTCCGATCCGGACGGTTTCACGAATCGAACGACGGCCCGGACCACCCAAAATGACCGCGCGGCGGACATCGAAACAATAACGTAACGACGTTTTTTCGGCGGTGTTAATTGAGAAGTCCGGGTGGAAACGCGTGCGTTCACTCTACACACACACACACGCACGCACACGCGTTGCCGACGTAGACGTATGTACATATATACATATATATTGTATTGTGTCTATATAACGCGTACACACACACACACACACACACACACGTGCGCGTACTAGTGTAATACTTACGACAACACGTACAACAGTAATACATTATGTTTTATTATATTACATCGAAATGTAATGTACCGACGCTGGCACTCGTACTCTCTGTAGCGTACGTGTGAAATTCGACCGACGGCCGCGACTCGTGTGTGTATGTGTGTGTGTGTGTGTGTGTGTGTGTGTGTGTGTGTGTGTGTGTGTGTGTGTGTGTGTGTGTGTGTGTGTGTGTGTGTATACGTGCGACGGTTACCGTGATATATAGACATAAGCAAATATATATATATGTGTACGTGGTAAGGCAAGTTTCTGTACATACATTCGATCTGTACATGCCGGCGTGGAAATATTATCATATGTACCTACACGTGTATATTATTTTCTCGGCGGGCCGCGACGTGGCGTTTGACCTACCCGCGTATTCAACCCCGGCTCGTCTCTTCGGTATTCTCGCGTACACATTCCATGGCGCTCGGTAGAAACGAACACGTCGTCGCGAAGACGTTCGGACGATTCGCATACACCTGTGTTTTCGATCGCAAAAAGAATAAGCTTGTTAAATTAGTGAAATTGAGCATATTTATCGTGTTGTAAATGAATTCGGTGAAAATTCAGTCATCTGAAAAATACTTACTTGACAATAAGACTGCAATGATACAAAATATTTGAAATCGACTACCACGCGATTCTATTCACGTGTTATTATTGTTTTCATCGAATTCGAGGTTCTTCTTACTTTTATTTACAAAAATTGTCAAAATAAGTAAATATAGTTCATTTGTACAAAAACATAACTATGAAGAAGTCTCTTAGTTATTCTATGATTCTTGTGTACTTAATAAGTATATATAATATGTTAATGTATTAAAGCGTTTAAATAACGTAAGTATAATGATCAGGGCTCGGAAGTTGTGGCAAACGAATATTTTTTTGGTTTGTCCTAGAACACCCTAAGTAAGATAGAAATATTTTACACGCTTACCTTATGTCATACACGAATTTTTTTTTTTTGCCAATTTTGCATATTTACGGTTTTTATTGCTATTTTGCTATTTTAGGGTTTTTAGTGCTATTTTTGGGTATGTTTTCACATAATATAGGAAAAAAATCACAATTTGGTGAAAAGTATAACTTATCAAGCTTTTTTTTTCTAAATATTTTAATTATAGGAAATAAAGTGAAAATTATTTCATTTTTCACCGTTCTACAAACACATCGACGGTCCGATGTATTAATAATTCGTGGCCTTTTATAAAATAGTTGAATTATTAATTATTAACTGGTATATGTAATAATTAATTACATTTTATTTTTTTTATAACAAATTTATAATTATTATTTTTTCAAGTTAAATGCATATTTTTTCGTTTTTTCATGCCATTTATAGCGCATATTTTGGAGTTTTTAAGTGCATATTATAAGGAGCTAAAAAGTAACATTTGTAGTGCCACAACGTCCGAGCCCTGATAATGATAAACAAAGTTGTAGTGTTGTCTATTAATTTAATTCAACATCATTTCCACTTCTAGTCAAATCACAGTGTTTATTGAATCGTTCACTGAAAACGGTTGCATGCAACAAGTCTTATTAGTTTTACCTAATTACACGTAACAATGTAAGAGCGTGTGTTTGCGTCTTGATTTTTGGTGTGAACATCAGTTACTTTATGACTATAGCATTATCGGTAAAATAAACATACTCGGAAATATATAAATATACTATATTATGTGAAATTATAAATGTGACAGCCTTTAGTGGGTCATGCTGCGACAATGTTAGAGAAAAGAAATTATCGATCTAAGTGAAAACCTAAATTTTTCGGTGCTTTTTTACGTGCGGCGGCGTTCCTGTGTCGGCGACGGATGTTTTCTTTTTTCCATTGCTTATAAGTTACATCAGTGTCATATCTTAGATATTATTTAAAAAATTTAGCCTATTGTAAGATGCCGCCATAGACAACGGCTAACCTTGCCTACCCCTTCCGTCAGCTCTGTTAAACTGGTCATACTTCTTGTCGTAACAGATTTTGCAAATAATGCTCCCATAAACAAGGTGACGCGTGAATACATCAACAATATTTTTCATCTAAATATTTTTACTATCAGGCCTATATTAATTCTGTAACATAGGTATTAATATTTTTTTTTTACCTCATAACATTAACATTTTCATTTGACATTAGCTTAGGGACTTTAATTTCTTATAAATGTGCGTATTTTTTTATTAAATGTTGACGTTATGTACAAAAAAAAAAAACAGCTAGCGTCAATTAGTATGGTAAATAATTTCAACCACACTGTATAATAGTCGGCGTTTGCGAATTGGTTGCGTTAAATTACTCTTAAACAAATAGTATTGAAAATAATTTGATTTTTACAATTTTAAAATAAATAAAAACATCTGCACGTATAATTGTCGAAAAAAGAGTATATTCTCATTGAATTTTCAAGATTGGACCTTCGAAACCATTTCCCGAGGAAATCGAAAAATAATAAAAATTGATTATTGGCGAACTTTTTAGATTTTCTTAAATATAAACACTTATGTATCAAAAACTTTTTCCTTGTTGAATATTCATATGACTTATCATATTGCTCTTCAGCGCAGAAAACGTTCACGTTCTGAAAAATTATCCTGTTTATGCACATTAGTGATATCGAGTGGTACACGATGTATTTGGTCGCACAAAGATCGTCTCGTCCTTTTTATTATTATTATTATTGTTATTACGCTACGGTTCGTTACGAGACGGCCCGTTTTAATTTACTCGGGCCCAATCGGTTCTGTCGGATGTCGTCACAATGATATTAGACAACGGGGGCAGCAATTCCCGTTTATGGCCTCAAGTGTTGTTTATTTTTATTATTATTAGCTCGCGTTCTCCTCGCGCAGTCCATCGACCGGCCGTAAACTCGTGCGGCCGCGACGAAACATCAATAGATTTCGACCGAGGCGAACAACACCACCGCGTTAGCTCTTGGCGCGGGAACGTCGTCGGCCCGCAAATCATACGGCGACATCGGGCGATTCGTAATGATATTTCATCAGGCGGACGTACCGAGACGGGGGAAAAAATAATAATAAAAAGAAAACGTAGCTTTGACCGTTCCGCGAGGCGGACGACCGTCGTGTTCGTAACGACACGCGTTGAGATATTATATTAATAAAACAATAATAATATTACCGTCGATGTTAAGTGTGTCGCGCCGGGGAGACGTGGACGACGGTCTTTTTACGAGACGAAATCAGTGCGTGAATAGTAAACGCGTGAAAACCGAACGTTTTATTTTGTCGTCACCGCGTTTTATTGTTCGACCAGAAAGCGCGCGCCCGTGTGCCAGAAAAGATACACCCCCCCGACGCCGAACGTTGTTGATTCTAACGCGCGCGCGTCATATCCGCCAAAGTGGAAAAACTCGACGCGTTTCGCTCGCACGTTCCGGACAAGACGAGAATTTATTCGCGTCCGAACGAGGCACAGCCGAGGCCTGCAACACGAGTCTGCGCGGTCTTGAATCCATTAAACGCACACACACACACACACACACACACACACACACACAAACCGACGTAAATATATAGAACTAAATAATACGTTAGGTTATTATATACGTATAGGCTCGAGAAACATACGAACGCAGTCGATTTTCGCACCGTATACGTTTCATAACGACCGAAACGCATTAAACGAAACGTGGCCGTCGGATATGTACAGGGTGTCCCGCCCGAGCGGTAGTGTCTCTGAACGTTTTCGCCACGTTAAATACTCAAAGCGATACCAATAAAACTACCAGGGTTGCAAAGTGTTTTAAACAGTATGTTTTCAACATGTGTTTAAAACACTTCATTCAAGTAGTCATGTTTTAAACGTTTTATTCATAAACTATTAAAACGCTTTCTATAAGATTAAAAAAAAAAAAAAACGTTTTATCCTGGTAAATGTTTTGTAAATTTTGGGACGATTCGTATGAATCGATAAGAATATCGATTTTCGTAAAACAACTTTGTAAAATTTATGTAATTAAATTTTTTTTATTTTTCTTTGATTAAAAGTCAAAACTATGTTTCGTTTAACATTTTGAACTCATTATGACAAAAATAATTTTTAACTGCGTTAATTTTTTTAAGGTCTATTGATACTTTTTAAACTCGACCTTTGTATTGTTTCGTTTTTCATTTTTGAAAACTTTGACGTTATAACTGTTTTTTTCCCGTTCCCCGTATTTCAAGAAACAAAACACTCGAATTCAAATATCAAAAATGTTCGAAACATATTAGTTCTCGTTTTATACCCACGAAGTCGTCAGCGGTGTTTGACTTGTTAGAAAACTAAAAAATTCCTAAAAATTCACGGCGCACAAAAAACCAATAATTTTTCGTGAAAAATGCACTTTCGAGACGTTGTTTCTCGAAACGCTATGCTCCAAAAATGGTTTCGAAAAGAATCAATTAGTTAAAAAAAAAAAAAAATTAAAAAAAAAAAAAAACGGGACACGGCGCCCGGTCGGGTCGAACGGGTACGTCTATACGTGCAGGTGTCGGACGGCTTTGCTGCGGGGAAACACCCTGTGTCCGGGCGCGCGCGTAACGGCAGGCGGCCGGCACCGCGTTACGGTTATATTCGGCGGAAAAAAGCAATCTGTTGTACCTACTGTTACCGATTATAGTAGAAATATGCCGTTGCCGCAGAACGGCGCCATATTTGGAAAAGACGTTTGAATACTGGAATGCCCCGAGAGTGTATATCGTTGCAGTATTATACGTTTGTACACACGTACCTATGTGTATAATATAAATATAACGTAGGTACTCTACGCGGCGCGTTCACATTCGTCCGTGCGTTTGGTTTTTTTCTATTATTTTTTTTTTATTTTTTTTTTTTATTGTTGTTCTTATTTCTTTTCTTCGACGTCGCCAACCGTCGGGATCGCTGAACGTTTTCCCCCGGGATAATGACGATGATCGATTTCGTCGACGACCGTCGTCCTCCTACTCCTCGTCCTCCTCCTCCTCCGACGGCGACGAAGACGAAGACGACGAGCGACGCGACGATTCGCCGGTTGTCCGCCGGCCGACCGCCGCCGCCGCCGCCACGCACAGCGCCGACCCCGCGGGCGACGAAGACGCAACGGCTGCCGCTTTGTTGTGTCCTCACGCTGTACCTCATACTCCACCTCTTCGGTTTCCTTACCCCCCCTCGTCTCGGATCTCTCTTTTCCTCTCCAGTGTCTTCTGGCGGACCACGGTGACCCAGACTCCGATCGTCGTGCTCTCTCCCCTCCCCCGTCCCGCCTATCACCGGACTTTTCGGTTAAGTCGAACTTTTTCCCCGGCGTTCGCGAGTCTTTTTCGAGAAATCGGTCCCCGACGCGCATGTTGTTTGTACACACACGGTATACACTTATATATATATATATATATATATATATATATATATATATATATATATATATATATATATATATATATAACATGTACGGAATAACGGTGTTTCTGTGCACGTCGTCGCGTGTGTAATTTGCGGTGCTCCGGCGTGTAACGTCGTCGTCGTCGTGTGGTTCGTCGAACTTCTTCGTCGCCGGAACCAGGAGCTGGCTCGGTGGTGTATTTTCTCTCTCTTTCTCTCTCTTTTCATGAGTACGCCGGACACAAGGACTTCTAATGAGGTATTTGTCGGTGCGAACGAACGCGTGCGCGCGCACTATCACGGCAAGGGCTCAAGTCACTTCGTGCTGTAATAAATCATTATAGACTTTCTACACTCACACACACACACACACACACGCACACTCACACACAAATGCACAAACACGCACGCGACAATAGTCGTATTACAACACACACACACACACGATCACACACACTCACACACTTGCTGTATTAATCTGTGCGCAAGTGTCTCGGACGTCGTCTGGAAAACGTTTAAATTAGAAACATTCGTGTTCGACTTGTCAGCGACTATTAGTTTTATTAAATATTGTTTTCGTTTTAATGTTTTTCCGACAACGTTCCGGCGCAGTTTTCATGCGCACCTGTCAACTGCGATATCTACGTGTACACGGTACGTACTTAACATTTTCTTAGCCGCGACAACGTGTGCACTATCATAGTTTGTCGCGTCAACGAATGTCAACGAATGCCGGTGAAAACAAATCGATGTTATTCAAATATTAGCGTTGTCGGTCGGAGGAGCAGTATGCGTCATTTAATTCGTGCTATTGCACACCACCCGATGCCACTGCGGGCGCAGTGCTTTTACACGATATCCCGGGTTTGAGAACACTTGTTTTTCAAGCAATAATTAAGCAGATGTTTGGTTCGGCAGCTTATTAATTAGCACCGATACAATTTTCAATCGATAACATTAAATTTCGATTCCGTACTGTCACTCTTTAAATAATTTAAATTCGATACGGTCAAAAACTAAATTATATTAACGTTTCGATAGAAATTCGAACCGAAACAACGTTCAATCGATTGTTTTATTTTAGACAAAGTATCATGGTGTGAAAAAGAGCATTTTAAAACAGTTCTTGTAACCGCAATGTTCTGCTGAGTGAAAATGTGATTCAAATTGGTCAGTACATGATATAGAGGAATGTGGAGAAGAGGGAGCGAAAATTCCACGATTTATGTATACGTTAGAGCAGGGGTATTCAACCTTTTAATGGAGAGGACCACACATTATTTTCTACAAATCTCGCGGGCCGCGTCCATGGTGTCTTATACTAAAATTCAGTTTTACTATTACAATTTTTTATGATTAAATTTTAAACTACAAACTATGATTAATATCATTAAAACAGCCAACGTTTATAACGTGTAAGAAGGTGATTTACTTTGTTTTATCGCACTTTTCCCAATCTTTTCAATATGCATGGCTCATGGTCGTTTTAATTTTATTGAAATAGAAAAGATGTATCCTATATTTCAAAAATGTGATCGCGGGCCGCAAATGATGAAAAAACGGGCCACATGCGGCCCGCGGGCCGTGGGTTGAAGACCCCTGCGTTAGAGCATCGTCTGATTTTGTTTGTTCTAATTGCGCCGATGGTTTACCGAAGTTTATATTTACTATTGACTACGGTGTGAACTAGCTAGAATTAATTATATGAATATGGGTGTGTGTGTGTGTGTGTGTGTTTTTCTCAGACCCGATCAATTGCTGTTGTTCGTCGTTCTCTGCCGTGTCCTACTGTCCGATACAGTGGTCGATAACGCGCGTCCCATCGACTATACAACCTGCAGTACCATTATAATACGCGTACGGACGACACGGTTCGGTCGCTCAAACAATATGTTTTTTTTTTAAATAGCCGATGTACGCCACCGTACGCGTAGATATAACATGTACACGCGTATACCACATGTACAATAGTTAACAGGTCGAAATAATAGTGGTAGAAGCACACGATAGAAGACCCCGTACGCGTTTTATACACACTTCACAACGGGCGACCGTGTGAAAGTATAATAATATAACCCGTACATAGGAGCAGCGTTGCACGGTACGCGGTTACGTTAGACCATTAGTAAGCGGAATATTGTTTTTTTTTTTCGTCCGCGCCTATTAGCCCGGTAAAGAGTATACTAATTGGCAGCCGGACAGTCGCGATTACGTCGGAATTCCAAAACCGTGTACCATCGACCATATTGGTATTTTAATAAAAGCTTTTTACTTACCAGTGAAAATATTTTAGTTTTTCACGTGACGATGTTTCGTTTTTAATCGATAAAAATGTCTACCTCGCGAGTGTAAAGATTTATGTTTTAGTCGATCTTTCTCTCTCATTCTTATTCTTTTTTTTTTTTTATCTCACACACTACCTATATAAAAGGTGTAAAAATACTTGACGATTTTTAATGATCAATAATAACATGTAGACGAGCGAATACAATTTGTAAGACGATGTTGGTTAGAAAATCATTTTCTGCAATATATTTTCATTTATGTAAATAAATAGTGATCTAGCGATAATGCATACACGAATATCATACTCGAATATAATATTCGTCAAACACACGATACGCCGATATAATATTATAATATGAATTGAATTGTTAAGGACATGAACGTAATTATTCCTCATTAAATCATCTGGCGTTAACGTTGATAATATAGTCATCATGATTTAATACACACATATCATAATACAGGGCGTAACAGGTCTATTTGACAAATGCAAACTTTTTTCTATTCATTTTTTTAAACTTTTTTTTTTTTAATAAATACTGAGCCCTTGCGCTACAATACATGATATGTGTTATAATATTATGTGGTATACAATAAAATTCTTAACTTTTTCACAAACTTTAAAAACTCAAAATAGAAAATAAATGGATCAACCTTTATTAGAATTTTAAACGTTAATATTTGTCTAAAAATCAGGTTTACAAAATGGGTATTTTGAATTTTTTTTAAACGGTTAAATAAAATTTAAAATTTTCAAATTTAAGTTTAAAAAGAAAAAAAAAATATTAGATGACAATATTGTTGTAGCGCAAGGCCTTAGTATTTATTAAAAAAAAAAAAAAAACAGTTTAAAAAAATTAATAGAAAGAAAAGTTATTGCATTTGTCAAATAGATCTGTTACACCCTGTATATTATTATCACATAGTCATATGATCGTTATATAATGGGCATAATCATCGGGACACGAACATTCTTGTTAAAACGTTTAATGACTCCATTTTGAAAACTACATATTTTTCGTCTCTTCCATACACGTCTATGACGATAATAATTACGTATAAAATGCTACTGTTACGACCACTCTTACCCATCACCACTACCCGTACGATGTTATCACGACACACAAGCCGCGGGTCTCGAGTACAGTACTACACGCTGTTGATCTGAGGAGGCACTTTTTTTGTTTTTTTTTTTTTTTGTTTCATTTCTACTCCACATACCTATACGTTGTATAACGATTATAATTTATTCGGAACAATTAACCGAATGTTTGATTTGGTACCGTGTACCGGAGCACACCGTTGAACAGCGAAATAGTTCGCGATCCGGGTTGACGTTACCACCCAGAACTGGTTTATATTTACGACACGCACATAGTTGCGGTAGTCGTTCTTTTTGTAAAATTTTAAAAACGCCGACCGACCGACGATTATAATACGGTTTTCTCCTCCGTCACTCCTTCTCGTCCGCTTTGCCACTCGGCATGGTCGTCACGTCCTGGTCGTCGTCGTCGTTCCGACCCGCGTGACTCTACTCCTCGATGTGTATTCATACACACACACACACACACACACACACGCGCGTATCATAATATTGTGTTCTATACTCTTCGATATTAACACGTGACCGTGGCTGTGTTCGCAGAGTGCAACTGCAACGGGTTTTCTCACCGATGTTTCTTCGACAAAGAGCTGTACGAGCAAACCGGACACGGCGGGCACTGTCTAGACTGCGACGGTAACCGAGACGGAGCGAACTGCGAGCGGTGCCGGGAGAACTACTATCAGCGAAAAGGGGACACGCACTGTTCGCCGTGCCAATGCGACGAAGTCGGTGAGTGAATGGGACGTGTTTCCGAGACGACGAAACGCGGGCGCCGATTATAATAATAATAATAATAATTATTATTATTATTATTATTATTATTATTATTGTTATTATTTCTATTCGTCTTGTGTTCGTTTGCTGTTATGATTTTTCATCCCCCCCTCCGTGCGGCTCGTGTAACCACGATATTGATCGACATTGATCACAGGATCGTGGAGCTTGCAGTGCAACTCCGAGGGCAAGTGTCAGTGTCGCCCAGGCGTGACGGGTGACAAATGCGACCGGTGCGCGGAAAATCATTACGACTTCAGCACGACCGGGTGCAAACGGTGCGGCTGCAACGTGGCCGGCAGTTTGGGCAACAAGCCGAAATGCGACGACCAGACCGGAAATTGTTATTGCAAGGAGAACGTCGAGGGCATACAGTGCACTAGGTATATTTACTATTTCGTACACGCGCGTACACGACATTTGTCGTCGTCATCGTCGTCATTGTTGTTGACGGTTTTATTTCTCTTTTCGTCACTAGACGATTAAAAAAAAATTTTTTTTTCAAGGTATAAGCGTTTCTTTAAAAAAATATCATATTCTCGTTATCTGAAAAGTCAGCGCAATTTTTTTTTTTTTTTATTTATTTCAAACTAAGACATTCCTAACCTAAGGTTATCTATATCTAGGGATATTTGACAATATACTTATTAGTTTCAACAGGTATTAACATGATAATTGAAATTATGTTTTAAGTGCTAAGGATAATATTAATAATTGGTAGTTTAAGATAATATACAAAAGTAACAATGTGATTCAATTTTTTTTTTTTTTTTTTAACAATATTATTCAATAACGATCAATTAATAGTAATAATAACAACTGACATCTTTAGGATTGATCATTTTAGACTATCCGTTTTGAAATCGTAATTCTTAATTTGGATTTTGCAAACACTAAAACGTGTTTGGATTCTAAGACGATCCGTTATCACAAGTCCGACCTGTATAACAACCCGACGAATTTACGATTGTAATATCAATTATCTCACATGAACTTCTGTTTTATTGCTCAGATGTAAACCGGGTTTCTTCAACTTGGACGAAGACAATGAATTCGGTTGCACGCCTTGTTTCTGTTATGGACATTCTTCCGTGTGCCAGTCCGCTTCGGGTTATTCAAGAGGTAATATTTGTCATATCGAGATGGCGAGATAAAAACGAAATTATTGTTCGTTTTTTTTTTCTTTTCGCGATCGTTCGTTAATAATAATAATGCTAATAAAAATAATAATAATAATAATATTACGTTTTAGTGTCGATCGAGAGCGTATTCGCTCGGGGCAGCGAACGTTGGAACGGTTCGGATTACTACGGCAGAACAGTACTGCCGGTGCACAGTGCGTTTAAACAGTCGTTGGAAATCACTTCGCAGTCTAACGACCCCGTGTACTTCTTAGCGCCAGGTAATTAATGAATTATCCGCGTGTTTGAAACGCGAATATGGTCATAATTATTATCGCGTGTACCTCGACGTCTTGTAGATAAGTTCCTCGGAGACCAACGTCCCAGTTACAATCATGACTTGACCTTTAAACTGAGCATCGGGGAAAACAGTCCTCAGCCGTTTATCAACGACATCATTCTGGAAAGCGGTTCCGGTATCCGTATCACGCAGGCGATATTCGGACAAGGGAACCCGGAACCTTCCGACACGGTAACTACGGTTTTTGTTTTTTTTTTTTTTTTAATGTATTTCTAATAAATAACAATAATAACAATAATTACGATTATACTGAAATCGACCGCGATATTTTACATGAAACGGTTCTAATTAACGATTCGTTTCGATAGCCACAAATGTATAAATTCCGTCTGAACGAGCATCCCGACTACGGATGGCAACCCAGGCTGTCCACCCGTGACTTTTTCAGCGTCTTGTCCAACCTGACTTCGATCAAAATACGAGGAACGTTCACCGAAAGAGGTACGTGTTGTTCTCGGTGTTCGAGAAAACGGTTCGCGTAAAACCGGCGGCGTGAAACAGACCACACCGGGATCGTCGTACGGTCTCACATCATTGAATTACGGTTCGCGAATTCCGGTGTGGTTTTTGTATTCCGCACCAGTCGAGATCGACGAATATCGTTCGATTCAGTCATTATCAGTGGTGTAACCAAGGCGTTAAAGTAAAACCACCCACCTCAGTGTGTACGGAGATGAGATCATATTTTCAAAGCGTTGCGATTTTACAATAGAACAACCGTATTACGATATAATTGGGGATACAGCCTTAACAAAGTTCGTTTCGATACAGATCACGTGTCAAAACGAATAAATTAACTTACGGATCAAACGTTTTTGTGTTTTTAAATAGAAAAAAAAACATCACATCTCGTGAATGTGCAAATTTATACATTCACTCAATGTCCGGTCGAGCCCTCGAGCCCCGTTTTTTTTCTCCAAATTTGAGTTTGGCGTTCAAACAAACAACATTAAAATCGTATTGGATTTCGACGAGTTTCCGTCGGAAAACCACTAGTCGAAACGTTCGTCCACAAAACACGAGAATCGACCGACTTGTGTCATACGATTATGGACGCATGGTATTATTGTGACGTTTGGTCGTCCAAGACGACCGGACGTCGTAAACGTTTCCGCTCCCGGGCTCGAATTTTTATTTTATTTATTATAATCAACGCCAGACGGCCTGTACAAAAATAACAGACAAGTAATACATAGATAACAGATAAAAACATAAAAGGTGCATAAATCGTACTAACTTTAATATTAGAGAGAAGATAAAGAAATAGTAAGCTAATAAACAAAACAAACATGGTGTAAATAATACGAAAAAAGTTGTGAGTCTTCGTACTGAGTACGGTTTGATAATCTATGCGATTATTTGCGTTATGCGTCATCCACTTAAAAGCGGGGCGTTTCTGGAGAAGTCAGATTTGTTGGTGGGGGTGTATGAAAATTGCACCGAAGCCTATTGAATTCCCACACTGAATTCCCCGAGTTGCGCCACTGGACCCGTAATGACGCGATCGCGGACGAACCCCGCGCCGCCCTCGTTGCGATATTTTTATGGTTTATACGGTATGGTGTTGTTCGGCACAGGTGTCGGATTCTTGGACGACGTGTCGCTGCAGACGGCCCGGCGTGGCGCTCCCGGACTGACGGCCAACTGGGTGGAGACGTGTACGTGCCCCGAGGGTTACATCGGACAGTTCTGCGAGTCGTGCGCGCCCGGCTCCCGGCACGAGCCCACCAGCGGCGGTCCGTTCTCGCCGTGCGTGCCGTGCAACTGTCACGGGCACGCCTCGATCTGCGACGCGGACACGGGTAAGCGCTCACCGTGACATCACGTCGATCGTGTTGTAACCGACCCTCCCGGGTCCGTACCCGGTCCGCTTACCGGCCGCCGTGGCCGGAAAATAATTATATAATAATATAACGTAACGACAACGGAAAAAAATAACCCCTCCCCCCCGGGTCTACTACGTGAGACGTGATTTATTTCTCGCGCTCGACAGGTCGGTGCATTTGCCAGCACAACACCGCGGGTGAGAACTGCGACCGGTGCGCAAAAGGATACTACGGGAACGCGCTACAGGGGACGGCCCTCGACTGTAAACTGTGTCCGTGTCCCAACCAAGGGAGCTGTACGCTGATCGGAGAGGACACCGTCGTTTGCTTGGAATGTCCTAAGGGATACGGAGGTGAATAGAATCACACACACACACGCACGCACACTGACATATAATATAATGTGTTATACTTGTCGTTGTGGTCGTGTAGTTTTGGCCGTGACGAAAACAATATATTAATACTTTGTGTGTTCCCGTGCACAGGTGCCAAGTGTGATGTCTGCAGCGACGGTTACTTTGGGGACCCGACCGGAAAGAACGGACCGATCAGCATCTGTAAACCGTGCGACTGTAACTCAAACGTCGACCCGAACGCTATTGGAAATTGTAACCGTACGACCGGCGAGTGCATCAAGTGTATCTACAACACGGGAGGACCGCAGTGCGATCAGTGTTTACTAGGTACGTATTCGTGTGGCTTTGCGCTACGCGTGTTTGTCACTCGATTGAAATGTGATGGAAAATTTCGATTCTATTTCTCGAGCTACCTTTTTTTTTTTTTTTTTTTTTTTTTTTTTTTTTAATTTCAAGCGCCATAATTGCAGGTGATTATTACTCTCGATTTATTACAATGTAAAATACTTGTATTTCCTTATAATACGAACAACATTCCAATACATTCATTACATATTTAGACCAAACTATTTCGTTTTGAAATCGGGGTTTTTTATTTATTTATTTATTTATTTTTTTTGATTTCAACAACAATTAATTGCGTCATTTATTTTTAAATATGTTTCAAGCTTTTTCTTAGGGAACAAAAAAAAAACGAATCAAACTTTAATAACTTAGCCATATTTGTAATGTGTTCATATTACATAATATATTACACGTGTATATATTATATAGGTATCTACATATACATAAATGATATGGTAAAAATAAACACAAATCATAAGCGTGTTTTATGTAAAATTGTTCAAACAAAATACAAACGGCCATTGTTTTATAAAAATAGTCGTTAAAACAATGACCGACGGCCTATGCGCACGTCGATGCTACGAGGCCTAAAAAACTCACTTACCGTGGAAAACTTATGTAAAAATACCAATTCTTAGAAATCTGCCAAAGCCTGTTTTATATATGAAAAAAATAATAATAATAACTCACTCAATTCGCTCGGGGATCCGGACTAAATCACTGGTGACTGTGATATAATCAGCCCCGGAAAAATACACGTATTCAGTTAATAAAATGATCCTCGTCGTTCTTTCACCGTCTATGATATTATTTACATTCGCAAAGTATTTTCATTAGAATTTATAAAACCTTGTTCAATACACGTATCAAAAAATTAGTAAAACGATATTCTTTAATTTACCTCATTTTATCAACACATCGTCCGTGTTACGATACGTATTTTACGGCACATATCTAAAACAAAGAAAAAAAATATTATTTATTTATTTTTATTTGCCGACAACCCTCTGAAAATTGTTCACTCAATCCGAAATCGGATCGAGACGTTTGCGTTTAGAAACGCTGGCACAGCTGTAGTTCGTCAGTAGTACACCGGACAATATCGCTTTCTGCGGTAAAATATCGTACCTGTTCAAAAAATCTCCACGGGTCATGATATTTTCGTTTTATCCGCACGTCTCGCCGTCGTCCGAACGCAGTGCCGACTCCGTCGGACGCGTCATGCCGGGCGTTGAAAAACGTACCTACACTGTTTTCAGGATATTTCGGAGATGCCCTCGACCCGGAAAAGGGAGACTGTAAACCGTGCGATTGTTACCACCTCGGGACGAACGAGTCGGGATACGGACCGTTGAACTGTGACCAGTTGAACGGCCAGTGTCAGTGTAAGCCGCACGTGATCGGAGTGAACTGCGACCAGTGCGAAGTCGGATACTTCAACATAGCCAGCGGCGAAGTGAGTGTGACCGCGTGATAAACACACGGATAATATAACGATAATATTGTGCCGAAGCGACGACGTTTCATGGTTTTTTTTTCGCGGCGCGTCCACAGGGCTGTCAGTCGTGCGAGTGCGACGCCGTCGGTTCCGTCAACAACACGTGTGACGCGATCACCGGCCAGTGCGTTTGCCGTCCGGGCGTCGTCGGCAAGAAATGCGACGTGTGCGAACCGTCCCATTACGGATTCTCAGTGGACGGGTGCAAGCCGTGCGAATGCGATTCGATCGGTTCCGTGTCGTCACAATGTGATGCCACCGGCCAGTGTCCGGTGAGTTTAGACTTTTGTGATATTTATATTTTACTCTCGAGTCGATATCCATCGACCGCGTATTGCCAAGTGAAACTACTCGAAATAGAAATAAGGGAATGATACGATTCGAGTCGAGAGAATTACCCACCGATCGGTAATGTCAAACCGGTACGTTCGTACCTCGTCGATAATAAATGCCGTTTGTGATGAAATTTTTTTGTTTTTTGTTTTTTTTTTTTTTTTGTCATATTTATTTATTTTTCGTATAATATGTGTAAAATTTATTTACAATGAGCACTATACATGATAATATTTTATAAGAGCGCTTGTTTGGCTTGATAGAAGAGACCATTCAGTAATGCTCTAACTTCATGGCGTGGGCAGTGGTGGTTAGTCGACTAGTAAGTCACGGCACCAGCCGCGCTTTAGGGTCACCTGGGATTGTTTGGGAATAAAGAGGTTTTGGACGAAGGGGTTTCTGTGATTTGCTAGTTTGAGGTGGAAAGCGTTTGTGCAAATATTTCGCTACGTTTTCGACTGTCGGAATGAGCAGATCCCTGTGCAGAGTATCCTTCGATAGATAAAAAGGAGCTTTAGTTACGTGCCGGAGGCATTTGGATTGGAATGTTTGCATTCTGTTTAGATTGGAGTCTTTGGCTGATCCCTTGAGTTGAACTCCATAAGGCCAGATGGGTTTTTAGGAGTAGCTTGTAGATGTGAATTTTATTATGCAGTGTGACATGTTTGGAAGAAAGCAGGAGTTACTGTCTTTGACGATTGTTGAGAACAAGTCGTTTGTTACGTATGTGTGTAGCCCATGTGAGTCGGCGGTCTAGGTACGAACCTAGGTAGCGAACAACTTGGGTGGTCGGGAGAGGTAGATTATCAAGTGTGATAGGAGAGGGGGTGATGAAATATTAATGGTTAGATTCTATTATAGACTTTACAAGTTTAAAACGATTGAAGTTTTTCCTATTTTTATACGCAAGTGAAGTTTTGCTCGCAATAATTCTTATTTAATTTTTTATCATTTTTCTTTTTTTAAATATTATTTTTTATTAAGAAAATATTACAATATTACAATTCTGTATACTTAATACGATAAGCAAAATGTTTTAAACAATATGATGATACAAAGCATGAATATCGTGCAAGAAGAAGGAGACCATTGACACCACTTCAAATAAAAAAATTTACAAATAAAATTATGAGTATTGTGCTTACGTGAGTTAGAGAAGGTCTCATAGCCCAGTTTCTTTTAATTATTAATATTATTATGTATGTTATTCGATTATTTACTTGGATGTGTTGATCTAGGTACAATATTTTTTTTCCGATCGACTTTTTTCTGACTAAACCAATCGTGTGTATCTGATTTTGCGTTACAGTTGCTATGGCAACCGAATAAAAACAAATAAATAAAATAGTATTTTGAATAATAATGACTATTATGTTATTTAATAGAAAACATTCTACGATTCTCGGATTTTACTGACAGATTCCATAAAAAGGATCTAGAAATTCATAAAAAGCGATTCACAAAAATATATCTATGATTGTGTGTTCGTGTGCCGATTGAAAATCAATTTTATTTCAAAATATTCCGTACACTATATTTTTACGTAACACGTTTGCCTAGCAACTATGATAAACTTTTTATTCATAATTATGTTAATATATTTGGCCACTATCAAAAACACACGTGCGGTTCGTTGTTTCACGTGGAGTGGAGAAAATATCTTTACTCTTCAAAATAAAACACGAAATTAGTATGAAATAACAACACGTTTAGTACACGTTTGGATATTAATTTTCTGAGATCAAATCCGATAATCCTTCATTTTTATTTAGTGCATGGAAAATGTTGAGGGAAGGCGCTGTGACAAGTGCAAAGAAAATAAATATGATCGTCAAAGAGGCTGCGTCGACTGTCCGGCGTGTTACAATTTAGTACAGGATGCTGTTGGCGACCATCGCGAAAATTTGAGAAAGCTGGAAAAAGTATTGAAAGATATCAAGAGTAACCCGACCGTCGTCAACGACGAAGAATTCGATAAAAAGCTGAAAGAAGTACAGGTAGCTGTAAACGAGTTGGAAACGAACGCGAAAGACGCTACGGGTGGTGAGCATGAACTGTTTTCCTAAAAAAAATAAATAACAATTCACGCACGCGCTGTTTGTGCAGTTTTATATATATATATATATATATATGTCATACTGTTTTGTCGTAGGCAACGTACCGACCAATGACAGGTTAGAGGCCCTCGAAAGCCAGATAAGAGAAATCAAGGACCTTATGAACCACACGAACGTATGGACCAGTAAAGCCGAAGAGACGGCTATAAGCGCCGAAAACACCATCATGAACATCGAAAAACTGAACGACGAAATAAGTGGCACGTTGAAAAGGGCGACGGACTACATTCAAACCGAAGGAGCGGTGGCGCTCGCCAAGGCGATTTCGAAGAGCGACGAACTCGGCCAACAGAGTGACCAAATGTCCGAGATCGCTAGGGAAGCCAGAACGTTCGTGGAATCGTAAGTCGTTTTAGAAATCATTCGAAAGTCATTCACGTCATTTCGCGTACGCATGTTGTATAATGTATACGATTCAGGCGTATTTTTTTTTTTTTTAAACCGTTTTCGTTTTTTTTTAGAAAAGAAAAAGAACTGAGCGATATGAAGATAATTTCGGACAAAGCTACGAATTTATCATCCGAAGCTTTTGAGATCACCAAAAATGCCGCTAATCAACAGAAAAACATCAGGTACGATAAATTCAAATTACCCGTGTACGGTTTCGATAATATTACTCTCTGTGTGGGAGTTCATCGTTACCGTACGTGTTTTATGCGCAGAATGTTTGGCGTTAAATTCTGTTTTTTCGCGTGTTTAGTGAAGAACTGAAAACACTGGACACGGAGTTCAACTTTGTGAAAGATAAACTTGGTGCGATTCTCGAACAGGCCAACGAAACTCAAGACTTTGTGTCGAAAATTCATAACGACTCGTTGGAAATATACCGTGATATATACGCTATAAATCTACCGGAAACCAATTCCCAGGATTTAAAGCGAAACGTTACCAATTTGAATACAGAGGTAACAATATATAGCCGATGTCACCGAGAGAAATGCGGTGAATCCGATACGAATTTTAAAGTGTTTTGATTTTTTTTTTTTTTTTAGCTTCAACAAATCAAAAACGAATTACAACAGCAACAAAATAACGAAGACATTAAACAACTCGTAAATAAAGTCAACGAGGAATTGCAACAATCAGAGATAACGTTACAGGAAGGCGAGAAGTTACAGCAAGAGAGAGAAAGTTTGCTGGCGCAAGCTAATGCTTCGTACGAAAAAGCCGATCAAGCGGTAAAACTGGGCATCAGAATTCTACAAGAAGCTCAACAAACACTGAGCACGCTGCAAGGTGAGAATTCGGTTTGAGGATCGACTTGAAAGATCACGGTCGTGATTCAATTTTTGTTTTCGATTTAGCTTTTGACAAACTAGTGGACGAGAGTAAAGAGAACGCGACGGAGGCTTTGAAATTAGTTCCTGAAATTCAACAGTTGATCGAAGAAGCTAACTTCAAGACTATTGGGGCCCAGCAAGCTCTAGAAGGAGCCGAAAGCAGTGCTAAGAACGCCAGAGACACGGCCAAACAAGCGCAAAGAATATACGACGAACAAGTAGCAGAGGTAAACTATTTCAAATCGGTTTTACTAGACACCGTTTTTAGTTGTTTTTTAAAAAATTCTATTTTATCAACATTAATATTTCACTTGTTTAGGGAGCAAACAAAATTAAGAACTCAACCAAAGAAATAGAATCCGAGGTTCGCAAGCTGCACGACGAAAGTGACGGCTTGACTAAACGAGTTGGGTACACCAAAGATCGTCTGGAAACCGTAGAGAGCCAATTTAATCAGGATCAAGAAAGCATAACCGAGGTAAATACTCTTTCAAACGATATTCATTCAATATCATTTCAATTCGATATAATTACCCATTGAAAAATAAACAATCGCAATCGCCGTTATTCACTATGAAATCTATTTTAGGCAAAGACGAAAATCGGGGAATCGAAAACATCGATATCCGAAGCCAAAAGAATTGTAGATAAAGCGTTGGAGGAAGTTAATGCGGTTTTAAAAGAGCTGTCAACTCTAGTCGACGATAGTAAGCTAAACGCGGGAATCGAAAACATCGATATCCGAAGCCAAAAGAATTGTAGATAAAGCGTTGGAGGAAGTTAATGCGGTTTTAAAAGAGCTGTCAACTCTAGTCGACGATAGTAAGCTATACAATTATTCGTCTATTGTATTAACATTTAAAAAATGTCAACCGTTATAAATACCAATTATGTTTTACAACACAAAGCCAATAGCTCTCATTTTTATTTGTTTTATTTATTTATTTTTATTCGTCGTAGAAGTTTAGCTATTTTCAGTCATATATTGCCGTTCTAATCAATGCGCATAACTTAAAATAAAGTATGAATCAAATATTACGAAGAAAAACGTTTATCAATCCGATTAGATTTTTCCTTCAGTTTTACAGATGTTTAATTTTCCACGTTTATTTACAGACAGTGACACTCTGAGTGTACTCAGCGCCAAACTCGATAGTGCCGAACAGAATCTAATAGCCGCTAAGCTGGACGAAAAACTTCAGCTGATCAACGATGCCAGATACTCACAAGTGCGTAATATAAATCATTGAAAACCGTACGGGGAAAAATAAACGATTTAAAATGTTAAACTAATTGAATTTCCGTTCTTTTGCGCAGGGCACGTTAATCAAATCCTACGAAGAAGACATTCAAGAATTGA
Source organism: Therioaphis trifolii (assembly GCA_027580255.1). Classification (NCBI taxonomy): domain Eukaryota; kingdom Metazoa; phylum Arthropoda; class Insecta; order Hemiptera; family Aphididae; genus Therioaphis; species Therioaphis trifolii. The sequence goes on from CM050404.1 coordinate 129,571,138, forward strand.
CCAACGACGTCCATAACATTGAGATGATCAAAGAAGCGCTTCCGGACGGCTGCTTTAAGAAGTCGAATTTAGAAGAACTGGGTTGAGTGTCGAGTCGACCCTATGCCCGGACATCAAACGTTTTACCATGTAGTCGTTAATATTAAGTCAATCATACAAATTTAAGAGTAAATAAGTCAATTTTATGTGTTCATAATTCAAAACGATAGTCATATTATAATATTACGGTTTGTTTAGATCGACCAATTATTTATTGTATAGGTACGTTTATCATTATTGCGACGGGTGTATAATTCGTAATAGGTTTATTGACTTTTGTAGGGACGCGTGTTATTGCCCGAGTAACAATATTATTTTTCTACTTAAAAATATTTTCGGTACTTAATTTTTAAAAATAAAAGAAAAAGCGTTCAAGTCAAATGCGATTTTTATATTTACTATTACAGTTCAATTCGTATTCATTCACTAGACCTTACTAGATCTGCCGGAATGACACAAACTTTTTAGAATATATATACATATTTAAATGTAAGAACGTTACATTACCTACACGAAAGACTTAAATAATACTAATTACGTCGTCTTGAGTAGATTTAGATTACAATATATTTTATAATAACGTAAGATTATTTCAATGTGCCAAAGAACAATTTATTATTTATTATATTATTATACATATTATTACATGTCTTACTTATATTGAAACTTTTTTTTTTCCGTATATAATTATGTAAAATAAATAAACAATAACAACTATGTGGGTGTGTGTTGTTTTTTTTGTTTTTTTTTAATAAAAACGTTCACCCTCGACTAATATTATGGACCCGAAACGTTCAAAACATGCAAGCATGCCAATTTTGCCATCTCACAACAAACCGAAAATAATAAAACGAAATAACATCCCGACGATCGTCAATCGATAATCGCGATTACCTGGTCGGTGTACCGCTGACACGGGTCTCACGAAGACTGCACAATATTAGCCCGTCCAATCACTGTGTTCGACCGTCGTGTTTCTCGGAAAAGATATTAGCGCCCGGATAAAGAGGAACGGACGGAGATATCGAATAATCGCACGAACAGAATCGATTTCTAACTTTTTTTCGCGCACAGGTTTTGTCTACGGCGTTGTGTTCCGTTCGATTTGAACGCGCACCACGGTTATTGAACTCTTGTCGCCCGACGTTTAATGCCGACTCTCGCGGGGCGCGTTGAGCCAAAAGACGAGTACGCGCAAAAACCGTCCGTAGGTCGATATCCGCACTGGTGCTACTACGGGACATTGCCGACGACGTTCTCCTCCGCAAAGTATCAACCAGCGGACGCATGATTCTCGCCTGTAGCGGATCCCCTGTGTGTTTTCACCGTGAACACTACGTCAAAAGTCGAAAAAAAAAGTGACGAATCTCCCACGTGGTCGTGGTAAAATCAATAACGCTCGCTCCGAGGTCATCGCTCGAATACCACCATTAAACGTCTGAAAACGTTCAATATAGCTACCCAAGTCACCGAATCGCGATGGGTCGAAAAAATCGATTACTCGAAGTTTGACATCGGGTTTTCTCAAGTGTTTTTCCAATATTTATTTAACTCGCGAAATAACGGATTTAAAGCTTTTTCACTTACCCTTCGACTCGCCCGTGGCTCGGCTATATTCACATGCGTTAGTGTTATATATCATGACGTAACCGATAATTACAGTATACTATCGAGTTGTTACGATAAGTTTCCTTTTACTAAAGGCCACGCCAAAGGTCATTGCCGTTACGGTCGAATATACCGATTCTCTCGCACAAGGGTCGGGAACCTGTAGCTCTCTAAAATAATCGTGACACGGTATTAATATTTCATTTTTAATTTTTCCATTATTATTGGTAGCCGCGGACCACAAGAAAATGAACCGAAGGCCGCATGTGGTAAACTGTAAACGGGCGTGATTGTAATTTTTCTGAAAGACACGGTGGATATTTTAAAAACGCACAATTTAATTCTACGCGTTAAAATATGAAATAGTTAGAAAACGTAATACGAATCTGAATGTCATTGGGTCTATTTGAATCCGTACACGGTCCGGGCCCAGGTAGACGGAGCGACTCACTGCTGGTGTTGGTGAGTTGCGGTCTAAACCCTAAATAACGTACGAGTTGCGGCCTGGGTTTATGAGAGGTACGTACGAGGTGCGGACCGGGTTTTATAATACCGTATAGCTATTGTTTTGGTTAAAATACAATGTAATAAATATAATAATATTTTGCGTTTCTGGAATATAATATTTAATGATAATAATAAAAAAAAATTTTTAAAAATATTCGTAAATTTATAATACCGTATAGGTAGCTAGAATATAATTTATAATAATACAAATATTCTATTGTTTTGAGAAAAACTTAAAACTTAACGATTTAACTAATTCAAAATTATCTATTTCTTTTAGCTCGAGTTTTGTCGTCTGTTCTCTAATGAAAGCTTCTTTTTCACACATTTTCTTTGTTCTTACAATTTTACTTCTGAATTTTATGTATGTTTCAGATTGAATTTCTTGTAACACATCAACGAAGTTATAAATGTTAGGATGGCTAGTGTAGAACGACATATTTAGTTTCACAATTTTGTCATTTTCAACGGGCTGTATTGCTGAAATGTCGTCAGTAAAGCAGTCAATGACGTTTTCAGGCTCCAAAAATGGCAATAAAAAAAAATTCAATTTGTTTATCGTTAATCGTTTATCACTAAATGTATAGCCAACACTGCATCTGACAGGTACATCGGGCCTCAACTCACCTATACCTAAAATATTGTCAGGCCGGAATTCACCGGTCTCCAACACCGGAAACGACATGCCGGGCCGCAACTCACCCACAGTCCTCACCGCGGTCTTTCGGAACTATCAGAAAAACGGCCCTTTTCCATTAAAAGGTCGTCGACCCCGGCTGTTCTGGAAGTTTCGTTTGGCGACTGTCGGCCCGTGTGGTCTATACGATGTGGTGTGTGTGCGTGTGTGTGTGTATATGTGTGTATGTGTGATATAACGCGTTGGTTGATAGAGTTTACAATCGAATCGAACGGACACCAAATGACGTGTTATCGTCTAGTAAGAGAAACAACAAACGTATTGAATTTTAAAATCGAATATTCCTCCCGAACGACATTTGCATGCGCACGGTCGAATTCGTTTTGTGAAAATAATAATAATACAGTATCGCGGCAACGATAACGGTGTCAATAGACGGATGATTGAAGTATTTCATTGTTGCGACGTCGACGGCGCGGATACGGGCTGTCGAGGGAGGCCACAAATAAAAAAAAAAATAATAATAAAAAATAAAAAATAGTACGAAACTCATTAATAATTCAACAAATCCCCCCTTCTCGCAGGATACCCGTCACTCGTCGTACGTCGTGCCCTCAAATAGAACCCACACACACACACACACACACACTTGCGCACACACGTGCGCATATCTCCGTATTATTACGTCGATAACATTGTGGTGCGGCACACGGTCGTCGTCGTCGTCGTCGTAGTCTTCGCGAGTGTCGTGACAGCGCGACCGTCTCGAGGAGGTCCCGTGGTCCGGGTGTGCGCGGATTCTGCGGCGAGGACGACGGAGATTCGCATGGGTAGACGCGACGCGGCTCGTGGCCGGCGGTCGAGTCGGGTCGGTCCGGTGCACCGCGGGCGCCGCGCAAAGACATGAACCGCGGGACGGTCGGACGTCTCCACCAGCGGCTGCTGCGGCGCGGTACAGCGCTCGTCGGACCGGCGGCACGCCGTTTGAACGCGGACGGCGGCGGCGTTTCTCCGGTACGTATACCTCGATGGTACCGGGGGTGACGAACCTTTTCCGGGTCGAGCGTCAGCGTTTTACAAACGAGGTTTTAACCTAACGAGGTTTTTCATGAAACCGATCGCGTTCCCTCCAGCCCCTCCCCGCTCCCGCAAACAAACAAAAAAAGACTTTGTTGTTTATATTTTATAAATTATAATATAAAACATATAATAATATGCTTAAATCAGATGTCTATTGTTAATTATACGTATTAAAAATGTAATTGTATTATTTTAGTATAGATTTTGCTGCTGTATTTTAGCAGATAAATAGTTCAACATCAGAAAACTAATTTCTAGTTTATAATTCAAGTGAAACAAATAATTCTATTGTTTAAAGAACGAATTTACTTCGACTTGATCAAATCAATTACAGAGAATACACTTTCAAAAAAAAAAAATAAAAAATTTAAGTTCGTAATAAGTCACTTTTTTTTGAATGTATTATTTATTTGAAAGCGAATTACAGACATTCAAAATGTAGGTTTTGTGTGTTTTCGCCACATTTCTTTGTAAATGATTTATTTCTATATGTTATTTGTATTAAATATAAACGTCTCGAGCAATATGATCATGATAAAAACGTAAGAAATTTGTTTCATTAAATTAATTTTAGTTACAATGTTATAAATATTATAATTCAAATTTTCATTTATTTTCCCGTGCCACATTTCGACACACGTGCTATAGGTTCGTCACCCTTTTAATTATACGGTCGGGTTGCGTCAGATTATTAAGGGTAGTGATATAGGTCTCTGAGCGCGAACATCTCATCGCGGTGCAATGACGGTGTGAAACCAACGACAAAACGACGAGGTGCGTTCGATCCGCGGGCGAAGCACGATGGTGTGAGCGTGATAGTGCAAACGTTTGTGATATAATGTTACTTGTTTACCGTGACGTGTAGTGCTTGAGATTTCAGATTCGTAAAAGGTGAAAGAAATAATCGATACCCAACGAAGCCGCGAGGATTAATAATTTATATTGAATTGCAATCACAATTTTATAAATTAAAAAAAAAAAAAAAATCCATACTTTAATCGTACGCATGAAGAAAATCTGTTAAAAACGGTCGATGAAGAAACTGGGTGTACTATTTTGTGGTCAGGAGGCGTTCAGCAGTGGCAGCGCGAATAGGTATTTCATGAAGCAGCTGCTTCATAGTCAAAATGGGTGGGTGTCGACAAATTGGTTAGAACATAGAGACTTTAAAAAATTGTAATATTAAAACAATTGTATTAAATCATTATAATACGAATGTCTATTAGATAACATGAAATATCAACATAGAAACCACGGCATAGATAGGGTATATAGACATTATTTTAAACAGGTTAATGATATCAATTAGTCTACGAAAGTATGAACTATGGACATTTGTAGTGTGAAAATTTGTAAATGAAAATTACTACTGCTTCATCAAGAAAAAAACTTCGCGCCGCCATTGATTGTGAGTTAGTGTGAACTTTCCTCACATTTTTTTTTAATATTAATTTTTTTTTTCATCGGCATTTGAACTGTTAAAATATCACAAAAAGTGATATGATATCATAACAAAATGCTTTTCAGAGAACAGCCAATCGTTATTTTTTAATTGATCCCGACCTAAAGTGTAGAGTTCAAATCAGGAAATGTACTGTTTGTATTTTAAAAGGGCGTACTGGTAAATAAGTATAGTATGCAAACATTAAAAAACAGTTGTTTATAATAAATACGTAACAAAAAAATAAAATATAATAATTTATACTTCATATTTTTAAATTTTTAAACAAGAATAATAACTACTCGAATGATCACAAAAAAACAAATATTATTTGGGCAACAGACTTACATAATATTTTTGAAACTAGTGAAACTTCGTGAAGAAGTCGTTCATTGTTTCACAGAAACCATAAAGGATTCACATGTATTAAATGAAACACGTGTATCATAATATTTTTACTATTTTAATCCTCATCCAGTAACAAAAAGGCATACTTAGGTAATAAAGTTTATTCACATGCTACAGTCTTAAAACAACAAAAGTGTATTCTTAAAGATAAAATCGAGTAAGAAGGATAATGAAGAGTCCAATCTTGGATCAATTGGTTTTGAAATTAAATATTCTATATAAATCAAGTATCTGTAAACTGCTCAGTTTAGCACGAGTATTAATATGTTTGTAAAATAATTGCTACTTCCAAAGTTCAGTCACATCAAATATGTTTTGTTTTTTTATTTAATTTGCTTTATATTTACATAAGAATAGCAAGACGGTTATAAAAATTACATTAGATGGTTGAAAAAAAAAAAAAACATGATTTCAATTTTTATTTAGATATTGGTTTTAAATTAGAAAGCCAGCGGTTAGGTTAATGAAATCAATAAGAGAATGAACGATATAAATGGAACGATAGTTAAGGAAAAGTTTGGAATCGGGAGTGAAATAGGCAAAAGAAAAAATAAAATAAAAAAGGCATTGTCTACTAGAGTGGAGGGTAGAGCATTTAGGAAAGATATAATCAAAATCACAAATCGATCCCTCGTGATTTTGAGTACAGAAAGCGAAAGGGTATAAAAAAGGGCGAGGAAGTAAGCCATGCCCCTATTTGAAGACCAGTTTTGCTCACAATTATGCACCTAGAAATCTCTAGGTCTTTAACCATGGGTGCTCGGAAATCGAAGAAACTAAATGCCTACGCGTCACGTCACCGAATAAGGCGGGAGGGGGTTTTATTGGGTTTGACAGACATTATATGTACGTATGTTTTGCGAAATATTATTTTTGTAATATCCTAATTCGAATATTGTGAATTGTGCAAAGCGGAAAGATTTTATTCCTGGCAAAAAAATTAACCTCAGCGATGTTTTCTCATTGTGACAAAAGAAGTCCGATAGAAAAACGATGTTTTGTAGATAATTACTCAATTTATGTACAAAATGTGCAGTACGAATAAAAAAAGAAAAAAGTTCGTACTTATCACACCATGTGCTATTCGTCGCTTTTTGGACAAAATAATAATGACGAGTGTATTGAGTTTTAAAGGAATAATATATCGTTTCTAGGTAAAGCTTCAGTGTACAAATATAACGTGTATATATTTTACCATTTCTAGTCTAATCATCGGTAGGTTTTTTTCATCAAACCTGTTCAAAGTTTTCATGTTGTAATGGAGAAATTTCTTTTACCAAAAGTTTGAAAACATTTTGTTCTATCTGTGTCCAAAGGTTCGTAATGATTAAATAATGATTAGTTCAATAGTTTTTTCGGCACATTTTAAAGTAGAAAATCGATATAAAAACAGTCTATTCCGAAAAATTGTTTAATAATTTACTTAAATGTTTATAAAAAAAATCCTGACAAACGATTTTTGAAATGTTTTCAATATCGTTAGTGAAATGTATGTTCATATCAAATTTTCAGAACTTTTTGTCAAATATTAAAAATAATATCATTAGGGGTAAACTTTAACAATACAAAATGTTTTTAAATTTCTATTTTTATCTCAAAAGTTCTGAACATTTCAAGTTTTTAGCAACGTTACTTTTCGAGTTACAATTAAAAAACAAAAATCAGTTTAGTGAAAGTGTTTTTCACGGAAAATTTTACCAGTTTTAGTCGATTTTTCGGTAGTTTTTGCTGACTTCTGGAAAAATTATTTAGAGGAAAAAAACATGACTTTTTTAAAGTACAATCTACATGCGATTTTCGATCTGTAGAATAGATAGATGAAACTTTTAGGTCATAATAGCAACCCGAAATAGTGTTAACAGTAAAAAAACTAACACCATGTTGTTGTTTGTAATACTTATATTTTTAAATGCATTTTTTATATATTATACAATATTTAATATTCAAACTCACAATTTTTCTTTCTTGAAACCTAAAAAAATCTAGATTATAATAATATTATTAAAACATAAATATATACAATATAAATTTATGATTGAAAATAATTATTTTCTTCAGAAGCCAACTTAAAAAATAAGAAAGATGGATTAAGAAAGAAAAATTCTACAAAATATAAATAATAAATAAAATGATTTAAATTTTTTGGTCTTTACGAGGAAATAAAATATTTTTATGAGTTTATTTAAGTACTTTCTTAAATTTTTGAGCATATTTGATACATTTTTAGAGCATAAATTTATGAATTTTTTAAGGTTCTTTTAAGGAATTACAAAATAATATTTAAAATAATGATCGGTTGAATGTTTTTACTGTTTTAATTACTGATAATTCTTCGGGAAAAAAACCAAACCAACTTTTTGCTTGGTAAAAACATCATTTAGGTGTTAATGATTAAGTCGTCTAAAACACCTTAGTGGCTACGGCTATTCAAACTAATTCGAAATGAAGTTTAATACAATTTAAAAGTTATCCTATAATGTAAAAGAAAGCGATTAATACCATAATTTACGACTGTGTTCGAATTAGAAAAATTAATTTAGAGGTACGATTTTAATAAAGAAAAAGCAAAGCAGGCTTTTTTTATTCCAAAAACACTAAAGCTACCCTAAATAAAACTATGATCTGTCAAAAATAAGAAACACATTCGGCCGGCGACTTGTGCGCATGGGTGTGGCTTCTTTACTTACACCTTTACTATGCCATCGCCGCGGTCGAGAGCGTCACATTAGTCTACCGTTGTCTAGCAAAGTTATTGAATAAGTCGAAATGCATTGTTCACTATTTAAATCACATACATTATGAAGCGATGCGTTGTGTCGTACGTATGAGCGTGCGCATCCGTTCGATTTATTAATTATTAATTATAATTATTAAAATATTATTAATTAATAATAGATAATAATAATTATTGACTATTATTTGATTTATTAATCAAAATACATCTGGGTACTCGGAACCTGGGTTAGGTTATAAGAGAACCCGTCTATGTTAATGCAGATATATTTTCAAATACAATCGTTTATCATAGGATAGTGTCAATAATTATTAGTCAGTTGTTAAAAATAAAAATATTAAAATGTAAAAGTGTTCAAACACAAAGGTATTTAGATATACATGGGTGTTTTTATTATATATAGGTAACCTGACCATTTATAGTTCAATACTAGTGTAAAATTTGCCGACGCAAATCAAACACAAATTCCAGACTGAACATATAATAATACGTTATAAGTAAAATTTTAAATACCTATGTCATAACTTACTAAATATTTAAAATTTTACGAAACGCGAGCAATTAGTATCGAACAGGTGCATCGTTCGTCGTGTGTCATCGGTAAATGCAAGTGGTTGATTCATTTATAGGCGTGACTTGACCGCGGCCGACGAAAACTGGTTGCCGCCGACCGTGTTTCTTATTTTGAACAGAGTATAAATGATTTAGAAAACATTGAATTTCTATTCATAATTCGTAATTCGTAAGTTATAATTTTTGAATGAACACAGTTAATTGATAAATGCGAGATAAATACAAATATTACTAACTTTGTAATGATAAAATGATTAACGTTCTAAAATCTTGTAATCTAATTTACGAAAGTTACATTATTATCTTATGTAGTGTAAAATGACGCAAGAGACCTACATACGGCAATCGATAATTCGATTTTTTTCATTCAATCTATAACAATAATCAATACAAAAGTAAAAATGAAAGTTCCTGATGAAAAGATTTGGGTGAATGGTAGATAGCCTCGTATACACCCTCCCTATTCGAGCATTGATTTCAGCCATAAATAAAAATAAACTAATTAACTTAAGCATTCCAAAAATAATATAAGAAGAGTAACAATTCAAGTTTACTTAGCATCGTAAATAAAGTTAAGCAACTTTTTTACACTGCTAGCACGTCAACGATAAATACAGGTCAAAATATATCCGGCTCGAATACTTTCAAATGGATAATACAAGCTATGTACAGAGTGTTCTCATTAAGACGCCAGACTTCACATTTCAGCCGGAAGACATCGAATTGAAAAAAGGTTTCCGGAAAATGAAATTGAAATATACGTTTTATTTACACGCGACGTGCACGAAATTTCCATTTTTGAAATGGCAACTCGTGTTTTCAATGCAAGACTGGGGTGAATCACATTTTTAGTCAATTCGACCTTTGAATTAATAAATTGACTATAAAATTTGGTTCAAAGTCCAAAGTGGACCGAAAAAGTTATTTAAAATTTCAACCGATATTCAGCTCAACGATAAATGGCTAAAAGTCAGAAAATCGTCAACGTTGAGTTCGACGTACATCTCCTGAAAACCCATTTCCAATTCAATCGCGTCTCGCGGTTATTACATAAATGATATTTATACTCGCGAGTCAACACGATCATATTTTTCAACCACACAAGAATATTTGAGAGATTCAATCGCACAATCAGATATTTTATTGGCCTATAACCTTACATATTGCATTTCACTATAATTTACTTATTTATGATTTATTTCGTACATTCTACCCTACCTATTGAATCGTATTCACGAAACGAAAAGTGCACAAAAAAATAAATAAATAAATAATGAATAATAATTATGACAAACACGATTTCGAGGAGGGGAAACGCGTTGTGTACCGGAGACATAATACGATGATTCCGGGATATATTTCGACCTGCACTCATTACGGGGAGACGTGCGTCGAAAAGTCAAAACCGCGAAACGTTCTTACCGCAAGAGAAAAAAAAAACAAAAGAAAACCGCTCAGATTCACCGACTGTATACTACTTCTCGTTCGCACCGCTCCGCAGGACGACGACGGTGATGACAACCGACGCACCACGGCTGCTGCTTCCACGCCGGCCGGCGCTCGTTCGGACGGAGCGTCGTCTTGACCGTCAGCAGTCTCTTGGCCAACGCGCCGTTCTGCCGCGCGGTCTCCCGGTCTCTTCGCGCGCGCTCCAGGTACGCGGACGACACCGCGCCCGCGGGCCGTGGCTGACACGCGCGGTCCTTGTCCGCGGTGTACACGTCGACGATCCGACGGCGGCGCTCGGCCAACGGGGTGACCGCCCGTCGGCTCTGCTCCGCGGCCGCCTTCGACGACGACGACCGTCCGACCGCGCGTTTTCCCGTCGACGGCCCTCGTTTTTCCGAGTCTTCGGCGGTCGTCGTCGGCTCCATCGTGGCGGCGGCGTCCACGTACATCTGCCACACGGCGTCGTACGCCGCCGCCATCGAGTGCGCGACGTTCGCCGTCGGTCCTCCGGCGCCCTCCACCGCCGGAATCTGTCGGGCCGCAGACGTCGTCCGCGCGGCGTCGTATACCGCCACCGTCGAGTCGGAGGCGGCGGAGGCGGCGGTGGAGGACTCGCTCGGGACTCTCGGGCCCGCGACCGACGAATGTCCCGTGGCCGGTGGAGGCGGATCACGGCTCGTGCGCGACGGCGAGAGACGGCGTACACGTTCGGTGGCCACGACAGACCTCACCGCCGCCCGACGTTCTCGGCTCAGGCTCGCCTCGATCGCCGACACCCTTTGGCGTACGGTCATCGCGTGTTCCGACGAGGCGTCGCTCGATTCCGACGAAACGCGTTCCCTCGGGTCCATTCTTTCCGCGGCCGACGACGTCGCATTCATGCCGAACGCGTACGTTTCATGCTGCTGTTTCTCTCGTGAACGTCCGACGCTATGCAAAAAACCATAATGACAAATCGTATCAAAAAGATTTTCACTAAGGAAATATTTCACTTATGAAATCCACCATGATATTTTTTAGGAAATAAACTGTAATAGTTACCTGAGATACGGATGGAATTTATTTATTGATTTTGAAATTTCACGTCGTGTCGACGAAACTAAAATGTTTTTAATGGCTATCGATGTTGATTGTAAACAAAATCGAATGACCGGGTTAAAAACTATTTGGAATGATTTGAGTTTGAAAATCGAACATTTTAGTTTAAACAATACCGAGACAGTTCATTCATAAAATAAATTAATTTATTATTTTACACAATACATTACCAGAGATGGAAATTACACTTGAGTTTAGAAGGTACGATTTCTCCTCTCTCAAAATTGTGTTTCACTTCTCGAATAATATAGTAAAAGATTTTCATCAAGAATATTAAAAAATTTAACGGCTTCAAAAAAAAAAAAAAGGTTTTTTATACTAGGAGAATATAATATTATTGCGTGAAGATATAATATGTACTCGAATGTCAAATTGAATAAAACCAATATTTTCATCCTTATGCATTATAATTTAAATTGTGTTATCAGGTAATTTTAGATTCTGAACGGAGTGAAGAATGTATTGATTTTACAATGATGTGTTTTTTTTTTTTTTTTTTTTTTTTTTTTTTTTTATTTTTATTTTTTTTTTTTTTGTGTCTGTCGACACGATTTGGGGCAGTAAAAATGCTTCGATTGCCTTATATAGCAACTTTTCTGAAAGGAAATTGAATCTAGTTGGTACTTTGGGGGGTCAAAAGTTAAAAATTTTCAATATTTTTTTAACGCGCCGGGAAAAACCCTTAAAAAATGAGGGAAAAACGGTATATTTTACGCAAAACCAGTTTTCGAAAAAATCAAATTTTTTATTTTGCTATAACTCAAAAACTAATCGATGTAAATACTTGAAATTTTCACCAAATGTTTAGATTAGCGTTTTCTATACACCGTTAAATTTTCAAAGTATTTTGACTTTTATTGAGCTAATTATAGACAATTGAAATTTTCAATTTTTTTAAGTATTTTTTTTTAAAATAACGATAAAATTTTTTTTTTTTGCCAGAAAATCTTGAAAATTTAATACAAGGTTTCTTATAAGTTGTTCCATAACTGATAAAAAAAAATCCAAAATCGTAAGTCACAATTTTTTTTTATAAGTGCTCAAAGTTACAATTTATACGAAATATGTAAAAATTGCGAAAATTTGCAAATAATTTTGTTGTTGAAAAATCGTAAAATTTTTTTCTTTTATAACTAAGTTTTGAAAATTTGGTACAAGGTTTTTCATTAGTTTTTCTTCAATTATCTGCAAAAAAAACTCTACCGGATTCAGACAAAAAAATTTTATGAGTGTTTGAAATTTAAATTTTTACAAAAACACGTTAAACAACGGTTTAGCCTCAAACGATTTTTGCTATTTGTTTTTTTTTCAAAAAGTATAAGTTGTAGAAACTTGAAAATTTTATCAGTTGTTTATATTGGCATTTTCTTTATATGATTTTATTTTCAAAAGATTTCACTCATTTTTAATCAATTTATAGGCATTTGAAATATTCGATTTTTTTTATTTTTTTTTTTATAAATGTTGATAAAAAAAATGTAGCTCGGACGAAATACTTGAAAATTTAATAGCAGGGTCCACATAAGTTGTTCTAACTCCCATTCAAAAATTATAAAAATACATAGGCACAATTTTTTTTTATAAGCATCTAAAGTTCAAACGTTTACGAAATAATTACATGATTGCGTAAAATAATAATTTAGCCTTCAACGATTTTTGATATTTGTTCTTATTCAAAAAGTATAAGTCGAAAAAACTTGAAACTTTCACCAAATGTTTATATTGGAATCATCTATACGTAGTACAATTTTTGTAAACTTTAGACTTTTTTTGAGCTTTTAATAGACAATTGAAATTTTCAACTTTTCTTTGTTTTTTTTTCTAAAATGTGGATAAAAAAAATTTGACTGGACAAAAATTCTTGAAAATTTAATACAAGGTACCTAATATTTCGAACTTATCGGTATAAAAAAAAATTCAAAGCGTAATGCACAATTTTTTTTTTATAAGCATAAAAAGTTCATATTTTTACGAAATGTGTAGAAAATCGCGAAAATTTGAAGTTATTTTGCAGTTGAAAATTCATAAAATTTTAAGTATTCAAAACTAAGAATTGTAAATTCGGTACAAAGTTTGACATACGTTTTCCTTCAATTATCTGTAAAAAAATTTGCACTGGAATAAAATCAAAAATTTTTATGAGTGTTTGAAATTACAATTTTTTCACATAATCGCGTAAAATAACAATTTAGGCATCATTGATTTTTGATATTTGTTCTTATTCAAAAAGTATAGGTCGTAGAAACTTAAAACTTTTACAAAATGTTTAAATAGGCATTTTCTTTACATAGTTCTATTTTCAAAATATTTCGTTTATTTTTTAGCTATTTATAGGCATTTGAATAATTCGATTTTTCTTAGATTTTTTTTTATAAAAATCGATAACAATTTTTTGGCCCTACCAAATCACTTGAAAATTTAATAGAAGGTTTTGAATAAGTTGATCTAAGAGTGATTCAAAAATTATTCAAATACATAGGCACAATTTTTTTTTGTAAGCAGTTGAAGTTCAAAAATCGACAAAATTTGTCAAAATCACGAATATTTGCAAATTATTTTGTAGTTGAAAATGTATAAAAATTTTTGTATTCAAAGATAAGAAATGAAAATATTATGTAATATCACAGCTGATAAAGATAATTAAATAGATTAAGTTTATTATAATATAATCAGTAGCTGACAGCTGTTCTATACAAAATATTGGTAGATTGTAAACACAAGGTGTATAACGTACCTTTACATGGTTGAATAGAACGTTACTAACTTCCAATTTCCAGTTATTTTAATGTGTGTATCAGTTCCATAAACATGCGGATTTTATATATTATTATTAATTATTAATATTTAAATAGACGTAGCCACGGAGCATTCAGCATATATGGACGGCGGGGTCGGGTGGTACCGTCACGATAGTGCATTTAGGCAAATAATATGGTATTTACCTACGCCCTATCTATGCACGTCCTGGTTTGTCCAATGCTCACGAGCAGAAGTCACATGAATAGACAAATGTAAATTTAACCCAATCTAGGATATTAAAATAAAATATATATTACAATTTAAGGCTGACATCTTCATCTTCGTTCAGAATCGTTTTTTTTTTTATAATATAAAATAATTCCAAAATCTATCCAATAATGCCTAATCTAGCAATGCATCTCGTGTATCCCACCCAACTACTGTATCCTGTACTTAACTTACAATGATTTATCATTGCATTCAAATGTAAAGTACCATACAACTAAACTATCGTAAACCAGGTGATCCCATGATAGAAAGTGCTATACACTCCTCACCATTATCTTGTCCGAGGAGCGAAGCGACGAAGGACGAACTTCCACCACCATTATCTTATCGTTTTTTGATTGTAAAGGTAAATCAAACCAATAATACTTCAAGCTACATTTTTATTTTATTATAATATATTTTTTTGTTTATTTTTGTACATATTAAGTAAATTTTTACTAAATTATATAGCATTTATATTCAAAAATTTTAATTATTATCAATTATTTATTACGTTTTATTGGCATACACTAATAGTGAAATTACCACAAACTCGTAACGATTGTCTCAAATACCTGAAAACCATAGAGCTTTCACTGTTAAGTATTAACTAGATACTTTATAAATCAACTAAGTATGGATAGTGACAGGAGGAAGACACAAACATTCTCGTTTCTCATAAAACGCGTCCCACTAATGGATCAAAGGAGTAATAACATCATACGCAGTGGCAGTTAAGAATATTTGTATTCAAGAATATAATAAAATAAAATAAAATAAAATATTTGATTGTTTGGGGGATGAGAAAATTTTTATCGTATTAAATGTGTTGGTCTGAGCGATAAAAACGATTCTGTGACAATTATTATAATTATGTCTAAAACCATATTGATTGTCAATGTTCGCGGTTGTTAAAATTGAGCATAAGATGTTGATTTTGTTTTTAAAAACGAAAATTACTTGAAAATTGCGCCATTTCATACAGATATATCTATTAATTTCACACAGGTCTATCTCATGTTCTAGATTAAATGAATATTTCATTCGATTTCCACACTTACGAATTCATTTTTAATTAAGGAATTTTGACGAGAATATCCTGACAAACATTCGATCAATTTTTAGTATCTGATATAAGCGAAAAACGTGTTTTTTCGAAATGTATGTCTGTTACGTTTTTGGATAGCTTAAGAGGTTCAAACATTTTATTGAACCTCTCCAAAGATATTTGGCACTTCAAAGAACACATTATTCGAAGTTCTCGATAATATTTTCAAATCTACTCTGAAGATAATATCCGTTGAAAAAAGTTTGAAGACAACACACTCAGTAAGCACGTTAAATTTACGATTTTCAACATGTATATCAATTTAAAATTTCCATCAAAATATTAATATTTCAAAAATCTTCTGATGTTATTTAATCGTTTAGTTATGTACAAATTGAAAATAAGTCTCGTGGTTAAAAATTGCTTACACGGAAATTTTTAAGTTTTTTCCAAATCATCAAACAAATAAATTACAAATAAATTTACGTACAATCGATACAATACAATGATATACAATCTCGAAACATTACGTACGAGTGACTGCGGAAAGACAAACACGACGGCCGGATAAAATAAGGCGTCTAAACGTTTAGGGTTCAGAAACTCAAAGTGGTGAATTCGTAATCCTCAAAGCGGTCAAACCGTATAGCTTTGGCCTTGCTTAAAACGCAGGTGTGAAACGTGCAAAACATAGGTGCCTCGATGTGGGTCCCATCCCACATAGGCATCACCGGGAATGAAAAAGCTGATAAAATGGTGAATGAAGCGGTAACATCCTCAACCTCTAACATAATTAATAAAATCCCAAATAAAGATCTTATGTATGAAGCCCATAAACGGATAATTAAAACGTGGCAAAATCACTGGGATTCAATACCCATCAGCAACAAACTCAGAAACATCAAAAAAACTGTGTCCAAATGGGCGTATCCAGAGAACGCATCAAGACGTGGACAAATAATAATAAACAGATCCAGAACAGGCCATTCCCATATCACACACTCATACGTCAAGTATTGTTTATATCAAATCCAAGGAACTCTTCCCCCCTCCCTTGTGTGACACATGTAAAACTCCCATCATAATGGTACACATCATCATGGACTGCCCCAAATTCTCAACCGCACGTTTTCTTCTCAACAATCCGAGGTCAATCGAAGAAGCCCTCAGTTAACACAACTCCGACAAAATTTTTAAGTTTTTCAAAAAAATTGATTTAGGTAAAAAAAACTGTAAATATTATAATGTTTTTCATTGTATTCCCTTAATAATAAGATAATGTCAACTTTTATATCGTAAAACTTTAACTTTTTGTAATTATAGGCTAATAATCTTTGTAATTGAAGCCTTTATGTGAATAAAAAAAAAAAAAATGGCGCCTCGCTCCTGCCTCCCGGTCGGAATCGAAAACGACGCAATCATACTACGTATTATACTATAATATGTTATAATATTGCACTCGAAAACGTATTATTTATACATTTGCAAACGACCACCGCCGTTACGCGATTATGGACAATAATTGCGTTACCATGTCAACAAGTGCAACACATATGCATGTTTACATTGCGGTTTTATTGTACGTCCAGCGTTTTTCACGAACTGCGTACACGTCAATAATCCACACGCCGCGCCGTACCCGCTGTCGGCCAGCGCGGCGTCCTCACACGTCACGTTGTAAAGCCGTGTGTCTAGTGATGTGACCTTGGGTATTTACCCGTGGGTAGGGTAAATATTTTGGGTTTTCGTCGGGCACGAGTACGGGTTAATTTATCCACTTGTTCACTTGAGATTCAGCAAAATATCCCCCCACCGCCGCCCACCCAATAGTTACACGAATTGTAAAAATGAAAAAAAAAAAAAATTAAAAATTAAGACCGAAAGAGGACGTTTTGATTTCGTATCGAATAAACGTTGTTAAATGAAGTTGCTATTATAATGTTTAAGGCTGAAATAACACATCGTTATTTTACACCCATATATTATTGTGAAGTTGAATATTTTAAAATTTAAATTTTTTCGAACGAAAAATTATGTTTCAACTTCGTTGCTATCAACAATAATTTGAGTTGAACAAAAATAAAGTTATTTACAAAAGCCAGACTAATATTATAATGGTTAAATGCAAGTATCTATATTATGTTTTTTTTATCGACACAAGCGTCGGCAACTCACGGCTCTCGTACTTTTTACTGCGGCCCTTAAAATATTTCTAAAGATTTTTAAAATCGCACAATATGAATAATATAAGCTTTATTTCGATAGCACGTTAACATTTTGTGAGCTGCCATTTTCGCTTGTAAATTTTTGAAGAAAGAAATACAATTCCCCATTAAGTGACAAATATTTAAATTATGTTTTGAAAATATAATTCATCATCAAATATTTCTGGAGATTTGATAAAATTAGCTTAAAATCTATTAGCTCAAAAATTACATATTTAATATTTGTGCATATTTTTAAAATCTTAAAAATTTTTTCAAAACATTTGTAATTGATATTATAATTACAATATCTTTTATTTATTTTAGGCTAAAATTGGTAATTTTTTGATTATTTAAACTAAAATTAAAATTATTACATAAATATATTTACTATTATTTAATATATTTATTATATATATATAAAAATATGGCCTGCGTCACATAAATGGTTGACCGACATTTTAATTATCATATCAAACAAGACGATACTTACCGGGAAAAACTCAAATTTCTTACCAAATGTATCCAATTTATCAGGCAAATACCCGATAATTATCGGGTAGCCGAAACTACGCGTGTCGGACTCAACACAGATAGAGCCTAACCGTCGCATTCGCCGTCACGTAATGTTCAGCAGGGCTACGATCGTCAAACAAGAATCGTACGGAGAACGGTCGTGGACCATTTACCGGGAAATTCGACCTGTGGAACAAATGGACGAGCGGAGCTGAGCAGAGAACGCGGGTCCGGGGTGTGGACGATTATCGTCAATAATAATTACAAAATAGTCACGTATACACGTCAAACGTCGTTATAAATTTACAATATTGTTTTAAACCGGGTCCGAAGACGCGGTGACATAATCATAATTTACAATGATAAAACGAACGAATGAAATCTAAAAAACTCGATTTAAAACACGAAAAATTCGAAAAACCATTGAACACGATGTAACAACTTCAGGGATATTAAATCGATGGACACGAAAATCGTCACGAATATCACCGTTTGTGTGTTATTCAATAAAATAAAATATATAAATGACGAATAGCTTCGGGGTCATATTATCTACTGTACATTTTTAATTTCGTTTAAAATTTATTGAGATTCACTATTAACATAATTACAATTATCGATTTGAATCGTTCTCGTTTCCACCGTCAAATCTATCTTGTAAGTTGAATAGTTGTATCGTGCTCATTAATCGTGTGTTCGATAATTGGATTTTGTTTTTTTTTTTTTTTTATGATTAAAGCATACTAGTGGTGTGCTGGACAGGATCGTTTAATCACAGGTGAAAATATAAAGTCTAACCTAATACGAACCATTAGAGCCATTTTTATCAACCGAAATCGTGGTCACGAAAAAGAAAACACACACGCATACATAATTTTCACGGTTCTAGGCCATTAGAGCGAAAAAAAATAGCGAAAACAAAACAGCGAAAAGTTTAAAAACGAAATTACATTTTTATAAAATTCGAAACAAAGAAAAGTAATATTTAAAAAAATTATTTTTAATCATATTGTATTTACAATGATTATGTCGTCATTTTTTTATTTCAATAAAATTTTACTTTTGCATACTTCAGTTATAAGCAATACCTTTTAAAAAGTGTAAATTGTCATAAGCATTGTAAGATAAAGTTATACTACGAATGTTTTCGAGGCAATCTTTATACATTTTTTTTTTTTTTTTTTGTATACGTTTCGCCTAGGCCATAAACTGCTCTTGTTTTATTTCTGCTAATGCTCGCTTATCTTTGAATGCGTTGATTAATTTCTATAATGTTGGATGATATGTTCCTTAAATATTAAATTATAAATTACATTATTTTGTAATACATTTTAAATGATGTTCATAGTGTGTACACGGGTATGTATATATATATATATATATATATATATATATATATATATATATATATATATATATATATGAATAAACAATAAAAGCGATAAAATAAAAATTATCATTTTAAAATAATTATTTTAGTAACATATAATTGTCATTAGATACATAGTTTTTTTTCAAATATTCGAAATTTATATTTCGCAATAATTTAGTTTTGCTATTTTTCCTATCGCTGTTTTGGTTTCGCTATTTTACCTCCCGCTATTTTTTTTCGCTATTTTGGCTGGATACCATTTTCACGCGTTCTTTACTTGGCTGAAAATCTGAAACCAAATAACGGTCACTTCTAGGATCTAGGACGATTTTCCATAAACATGACATCACCGTTGTTTCAACGTAGCCGACAAATATTTGAACAAAACGTAACTATAAAAAAAATTTAAAAAAATAATGTAATAATAATTGTACGAAAATTTGTTTTTTTTTTAATAGTTTAAACTATTATAACTACTTGTCAATATCACTATGCATATATTTTATATAGAGGTTTTACTTCAAATATAAAATATAACAAAGTGTAATATAAACGAAAAACACCTATTAATTTATTAACTTTTGTAAATGTAAACAATATTTACAAAACAATTTTTCATTGAAAAAAAAAAGTTTTACGACCAAAACGTATGAGTTTAACGCCTCGATGTACAACATACTTCTTATAGGCACTAGGATACGATACATAACGATAATACGATAACGCGCGATCTGCTATCCCACGCGACAGAATAAAAAAATTATTTTCCGTCGACTGAAATTCATTTTCATCTTATCATATATTTTGTAGACGTTCAAAAGACCGACAGTCTCGAAATCATAAACATGTCCTTTTAACTGAAAATAATTCCTCAAGAAATCAATTGAAAAATTAATAAAAATCATTTTGATATACGTGATTAGATATGTAAGCTCAGTAAAATTTTACTGCGTAAATTTACTGGTAAGGTAAATTACCGTGACGAAATTTGTCCTTGTGACGGAACGCGGATCGCGTTGAAACGAGACTAGAACGGATTTCTGGCTGCACGGCCACGGCCGTCGGTCGTCCCGTTTTCACGTGGGCCTGGTCTGAAACGAGACGAAGCGTCGCGGGACGATTTGAACACAGTTCGAAAACTTCAAACGTTCTATTTATAACTAGAGAAAAATACAAATAAAACTAAAAAACTAGAATTTATTTTGTTTTTTTTTTTTTGTTGTTGAAGTTATGTCAAGGAATCTGATTTGATTGATTTACAATTTATTATATATGTACATTTTTAATATTTAAAGTCATATAAAATAATTTAAAATACAAAAAAAAGTCAATCATAGTATAGTACACTACCAGGTACTTATAGTTGCAATTTATAAGTACCTATAGTTATAAGTACAAGTCATATTACGATAAATTTATAACACCATGAACACCCTGCTATCCAATAAATAATAATAACAAGCGTTACAATTGTTTTATTATAAGTTCACGAAAAAGAGGAAGCGTGGAATTCCTTGGATTGTCTCTAATGTGACATACAAAAATCATCGAAATTTACCAAATTTACAGAATTTACGGTAAATTTACGTAAATTTTCCTCGGTAAATGACAAAAAAAAAAAAAAAAAAAAAAAAAAAACACACACACACACACACACCAAGCGTGCGCGTGCGGCGTACGTAATTTTTTCCCCGCCACGGCGGCGACGGGTCGCCCGGTTTTTTTGCTTTTTTATTTATTTTTTTGTTTTTGTCGTCGCCGACACGTCGCGCGCGCCCGACCCCTGGCCGCTCGTACCCGTCGCCGGTCTCGTCCCGGGGAACAGACCTCTGCGACACGTATGACGACCACCACGTGTTCACCACACCGGGTGTGCGTAACGCGCGTGTCGTGTATACAGGACGGTGTTTTGATAACACGCCGTACCGACGTGTGTGCGAGTGAGAGAGAGAGAGAGAGAGAGAAAGAGAGAGAGAGAGAGAGAGAAAGCACCCTGTATATAACCCGACGATATCGTTGGCACCCGAGCACAATAATCGACCGTGAAAAATGTCACGTGGCGACGGTGCCGTCGCGACCATCGCGGCCCACGACAGTAATCCGCGCGATTTTCACCACAGGCGCTCGGTGGCCGTCCAAGTGGTCGAAGACGACGTGTCCGCGGCCGAAGCGGAAGTGCCGTATCGCATGGCACCCGTCCAACGTCTGCACGACCAGTCCGACGGTTTCATTTCGGTCTCGTCTCGCAAGTACAGGTAGGCGTTGTCGACGACAGAATATATCGCAATGAATTCACGCACGTTGTCATTTCACTGCGACAGGCACGAGTGTATATTATTTCTCACCGATGGCTGCGCCCGACGAAGGGCGATTGCTCCGGGGTGGCCTCTGTACGGTGACTCTAGAGGGTGGACGGTTTTCAGGAAAAAAAAAAGAAAAAAAAAAGTATCACAGTAAAACCGGACACTCTCGGTCGCTGAAATATTATCCGTTATTTGGACCTTTTCCGTTAATACACTACCATCTTTTTTTTTTTTTTTGGTTTTTCCATTTTTTTTTTTTTAGATTATTATATATTATATTATTTTGATTCTGGGGGCATGAAGTGTGCAATATGTTGTAGCATTGTTTCAAATAAATTATTAGAACCGTAACGCTTACGCCACATGTACTCGACCAAATAGCTATTCAGCATTGGTCGGTAGGTACCCCACTGTTTTTTATTTCGAGATTTTATTTTGCCCCAAGAACTCTCAATAGTATTAGTGTGAGCCAGAGTATTAGGATCAACAAAATTAATAGAATGATTCACGGTCATGTGGTGAAAAGTTGGATCTAGCCTTTGGTAGGAGCGCCATTCATCAGTAATTATTGTAGTGCCTGCAGCAACATGTTCAATAATAATTGGCAACAATGTTCGTGCTGATCTGTCGGGAACAGGAACTAGAAAAGTTTCTTTGGTTTTCCTACAAATACCACCTAAAACCCATTGATTTGGTAACAATCTTCCTCTGTTATATTTACGTTTACTGAAACAGCTTTCATCGATCTCAACAGTTGTATTAACACCACCTATTTTAGCACTATTGTTTGTTAAAGTGTATTCACAGACTTCACGCATGTACATGTTCCAGTCCACTGTTGTGTTGTGGTTCATGTTAAGTTCTTCCTCACAAAACTTTATTGAAGTGTATTCCTTACTCCAACAATAAATAAACATCACTATTGTTTTGTAGTCGAGACGAGAACTAGCCAGAAAAGTATCCGCACGCAATGGCGCGTATTGTCGACACTCACGTTTTGAACAACACCAACGATCTTGTTTTTCAGTGAGTTGCAAAACCATTTCATGTTTATTTTTACATAATCTCGGATTATGCAAAATGCTACGAGTTTGTAAAAAACTCACTGCATTATTCTTTGTATCGCATTCGCTAGCTAGAGTAAGGAAATTCATGGTTACCTATTCAAATTCAACCATTGACTGACCCTACGTGTATTCTTTCAAAGAGATAAGTCAATAACATAAGATAGAGGAAAAACCAAAAAAAAATAAATAGTGGTAGTGAATAATAATATAAAAATAATCTAAAAAAACGGAAAAACCAAAAAAAAATAGTGTTAGTGAATTAATGGAAAAGGTCCCGTTATTTAGACGTGTCCGCTATTCAGAGGGAAAATAAAGAGGTGAATATGCCCATAAAAACGTCAGCTATTTGGAGATGTCCGCTATTAAGAGCCGTCTGTTAAGGGATGTTTCAATGTATAATAATAATCACGATCTTCGTATTACACGGCCCCTAACCAAATTGAACATAAAACACGATTTTTCAAAACAAATGTATTGGCCAGACAGTGTTCATACGTTTACGCGATCGATCGAATCAAGAAACCAATCAATATCGATTAGTTTTAGTAGTAATAAGTGATAGTAACTTTTGGCTTTGGGGAGAGGATATTGATTAAGTTCAATTAAAAAAAAAAAAAAAAAAAAACATAGGATTGAAAATAGTACCTTGGTATGGGTAACAATGTGATTTGATGCGGCACTGGTCCAGCCTCTATAGTCTATAATATGTAAAGTGAAACGATCAGAATATCTTTGTACATATTTCATACGAAACTTGTGTCCAAGATTCGGTAAATTTTCCATACGTACCTCCTAACCGTATGCCTTGTCAACCTGAATAAATCACTTCATACGACGTTAAACATTATTAAAAGTGCACGGCAGTACCGTTTGAAATAATATTATGACATAGTATGTACTTAATTACCACAGTCGCTGTACTATTTTTTAAACTCGAGGCAAAACAAAACATTAAGGACTCCTATCCCAAATAAAGGGTCTATACGCTCATAAAGAATGTTTCGCGTCTCTACACACGTTATAAAAACAAACAAACCTTTTAATCAAATTTTAAAATTGAAATAATATAAAAATTTAGTTTAACTAATTTCTATTTCTGTTAATAAAAAAATCAATTAGCGTGATTCAATTAGTCATTGTTTATTTTTTTTGTTTAATTTCGGAATACATCACCTTTCTTCAAATCCATCTGTTCATGTCCGTAACTAATGAATTTTCACATAGGGGCGTTAAAAATTATATATACCTCTAGGGGTGGTGACTGTTAACATATGGAGAAACACTGGGTTAGACGAACACGCCATAGTTTGATACCGTAAGCACGATTGGATAAACCGTATCATTATTTATTTATAACATATTCTTATGAACTGTAATGGCACAAACATATTATTGAAAAAATAAATACATACATAAATTTAAAAAAAAAAAAAAAACTTAGCATAATTTTAATATAATTATCATTGTACATAATAAATTATTATGATTTAAATGTTCTATAATATGTTAACTGTATGTCTAGATAAAAAAAAAAATCGAGTTATGATTTAATATAAAAGTGAATAATTAATAAATGTATAGTTGTAGTAGTATAATTACACACTTAACGCATTACTTTATACATACAATTATTAATGATACATAATAATGTCTAAATTAATATTATACATTTTGAATTACTTTTTCAATAACTTGTTTGTGGACTATGTAAATTTTAGAATGTAAAAAACGAAAATATAATCATAAATTGTTAAAAAGTATTTTTTAAATATGTTAATTTTTATTATGTTTTATCAAGTTAACCTACATATTTAATTAAATAGTAAACAATAATTAAGGAAGGTTCTTGATTAAAACTGAATTTTTTATTCAATCAGTAATTCTTAGTAATAATTATTTTACCCTTATATTGATTATTTTAATTTTAATTTCATTTTTTACATAATAACTACGAAAGAAAAAAAAAACATTTTTTCAAGTGTAAAGTAACTGTAAGTATTTGATTATTTCTAAATTCTAAAAATTCCACACGCCTTATAACATATAAATGCAGTTTAAAATTGATGATGTACACAAAATACAATATATTTCGACGAAATAGGACTATCACAATTAAAATAGTTTGTCATCACAGACGATTGTCAACTACCAAAAACCAACGCGATGTATTGTACTGTTATGGACAAGAATAATATAATAAAAATAACATAACCATATGAACTCCACGGTGCGTGTAGATATTTCAATATATCAATAATATTGTCGGAAACCGTCATAAAAAAAACATCATACGGTCGAGACATAAAACATATATTTTGAAAATGCTCTTAAAGATCGTTGATCATATGAAAATTTAAAAAATAACGTTTTACGAACAATATTATCTCCGCGTGACACCATATCGCATCATGTATATTATTGAGGTTCAACGTAGTTAACGAAAATCAATTAAATTTTATTGCTCACTTATAATGTTACTATAATAGATATTACATATTATGTGAAACATAATTTTTCGTCAGTGTTGTGTACCTATTCAATTAGCGTCGGGAACATTTCATTACTGTCACAAACAGTATAAAATACAATCGATACGTTCGTTCACGCTGTGTACGAAATAATAATAAAAGTAAAGTCTTCGTCGTGAAAACGTGATTTTTACTATCCCCCCCCCAAACATTTATTATAATAGGGTTATAATATTTCGGTACCTTCAGTTATTAAACATCTTTGCCACCATTAATTGTATGATTTTATATACATTCATATGTCAATATATACCACATTTTTAATTTCTGCGATGATATTATGTATGAGCTCAGTGCAGTTTTAACAGTCAATCAATTGTGATCGATACAATTTTCGAAAACAAACTCTCGTGCAACGAGTGTGCAGGCACAGGTAAAGAAAAAATGAATAATTTCATCGGGAAATAAAATAATCACTAAAAAAAAAAAACACAAAAGACACTCAGAATTCAAAAAATTCACGCTGAAGATAGTTTTACACAGTACGACGGTAGTACATTTGTCCGAGCACGTGTTGATTAGTAAAAGACGACGTCCGTTTTATTTTCAAACGTAACATTTAATCGAAACTTTTTCGTAGAAAATTTCAAGAAGTGATTAGCAGCAGAAGCGTATTAGAAAGATGGCTGATCGTCGGCGTCGGCGTCCTTAGTTTCATCTCCGTCGTCGTGCTGTTGACGAAATTCCGAAACGGTATTTATGCGACAAAAATATAAATAATAAATTATAGAAGTAAAACTACGTGATATCCTAGATCGAGCGAACGCGATAACACGCGACGTCCGTTCAGCGTGATTTATTTTATAATTATAGCTATTTATTTATTTATTTTTGTTTTTTTTTTTTTAAAAGTTAATTTTCTTTTCAAGGTATCCTCGGCAGGACGACGTGTCTGAGCGACGAATGTTTGATATCAGGTTGGCGCACGTACATATATATTAATAATAATAATAATAATAATAAATAATAATTATTATAATCGAAAATTCACTGTTTTATTACCGTGTTATTATCGTTAATGTTTATGAACGTCGTCGCTAATCGTATTCGGATATATCACACAGCCACGACAATAATGCAATCGATGAACACGGCTGTTGACCCGTGCGACAATTTTTTCGAATTCGCGTGCGGCAACTGGCAAAACCAGTATCACTCGGAACCCGGCCAGCCCAATTCTTGGTTTATCGAAAAGACACGATACATTTCTATGGTAATAACGAGTAAGTGTGTAACATAATTACTCGAAAATAATAGTAATAATAATATTATATGTACGTCAATTAAATATGTATATAATAATGCGTGGGCGACTGTGCGATAACCCGAACGGGGGCGTGTATAATAACCGAGCAGAACGATTTGGGGTCCGAATCGAAATCACAGATAAGGCATGAAACTAAGCCGGTCATGCCAAAAGTGATATACATCGTGGTTTTCGTTTTTTCTATCGTACGATTTCAATATTTATGGCTTGAAATATATAAAAAATAGTAAAACGAAAAAGAGTTGGACAATGTCCACTATCGACGCACTTGATTAAAAAAAAAAAAAAAAAACGAGCGACAAGCGAGATAGTCAAATAAACTTACCCCGGTGCATAAAAAAAAAAAAAAAAAAAAAAAAACATATAATTCTATAATTATTATTGTTTATATACACGATAATAT
Source organism: Therioaphis trifolii (assembly GCA_027580255.1). Classification (NCBI taxonomy): domain Eukaryota; kingdom Metazoa; phylum Arthropoda; class Insecta; order Hemiptera; family Aphididae; genus Therioaphis; species Therioaphis trifolii. The sequence continues at coordinate 129,598,426 of CM050404.1, forward strand.
GGATGATTTTAGATCACTTAATTTGAAAAATAACAAAAGAGTTAACGCGTTATTTTGGAACACACTTAATAAAACACAAAATAATGAATTAAGAATGATTCGGATTCGAACAAAATATATTATATTTTAAACATCATAAAACCATCATTTTATTTTAAAGCAGAGTGTGTTTACAAAATAACACTTAACATTCAAAACGTTATGAACATGAATGTATTTTGTCGTAAATCAAATCTAGTTAGAGCCGAAAATGATCGAGTATTCAAAAAAAAAAAAAAAAATGTTTATTTTTCATTTTTTTCAACAATAATATAGGAGATATAGAGGAATAGAGGATATAACGATTTAAAATATAAATATTGAATTATTATTAAATTTCGAGTCCACCGTAATATTTACATTTATCCAGTAAAATAAATTAAACGCTTAGGTATATAGATATTTGGTGACATTATTAATTTATTTACATATTTTCTTTTTTTATCAAACATTATTTTCGGTGGCATGGGTCAATATAGCTCGTCATAATTTACTTGGTTACATTATGAAATGAACAGACGCATTATAGTATAATACATTTCGGCAGGTATGGCATATTGACACGTAAGGAAACAATGTGATATTTTTCGAAAAATTATTTTTATTTCATGTCGGTTCGAGATTTTAATATTTGAAAAAAAAAACCCCATTCGACGTTGTCGTAAAAAAAATATACACATTGTTGAAGTTATGTCGTGATCACGCGTTTAGGTGTTACGCCGCCGCCGGGAAAAATTTGTCGTAGGATACGTTTGAACCGCCAGTTGAATATTATTATGTGCGTGTTGCATTTCATTATTGCGTACATCTCCGGTCTCGGTCGTATTTGATTTTATTACCGCGAAATCCACATAATAACCGCGACGGAATACCTGGAGATTTTTTTCTTTCTGTTTTCAGGGATTTTAGGGGAGCTGGATCGTAAAAACGACCTGAAGTCGATGAAACAAGCCAGGCGACTTTACAGGGCGTGTTTGAACACAGGTAAAAGACAATATATCACCGGACAAGTTAACAGGTGCGAAGCGGTAAGGCGTCCCTTTTTCTCATAAAAAAAAAAAAAACGTACTGACGCCACGATTATTACACGCTCGGAAGGGGCGGTGTTTCTTTCGATAAATAACGTGACGTACACACGCAGTAATAATAATACAATTCACAAAAGGCACCGCTGCCCTTAAAATCTTCGGCAACGCGTCGCAGTAATTACGTGCGATTTTCTGCGCATTCTTATCAACCTTTTGTCCCGAAAAGCAGCACGTCGATTCTCACGAAACACCGAAACGTACGTCTTTTACATTCTAAATTCACGATCGCTGACTGTAAGTCAGGGATGCCCGGAGAGGGGAGTGGGGGCCGTTGCCCCCCCTGAGATTTTTCACGTCAGTTACAAAATTGGAGGTTTTTTTACATGAAGTAGGTCTCGCACGACTAGGGCACTCAGTGACTCTCTGACAATCACTGTACCATTAATTACGAGTATAATATCATTATGTACCTACTCGTAAAATTAATAGCTGTACTTCACGAGTCACAATTTTTTTTCCCCTGAGTGACATATCTGCGGGAGTCCCTGCTGTAAGGTATGATAATATAAGCACGATTCGTCTTAAACGCTTCCAAAATACGATTACGCGAACGAGGACGTATCGCTATGTCGACATATAGTTGTTTTTATAAAAACGTAAGTCAGTAAAATCGAAAATGCGCGCCGTACACACGATTTCAAATTTAAATACAAACGGTTTTACCGACTTCTCCTCGGTTCACCGATGTTTTCGTAGGTTTTGTTTTTATGATTTGACTTTGATGTCAAACGTGGCTGCGCACGGTAATAATATTACAACGAGATTGCATTATGCCAAATAACATCGTTTACACGTGGTACATTTCTAGAAACTACACTGACGTCCATAAGGGGTGGAAAGCAACGAAAATACGGGTTTATGGATGTATGTATATAGTTTAATATATACAAGGATATGGTTTAAATTAAGAAGATTCCAAACAAACCCTTTTAAGAGGTTTAATAATGTCTTTTAAATAGTTAATATTTATATTGCTCACGTGCATGATCACGTGGCAAGTGTAAAGTAAATTATGATAAGTGGATGTGTATGTGTGTGTGTGTGTGTGTGTGTGTGTGTGTGTGTGTGTGTGTGTGTGTGTGTGTGTGTGTGTGTGTGTGTGTGTGTGTGTGTGTGTGTGTGTGTGTGTGTGTGTGTGTGTGTGTGTGTGTTAGTCCTCACCCACTTATATCTAGTATTGTGCTCAGATAAAAAAAATATCTAGATAAAAATAAGATATATGAAATTAAAATTATCTAGATAAAGATAGATAGTGCAAAAACTTAATTATCTAGATATAGATAAATAAAAATTATTTTTATCTAGATAAAAATGAGATGAAATGTTTATATCAAATATAAAATAATAAATATACAAATTCAAAACAACAACTTATGTTTTTTCTTTTAAAAAACTTTGGAGTCTCTAGTTTACATATTTTTAATTAAATTGTAATATCACCTAGTATAAATATAAAATGATACAAATGATATGTACCTAACTAATTCTACACACATTTATTTTTTCTTTAAGTTGAAATAAATACAAACTTTTCCGAAAATTTTTTTTTCTTATTCTTAGAATAAAGTAATTTAATACTCGGTAAATATTAAAATGTAATAACTAGTGATGAGAAGTTATAGGATTTGTATATTTTTTCTGTATCTTCAATTTATAGCTAGGTGAGCTAAAAATCTGTTCTATAACCTAATGAATTGAAATTTGGTATTTAAATTTTGCATATTTTTGCATATATTGGTAGCTTTCTTAAAAGTTGTATATTCATGTTTTTTTTGTGCATAAAAATGCAATTTAGTAAAATTATGTGGATTTTAATACAATTGACTTGGAAAATTTATTACTTTATGAAATATGATATGTTTGTAGTCAATAAACAATAAAATAAAAATGCAGATAGCAAATTTGACAATTGTAGAATTGTCAATGTAAAATAAAATATGTAAAATAATTATTAAATATATTACAAAACTTGTAAAATTGTCAATTTATCACTCAGTAAAAAATTATTTATATTAATTTATTGTAAACAAGTTTTTTATTTATAAAAAAAATTGCATATTATAATATATTTTTTGCATATTTTCAAATTTTTGATGCGTATATCATAATTTTTCCTTGCATATTTTGTCTATTTTAGCTCCTATAACTTCTCATCCCTAGTAATAACCAATAGTACTTCACTTAGTATCAGGTCAAGCTAATGACCAATCTGTAATAATACAATATTAAATACTTTACTGTTTCAGATGAATTCCAAGACTAAAAAACATGTTTATTTTTATATAAGATAATTATATAAAGTTTTTATCTAGATGAAGCAACTAGATGAATTTATCTAGATAAAATTATCTATGACACAACACTGCTCATGTCAAAATTTTTGAACTGCAATCTTGCGTTTCACGCCATTAGTTGTATACATTTTCATTCCAACGTATAAATATTATAGGATTATTAATGAACGGTTAAATAGATATGTAATTTACAATTTTCATTTCAATATTTCATCACAATAAATAAATATGCTTATTAATCGTGTTTGAAATCCACACTGAATTTATTTTATTTTCTGAAGAAAATAAATACCGATTATTTTATCAAAAGAAATTCATAACGTAGAAGTGAATATTTGTGTTCAATTTTTTCTTTATACATATTTATTGAACACACCTCGTCCGACCCGGCGTGTTTTTGATTTTCGTGATCTACCAGAGAGGTTTATGACGTCCCACGCCGTGTTTTTCAGCGCGTCCGATAATCCGTGACCGTATAATTACGGGACGCACGATGATCGCTCGTTGTAATATTATGTAACACTGAGCGTTGTCCGCAGACGTGTTGGACGAAGCAGGGTACGAACCGGTGTACAAGATCTTGGACAGACTGGGGCTTCCGCGGTCGTTTCCGGACTTCACGACCACCACGTACTCGAACGGGACCGGGTTCAACGTGGCCAGGACTCTGGCGCTCGCTCAACGGTACCTCAGCGCCGACATCCTGGTGCAACTGTCCTTGGAACCGGATCCAGGCGTCAGCCGAGCGTCTCTTTACGTAATCACGATATTATTACGATCGTCGTTGACGTATTTGTTTGTTTTTTTTTTTTAATAGAGAATAATTTTTTATCGTTTTTTTTTATCGGTTCCCTCCGCAAAACGAAAAAGGTTCGATTGAAATGTACACTCGTGAAAAAGAACGTTTCGGCCAAGTTTTATTGTGATGACCCCGTACGTAAGTGACACTTTAAGTCAGTGGTCCTCACTAGGATTGTAGAATGGGCCAAATGTAATTTTTGAAAATTATTTGCGGGCCTCATACATTTTTAACAATTTTTTTAATAATTAAAAACATAAAAATTATATATATATATATATATTGTTAGGAAAGGGTATTGTAGGAAAAAGTACGTGAATGACATAAATGTTTGGATTTATAATTACAATTTTAAATTTCAATTCATAGTTAGTTTATTTTATACAATAATTGGTCACGTATTTCTTTAAAATTGGAAAAATTACAAAACAGAGTATTTACAACTTTTTCCATACATTTTTTTATTAGTTCGGCATCTGAGAATGGTTTCATGCGTTTGGCTAACATATGTGTTACTTCATACGATGCTTTTGTTGCAAGTTCATTTTTATTAGCGAACCGTAAAATTTATTGTTTTTCAGAAAAAATTCCTTTTTTTAATTCAATTAGTTTTTCTTCTCTTATTTTAGATGGGTGTGGATAATTTTTAGAAAAGTGTCTAGAGTTAATAAAAGGCCGTATGTGAACCGCGGGCCGCGTAGTAGGGACCGCTGCTTTAAGTGAATCGATTTTAGCTGTTCACTCATGACCCGGAAAGGCATATTGCTAGATACTTGACATTTTTACCACGGATTAATGGCGTGTTGTTGTGTATTGTATGAAAGTTATATACAGTATAGAACCTCGATTACTCGAACCTCAGTTATACGAAGTTATACCCTCTATTATCCGAACTACAATAATTAGAGTGTCCGAACGTTCTGTTATCCGAATGTTATATCTCGTTGAAGCACCCGAATCCGTGGCTGGTTTATCGAATTTATCTTGACTTTTGCTTTTGGTTTATTATACTAGTACATACATAGTATATGAATGTACGTGTGTGATTCGTTGTTAGATAATCGAAACGTAACGGGCTTATCAATTAATTCGTCTTGAACGTTTTCGAGACTTGGCTGCAAAAAAACGCGTTGCAGCTCGTCGTCCAATGAAAATCGATAATTTTGTCAAAAAAATATAATAAACAGAATATGTTCCTATGTATATTATGTATTTTTAATAATGTAATGTATGCAGTACTGATAAAAGCTATGTACAGAGTGTTCTCATTAAGACGCCAGACTTCACATTTCAGCCGGAAGACATCGAATTGAAAAAAGGTTTCCGGAAAATGAAATTGAAATATACGTTTTATTTACACGCGACGTGTACGAAATTTCCATTTTTGAAATGGCAACTCGTGTTTTCAATGCAAGACTGGGGTGAATCACATTTTTAGTCAATTCGACCTTTGAATTAATAAATTGACTATAAAATTTGGTTCAAAGCCCAAAGTGGACCGAAAAAGTTATTTAAAATTTCAACCGATATTCAGCTCAACGATAAATGGCTAAAAGTCAGAAAATCGTCAACGTTGAGTTCGACGTACATCTCCTGAAAACCCATTTCCAATTCAATCGCGTCTCGCGGTTATTACATAAATAATATTTATACTCGCGAGTCAACACGATCATATTTTTCAACCACACAAGAATATTTGAGAGATTCAATCGCACAATCAGATATTTTATTGGCCTATAACCTTACATATTGCATTTCACTATAATTTACTTATTTATGATTTATTTCGTACATTCTACCCTACCTATTGAATCGTATTCACGAAACGAAAAGTGCACAAAAAAATAAATAAATAAATAAATAATGAATAATAATTATGACAAACACGATTTCGAGGAGGGGAAACGCGTTGTGTACCGGAGACATAATACGATGATTCCGGGATATATTTCGACCTGCACTCATTACGGGGAGACGTGCGTCGAAAAGTCAAAACCGCGAAACGTTCTTACCGCAAGAGAAAAAAAAACAAAAGAAAACCGCTCAGATTCACCGACTGTATACTACTTCTCGTTCGCACCGCTCCGCAGGACGACGACGGTGATGACAACCGACGCACCACCGCTGCTGCTTCCACGCCGGCCGGCGCTCGTTCGGACGGAGCGTCGTCTTGACCGTCAGCAGTCTCTTGGCCAACGCGCCGTTCTGCCGCGCGGTCTCCCGGTCTCTTCGCGCGCGCTCCAGGTACGCGGACGACACCGCGCCCGCGGGCCGTGGCTGACACGCGCGGTCCTTGTCCGCGGTGTACACGTCGACGATCCGGCGGCGGCGCTCGGCCAACGGGGTGGCTGCCCGTCGGCTCTGCTCCGCGGCCGCCTTCGACGACGACGACCGTCCGACCGCGCGTTTCCCCGTCGACGGCCCTCGTTCTTCCGAGTCTTTGGCGGTCGTCGTCGGCTCCATCGTGGCGGCGGCGTCCACGTACACCTGCCACACGGCGTCGTACGCCGCCGCCATCGAGTGCGCGAAGTTCGCCGTCGGTCCTCCGGCGCCCTCCACCGCCGGAATCTGTCGGGCCGCAGACGTCGTCCGCGCGGCGTCGTATACCGCCACCGTCGAGTCGGAGGCGGCGGAGGCGGCGGTGGAGGACTCGCTCGGGACTCTCGGGCCCGCGACCGACGAATGCCCCGTAGCCGGTGGAGGCGGATCACGGCTCGTGCGCGACGGCGAGAGACGGCGTACACGTCCGGTGGCCACGACAGACCTCACCGCCGCCCGACGTTCTCGGCTCAGGCTCGTCTCGATCGCCGACACCCTTTGGCGTACGGTCATCGCGTGTTCCGACGAGGCGTCGCTGCTGGACGAGGCGTCGCTCGATTCCGACGAAACGCGTTCCATCGGGTCCATTCTTTCCGCGGCCAACGACGTCGCATTCATGCCGAACGCGTACGTTTTACGCTGCTGTTTCTCTCGTGAACGTCCGACGCTATGCAAAAAACCATAATGACAAATCGTATCAAAACGATTTTCACTGAGGAAATATTTCACTTATGAAATCCACCATGATATTTTTTAGGAAATAAACTGTAATAGTTACCTGAGATACGGATGGAATTTATTTATTGATTTTGAAATTTCACGTCGTGCCGACGAAACTAAAATGTATTTAATGGCTATCGATGTTGATTGTAAACAAAATCGAATGACCCGGTCAAAAACTATTTGGAATGATTTAAGTTTTAAAATCGAACATTTTAGTTTAAACAATACCGAGATAGTTCATTCATACAATGAATTAATTTATTATTTTACACAATACATTACCAGAGATGGAAATTACACTTGAGTTTAGAAGGTACGATTTCTCCTCTCTCAAAATTGTGTTTCACTTCCCGAATAATATAGTAAAAGATTTTCATCAAGAATATTAAAAAAAACTAACGGCTTCAAAAAAAAAAAAAAAAAGGTTTTTTATACTAGGAGAATATAATATTATTGCGTGAAGATATAATATGTACTCGAATGTCAAATTGAATAAAACCAATATTTTCATCCTTATGCATTATAATTTAAATTGTGTTATCAGTAGGGCCAACACTTGTATGCATTTACATATTTTTATTGGTTGGTCATAAAAATAGCTAGTTTATACCAAAATTTGTTTTATTACCTAACGATGCATGAAATTTTATTTCGCATATTTTTGCATATTATGGTATTTTTGCATTTTTAGGGCATATTTTAGCATTTAGTATATTTTTGGAGCATATTTAAAATCTTAAAAACTCGGGAATTACAAAATATTAATTTGTTTCACTCATATACCTTATTATTGGTATTTCAGCTCATTTATGAAAAGAGGTAATCTAATCTTAATCGCTAATTATTAGGGTCAACAATTATATGTCCGTAGATCGGTGACAGTATCGCATAGAGATAAATATAATATTATATTTTATCGCACCTATTACAGTCGTCAGTCGCTCTTTATACTCGTGCGGTGCGTTATTAAATCGACCGTTTTAAAATGCCGAAAGTGAGAACTTCCAACACTAATCGTATCAATAGTTACATCTCTGAATTTGGAACCGGATCCAGGCGTCAGCCGAGCGTCTCTTTACGTAATCACGATATTATTACGATCGTCGTTGACGTATTTGTTTGTTTTTTTTTTTTAATAGAGAATAATTTTTTATCGTTTTTTTTTATCGGTTCCCTCCGCAAAACGAAAAAGGTTCGATTGAAATGTACACTCGTGAAAAAGAACGTTTCGGCCAAGTTTTATTGTGATGACCCCGTACGTAAGTGACACTTTAAGTCAGTGGTCCTCACTAGGATTGTAGAATGGGCCAAATGTAATTTTTGAAAATTATTTGCGGGCCTCATACATTTTTAATAATTTTTTTAATAATTAAAAACATAAAAATTATATATATATATATATTGTTAGGAAAGGGTATTGTAGGAAAAAGTACGTGAATGACATAAATGTTTGGATTTATAATTACAATTTTAAATTTCAATTCATAGTTAGTTTATTTTATACAATAATTGGTCACGTATTTCTTTAAAATTGGAAAAATTACAAAACAGAGTATTTACAACTGTTTCCATACATTTTTTTTATTAGTTCGGTATCCGAGAATGGTTTCATGCGTTTGGCTAACATATGTGTTACTTCATACGATGCTTTTGTTGCAAGTTCATTTTTATTAGTGAACCGTAAAATTTATTGTTTTTCAGAAAAAATTCCTTTTTTTAATTCAATTAGTTTTTCTTCTCTTATTTTAGATGGGTGTGGATAATTTTTAGAAAAGTGTCTAGAGTTAATAAAAGGCCGTATGTGAACCGCGGGCCGCGTAGTAGGGACCGCTGCTTTAAGTGAATCGATTTTAGCTGTTCACTCATGACCCGGAAAGGCATATTGCTAGATACTTGACATTTTTACCACGGATTAATGGCGTGTTGTTGTGTATTGTATGAAAGTTATATACAGTATAGAACCTCGATTACTCGAACCTCAGTTATACGAAGTTATACCCTCTATTATCCGAACTATAATAATTAGAGTGTCCGAACGTTCTGTTATCCGAATGTTATATCTCGTTGAAGCACCCGAATCCGTGGCTGGTTTATCGAATTTATCTTGACTTTTGCTTTTGGTTTATTATACTAGTACATACATAGTATATGAATGTACGTGTGTGATTCGTTGTTAGATAATCGAAACGTAACGGGCTTATCAATTAATTCGTCTTGAACGTTTTCGAGACTTGGCTGCAAAAAAACGCGTTGCAGCTCGTCGTCCAATGAAAATCGATAATTTTGTCAAAAAAAATATAATAAACAGAATATGTTCCTATGTATATTATGTATTTTTAATAATGTAATGTATGCAGTACTGATAAAATATTGCTAATAATAATAATAACAATAATAATCATAATATTAAATATAAAGTATTTAACTGTTTAAAAAATATAATTTTTTTTTTTTATTTCCAATATCCGAACTAGGTGCGGTCCCAGTTAGTTCGGATAATCGAATTTTTACTGCATATAATATATTATAATAAGTATGGTCCACTAAATACGTTCCTTGATTTAATTAAATTAGTTTGTCACCATTCTTCTTTAAGTTTTCTTTTTGTTTTTCCTCTCCTTTTTTTTATGAATTAAAATAAACGCTGCGCTAGCTACTTGTAAATTTGACATTTCACACGGTGAGACATGAGAATAAACGACTTATTACTGACGGATTGACCGGCGAATAATCGATTCAGAGTAGTGCTCGACCTGAACGTACAAAATTACAAACGGTCGTTTGTCACGTGTACTGTACCCAATGTACATGTAACAAGTGAATACAAAATTTGTTACATTACCCTTAAATGCTCCAGTGTGCAACCTAACCGTCTTTATGTGTGCGTTGGGTAAGCATCATGTTATATTGTAAAAATGGTCACATATTGCATAAATAAATAAAGCGAAGTACTTATATATATTGGATATTTCTTTTTTTTTTTTTTTTTTTATAAAATACTGAAAATAGTGTTTTCTTTATATTATCGGAAAAATTGGCAAAATTAATGAAAATAATATTAACTGTAACAAGTTAAGTTAATTCCATTAAATTACCTACAGGTATCGCCCGCCCGGCCATCGATTCCAATAGGAAAAACAAAAGACCACGATATTTATTTTATACCTACCTATTTATTTTTAGATCTACATTTTTGAGAATTTGACGAAAAAAAACAATCGAATTAATTGCACAAAATTGATATTTAGCTATAAAGATAAATAAAAATAGTAAACATTTTAACCGAATAAGTTAATAAGTAAAAAATCAAAAAATTAACTTTTTAACTTAACTATAACTTTTTAAGAAGCCCACTTTTGACTATCGGCGATTATCACTGTGTAGGTATACTCGTAATTATAATACGGTCACCGTGATCAGTCGTTATGGACGATGCCATTACCCCGATTAAACCCCTCTAGAATACGTATTACATCACCTATGAAATATTCGAATAATAATATTCGTATCTACATTTATTTTTAGTAGAAATCGAACCTTTCTCGTTTTCGGCGACGGCGTTAAGTCTCGGGGCATTTAGTGTCGTGGGACCGTTTTAATCCGCAGACAACTTGTTTATTGTTTTCGTCTAATTGTTTGTCGATTTGTTTTAATTTTTAATTTTTTGAACTCCGTCACAGTTGGGGCCCGCGTCCGGCATCTCGTCGCCTCTCCCGGATCTGCTGGTCGATCACGACGGTCGTCGACGGAGACGGCCGGCCAGGGGTGGTGACGCCGAACGCACCAACCGGGCCATACTGTTGCTCAAAGTCCGGTACATGGTGTCCGTCATCAGGGAACTGGCCCCCGACGACACCAGCAACGCCACTTCACTAGCCATGTTGGCTCTCAAGATTCTCATAATGGAGTCCAACTTAAGGGTGATTATTTTCCGTGAGATATGCGCGTTGAGACGTGCACGTGATCGATTTACCCGTACATATTTTTTTTTTGTTATGAGTACTCTATGTGAATACGAGCATATCGAGAATGACGAGAAATGTCTAACGTATGAAACAAACAAAAAAAACCGAATCAAATCAAATTCAATTTGAGTTTGCGAAATCCAGTCATATTAACTAAAAAACTCGTTACAGTCGAGAAATTGAATCTCGCTCGATGATCTCAATCGTTCAAGTGTTACCGTAAAAATTTCACTTCTGAATGATTTATCACACGAGAGACATGCAAAAATCTTTAACGTAAACTTTTTTTTACCGAATGTCACAATAAAGTTTTTTCTTTATTTTGTGAAGAGTCGACTTTAAAATGATCAAAAAAAAGAAAATGCTCTATTTATTATTTTTTTTTTTTGACAGAAAACATAAGTATACGCACTTGAATATTTTTTCCATTTCTATAGTTGATGATCAAATCAAATTGTTTGTACTAAACATTCGATTTTCGATTTTGCGTAGAAATATTAAACCGTTCACAGAACTGTTTCTTCTGATGTACTCAGATGTGTTGATGTAAATTCATGATTTTTTTTTTTTTGAGGCATCACTTTAAAATAATATATTAACGATACGAATTATTGATATTTAGTTACTAGACAATACATCGGGTTGACTACTGAAGCCACACATTATCGCCATCAAAAAAAAAATATATATATATATAAAAAAATAACCATTTATTAATAAAAGCGATTGTGTTTTTTTTTTTTTTTTTTTTTTTTATTAGTTACCCAAGTCTAATCAAAAATATTGTTACTCGAGAAACTTACATAGTATATTAACTTAAACGACATCGCTATATACGTTAAATATAGCACTGAAATGAAAACACTGATAAAAGCTGAAATAATTCATAATTTACTTAGTGCTAAAACGTCATCACACAATTTTGAATAATTCATTTTTTTTTTATTTAACGAGCTTTTCAACACGGGATGATTTTGTTAAGATATTCTAGATATGAATTAATTCATGTATATAAATGTTGTTTGACCTTAACTATCTTATTAATTAGTCATAATACTAGATAACTTATAAATGCCATTAGTAGTACCAGCTACGCGTGTTAATTTAAGACAAAATGCATGTATAAATAATATTCTAACAAACATATTACGTATTTTATAGCAAGGCGTAGACAAAGAAACGACTCCTAAAGAGTTTACCTTTCAAGAACTAAAAGAATACATGTCTTCGAATTCTTCGTCTTTTTTAGACGACAATATGGTAATTTTTATATTTCCCAATTCGATTATTGTTTTTGATCGCTATGTATAGTATATTTATGCACATATTATGTATTAAGTCAACTGTAAATATTTTAACTAAACTAAAATGTATAAATAATTTGATATTTGACAAACAATTGATGTCCAGTAAAATAAGCACTCGTGTAAATTCATTTAAATGATAGACACTGAACATTTTTTTGTCAGGAACAACATATTTTAAGTGGCGAACTGATTTTAGTTTCTCAGTCATACCAATACTTAGTATATATATATATATATATATATATATATATATATATATATATATATATATATATATATATATATATATATATGTATATATATTTTTATAAATACAATTTAAAGTTTAATTTTAAAATTAATAATTCGTTATTTGAATCATTAATATTCGTTAAAATATCCAAAAAATGCTAAACGTATGATGAAGTGTTCTACGGTTTCGTAATATAATTTAAAAATAAATAAATAAATATCCGATGATTCATAGTCACAGACAAAGTTCAGTTTTTCTGCTTTCGCCGTGTATACGCATTACACGTCATTGTTTTCAAATTTGAAATAACAACGCGATAATGGCGTGTGTCGCCACCCGGGAACGCGTAACGCACGACGTTACAAGTGCCCGTATATCCTGTCCATCAGCCATCCCGTGTCCGTCCGTAGAATAACTAATTGTTCGTGATTCGTTTATTTGTTGTTTTTTCACGCCAAGTTTGACTGGCAATCGTTCATCGACGTTCTCACGGAAGGAACAAATATAACGTTGACAATGGACGACGTGGTGTTCGTTCGGAATCCGGAATATTTTTTGGGTCTGCAGTCGCGCATAGTCAATACTCCTCTGGAAGAAATCCGTAAGCGCGTCATGTTATAAACTGATGGTTTTACACATACGATTAATACTGTGTGCACAAACGATTTTACGGATAGGGTGAACAAACCAAGGTTGGCAAAAACCCGGGCTTTATTGAAAAAACCCAACTCGGTTGGGTTTTTTCCAATAAAACCCCCCAAAAAAACCCAAAAACTCAAAAACCCGTTGGGTTTAATTCATGTTGTTTAACTGGGCGGTTTTATCGAATTTTTTCTAAAAAAAATCCATCTGAATTTTTTTTCCTTCTTGTAGTCAACTAACAAACAAATATGTATTTACTTTTTTCTCGTATGGGCTATTCGCTATAGGTACACTATGAAAAAAGAAGGTACATTTCTCACTTTGTACTAAAAAAAAAATTAAAAGCGGAATTTATCCATGATAAAGTTGGGTTTTTTAAATATTCAGTGGGTTTAACCCAAAAAAGTATCACGGGCTTTCGTGTTGTGGTTTTTCGTGCCAACCCTGGAATAAACGGAGTGATTTTTTCGGCACGATCGCTACGTTTTTCATCGCTGTATAACACGTGAATTTGAATATCGTTCTCGTGCATTTTGACATACGAACAAAATTATAAATCAATATTTAAACAAATAAATCCATCAGCACGATTTTTTGAGTTTTTCAATGAAATTTTAAGACAAAAGATAGTTTCGTCGTGTTTTTCTTGGAAACGAAGACTTCGTTTTAAAAATGTTTGTTTTTTTGGACTATAAGAGGCATACGCGTTTGACTATTACAAAATCAGAGTGTAGAATCATATGAAATCGGCGAAAACATAATATGCTTCATTCGCTTACTTACTTTTGGCGTTAAATCGCATTAATATTCATTAAATTAAAAATATCCAAACGTTGCGAAAATATAATTAAACCTTTTCGTTGTATTGAGATATACAAAATAGCATTGCCATTCAATATAACTAAGACCTTGAAAAATGGTAAAAATTATTGCGTTCAAAAAAATATGTTAAATAATTGTACGAGGAAAATCAACCAGATGTATGCATTACACTGGGTTCAAAGTGGGAAGAGAACTCTATAACAATCACTCCGTATATAACCATTCCAGAATCTCAACGCTACAAAAACAAAAACATTTTTATCACTCGAAATGAAATAATAATAAATTTTACACTTTTTAATTTATTTCTTTAAAATTCCAAAATGCGTGTTATTTTTTATCAGCAATTTTTTAATTTTTGCACTTTCGTGTCCTCGCACGACACTTTCTTGGTATGGGAAAAAACCACGTTTAATCCACACGGAATTTCAAAGTCTTTATTTCTTTTCCTTTTTTTTTTGTTATAACCAGGGCTCGGGACTTAAAGCATTTGCTTATTTTTTTTTTGTTTGTCTTAAAATCTAGCAGAGTGCTATGAACATTCATGAAATATAACAACAGTTTTAAGTTTTAATTTTGAAAGTGTTTATTTTGGCTAATTTCGTTGGTTTTAAAAAAAAAATTTTTTAAATAGCTTTTTCTACTTTTCTTACATATTTTCTAATTGATGATGAAATGACGACGTGGGTTGACGAAAATTTTTATTTTTTCAATGTGTACTTTGTATTACAACTCCAAATATGAATTTATTTTTGTTTGTTTTTGTTATCTGTTTTCCGTGTGGATCGTAGCTGGCTACAATTTCAACGTAACGCATAAGCGTGGGCATTCCCAAAATTGTTGAATTTTTTAATAATTATATTATGATTTATGATTTATATTCTTATAATATTTTGATATATTAAATAATAAAATGAAGATTACTTAAAAAAAATCACCCTGTGTTCGTGGTTTAAAAAGTCTAAAAATATATCGCAAGGGCACAAATACCTATTTTTTAATACAAACTATTGGAATAACTTAATTCGAGATAACGGATTATATATTTTTTTTAAAGGGGTAAACATTTTTGATTTTGCTTATTTTTGCTTGTTTCAATGTTTTTAAGTGCTTATTTACGTGCTAATAATGAAGTGTTTAAGTGCTTTTTTAAGCACTTATTTTGATGATTTTGAGTGCTTTAAGTCCCGAGCCCTGGTTATGACAAATTATATTGTCGTGTAATTATAACTCGATTTTCACTCGTTTTACATGTGACAAACTGTCAGAGCAATTGATTTGGTGGAAAGTCGTTGAAATCCTCATCCCGCATACGACCACTGCGATGAGGAACTTGAAATCGTCGTTCGTCGAGTCTATTTTTCCGTCGATACGAAAACCGTCCAGGTATTTGCCGTCACGTCTTAAAATAAAATTATACCTAAAAAAAAGGAAACAAAAAAAACAAAAAAAAATTAAAAATCGTTCAACGCGAACGCGTGTGTCCGAAGGGAGAGCGTGTGCACGGAAGTGACCAAGACTTTTCTGAACTTGCCCATTGCCTACGAGTTCTACGTTCGTGACGACTTGAGCGTGACTTCGGTGAAGGTAATGCGCGGCGCCCTGACCGCGTGGCCGAGCGGAAAACGAAACGTCGACGTGCCGTCATCACGGTTGTTGTTGTTGTACAGGTGCGTAAAATGCTCAGCCAACTGCAACAGGCGTTCAAGGGCATGATCGGCGAGTCCGAGTGGACGGACCGCGTCACGCAGCGAGTGACTTCGCGGAAAGTGGACGCCATCAGAGCCGAGATCGGGTACCCGGAGATTTTCGAAACGCCCGACGAACTCGACAAACTCTTCGATTACGTAAGTGAAACGCGCAGGGCCGGAGTCAGACCGGTTTTCTCGGGTCATTTGTCCGGGGCCCGAACCTAAACATATTTTTGAGGGGCCCGGGTCTACAAAAAAAAAAAAAAAATTTAAATCATGACCGGCCCGGGTCTATAACAATTTAAATTTTTTTATGGGCCTCAATACCGACCAATGGGCACTGCTATTTTGTTGAACATTTAATCATGATATATTAATATTACCTAATTATATTAATATTGTGTATATTCTTTGAAAAAGTTTCAATATTATTTTAGATAAAAATAAAATATTTAAAAATAGCATAGTTGCAATAACATTTGATGCCAAAACAATTTAATTATTAGTTTTATACATAATTAGACAAATTTATCCTATGAAAACTAGGAAAACCCCTTTATAAAAATAGGGGGCCCTGATGGTTTAGTTTGTCCGGGGCCCGCCAAAGCTGAGTACGACCCTGGAAACGTGTCGCGAAAATCTACGCGACTGCATACGCTTATACCGATCGATTTAGACGACGTCTACGTTCTCGAAATCGAACTTCTCCTTCGTTTAACTCGTACGATAAAACACAATGTGCGAATCAAAACCCGTTTTTCGTTTATTTACGCCAATTATATTTACGAGCACACGGGGTAAATGTGCGCAAGTCAGAGATCCCACGAGGCCGGCCCGTACGAGTGACTACGAGAAACCGCGAGACGAGCCAGCGGCCCTAAGAATTGTTCCTTTTGTGTCTTAGCCTTGGACGTTGAATGTTATAAATAGAATTGGGATGTTGATGACCTAAAAACACACAAAAATTTCGTAAAAATAATGCCCTGAAAAAGTGCGAAAATGCCTTAAAAACTTCAAAAAATTACCTTAAAAATGATCTAAAAAACAAATTTAAAATATGAAATGAATTTTAGATTATGATATCAATAAAATAATAAACAATGGTATACATTTACATTTTAAGCATTAGGTACATAAAATTATAAAAATTTATTAAAAAGTAAAATATAAAATATATTAAATAGTTCCTTTTACTGCAATCATTATCACGTCAATCAATAGGTCTAATGTCTATGTCAATTTAATTTTTTTTATTAATAATATTAATAAGAGCACTTGTTTTATCAATGTATTACAACACTCATACAGTAAATCTCATCGGAACGCGATAAATTTAATCACAACAGTAATAATATTAAAATTATTTTTTACTACTTGTTCAAATCCAAAGTTAGATTTTAAAGGAATTAAATTTGTTTCCAAACTTGGGTTTAACACTTGCTCTAAAATCTAAAATTGCCCCAAATTGTACAAAAACTACGAAAAATGACCTAAAAGATGAAAAAATGACATAAAAATGTTGAAAAATGACGTTAAAAAACAAAAAAAAATGCATTCAAGAGAGCATGAATCAAATTTTTAGCTAGGATAGAATTGTATTAAATCAAAGAAAAAAAAAAAGCCAAAGTCATCAACATCCTAACTCCGGTTATTACATAAATATAATCATTTTGTTTAGTGTGTGTGTGTGTGTGTGTGTGTGTGTGTGTGTGTGTGTGTGTGTGTGTGTGTGTGTGTGTGTGTGCTTGACGATATTATGTTAGTAATAGTTTTTGTCAAAGATCGTTTCTACTTTTAATAATATTTATTTCAGTTCACATAACTAAAGTGACGACTAGAGCTCGGAAATTATTTCACTAAAAATATTTGAAAATTGATCGGATTATCGCAATAAAAAATACCCAAAATCGCATTTAAATATTACATTAATTATCAACAGTTATAAGTTACAATTTTTAACTTTTAATAAACGCTAATGTTGTAATGATAATGCCTAATTTATTTGATAAGAACGTGTTGATTGGCAAAATTAAAAATTAAATATTACAAAATAAAAATCAAATGAACTGATTAAAACTGGGTAATAGTGGTTTTTATTCGAACTCTCAGGAACTTGTAAGCAATTTCATAGAAATTAAAAACAATTTTTTATGTTTTGTAAGAAAAAAAATGTGTATTATTGTATAATAATGATTGCACTGCACGAATACTACAAGTTATAAGTTATAACATATTGTGATATTTTCCCTAATTAGAGAAAATAATTATTTATAGTAATGAGCATCGTCTTATCACATTTTCGGTTAGCCGCTGCGGTTTACTTTTATTATTATTTTGTGCTTGTATAAAGCATGAAATACGCACACCATATATTCAAACATATCCCTAACCAAAAAAATAAAAAATAAAAAATAAAAAAAAAAATAATAATAAAATTACGTTATCCACAATTATTGACAAGTTGGTATACGAAATTGTACTACAAATGAGGAAAATGAAGAAAATTACAATCGAATTGACAAAAAAAGCGCGAAATTTCAAAGAGTTGCACAAAAAGCTTTTAGGTTTTAATTCGCGATAGCGTGAAACGAATTTAATACCTATTTAGAAACAAATCCGAATAATGGGAAAAAGTTGCGAATTCAACAACATCCGAGTCCTGTTCATAACTAAAGTTTTATGCTGGAAATGCAGCGAAACCGCAAAATATGAATAGAAGAGCACCACGACGACAGCACGTACATCATTATTCATTAGTTTCGAAATCGTCAGTCTATTTGCTTATGCCAATTTTAAATTATTCAAATGAAAGTAAAAGTGTAACAGTTTTAGTGATGTAAACGAAAATATTATTTTTATCGTGTGAAACGTGGCAAATTCAAAAGTATTAAAAAAAATAAATAAAAATAGTTTTCATAGTTGTTTAAAAAAAAAAAAGAAGTATTTCCGCCCCAAAGCGTGAACAGTCAAAGTTTGTTGGTTGTATTCACTGTGCGGCATTGATTATCTTACGTATTATTATTATTATTATTCGATCAGATGGAAATCCGCGAAGACGAGTATCTTCAGAGCATGTTGGACATCAAGAGCTTCGAAGTCGGTTCCGTGTTAAAAGAACTGGGCAAGCCGATTAAAACAAATCAGTCCATGTCGTGAGTACACAGTAGTTGTTATTGGTATTTTTTAATTTTTAATTTATTTATTTATTAATTTTTTTTCGTAATTTACGATTACGCACTCCGTCGTTTTTAACATTGAAACGTTTTCGAGTCCAGGACCCTGACGGACCCGTTAGAAGTCAACGCGTTCTACAGTAGACTACACAACTCTATAAGTAAGTACCAACTGCACCGACGAACGGTGTCGTGATTAGAAATCAGTTTCGGGGACAGATAGACGTGTTTTGTACGCACGTTAGACGCAGAGGATTTCGCCCCACCTGAAACCTTCCAATGACCAGTAAAACATTTGAGATGATTATACCCCTCGACCCCTTTTTGATAATTAAGATACTACAGTTCAGCTGATTGACCTTTTTAAATTTTTTTTATGACAGTATGTTCAAGTAACTGTCATTTTTTTTCCAATAGCTATTCCGGCTGGTATTTTACAAGTGCCATTTTTCTACAAAGGAGTCGAGTGAGTTGTACAAAAATTATCTATAAAACAGAATTTTAAATGATATATTTTTTTTAAACAGAGAAATTTTTATTATTTAAATGTAATTATAATTCAACGTTTAGTAATCATTCGATAAGTTGTATGAGCCCTAGTCAAATATAATGCTTAATATTGCACAAACATTTTAATTAAGATTTACTTTAACTTCGATAATTTAATAATTAGTTTCAAAAACGAGATTTTCATAACTTAAGTCCAAAAATATTTAATAAATGTTTCTACCATTACACTAGCTGGAGATGTAGACTTCACCAAAGATGAACAAACTCGTACAATCTCGTGTTCAATAAGATTATTTTTTTTCTTTTGTATTATCTTTATGACCCGTCCGTTTTGATTTCATCTATTTTGTAATAAGACATCAGTCATTCATTAGATTAAGAGTTATCGATTTTCAAAAACTTTGGAATTTCAATCGTGAACTTGAAATAATTCTAAACAAAAATGATTGCGAAACAAGAGACATTTGCACCTCTGTCGTTCACTGGCTACATCACGATTACTAATACGTTTTTAAACGGCCCTACAGTGTTGTCAACTACGGAGCGATCGGTTCGATTCTTGGACACGAAATGACGCACGGTTTCGATATCGAAGGTACCTACATACACATGGGATCAGTACACTTTCCCGACATTCAATTGCCCGACACCATTTGTCCGATTATATATTTTCCCGACACTACAGTTGCCCAACAATATCAAATTATAGGTATTATAAATAAATTTGTGTCAAAAATTATTCAAAATTTCAATAAATGATTATATTTTATTATGTTATATAAAAATTAATGTTACATTTAAAATTATACAACTAATAATTATAAATAAATACGTATCAAAAATTAATAATAATAAAAACATTACACTACTTACAATTTCATGTTGTGAGCGATTGCCCTTAGAAATGATAAATTCGATCGATTTCCCCTGTCATTTATAATTGCATTAATACGTTTTTCTCGTTCAGCGTATTCTCTGCGAGTTGGAGTACTTGCTCTTCCACGAATTATACCTTCAGCCCTCCGTTCTATTTGGATTTGCTCTTTTTTAATTTCTCCGATGATTGTATAAACACCGACATGGCATTTTTCAACAAGAGTTTCAAAACGTCTGTGCCAACCCTCAACGCGATTTTGAGTTGAAGGAATTTCTGATTCCGTTCGTTCAAATGCTGACCAAAATGTTGGCGGAAATAAAGGATTTGTGCGACAATAGTATATGTAAAAATATATCAAATATATTGTCGGGCAATTATTGAAGTGTCGGGCATTCGAGTGTCGGGCAAACATATCAGACCCCCCACACATGATATTAGCCGCGAAAACGATGCTCTACGGTTTGTCACAGTAATACATTATGTCGTATCAGGTAAAAACTATGATTTCAACGGCAAGAAGACCATGTGGTGGTCGCAGAAAATCATTCAGGAGTACGTGAAACGGGCACAGTGCTTCATCAGGGAATACGATCAATACATGTTGACTAAAAACGTTTATGTGAGCATTTATCGCCGGCAATATTTTGTAGCTCGTAGAAATAACACCGCGACGGGGGACAGGGGAGAACGAAAAGGGTTGACGAACGTTGACAAAATGTTATAATTTGTTGGTGTGTGTGTGTGTGTGTGTGTGTGTTTTTTTTCTTCAGTTGAACGGCACGCTTACTCTAGCCGAAAACATGGCCGACAACATCGGGCTACGACAATCGTGGTTGGCGTACAAGATATTCCAAAGAGAAAACGACGTCCAACTCCCGGGGTTAAAAGGATTCTCCAACGACCAGTTGTTTTTTTTAGCTTACGCGAACGTGAGTCTTACCGTAGTGAATTGAAAAAAAATTACGTTTTCGGAAAATATTTTTAAAAAAATAATAATAATAAAAAATAAAAAAAATAAAGCGTTCGCCGAAATCGTTTGATATTTTATGAACGACATTATGCGACCATTAAAATGGGTGTACAAATTCATTGCAGCTTACGAAAACATTAGGCGGCACACGACTTACTTGTGTCGAAACTCACAGTCATTTCACGCCAAGAGATATGCTTTGAATAAAATTTCACCATGACGATGTTGAAAAAAAAGTTTCGATTATATATTGGTTCCAATTAACTACTTAAGATACTTTGATCAAAATTACATTTAATTATATTTATCGAAATTCGCCTTTCACTATGTGAGAGTTTGTCACTATTCAATGACGAATCACATTTCGTGGGATGAATAAATTGCAAGAGCGGTTGAATTCTGTAAACATAATGCAAAGATCATCGTCGGATCGATCGGTGTATGACGTAATTAAATAGGTACATGCCTAATAAAAAAATATGTACCTACGTATCCCAGTGGCGGATTCAAGGGAGGGGAATAGAGTAAATACCACTTATTGAGCTATTTTTTTTTACAGGTAGTAACGTACTGGTCTATTGATTATGACTTGATTTAGTAATGAAAAAATCTGAATTACCCTTCCACCCTTGGATAATTTCTGGATCCGCCTGGGCTAATAATGTAATATTGCCTCCGTGGTTTTTGTTACGAACGACGTGCATCGAATCCTCTTCAATAGTAAATTCCAAATGATTAGTCGAAGGGTGCTTTTTCTCTTTATTTAGCTGCAAACCGCTTACTTTGTACTGAACAAAACGGAGTTTAATGTAGCAAGTGTAGTTTCTTTCAACACGAAAAATTATTTCGGGCATTTCTAACAATTTGGTGGATAGAAATATTTGCACGTCAAAAAATATAGTGTTAGAAGTGTCATGATTGATTCTACTCGGATGATTTTCCGAGCAACTCGATAAGGTGACGGCGATTAAAACACAAAAAAAAACCGTTGAATATTTTTGAAATTATTTAATCGAAAATCGTTTGAAGTTGTGCAAAAAACGTGTTTTTGATTTCGTGCAAGAACACGTGGCGGTTTTGTTGCAGGTGTGGTGTCACAAAACGAACGACAACGGCGACGATATCCTGATAGCCGACGACCACAGTCCCAACAACGTTCGCGTGATCGGTTCGCTGAGAAACAGTTACGAGTTCGCGAACGTTTGGAAATGTCCGACCAACAGCCCCATGAACCCGACCAACAAGTGCTTCGTGTGGTGAATGAAAAAAAATAAAAATAAAAATGTATAAATACGATATACCTCGTGATTTTAATGATTATAATACAAACTGTCGAGGTCCGATAATGTTTTCGTCTGTATTATATTATAAATAACTTACGCGTACGTTTTTTTTTTATAAATGTATTGTTTATTTTCATAATAAAAATATTCGTTTTGAAAAATTACTCTCACGCACTTCCGTCATACAATTATTTCTAATTATTTACCTACGATTTTGTGTGTGTGTGTGTGTGTGTGTGTGTGTGTGTGTGTGTGTGTGTGTGTGTGTGTGTGTGTGTGTGTGTGTGTGTGTGTGTGTGTGTGTGTGTGTGTGTGTGTGTGTGTCATGATCAATAAGATAACGGCGAAGTTCCGTCGAGGCTCTCGAGTAGATTTCTAATCGTCGGACGTTCAAAACAATTTTTTATGAGAATACACACTAACTGGTAAACTCCTGAAAATAGTCGATATTTGTACCCGTGATGATTCAAATGAGATGAATCGATGACAGCAAATCATCAAAATCGAATTACAATATTCATAACATTTTTGATAAAATCGTAAAAACACTGTGATTGACGTGTGTATTTGTAATGCCGAGTGTGTGTATTTGTTTTATTTCTATACGTAACATTTTTCTCTACATTTTTTTCTCATTTTTTATCTACTTAAGTGAATTAGACGTTTTAGACTAGCTACCACAGTCTACGGCAATGTTTTCCAACTGGTGTTCCGTGGATTCCAAGGGTTCCGTGAAAACCTCGTGCCGGAACGACAACCCACTCATTTAAGTGTACAAAACATATGTCAGCATTACTATTGTGGAAAAAATATGGGGGTTCCACGAAAAGTTTGAGCTCCTGAAAAGGTTCCGCGAGTAAAAGAAGTTGGGAAACACTGGTCTACAGTGTCCACATCCCACTATTAAACGTCACAGATAATTCAATAAACAACATTTATAATATAATTATTGATCGTTATAATTTAGATTCTGAGTGAATTATGAATTATGATTAAAGATGTTTATTTTTTTTTTTTTTTATTTGGGGACACTTTTTGTTCAACTTAAATTTATCTGAAAGTTTTATCCAGCCACTGTTTAGATAGGAAATTCGATGTAAATGGTACGATGAGGATTTACTAAGCTCTCATCTCAAAAGCTTTCCCAGGTGACCGGAAAAACAGCCTCGAATGGACCAAAAACGGCAAAATTCACCGTAAATGACGTTTTCAATAAATTTATTTTAATAATTTCTTCATTACTCCAAAAATAATGTTGCTAGAAACTTAAAGCTTTCCTAATATAATATTAATATATCACCACATGTTTGAAAAAAATTTTCAAAAAAATTTTACGACTTTTGGGATAAAAATAGAACTTTGAAAATACCTTGTTTTTAAAAGTTTATCCCTAATCAAATTTTAAACATTTGACAAAAAACTTTTAGATTCTGAACGAAGTGAAGAATGTATTGATTTTACTATGATGTGTGTTTTTTTTTAGATTCTGAACGAAGTGAAGAATGTATTGATTTTACTATGATGTGTGTTTTTTTTTTTTTTTTTTTTTTGTTTTTTTTTTTTTTTTTTGTTTTTGTGTCTGT
The DNA here is from genome assembly GCA_027580255.1 of Therioaphis trifolii. NCBI lineage: Eukaryota > Metazoa > Arthropoda > Insecta > Hemiptera > Aphididae > Therioaphis > Therioaphis trifolii. The sequence continues at coordinate 129,622,743 of CM050404.1, forward strand.
GTACACCATAACTACTCGAAATAATGCTTCAATTTTGAACTTCAGGGTATGTTTTCGGTGGCAAAACGAATATCGGAGGTACCTTAGAGAGGTCACAAGTGAAAATTCCCAAAAGTTTTCAAATGCCACGGGAAAAACAAACAAAAAATGAGGAAAAAACGGTACTTTTTGTGCAAAACCCGTTTTCGACGAAATCGATTTTTTTATTTAGCCGTTACTCAAAAACCAAAAATTGTAGATACTTGAAATTTTCACCAAATGTTTATATTGAAATCATCTATACGTGGTAAAATTTTTGAACACTTTTGACTTTTTTTGAGCTTTTTATAGACAATTTAAATTTTTGACTTTTCTTAGTTTTTTTTTCTGAAAAGTGGATAAAAAAAATTTGGCTGGACAAAAAATCTTGAAACTTTAATATAAAGTTCCTCATAAGAAGTACTTATCGGTATAAAAAAAAAATTCAAAGCGAAATGCACACCTTTTTTTTTATAAGCATAAAAAGTTTAAATTTTTATGAAATATTGAAAAATCGCGAAAATTTGAACTTATTTTTTTCTGAAATGTGGATAAAAAAAATTTGGTTGGCCATAAAACTTTGAAAATTTAGTACAAGGTTCCTCATTAGAAGTACTTATTGCTATTAAAAAAAATCCAAAATCGTAAGTCACAATTTTTTTTTATAAGTGCTCAAAGTTCCAATTTATACGAAATATGTAAAAATTGCGAAAATTTGCAAATAATTTTGTTGTTGAAAAATCGTAAAATTTTTTTCTTTTATAATTAAGTTTTGAAAATTTGGTACAAGGTTTTTCATTAGTTTTTCTTCAATTATCTGCAAAAAAAACTCTACCAGATTCAGACAAAAAAATTTTATGAGTGTTTGAAATTTAAATTTTTACAAAAACACGTTAAACAACGGTTTAGCCTCAAACGATTTTTGCTATTTGTTTTTTTTTCAAAAAGTATAAGTTGTAGAAACTTGAAAATTTTATCAGTTGTTTATATTGGCATTTTCTTTATATAATTTTATTTTCAAAAGATTTCACTCATTTTTAATCAATTTATAGGCATTTGAAATATTCGATTTTTTTTATTTTTTTTTTTATAAATGTTGATAAAAAAAAATGTAGCTCGGACGAAATACTTGAAAATTTAATAGCAGGGTCCACATAAGTTGTTCTAACTCCCATTCAAAAATTATAAAAATACATAGGCACAATTTTTTTTTATAAGCATCTAAAGTTCAAACGTTTACGAAATAATTACATGATTGCGTAAAATAATAATTTAGCCTTCAACGATTTTTGATATTTGTTCTTATTCAAAAAGTATAAGTCGAAAAAACTTGAAACTTTCACCAAATGTTTATATTAGAATCATCTATACGTAGTACAATTTTTGTAAACTTTAGACTTTTTTTGAGCTTTTAATAGACAATTGAAATTTTCAACTTTTCTTTGTTTTTTTTTCTGAAATGTGGATAAAAAAAATTTGACTGAACAAAAATTCTTGAAAATTTAATACAAGGTACCTAATATGTCGAACTTATCGGTATAAAAAAAAAATTCAAAGCGTAATGCACAATTTTTTTTTTATAAGCATAAAAAGTTCATATTTTTACGAAATGTGTAGAAAATCGCGAAAATTTGAAGTTATTTTGCAGTTGAAAATTCATAAAATTTTAAGTATTCAAAACTAAGAATTGTAAATTCGGTACAAAGTTTGACATACGTTTTCCTTCAATTATCTGTAAAAAAATTTGCACTGGAATAAAATCAAAAATTTTTATGAGTGTTTGAAATTACAATTTTTTCACATAATCGCGTAAAATAACAATTTAGGCATCATTGATTTTTGATATTTGTTCTTATTCAAAAAGTATAGGTCGTAGAAACTTAAAACTTTTACAAAATGTTTAAATAGGCATTTTCTTTACATAGTTGTATTTTCAAAATATTTCGTTTATTTTTTAGCTATTTATAGGCATTTGAATAATTCGATTTTTCTTAGATTTTTTTTTATAAAAGTCGATAACAATTTTTTGGCCCTACCAAATCGCTTGAAAATTTAATAGAAGGTTTTGAATAAGTTGATCTAAGAGTGATTCAAAAATTATTCAAATACATAGGCACAATTTTTTTTTATAAGCAGTTGAAGTTCAAAAATCGACAAAATTTGTCAAAATCACGAATATTTGCAAATTATTTTGTAGTTGAAAATGTATAAAAATTTTTGTATTCAAAGATAAGAAATGAAAATATTATGTAATATCACAGCTGATAAAGATAATTAAATAGATTAAGTTTATTATAATATAATCAGTAGCTGACAGCTGTTCTATACAAAATATTGGTAGATTGTAAACACAAGGTGTATAACGTACCTTTACATGGTTGAATAGAACGTTACTAACTTCCAATTTCCAGTTATTTTAATGTGTGTATCAGTTCCATAAACATGCGGATTTTATATATTATTATTAATTATTAATATTTAAATAGACGTAGTCACGGAGCATTCAGCATATATGGACGGCGGGGTCGGGTGGTGCCGTCACGATAGTGCATTTAGGCAAATAATATGGTATTTACCTACGCCCTATCTATGCACATCCTGGTTTGTCCAATGCTCACGAGCAGAAGTCACATGAATAGACAAATGTAAATTTAACCCAATCTAGGATATTAAAATAAAATATATATTACAATTTAAGGCTGACATCTTCATCTTCGTTCAGAATCGTTTTTTTTTTTATAATATAAAATAATTCCAAAATCTATCCAATAATGCCTAATCTAGCAATGCATCTCGTGTATCCCACCCAACTACTGTATCCTGTACTTAACTTACAATGATTTATCATTGCATTCAAATGTAAAGTACCATACAACTAAACTATCGTAAACCAGGTGATCCCATGATAGAAAGTGCTATACACTCCTCACCATTATCTTGTCCGAGGAGCGAAGCGACGAAGGACGAACTTCCACCACCATTATCTTATCGGCTTTTTTTAATTTAATATCACTTTACTCATACACTTCTTTAGTGATTCTGAAAAAATTTTAAAAATCGTGACACCAGATATTTTTTTATAAGTGATTAAGGAAATTATGATACGATTTTCACGTAATAATCTGTTTTTACATCAATTTTCAACTTCAACAATTTATTTAAAGAAATTGGTCGATCCAAACATAATGGTACTTAAAGTATAGATAGAAAAAGATGTTTTGAGTATTTTTTATAAAACAAATTGTCTTCGTTATCAATCATAAAACCTTAAGATAATTTGTAAAACGAAATTTTCTTCTAAATTAAATTAAATTATTAATAGTGAATTCAATATTTTCTATTCCGACACTAAGTAGTAAAATTGTAATCTGCTGACTGATATTAACTATTTATTGTACTTCCTCCTTCGAATGATAAAACCAATAAATTATAGTAAATCGTTGGACTCGTCACAGCTCTCGTCTGTTTTTGTGATGTAACTAATTCCAGATAAAAGTTAGTTAGGAAGATGTGTTTTTTAGCCCAATGTGTTGTGAAAAACCATATCCCTTGTAGCCACTAACCTTTACTTATGGCAAAAATAAATTATCTGATATTTACACTCCTGAGTCTATTCGGAAAATTAAACGATACTTGATGAAGTATATGAACGGTATATTTTTAATATTTGATGAAAACTTCTGAAAATGTAATAAATCATTCGTACATTTTATTAACGATACTGAAAAATTTCAAAAATCATGACTAGGGCTGGCATTTTAATGCCCTAAAAACCCCCGAAAAATGTCCTAAAAAAATGCTTTTATTACCTAAAAACTATAAAATAATGCCCTAAAAAAACCCGAAAAATGCCCTTACATAAAATCTGACATGATTTATAACTAATATCTATTAATCTAATAAGTATTTTACTTCTTCACTATCTTTTAATATAAAGACGAAGTTATACAGCGATCATTCTTAATAAAATAAACAAACTAACCTTTGGCTCGTATCAGTAAATTGTGAATCGGGATATACATCAAAAGCACATGACGGAAACATTTCACCCCGACCTGCATTTTGGTTAACTTGAAATTTAATTCTTTTTTCTGGCGGCGGTGCACTGTCTCGTTCCATTATATTTGTAATATTTTCACTGTCACTGTCACTCATATTTCATTCGAAAATATAATATATCGTTTTTACAACGGTCCGTTCAAAACAACATAATATACAATATACAATATACATACACGTAACACTATAATCAACGTAATATACAATCAATTTATTTATACGCAACAATATAGGTGTACATATTATACGTTTATAAATCGTATAAAAATAGATAAGCCGATACTGCGCACATAGAGAGGAAATCGCCGAGCTTCGGAGAATTGAGCCGACGAGCTATGAGTGGGGCGTCGCCACGGCGTGGCGACCAGAGATGTAAAATTTTATGTTTTCATAGACCTGTTGAAAATTTTCAGAAACTTTTCATATTTTCATGAAACTTTTCAAAAAAATGAAACTTTTGATTAACACTTTTATACACTTTTAATTTGTTTAAAAATTATTTGAGTCTATAACCAACTTAAATATTAACTGTTCTCAGCATAGATTAAGAAATTATTATTTAACAGTCTCAATAGTTCATAATATTAAATAGTTATGTAAAACTATAAAATATGAATAATCTTCGTAAGCATATAATGTAGGTATGTAACTAATTAACAGGTCAATAAAAAAACAAAGTAATATTTAAACAAAAAAACTTTTTCAACAAATTAAATCATAGATATTAAAACTATTGTTCTATTACCCAACTATTGGTGTACCCGTACGATTATGAAATTAAATTTTTGATATTTAAAAGTTTCAATACTTTTCATTTCAATAGCCTTGAAACTTTTCAAATTTCATGAAAAGTTTCACTTGAAAAGTTCAGAAACTTTTCAGCCTCACATCTCTGGTGAAGACGCGTCGCCACGCCACAGTCGGTCTCACTACTGTACCGTGCCATAAGATGATTCACATCAAAAAAAAAAATTATTGACAATATTAATTAATCCTCCACGTGAAATATCGTTATATCATTTATCGATAGACCTACTTTGGATGTTATTTATCATTTATGACCAAATAACATAGGTATATGTTGGCTGTTAGGATTTGTCAACATTTGTACGGTTTTAAACAACGCCGGTAACCAAGGTGTACTATTTTCAATAGCTCGTATTTGACTCACAGACATTCGCTCGTTCAGTGTGGATGTCAAAAGCAATTTAAATTGTTATTTTGATTACATCGTAAAAACTTGAGCGATTATAAACTTTGCAAGACATTCCATACGCTTTTGTATAATTTCATATACGTGTATTTATTTCATGTCAAGAATGAGAAACGTCATGAATTTTGTGAAGAAAACCGTTGACGGTTTAATGTATTTCTACGACATTGTGGAAAATGCCTTGTCGTTTACCGGTCCTACGGGACCTGCGGGACGGCCGGAAGACGATGCCGGCCCACGACGCCCGGGAAGCAGTCGTGATGTCGAAACAGAGCAGTATTGTCGGGACCAGGTAAGAGTTCTCTAGTAGACGACGGAAACGAAATGAGTTTAGTCCGGAGTCACCGCACGATTACTACGGCCGAACTGCGTTCGCGTGTTTTAGCTGAACGCGGACGGACGTCGAAACGCTTCGACGACGACGACGACGACGCCGAGTCACCTACCTCGTGACGAGCACGAAGAGGCTCGCCGCGAGGCCGTCGTCGGTCGAAGCAGCGCCGCGTCGGGACCAACCGCTTTTGTACTCGCGGAAAACGCACGCGGAAAGTCAAGCGAACACCCGTCAATGAAATTACTCAGGGAGAAGAACGAAGAAATCGAAAAATTGAAAACAGTGACGAAATATCTGTACAAAAATAACATGGATTTGAAGAGAAAAGTCGACTGTTTTGAAAGCAAATTGGCTGAACGTAATAAAATATGATTTTCTTATAAAAAAAAAATACGATATTCTAAACACTAATTACGAATACTCACTCGAAACTTTTAGTCGATTCACGTCACACGACCCTGTCGGCGAATTACGAGAAATCGATCAGCCAAGCAAAACAGCAACAGGTCGATGTGACAAGACACTACGAGATGCGATTGTGTATGATGCAACAGGAAATGGAGTATTTGAAAACAACATTGCACAAAAGCAACAGTAATTCCATATTTATTTTAAAACAGTATAAATGCGTTATTAATTTTTTTAAATTAACGATTCAAATTCGTCGATTATCGCATATTTGTTTGGTTTAAACGATTTCATTTGAATCTTCGAGAAAAAGATTAGACTACTCGAAGTTCTATAAACGAAATTTCACAATTGAAAAATTATGAATGCGTGTATTCCGGACTCGGTCACAATAGACCCGAGTCCGCGTCGTAACAAAAAAAAATGTCTAACGCTTGTATATAATATTGTTTTAAATTGTTATTATATTAAATTGTTTTATGTGATTTATAGAAAAATACGACAGTGAAATGGAAAAAGTACTTAGGAAGTGTGATAAACAGAAATATCTGCTTCGGGCTATCGAAAGTAAGTATCTAGTGATTTTTGCTTTCAAATAATTATTTTTGCATGCCCTCTAAATTAAATCTCACACGAGTCTCATCTGGGGCGTCGCGCGTTGTCACATATTGACCTATTTTGTTACGAATCGTTGGTTCGTCAAATCAAATCTCGTCAAAATCCGAAGACTTTGAACACGCGCACGATTAAGACTACGGAATTCTGCCGACGTTCAAATTTTGTAATTTTCGATTTGCTTTTCGCACATTTTGATTTCTTTTTATTTGTCTTATAAAACTGATTCGATGTAGGTAATTACTCCCATGACTCGAGTTTGTACGAGTTAAAAACGAACCAGAAACGCCCTTAAAACGCTCAAACATGTGGGATAATGAAAAACGACCCAAAAATAATACATCCGACTTCAGAGGACACAATTTTTAATTGTTATCTTTGACAAAATTCTATAGCAAAAAAAAAAAAAAATCTGTGGAGATAGTAGTACCCGAAATCTTCCTCTCCCCTCTTTATTACCACTAACGAAACAAATTTGAATAATTTATGATGTTTCGAGTTAAAATACACAAAATAAATACAATTTAAAATTCAAAATATTTTTGTAAAATAATTGTTATACGAAACAACTTGAGACGAAGTACACTGGTACTCGATTTGTATCCACATGAAAAAAGATAATATAATATAGTCGTGTTCCAAAATGTTTGATATGCATACCATCGAAAACAAAGACTCGTTATAAAACCCGGGACAGAAATAATTTGAAATTTCAGAGGACACGCTTTAATTCTAAGGGAACCAAAAGCGTGCCAGGGGCACTGTATTTTCAGGCCGTGCAAACGACGGACCCTGGTTGGTCCTCGTCATGTCTTGACGGCACTCCGTGAGCAGTGGCGTATTTAAGGGGTTTTCCACCTGTAGACACTTTTATCGATTTCCTGCCCACCTCTCTTAAAATTTCTGGTAAAACACGAATTTGAATGCACAGCAAGAGAAATCGAACCCACGTTGAACGCGCGCAACGTTGTTTACGGTTCGAATCGTAACTCTAAACCATAAAACGTAAGATAAACATTTTTCTACTCGAAAAATCGGTAAAATTCGATTGCGTCAAAAACGAAAAACACTTTTTGTAAGTACGTGAAAAAATACCGAAAAATTGTTAAAATTTGCCGCTCCCCTAACGTCGCTGCTCAAGCCCCAGGCCGTGTTTGTGTGTGTGTGTACGGTTTTCGATTTTTGCCGCAGGGAACGTGACGGAGAATTCGGATCGCGCGGACCAAACGGACCGGAAGATCGACGCCATGATCAGGACGACGGGCCTGGCAGACGACTTCGTGACCACTTACCGGCCGTGGCACCGTGCGGACGACGTGTTTGCGGTGGAGTCGTTGCCTCCAACCGTGCGATCGCCGACCGCGTCGCCGTCACCGCCACCGCCGCCGACCGCACTGCCTCCGCCACCGCCACCGCCGCCTACCGCGTTGCCGCCGCCGCCGCCACCTCCGCCGCCAATGACTGTTGCTCACGACCGCCGGAACGACACCGCGACCGCGGTACCGGTATCGCCGGTCGGCCGCACCAAGACGGCGTCGGCAGCGGTGGCGGCGGCGTCGACGGTCCCGATGAGGATCAAGCTGTCGCCGGAGATCCTCAAGACGGTCAAGCTGAAACCGTTGAAAAAGCGGATAGACACGGAATTGGCCGAATTCGAGAGGACGAAATGCGCCGGGATTCCGCCGCCACCGCCGCCGTCGTTGACTTGAAGTATTCGCCCCCCCCCTCTCTACCTCAACCACCGTCGTCACCGTAGACTGTCGGAGGTTTCCCCTCGTTTCCACGGTCGATATACGCCATGCGTTCTCTTTTCGAAAACTGGCGGTTTTCCCAAAACTTATTCTGAAAAATTTCACTATGAAAACGTACTGTTTCCACGAAACGACCCCCAGAGAGACTATTTCCCGTGTTAATGACACATTGCGTTCGTAGTTTTTCAAAAACTTACGATTTACGACACTTTAATATCTTTTCGAAAATAATATGCTTTTCAAATAATTTTATTTTTATTCCTCAATCGTTTTTCCACTATCATAACACCTACTAGCAAAACCGCACCTAGTCAATATTTAATCTGTGGCGAAATTCTCATTAAGCGCCCCTAGCCCACCTAAAATATCAATTATCCTAACATGGTCGGGAATGTATTACTCGAACAGTTAATATTCGTCGTTTCAAATATAGTCTCAGCACTCACAACGGCGAGAAATGTTCAGTTCGTTTTTAACTCACAATATGATATAATATATTTTATAGACTCGTACTTGAATCAAAGTAATGTTATTTAATTTAAACATATTAATTATCTAATCTGTAAGACTGCATTTGAAGGCGCTTCATCAAATAATTTTAAGTTACTTAATGTTCTCCCAGTATAAATTATTATATGAAAAAATTGAAATTTTATTCTTGGTAAAAAATATAAATTTTACGAACAACCTTACAAAAAAGAGAACAGATAACATATATTCAAATACCTTTTTGTAAAAAATTATGACTATCTTGCGCGCCAAAATCTAATTAATTTTTTTGTAAATTCCATGTAACTTTTTATTGATCTAGTTGTCATATTCTAATTTGGAAACTAATTAAGAACTTCCTTTGTGTCTTTTATATTTTTAAATATTCAATATGTATTGTTATTGAAAATTAACTCATGTTAAGTACTTTCTCCCTTCATCACATGCTTTGGCTTAAAGAAGGGAGGGAGATACTCAATTTCATACAATATTCAAATAAAATGTTTTGTGAATTGAATTTAAAAAAAATCTAAAGTTCAGAAAACAACGCTATTCCCGGGAAATAGTTCGTTTCACATAAAATTTCAAGGAATCATACCACAAAATATATGTATAAAAAAAAAAAATTTAATTTTGATTTCAATAAACGTTCTGGTTTTTGAACCGATTAGGTAGGTAGTGTGATTTAAAACCTATTTATTCAACAATTATGTGCCGTTTACGAATAATTAACGTTTAGGAAACAGTACGTTTTGGACAGTCACTTTTATCGTATTCGATTACTGACTTTTGTAACGCTATTTTTGATTTAGAGTGATAATTCAAACTATTAACTTATGGATATATATATATATATATATATATATATATATATATATATATACGTATACCACGCAATACAACCTAATTATGAGGAGCGGTTCTTAAAATAGTAGTTGCAGAGTCGATCCTGAATTTTAAAGTACTTGTAGGCGTAGTGAAAAAAGAATGACGGGACCGATAAAACGGCTATCGTGATAATAATAATATTGTAATATTCGTAATATTCCATTAATCGGTGGCCGTAAACTGTGCTCAAAATTGTAAACGGTAAACACAAAATCGCACTTGTAAACTGCGCCCGAGTCACCGTCGGTAAAATGGTTTTAACCAACCGTTTTCTATAGATTGTCATCAATTTTACCGGATTCATCCGTTTTACACTCAATTCTTACGAAATAATTTTACGAATACGTTTTGCAAACGTGTTGTGCACTTAACGATTTATGAAGGGTGGTTCTATGGTTTATGTTGTTTCGATATTTTTTTTTTTTTACAAATAAATAACTTACTGTACGGTTTTGGAATAAATATATACATTTTTGTTATATTATCGATTCGGAAATTTACTGTAGTTTTTTTAAGATTTTATTTGGTCACAACGGTAGGATCGTAGCCGGGATGGGACGATAGGTTGAAAAACCATTGTACGTTCGTCGTTTATCAACACGAAAAATATTTCACTCTCTTCCATAATCGCTCCTGCAATATTACTCGATACCGCACTAAACAATGAGTGTCTTACCCTATTGCATGGGTTTTCAACCTTTTTAACGATTCGGCACAATTTATAAAGAATTTTCGTGGCACACCATCCATATAATAGCATGTACAGTGTACAGTGTACACTATATAAGACAATAAAATGTTCCGCGACACGACGTAAAACGATAGAGACGGCTGCGACGGGCGTACTAATATTAAACACTATTATATTATGTATCAACGATTAATGATTCAGCTATTTATGATTGGTATTAATCAGTTTTTACCAACGCTTTGCACCCGAATGTACCCGAAACCCGAATCATTTCAAAAACCCGGACCCCGTAAGACTGGAATAATTTAAACACCAGAAAAAATTAAAACCCGAATGACAAACGCAAAACCTGAAACCTGATTCCAAGGCTTTGCACCCGAATTTAACCCAAAACCTGAAAAAAAACCTGAATTTTTCTTCATTGTGCGAAAAACGTATTGAGAAATTAGAAAAATGACATCTCTTAAGTATCATCTCAAGGTGATTTCTAATTTATAGAGATACTGGACCAAATCTTTTGAATCTTTTGGACCAAATCTACTACCCGAAAAAGAGTAAACAAAAACAAATTAACATTATAAAACCAAAAAATTCTTACACCCGCTTTAAATCTAAAAATTGGTTAATACCTCTATAACCCGAATTTATTTGTGGGGACTCAAAACCCGAATTATCCAACACCTTTATACACCCGTTTGAAAACCCAATTTAAAATTAAAAAATCCGAAACCTATAACTCGAAAAAACCATTCGGGTACAGAGCCTTGGTTTTTGCCGAATATCGATAATAATAATGCTGGTAAATACAAAATTATAAAACTATTAATAGATTTATCGCGGCACACTGGTTGAAAACCACTGCCCTATTGGATTACAAGCATATTTATGCGAATATCATTTTAAGCGTAACTTATACATTTATAATATTACCAAAACCTGTAGGAAATAAAATAATAATTTTACATGTATATAAAAACCTGTACGAAATAAAATAATTGATCAAAGATAATACTTTAATATTTATTTAAAAATTAAAATTAATGTAAAAAAGTTTCCTGTTTTTATGATTTTTAGAAAATCTTTTTGCAAATACATGTCTAGAATTAAAATTAAAAAAATGTTATATATTATGTATGTACGTTAAAAAATACTCATTTGTTATATATTCGATTTTTCTTATATAGTAATTCAGTCTTCTGAGACAAAAAAAATAACAAAATTTTTTCGCACGCGTCTTGATCATAGATCAGTGGTTTTCAACCGGTGTGACGCGGCACACAGGTGTGCCGCGAGCGCCCTTTAAGTGTGCCGCGATAAATCTATTAATAGTTTTATAATTTTTTATTTACCAGCATTATTATCGATATTCGGCAAAAATCAAGGCTCTGTATCCGAATGGTTTTTTCGGGTTATAGGTTTCAGATTTTGGAATTTTAAATTGGGTTTTCAAACGGGTGTATAAAGGTGTTGGATAATTCGGGTTTTGAGTCCCCACAAATAAATTCGGGTTAAAGAGGTATTAACCATTTTTTAGATTTAAAGCGGATGTAAGAATTATTAGGTTTTATAATGTTAATTTGTTTTTGTTTACTCTTTTTCGGGTAGTAGATTTGGTCCAAAAGATTCAAAAGATTTGGTCCAGTATCTCTATAAATTAGAAATCACCTTGAGATGATACTTAAGAGATGTCATTTTTCTAATTTCTCAATAGGTTTTCCAACAATGAAGAAAAATTCAGGTTTTTTTTCAGGTTTTGGGTTAAATTCGGGTGCAAAGCCTTGGAATCGGGTTTCAGGTTTTGCGTTTGTCGTTCGGGTTTTAATTTTTTCTGGTGTTTAAATTATTCCAGTCTTACGGGGTCCGGGTTTTTGAAATGATTCGGGTTTCGGGTACATTCGGCTACATTCGGTTGGTAAAAACTGATTAATATCAATCATAAATTGCTGAATCATTAATCGTTGATACATAATATAATAGTGTTTAATATTAGTATGCCCGTCGCAGCCGTCTCTATCGTTTTACGTCGTGTCGCGGAACATTTTATTGTCTTATATAGTGTACACTGTACACTGTACATGCTATTATATGGATGGTGTGCCGCGAAAATTCTTTATGAGATAAATTGTGCCGAATTGTTAAAAAGGTTGAAAACCACTGTCGTAGATCATATTATGATAGCTAGTTAATATATATTTTATTGAATACTATTTTATACTTCTAAATGAGATTAACTTAATTGATTAGAATACAATTAAACTATTGATTTTTATGTTGTTTTATGTTTCATAATATACGTCATCGAAATCGTTGATAAAAGGCTTTGTTCTTATTTGAAAATTTCTAACTCAAAGTTATAATAAAGCGCCGAATTCTTAAATATCTAAATAAACGTGTTGATAAAAGGGTCGATGATAATTATATTTTTCTTTGTTATTAATTAGTAAAATATAGTGAGTGAGCCAACCCGGGGCCATAGAAATTTTTGGGTGGGCCGTGTTCCCATTTTAGATCCCCCCCCCCTTAGCTTCGTGCTTAGCAGTTTACGAGTATCTTATTTGAGTGCAGTTTACGTATGCCTTTTCGATATAATAATAAAGCCACGTAATAATAATAATATTGTAACGTAGAGTAATACAGAAGTATACTAATATTAATTAAAGTTATAGTAGGTTATTGGTAATTTACTTAAAATTTAACTCGATCCATGAATGCTGGATACAACATTTTAGAAAACCGACAATCCTATGATCGTATATCCTATATACTATATCATTTGTATCAGATTAAATTTTATTGATAATCGTGATTTATATATACTTTTTCAAAAAAAAATGTTAATTTTAAACCGGCATCCAAAATAAAACTTAGGATAATATTTGTATGGTAATAATGCAGTTAGTATTGAAATAGAGTGGAAATTAATTAAAAATTGACGCTCAGATTTAAGAGCAGGACAATTAAATAATGTATGAGAAAGATCGCAATTACACTCAACTAATAGTTATGAATCTTTTCACTCTGAATTAAATTCACACAACATCTTATCCTAACATAAATATGATATGTAACTACGTTTTTTTTTTTTTTTTTTTTTAGCTATTAGTCGGAGACTATAACAGCTCAACAGGTTATAAATCATATAGTCAATTCATTAAAACGATATTATAACAATAGAAAAGTAAAAATAACAAAAAATAAAAACACATATAAAAACAACTTACAACATTAATAATTCAGAATTAAATACCGAAACCAAATTCCAAGAATTATGTTAATTATGTTTCTGATGAGCTCTACAGATTCGATGTATAGAATAGTGTAGAGTATAGAAGAGAGAATGGGGGGGGGGAGACGTTAATAGATTTCAAGTAGCTGAGTAAAATTATACGTTTGGTGTCAGAGTACTACCGTCTAAGAGTAAATTCGAAGGGTCGCAGACGCTTTCGGTTAAGTGTAATGTGCATAAAGGAGAATAATTTAATTCAAGTTCATAGGCGTTCATAGGGTAGTGACGAATGACCCGCGCGTAGTCGGTATAAATATACATATATGGTATATTATTTACTTGTATTTTAAATGGGTATAAAATACGATGATGCGATTATTGTTGGACAGTCGATTTTCTAAAATATTACTTTTCTTTATCGTTAGAATCGATTCACGTCTAGAAACAGTCATTTCGAATCTTGCCAATGGGGCTAAAATTCTAAATTAATTCACTATTCGCTAAGTTATTGAAATTCGCTCTTAGCCTAGGTCGGGAAAAGTGGATTAGGCCTGGTAAGCGAATGTTTTTTGATTTGCTCACCGGGGACACCACTTCAAAAAAAAAAAACGCGCCATGTGTAATACCTCATGCTTTAAAATAACACACGATACATTACGATTGTAATATTATTGTATTGTTTGATATTTTCTAAGCTAAGGTGGTGAGGAAACTTACACAATTCTTTCGTGATAAGACTATTTAATTAACACGTTTTATACTTCAACGTTTCGGGTTTTCGGTGAGGCTAAAACCAAACCAGTTAGACGTGCCCGTGTAAAAAAATCAACTCAACATACTGTGTAAAGTATGAATGTTTATTATAAAAAATAAAAAATGAATACGAAAGACCAAAACAAAATGTGTACTTTTATCGCAGAAAATATCTTTTGATAAGCGCGTGAAAATTAAAATCGCAATATTGGAATCTTATACTCAAAGACGGAAATTATTGTATTACTAGGTAGGTAATAAAACCGACCTTTATGACATAAAATATGAGTGTATTAACATATTAGTGTCACGCGGATCTTCATTCGGTAGCGCCACTCTAAACTAGGGTGACCATATTAACAAAATTAGAAATTGGACAATTGTTACCCACACCCCCCCTCAAAAAAAAGTTTCAGATTTTTGTGATTTGATGTATCTTTCATGAGGGTTGCCAATTTAGAACGAGGTATTTCTAACGTCTCTAAAACTTGCTCTATTGTAAAAGCGGCAAAGACTTTTAGTATAATCAATTCGCATTTCGTTCGAGCGCAAGACAATTTTTATCATGAATTTTTTATATAGGATCTTGATGTAATGATATTGTTCTTAGTAGAAGAGACTTGTATACAATTTTAATATAATTCCAGTACAGATAGTGGCGACTAGCGAATGGTAGTTTATTTTTAAAAAAATATTTATTTATTTTTTATTTTTTGTATGTTGTATTTCTTATTTTAAAGATAATGTACAAAATCATAAGTTTATTTGTTTTAATACCAACTTAGCACAATATTCGCTTAATTTCGATGTAGTAAATATTTATCTCTTTTTTTAGGTACTTTTGTCACTAGTTCATCAAATTTGTATAAATATAATAATTTTTAAACATATTTAAACTATTTTTCATTCTTGTTAATTTTGGTTTTATACAATTATAAAATTAAAAAGAAAATGATATTCACATAGGAAAGGAGTTGAGTATGATAAAAAAATCACTCTGTTTATTTATAACTTGCTCTAAAATTAAATTAAATTTGCAACTTTAATGAAATTAATGATGTATTATCACCTTGGAATGTTATTTAAGTTATGACCATGTTTTTCCTTAAATACGCCACTGTGCGACACCCTCTCTCTGGAGGACAACTCAACTCCACATATATATATATAACCAAAAATTCCATAGAAAATTATTTTAAATCATAATGATTTTTTTAAAGTATTGAAAATTCTTTTAAATACACTTCAGTGACGATTTTGTTGGTAGAGAAATTTTCAAACCCATCACAGTAGGTACATTATCGATAAATATCAAAAATGATTTCTTAAATTTTACCATGTACGTATGACTCTTCCAGTACAGATTTAATATAATATTGTTTTAGCATAGGGTAAAGTACATATTAAATTGGGCACTCATCATGATAGTTTTGACAAATTTAAAGCAAATGGTTCCATCTTTCCAAGCATAATATAATATCCATCAACATATTCAATGTTTCGTCCCAAATATTACAAAGGAATTTCATTTTGATTATTTCAATTCAAAAATAATATTCCAAGTCCAAGTTATTCATTAATTATTGAACTATCTTGTTCTTGTATTATACCATTATTTCGTTAAAAAAAAAAAAAATAAAATAAAACAGTTCAAGAGTCACTTTTCTGATGAAATATTCACCACGGCTATAACACGGTATGTTACAACAGAAAAGTTTAGCAAGCAGAGTTGGGTTTGAAGATATTCCATGTTTTTTTTTTCTATACGTCAAATCCGAGGAAAAACTCAAATACTTTCGGAGCGCCTTAAACGACAAAAGAAAATAAAACGCGTTACTGTACATTTTGGTATATTCTTCTTAAGCCTATTGAACAGATTATACTTAATAAATTAAATAGGTTCTACTCTAAATGGTAATTACAGATAATTATAATATATTAATTCACTAGAGTAAAAAAAAAAAAAATTAAACAGTAGGTAGGTACATTGTTTGAACCGGGTACCTTGTATTTTAATATAATATTTAGAATTTCCAAAAAAAAAAAAAACATTTGTCTGTACATTGAGCGTTTAAATAATAGTATTATATGCATATACGCTTGAGGAAAATAAAATCATATTACAAAAATGAACCGAAAATACAACATCACACTTAATTCGGCTTCAAAGTACAAGTAAATTACTTACACAATGTATTTATAAATTATCACATAAATATTTATATTACAAAATGAATTTCAACGTTTCATTGATAATATACATTAGTCAGCCTTCGTACAAGAAAAAAAAAAAACAACAACAACAATTGGAATGTTGCGTTAACGTTCCAAAGGGAAGACATAGTTTTTATTGACATGGCACTTAACTTATACTTATGATCGGGGGACAAAAAGACCAACGCGGCGTAGGATGCGAAACGCGGCGGCTCCTCCGCGTTATGCTACTTGTTGACGGTTTCTGGCAAAGTTCAAGAATACCTGAAAAAAAAATAGAAAAAAAACACGTTAGTCAAACGTCGTCGTCGCGCGGAAGAGAACACCGCTGGCCGAATCACCTGTTCTAAACTGGTCTGTGTTATCGAATAGTCGTCGATCAGCAATTCTTTCTTGGCCAATTCCATCTGAGCGAACGCGTACGAACACGGGTACTTCTTGGGGATGTGGAACAGCACGGTGATTTCGAACTCTTCGAGCAATTTGGCACCTGAAAACGACGTCGGAAACGATTATTTCGTCGTGCTCGTGTTTTACGGCCCGGTGAATTAGAATCACCGACCAACAGCGACCGCGTCGGTCCGGCCGAGACGGCACTTACCGGCAAACGATTTCATCACGCTGTCTTTGGCTTTTTTGTGATTGTCCGGGTGGAATTTGATGTGCAGCTGATAACCGACGGAGAACTTGTTTTTCAGGTGCTGCACCGAGCCGATGCAGCAGAGGCGGCCCTCGACCATGATGGCCAGACGGGTGCACAGGGCTTCGCATTCTTCGAGACTACACACGGTAGGAACATTATCGAAATAATAATTATTACGGTCGGAAAGACGAGTCGCAAAATCGATTAGGTCAAGAATCGACTTTTATCACGGCGAATGACATTTACAATATTACAATATTGAAAACGTAAAAATACGACGAGGAAAACGACAAAATTAAGGGGGGCTAGGTAAATGGGGTCCACGGAAATTCGCGTACATTTTGAAAGCGGTAAATTGAGTCCCGGTTTTAAAAAGGTAGTAGGTAAGTTGAGTCCCATCTATAAACCGACTTAGCTACCTAGCTGTTAAAAGTAGTGATAAACATAAAATATTGTGTGTGTGTGAGTGCTATTCTTACCAAGGATTCTCCAAAAACGAGATATCGTAACGTCGAAACTTTTAATAATAAAGAATAACACTTAAGGTGGGTACACACGCAGAGGAAATCCTCAAGGTTTGGACTGCGCAGTCCGGTCCTCGAGAATTTTCTTCTAGTGTGTAGGATCGGCCTTAAGGCCTGTGTCAGCCTGCGCAGTCCGAAAATCCTCTTAGAATTTTAATAAGGAAAAACTGCGCAGGCCAGACTGTACAGTTCAAATTCGAACGTGTGGAGGCACCGTGAAGGGAACAAATGACAAAATACACTGTTAATGCGATAACCCGATTTGAGTTTGTTAAATCCTTATCATTTAAGTTTTTACCGAGAATATAGTTTTGTAAAAACATAATGTGTATTTTAATTTAGAATTGATTTATAATTTATATCTGAATATTAATAATTTTCCCGGGGCTCAATTCACCTACTACCTTTTTTTTTTCCGGGATCCAATAATTCACCTACTAGCTTTTTTTTCCGAGACCTAATTTACCGAGATAAGGTAATTTGGGACCTAATTTACCAAATCCCAAAATGAATTTAAAAAAAAAAAAAATAAAAAATCCCACGACGATTCGTCGCTGTGTAAATGTAAGACGTCTCGCGTACCTGTGTGACGTGATGAAAACGCATTTTCCTCGATCCCTCTCCTCGCTCACCGTGTCCCATAGGTGTTTTCGGGCGGCGGGGTCCAGCCCGGACGTTGGCTCGTCCAAGAACAAGATGCTCGGGTCACCGATCATGGCGATGGCCGTGCTGAGTTTTCTCTTGTTTCCACCGCTGTCACATGAAAATAACACGTGATTAGATACATGTATCGTCTCAGAGAAAAACAGATGCGCACAAACTCTTATCGGAAACCGTCGGAATATGACATGATAATCATAATATACATTTTTAGGACTTATCTAGATACATTTAAAAGATAATTTTTTTTGTGAAAATAAGCTATATTTCTTTGAAATCGTTTCATTTTTATTCTCATTGCTAAAAATATATGAAGTTATTCTGAAAATACTATAAATTATTAAATTATTCCTATTTAATACTTATAATTTGTTATTGTTATAAATAGTAAATATTCTGTATTAGGTTATAACTTATAAATATATATATATATATATATATAATATGTACGTTTAATAAATATTATTAACTACTAACTAGTTACTAGGCACCTATTATGTTTTTTATTGTAATTGATTGAATTTTTTTTTTTGATAATCTACCTAATTTATTTACATTTAAAAAAAAAGTTGTGTAACTTCATTTGAAGTATTTTTTGTTTCTTTGATATTTTCTCAATGATGTTTATATTTTATTTTATAACCTTTAATAAGTATTATTTCTAAAACTATTATTAACTAGGTGTATTATGTTTTTGGTCCACTCGACAGTCGACACATACTTTACTGCAGGGCGTCTTCCTCGATTTTCATTAATATCTTTTTTATTACATTTCTTATGTTGTGTTGAAGTTAATGTTTGGTAATACACTACATGGTATCAATTAAGAAGAAAATAAACATATTATACAGGCATGTACTCACATGACAGTATATATCTTTTTTAAATTAGCTATTTTAATTTTGATTTGTATAATTATCTGTTATTTATCTTGATAAAATATTTTTATCTTTTATATTTTCGTTCGATGAATTTTATTTGTTCATCTTTTATCTGTATCTTAGATAAAATGTAGTGTTGTTATCTTTATCTTTATCCAGATAACTTTTTTGTTATCTGTTCCAAACACCGATAGTATATCATTAGCGCGATTGACGTTGAAATCTTTTACCTGTAGTTTTTCGCTTGTACGTTCAAATGGTTCATGAAGGCCAGTCGTGAAGCCAGGTGGAACGGCACCGTGGACGCTTCTTTGTACGACATGCCTCGGAGTTTGCAGAAGAAATGAAGCGTCTCGTAGCCGGTCAGCTCTTCGATGAGACCGTTGAACTGCGGACAGTAGCCGCCGACCTCGTGGATCTGCGGATCGCAATAAGATTGTATTAAATAGGCGTGCTCACTTGAATTTGGGGAGTTTTTACTAGAGATATTATGAAGTTTACGTACATTTTTTTTTTTTTTGGTAATTTACCGAGGAAAAAGTAAATTCTGTAAATTTGGTAAATTTTGATAATTTTTGTATGTCACATTAGGGTCACCCCAAGGAACTCCACACTTCCTCTATTTCATGAACTTATAATTATTGTAACGCATATTATTATTATTTACTGGATATAATGGTGTTCGTGGTGTTACAAATTTATCATTGACTTTGTATAAGTACCTTGTAGTGTACTATACTATTATTGAATTTTGATTGTATTTTGAATTATTTTATATGAATATAAATATTAAAAATGTACTTGGGAAATAAATTGTAAATCAATCAAATCAGATTCACGAGGTACTTTGACATAACATCAACAAAAAAAAAAAAAAAAAAAAAAAAAATAAATAAATTCTAGTTTTTTAGTTTTATTTGTCTTTTCCTCGAGCTATAAATAGAACGTTTGACGTTTTAAATTTTATAATTATCAACTATTCCATTCAACTGATATGTTATGAAAATGCAACTCATTAAGACGTTTAGTTTAAGGTGACACATGATGAGTTTTTCGGTAAAAAAATATTTACTAGTAAAAAAAAGAATAATTGGTAAATTTACCGAGTTTACATCTCTAGTTTTTACGGGAAGGGACGGGAGCCCCGGAGACTTAAGGGCACCACCGCGGAATACGCGTCGTCGTCACTCGTCGGCTTCTCTTCGGGTCGCATCGCGCACGCCAACGGCCGGTCTCTCCGGGATTCCCGAAAGGGAAACGTGGGAAACTCGTGTTTTCGCGCGTCCGGTACGAGAGCACTTACCTTTTCTCGGTTGTTGTTCACGTTCACGCCGCACACGTAAATGTCGCCGGCCGTGTTCTTTATGTCACCCGTAAGCATTTTGAACGTAGTGGTCTTACCGGCCCCGTTCGAGCCCAATAAGCCGAAGCACTCGTTGGGTTTCAGAGCCAGGTTCAATCCTTTCACGGCTTCTTTTTTTCCGTATTTCTTCCACACGTTACTGAGAAATTTCGAAAAAACACACACACACACACACACACACACACACATAGATAAAGATAATGAAAATAATAATAATAATAATAATAATAATAATCAATCGTTTACGGATCCGGTGCACACCTATACGGAAGTTTACACCTGAATGAGGAAAAAAACAATGTACTAATTGAGTCCACGCGTTTGCGTTTATGAGTTTCAGAAACTAAATTATTAAAAAAAAAAAAAAAAATTGTGCTTATATAATTTAAAATATTTTTATAGCTTATAAAAAAAAGCAGAAAGTTATGGTTATATAATGTTACGCGTATATGACGTGTATTAAAGCACATAATATAAACGTATTGAAATCCAGCACTGATTAACACCGAATTCATAAAAATACGTCCAAGAAGAGTGTAAAATCCAGTATATCGTCTTTACGAAATAAATTGGTTAAAAATCCGGATTTAGTAACACATTCTAGTCGCTATAGAAACAAAGCGCTACTCAACCACCCTTATAAACAGTGTTGAACCTGTAAGAACGGAGTGTAAAATGTTTTTCGTTCAAAGTTTATTCGCTTGGTATAGAAAAAATAACTCGATTATTATTATAAGTCAAACGTCCCATAACTCAATTAGTACGCACACACACACACACACACACACACACACACACACACACACACATATATATATATCTCAGCTCGACAGTCGATTCGTTTTCTGACATCGTTTTATTTTTTTTTAATTTTTATTGATTTGTTTTTTTCCATTTTTTTAGGGACCTAGCAGCGGTCCCTCGCACCAGACACTCACTTGAGGTACAGACAGTAGTTGTGCGGGTCGGCGTTGTTCACCGTCTGTTTCTCGTGCACCACGTCCGACTCGTAGCAGTTCAGGTCGTACTTGTCCTCCTTGACCGGCCGCTTGCACATGTGACTGTACAGCTTCACCACCATGCAGTTGATCTTGTCCGCGTAGTACTTGAGGTACTCGCACGACAGCAACAGCGACACGCACACGAATCCCAGCCAGAACAGATGGGCCATGTTGCGCCCGATGCCCGGGCTGGTCCACGACAGGTTGTCGCCGTCCCATCCGAAACACGTGGCTGCGGAGGCGCCATAATAATAATTATTCGTACCGACAACGTCCGCGTTCACGACGGCGGCGGCGGAGGCGAAAAGAGAACTAACCGCTGCCGCGAGAGACACCAACACAAGACATTATGGCACACGCAAGCAAGCACATCGCCCACCCCCACACCTCCTCACCCCCTTGGGCGACCCGTGTCCCGGACTTACCGTTCTTCTGGAAGTCGCAGATCTCGTTGTACTCGTACGACGAGTAGATGTTCTTCATGCCGCTGCTGAGCGCGTAGTGCGGGAAGTAGATCATTATGTTGTCGATCAGCTTGGACTGGTCCTTCAGGCAGAGCGGCTGCATGTCCAAGATCAACACCAACATGAAGCACATGGCGCCTGCGGGGAGACGAGACGTCATAGTGAAAAAAAAAAAAAACCAAAAGATGAAAATATTATTATAAACACGTCACGTAATCGTCGCCGACGTCTTGGCCGACGTCCGACACTTACCGGTCATCACGCTGAACATGGACACTCTGGTGAAACTCGTCGACGGGTTGGTGAACATGTACGAGAACAGGCTCATCAGCGGTATGGTGGCCCACGAGAAAGCCACCAGCAGACTCAGCATCAGTCCTGCGGAAAACCAACATGGCAAACGGTCAGAAGATTACGACGACGAGACGGCGGTATTCGGCGAGGGCGCGTCCGGGACGAGAAATCGATTTCGGTCGTAGCGATTATCGATTACGAAAAAAAAAAAAAAAATTGAGGATATCGAAGGCCACGATTGGAGAAGACAGGCGGTCCGGCGTGACTGTGATGATGACGCGGAAACTTTGCACGCGAAATACCGGACATACCGGAGGTTCTTAAACTGTGTGATACGAGGAAGGTCATTCGCCGGTAGCGAGAAAATCAAATTAAATTGGTTTTTTTTTCTACCTACCTTCGTAGCGGACGTTTTATGATTTGAATTTTTTGTACGAGTTATTTTTTTAATTTTTAATTGCAATATTTTCGTTGTTGTTTATATCATAATAAAATTATCATCGACCGCGGAAAGATAATATCATGTTGATTCCTAATCCTTAATAGTCGACACGCACCACGCGCAGGCGGCGTGTACGTTGTTAGTCGAGTTACTGCGCTACAGATACGAACGAGCGCAAACAAGTGGTGCGCGGGAAAAAAAAATGTTGAAAACTTCCTGAGTAGAAGAGAGTACAAAATATCCAATCAAAAATAACCGAAACAAAAAAAAATATAGAATTCATGTGGGTCCCTTCTCACACTGGAATTCCAGGAAACGAGAGAGCCGATAAATATGCTAACCTTGCAACCAAAAATATGTCAACCCCTACTTTAAATAATATATCTTCCAATGACATAATAAATTCTATTAATGAAAAAATACTCTCAATATGGCAAAATCAATGGAATTCAATTCCAACAACTAACAAACTCAAAAACATAAAAAAAAACATCAAAAGGTGGCACTCCTCCTCTCAACTCAACAGACGCCAAGATACTGCAATCACCCGTATCAGAATCGGGCACTCCGCACTCACACATTCATACCTCATCAGCAAAGAGCCCAAACCAATATGCAACACATGCAATCAAATATTAACTGTTAAACACATAGTGGAGGAATGCGCACTGTACACCTCAATACGCACTGATCTGAAGATGCCACCCAATGTTGCAGAAGCACTCGATGAACACAACACGCATAAAATCATTAAATTCCTAAACATTACCAATATTATTAAAAAATTGTAAACTCTGTAAATATCAATTGTAAAGAAACTATTATTTCTTAAATGTACACCTAATCTTAAGAAACGTATATGTAACTTTTCAGGCTAATAACCCTTGCTGTTGAAGCCTTATTCTTTAAATAAAAAAAAAAAAAAAAAAAAAGAGAGTACAATAGTCGCTATGAATGTAATCACTACGAGTTTAGTTGAAAATCCGGCGTGTGCTGACGCGTTTAGTCTGTGGAGAAGTCGAGGTAGGGCAGACACGAGGGCCCTACCGTGCCGCTGCTCGCGCTTCGGACCGGTTAGCGGTGAAGAGGAATGACCAGGTTTATATTCGCTACTACCATAGAATTATATTTCATATTTTTTTTTTTTTTTTTTAGAAAGAATCAACTGACAAAATCGTTATTTTACGTGAAATCAACGAGTTATCCGTTAAAAATGTTCATAGAGGAAATAATTTTAATGTTTTAATTTTTTACGTTATGCTAAAAATAAAGATCAATTTTGTTATTTTTTGAAAATGTTTGCACAAAACTGTCGTAGATAATTCTATCAACAAATCGAATTAAAAAAAAAAAACCATCAATTATAGAGTCATGACTAAGTAACTCGTACAGATCTCATAAAATTCTAGTTTATACCTTACGTTATTGTATTTCAAAAGCCATTTTTACTAGTTTCTTTTTAAATTTGAAAAAAAAACATTGGACATTTAAAAAACAACCGTTTTTAAGAAAATTGCAATCGGATGAAATTTTCTGATTTGTGCCAGGGCTGGACGAAACGCTCGGACCGCTTTTATGACTAGACAAAGCGATAAAAATCATGGAAAAAAAAAAATCAAAAAATAAACTAAAACAAAACGATATCGCAGGCAAACCTAATCAATGATTTACTCGACTCGGAATGTAAAAGTTAACGCTCGTGCGCGGAGGAAGATGCGTATTGTAATGTAGGAAACGACGATTTATCGAATCGTTATCGATTTCGAAAAGCCGAAAACGATCCCTCCACCCTAATCGCGCGAGACGTCCGCGAATCGTTTTTGCTCACCCATTTGTTTCATGGTCGCGTAGCCCGGGTCGCCGTGCCAGAACAGCAGCAGCAAGATCGAAAAAATCACGGTCAGATAACTGATCCAGTCCCACAGCAGAGACGCGCCCCAATAGGCCAGCGGCTTGACGCCGGCGATCTGTTGCATGTGCTTGGCGCCGGTCTGGCGCTCGCTGACGGCGAACAGCACGTACACGGCGCACACGAACGCTTGCGAGATGGCGCAGTTGAACGCCACCTGGTAGCCCAGATTACTGCCACCGGTCAGTTTCATTAGCTGAAAAAGAGGAAAAAAATAGATACAATGAACGGAGCTCCGATCGATAACGTGCCGACCCGTACCGATAAATTTACGTGGGACGATATTTATTTATTTTTTTTGTTCGTTTATTCGTTTGTTCGCGAACAAGTAAAAAACTAGTTTAAAACTCTTAAAGTTAAAAAAAAAAAATAAATAAATAATTACAATTTAAAATCGATATGGTTCGGAAAAAAAAAATGAAGATTTATCATTGAAAGTTTTATTATTTATTATAAACACTTTCGTGTGAGTACACGCAACATATTTTGTAATTCGTTTTTTATTCTAAAATGTGTGTTTTACAGCGTTTTGTAAATATTGTAAAATTCAGTTTCACATACTCAGATTTTAGAACAGGAGTTGCCAACCAGTCGATCGGTCAATCATTTTAGGACCATTGCTCGATCGTGGTAAATGTTAATTTTTCTAATATCGGCTGATCGCGTTCTGTTGTATATTTTTTTTTTTTTTTTTTTTTTTTTTTTTTATTTTAAACATATAAGATTTTCCTAGCCATAAGGCTATCTAAATCTATGGATAATTTACAATTTACATAAGATTTTTAACATATAACGTGATAATTAAAATAATAAAATATTTTTAAAGAACTATGTTGTATATTAATATCGGTCTAACAGATTATGGTCATCAGAATAGTTTTTCATTACCATTTGCCAGTTAGTCACATACAACTTGTCGTATGTTTTTAATATGATACGATAATATAACGCAGGGGCCTATTTATAGGGGGGTTGAGGGGGCTTCAGCCTCTACCTTAATCCAGAAATTGATTATGAAGTCTGCTTAGTATGTCCTATCAAATGGGAAAATTTCAATATAATTTTAAAGAATTATTAGAAACAACGTACAAGTTATTCATGTAGAAACCTTATGTGTCTGACGATTTTGATCGTAACGATTATACCTTTGAGTTCGGTTTAATAGGCTGAATTGGGGAATTTTAGTTTGGAGAAAATACCAGAGTCCCCTCCAAAAAAAAATCTAAATACGCCCCCCTTTTTTTTTTTTTTTTTTTGAATCGGAAATACACCCGCCACCTGGAAACACCGTTAAGTAATTCCTCCAGGAGCCGGGTCGCCATCGTTTATTATCTAAATACGCCCCCGATATAACGTAACCTAACAAACACCTTCTTGACTTTGAATATATGTAAAAATACAAATAACATTCTTTAAATCTAAATAAATATAAGTCAGTCCCAAGAAACTTCAAATGTGGATTGTAGCTCACTCGTTGGAAAAGGTTGGCGACCCCTGTATTAGAAGAACCGTTAAAAATGTCTTGGCAGACTTTGCGTGGCTAACGCTGGTCTGACTGCACTGTTTAAACAATTATAGTGACACTGAATAATTGTACTCAGCTCTGTTTTTTTCAATTTTTTTTTAGTGACGTTTTCGTTAACTATCACGACATATTTTATGGTTCGGCCCAATTACGTTTCGCGATTTTCCTGCCTTTCCCTCCATGCCTTACCTTGTCCACTCCTTGATACGGCAAAGGATGATTGACTATGTGTATCCCGTAATCTTCGCCTTTGTAACTCTTCAATATGGCGTTGTGGACCATGCTCAACGCCAACGGAGGTCCGTGGTACGGTTGATTGTTAAAATACGCCGTGATCTTCTCCTCGCCGAAAACGGCGCCCACGATGTACTTTTGCGTGAACGGCGATATCTTTTCCTTGGCCTGCGTTCGACAAACAATAACGGGATTGAGTTTTTCCACGCACAAGACGTAATATCTTATCGAATAAAAGTCCCGAGCGTTTAATCGTTCAGAGTCCTCTGCGGACCCGAACCCGTATGACCTACGCGCGTCTTTCTCTCGTAATATCCGAGACGACCGTGGCGAAACGGTCAAATCGCACGATTCGTTTTTTCACTAGTGTCCGCCCGTCGAACCCGATGATTTTAGTCAGGGCTTAAAACCGTTCCCAATAAAGTTGTCAATTGGCTCCGGTAGGAGCCGAGCATTTTTTTAAACCGGTAACCGTTTTTCGTTTAATTTTGATATTTTGGTAACCGGTAACCGTTACTTTAAGGATATTTCAAACACTATTATAACCGTTAATCGGTTGAAAACCGTCGATAAAGTTTTTTATTAATCGGTTATCGGTTAAAACCGGTTCTTAAAAATGATATTTTTTTCAATTTTTTAATCATATTTTTAAAACATTTTATTTAGGAGATTCGTGGGTTGATAACAAAATTATTATTATTACAAAATCAAAAAATTCATATGCTTTAATTTGGTCTCAATTTCAATATATATTTTTTCAAACTGCTTTAAAACAAATGTTCAAGATAGTGGCGATCTTAAGAAATCAAAAAACTAGATTGTATAAAATTTCAAAATAGCTGGAAAATTAAATTCAACTATAAAGACGTAATCATGACAACATTCAAATATGAATTACCACAAAAAAACCGTTAATTATTGGTCGGGAATAGGTTTTGGTCATAAAACCGGGATTAAAAATTCGAGGTAATCCCTTTGATGTCAATACTTAGATATTTACATTGATTACCGATAACCAATAACCGCTTCCAGTATTCCAAAACTAAAAACGGTTTTGGGTTTTGGGTTCTCAAATTGACGGTTTTTTACCGGTTGTCGTTACAAACCGGTTACCGGTTTTAAGCCCTGATTTTAGTGATTCGACTTTTCGATAAACCGCCGTAATCGCCTCGTTCAAAACGTTTTAGACTATCGTTGGAAATGAAAAGAAATTAAAAAAAAAACCAGCTCACTCACCACGCGTAGTAAAAAGTCCTCGAAATAACTCTCCGAGCTGTGGTAGTTGAGATCCAACACCGGGTTCGGCGCGCACGCGTTCTTGTACGACTCGTAGAAAGTGTTTATTTTCGTGTTGTTCGTCGACAACATGACCGTGCTGATGGGATCCCAATAGTTCTGAAACGGACAACAGTGACGCACGGTGAAAATACGACACGACAGGAGTCGGCCGGAGTGGAGACCGTAAGTGTCATTATGATAATAATAATTTTTTTTTTTTTTTATTTTTTTTTATTTTGTAACCGCCATTGTCGTTTGTACTCACGTCCAACACGGCTGCCAGGGCCGGGAGGTCTTTCATGCCCTGCCAGGCGTTGACGACAAGCAGCGCCAACAGTATGAAAAACAGCGTCAACACCACTTGCAGGGAGTGCAAGATCAGAGAACGGTACGACTGCAAGCATTTTTTCTCCATGATCGCCGCGGCCTGGACCATCAACAACTTCCACCCTCGGGCTTCTGGAAATGGCAATTACCGATTACTATCGTGTACGCGCACTCGCCGTCGTCGTCGTGATCGGCGTGTAAAAAAATAACACTAGTCATAAGTCACAGAGGCGGGACAGGCTAGATTCTCATGACCGGACGGGTACGGCCGAAAACATAAGGACACGTGAGACGGGGACAAATCGACATTTTTCGCACGCTATAGACGTGTTTAACCTCCTCCCATCGCTGCGCCGTAGTAATGATTTCGACAAAGTATTTTATTACGTTTGCAAAAGTTACGATTTCATTTCAATTATGTTCGTATCACGACTGCAAATGAGTTGTGTTCCAAATATTGAATCGTGTCCCTCAGTTTTTTTTCGGGTTACACACAAGTTTGATCTAACTAATATAAATTAAAATTAAAAATAACTACACACTTCTTCTCACTTGTCATTTGCTCCACAGTGGACGGTTAATGTTTGACTGACTAGTAAATTAATCGTATAATATTGTACGTATTAATCAAGTGTGGTATTGGAATATCTGAGTATAGTTATGTATATAATATAATATAGTTTGTTATCGTAATACGGTATATGATCAACAATCGAGATAGATGAGTACACATGTATAATAATGACGACAATCTTCGTAGTTCCGTGCACATCTTATCTCCACGCGATAATAATAATGGACAGAATCGAATTTTTTTCAGTGAATACTCGTACGTTATAAAATATATGTTGGTATTTATACAACACTGAAATGGAAAAATTCCTCGATTCGAATTTATAAGAAAACTGTTTTTTTTTAACTTTGCAACTTGTGATAAACTTCATAAAACAGCTGTGACTCAATTCGTGTATTCCACTTTTATCATTGGGACACAACTCGTGTACGAGAAATTGAGTCGGGACATAACTCGTTAACTGCGCATATTACAGTGTTGGATTTAATTTAGATTTTCTAAAGTAGTGGCGGCGCGGCAGATTGCGGTGAACCGTAACACTGTGATACGTCTATGTCAAGGACTGGCAACCTTTTGACCGACGCGAGCCATGTTTTTTTCAATCTTGTCATCGAGGGCTACATCAAAATAATCATTACATGAACTATGAAGTAAATTAAATTAAGATAATTAATTTTCGAGTTTGGATGTTTTGAGCTATTTTTTCAAAACTGCGCTTAAATGTTTGTTACTTTAAGGGGGAAAAATTTGTTTTTTCGAAATTCCATGCGTAAAACGTGTAAATACTACCGCCAATGCAGTAATCCATTTTTCGAGTAAAATTATTTATACGTACCTCTAATTTATTTAAAAAAATCTGTTTTAGAAAGACTTACATCTTTAATTTCATTTGATTTTAAAAATTTTTGAAAAATATGCCAACGCCTGGTCTATTTGTATATAAAAGAAAAAAAACGACCCTACCGGGATCACAGTAGCGAGCCCGTCCGCCTACGGACGAGAATCTATAAATTAGCTGTCTCACGTGTGACGCGCTTACTTTCGGATTTGAAGTCGGAAGAGTCGCAATCCACGTCGTAGAACAGGGTGTCGAATTGGTTTTTCAGGTCCAACGATTTACGTTTGATCGAGCTCATCTGGTAGTCGGACAGTTTCTTGTTGTCCTCTTGGCCGACTCTGCGCAGAAAAACAAACGCACGGACGGCTTAAAACGACGAACACGCAACGAAGGCGCGTCTTTCCGCGACTTACCTCATGAACACGTCTTGCAGCGTGGTCAAAGTGATGCCGTATTCCTTGATGCCCAACGTCTGTTTGTTCTGCTCGATGGCGTTCAGCAAGTCCGGAAACAGCGACGAGTCCTCCAGCTGGTACGTGACCTCCAGCGCGGTCATGTTGGTGGGCACCGCGTGCGCGAAGTACTTGCGGACGAAATTCGTCACCTTGGTCAGACTGAAGCCGACGATGTCTTTGACCAGGGTCAAAGTGTAACCGCCGCCTGAAAACCGAAGAAAAACGGTTAGGTCTGCGGTTTTCGTGCGCAAGGTCATTCGAATATCCGCCCGAGCGTTTTCGCCGTTAGAGACGTGATGTCCGTATAGAGTAAGATATCGGTGGATGCGAAACGAAACGTAATATCGACAACAATCGAAGCTGGTGCCTGTGTCGTTTGCTCGATAAAAAGAAAAAAGTACCGCGTCTTTAATTCGAAATATCGCGATAATCGATACCGATTTCGAAAAACACGGACTACGCGGTGAATCGTAACTAAAACGTTCGGCGGTGTTATTACTCGTTATTTTCCGATCGCCACCCTGTATACGTGTGTATACAGTGTGCGCAGACCTAACACATCGTTTTAGGGAAAATCATTTTCATTCATCGACTTGTGTAATACGAGTAAGAACGCACGTCGTACGTTTTGATTGATACCCCTCGTCTCGACGCGAGTGTCGATCTGTGTTATACGCATAATTGTGTTGTGCGCGTACGTGACGTACCGTTTTTGTCTTTTAGACCAAAAAAAAACAAAACAAAAAAAAAACGTATATACATTTTTGTGTTTTCACGTTCACCGCGACACGTGTCCGATGACGAAATGACCGCTGAGCCCGAGAACCCGTCACTTCTGTGAACGGTCGCGCGTCTCGCGGTGAAAGTGAAAAACACGCACGACAAGAACGTAGGTATATCGTAATAAAATAAGCGATCGCGGTCAATCGATCGATCCGTCGATCCGTTTCAATGAATCGATTCGTGTGCGTCCGTGGCGCGTTGACGGGCGAGCCTAGGCCGAGGTTCGACGTAAGACGTTAGAGTCCATTTTATTTTTATTTTTATTTTTATTTTAGAGTTCGTTTACCGTATTCTTTTTTCAACGAGAACGGAGTGCCGACGCAACACAGGGTACCGGCTTTCATGATGGCCACGCGGTCGCCCAACAAGTCCGCCTCGTCCATCAAATGCGTCGTCATCACCATCGTCCTGCCTTGCCGTTCCGACTGCAAAATGTTCCACAGGGTACGCCTGGCCGCCGGGTCCATGCCCGAAGTCGGTTCGTCCATCAACACCACCTGTTGGGCCAAGAGACATACAAAGGTGTATTGAAATGCCACCCCTAAAAAAGTGCCTGTCCCCCCATATAAATATTGGGCGTTTCCCGAAAGAGCGCATTTTTCGGAAATTGCACATTCACACGATTATAAACTCAATAAATAATAAGACAAAAAATCGAATATTGACAGTCATATTTTATTAGTTATGTAATTTTATTGTTATTAACAATCAACATAATATTGGCTTAATTTATTCATCAGTTTTTTTTTTTATTACTATTACAATAATAGTTATTTGGAAGTAGTTATTTACACGTCCGACGCGTAAATAGCCACTTTCTAATAATTTACACCTTTTTGCGTGCTCTTAATTCTCTAAAGTCATAAATGATATCATTATAATTTAAGTCTCTTTTAATATAATTCCTCGTACTATTGCACGCACACAAAATTAAAATTCAGTTGTCACTACTTGTTACACTGAGTATAGAATGGACTCGGCCGTAGAATATTATATGGATATTGGATAGATACTTCTAATAATAAATCTTTTATTATCCATGGCATCGGCATGGTACAAAGGTGTATTGAAATGCCACCCCTAAAAAAGTGCCGCTGGGGGGCGATCGCCCCTCTTATCCCTCCCTAAAACGTCAATGAGCGCGACCGTGAACGCGGGCACTCGACGCCGCGACTCTCTTGCTGTGCGCGGAAAAAAAACCGAGCGTTGGATCTTACCTTGGACTTGCCGATCAGTGCGATGGCTACCGACAGTTTGCGTTTCATTCCTCCGCTCAAGTGTTTGGACTTGGTGTGGATCATCGACTCCAGTTCGAATTTCACGGTGTAACTCTCGATTTCACGTTCCAGCTCGCCGTCGTTAAGGTTTTTCAACTGAAACACACAAACGCGCACGCGCACAACGGATTAACATC
Organism: Therioaphis trifolii; assembly: GCA_027580255.1. NCBI lineage: Eukaryota > Metazoa > Arthropoda > Insecta > Hemiptera > Aphididae > Therioaphis > Therioaphis trifolii. The sequence continues at coordinate 129,655,011 of CM050404.1, forward strand.
ACGTGTATAATACCTAACTATAGAACCTAACTGCCACTCTATGGCACCTTATCGTGTATGTTTAGGCGTCCCTAAGGGGGGGGGAGCTCGATTTTAATGATCAAAATTTTAATTTATTGTTATACTTAAGTAAAAAAAATAAATCTCCGCAAAGATAATAAATTAAAAGATAATAACTACTAATTAGTCATTAGTTGTTTGTTTTCACCTAATTGCTTGCTATTTATTTCGTGATTTCTAAATCTAAAAACTTGATTAAGCAGCCAAATGGGGCAAACCATATTGACTGGACTAGCATTAATGCAAGTGCAAGGAAATATAGATGTAGACATAAATAATATAATTGACCGGTTTGCAAAAAATAAACGAAAAATATATTTTATTTTATACCCAACTGTACCCTTTTATGATTAGTATTTTTATAAATATGTATAATATAATTATAATATTTCATTATACAATTGTATTTATTTATTATTATAATTATTAGTACGTTGGTATAATAATATATCAATTTAAAACCTAGTTTCGCCCCCCCCCTTGAAAACTGTCTAGGGAAGCCCCTTATTCATCAACACCGTCAGCACCATCTTTGTTCCCACCGCCAACCATAATTATTACCACTACACGTAGACATCACGGTCGTATACATATTATTATTATTCCAAATTGTATTGTGTGTTAACATATTTATGTATTATATATGTATGTGTTTTTCTAACGCTTTTGCTGGCCAGCACGTTTGTGTCCTGGTATTATAATTATTATTGTTTTATTTATTTTTAATAGAAGTCCGGTGATTACGGCAAAAGAAAATGTTACTGTTTCTATTTCGATTCAACGTTCAAATTAGATCAATACAGTCCGTACCGCAATTATTCCCGAAAAGCGTACCTAAAATAGAGAAGCGCTTTTGTGGACCATCCAACTCACTAAAATAAACCGTTTTTTTTTCAAACATTCTGAAAATAATCTTTTAACTTCGGTAAATTACGAATGACCATTGGGAATCCACAATTGTTTTCCTCTCCGAGACATCTCCTTTATCGTTGAATCGCATAAATATTCCACAGGCGGAATTCGATATCGGTAAAAAAGTCACTTAGATTGCTCGGATTTTTTCGAAAAGGTTTTGACGCGGTTTTGTGTAGGGAAAATTCGGGAAAAAGTAATAACGCAAAAACGCGCTCTCTTTAGCCGGCCGCAGAATATTCCGGAATGAGCGAAAACGAGTTCGATACGAGACCGGGTGTTTGCCGCGAATCACACTTGCCGTCGAAAAGAACTTTTGTGTTGCGCAGCGACGGTACAGTGAGTCAGGTCGGGGTTGTTCGAAGCCCATCTCGACGAAACCGTTTAAAAAAAAAAAAAAAAAAAAAATTTAAAAAAAATACAAATTTACTGTCGAACTCACCATGCCGAAGAAATACAAATGCTCCAGTACGGTCAGGTCGGGTATGAGCAGATTGTACTGAGGACACAGCCCCAGCGAGTGTCGGATGGTCTTCATGTGCGTCTTGATGTCGTAGCCCTCGATCAGCGCCGTGCCGGACGTGGGGCTGATCAGCCCGGTCAACATGGACATGGTGGTGGACTTTCCCGCCCCGTTGTGGCCCAGCAGCACGGTGATCTGATTGGGGTGCATGTCCACGGACAGTTTGTTGACCACGTACTTGTCGGGCGCGAAGCACTTGCTGAGCGATTGGATCTGTATGCCGGACTTCTCGGCGGGGCCGTTGGAAGTGACGTTTTTCTCGAACCAGAAAGACGGCTGGAAAACAGGTGCGCGGAAAAACGGTTAATCGTCGTCGTGGTGCGGAGTGTCGCATAAGACGGGCGGGGGTCGGGGGAGGGTCGGGTTTGTGGCGAGGGCGCGGCGAGCAAAATAATGAGCTTTATTCACATTAGCGGTCTCGGTTCGGTCCGGTCACGGTCAAGTTCTATCTGCACGTTGCCACCAAACGTGTACTAAAGTGTTCACTAAAGGTTATTGTTTTCACGTCGTGATGACATTTTCAAAACGTAGTTGAATGAAAATCGCATCACTACTCGACGAAGAAGAAGAAATGAGACGGAGTAAACAAACTAGGCGATTTCGGGTTCACCCGTCGGTCCGCATTATAAGTCGCATCACAATACTTTTTGTGTGAAAAGTCATATAAAACTTTATTTTCACGTACGAATTCCATTAGAATTCGGTCGTCCGTTTCACCGTTTTTTTTTTTTAATTCATAATTTTACATAAATTATTTTTTTAAGCTAAGCAAAACAATCAAAACAAAGGATATGACCGAGATTAGCGCGGCGGTTGACTGTTCACACTAGGCGGTCTCGATCAAAAAAGCTCGTGACTGCCGCGGTCTAGATCGCGCATCGACCGGTCGAGACTTGACCTAAAACGCGTCTACGGTAGATTCGTTTTTACAGTGGGACTCGTCGTTGCGATTTCGAAAATTTTTTCGTCTGTCACAACGACCGTATTATGGTACGTCATCGTCGGGTGCCGTTGTCGTCGCTCACCATGATCGGGAAATACCACGGCGGGTGGAAGCCGCTGTTCCTCGGGAAAGCCGTTTCCAAGTAGATGGCGATGAGCAGGTACAGGACCGTGTCGAACAGCAGCATCATCATGATGTCCGCGATGCACATTTTGTCGTCCGGCGACACCGTCACCGTAATGTTGTCCCACGTCAGTCCCGCGCCGATCCCCTCGAACATGATCAGGCTCTGGAATATGTAGCCCAGCGCCGTGTTGGGCAGCATGGTCGACAGCAGGATCTCTCGGTTGGTCATGGACGAGTACTTGGGCTGGAAGATCATGAACGGCGCGTATGTGCCGAACCACAGTACACCGCCGACGGTGGCCGCCGTGTTGGCTGCGGGAGCGAGAAAAAAAAAACAAAACGTCACAAATCATTGAATCGATTACGTCGGTCGAGTACTGGCGACAAAACAATAATTCGACGATTCATCGTCTACACACACACACACACACACACACACACACACACACACACACACACACACACACACACACACACACACACTCATACATGCATTCGATCGAAAGAGAGCGCGTGAATCGTTCGAAGGTCTGAGTGTTTAAGATCGATGTACGAGCATTAATAGAGCCGTGCCCGTGTAAGGCACCCATATGACGCCGCACGTGTAGATGTACGTTACGTTGTGCGAGTGTGTGTGTGTGTGTGTGTGTGTGTATGATTTTATTGGTGTACGTCGGGCTGCACCTTGGTGTACGTGTGTTAATGAAACGCGCGTATGAGTATATAATTGTTATTTTGTTCGCCGCGGTGAGACGCGCGGCAACCTATTATTATTTTACACTAACGCGTGTCACAAAGTGTGATATCTAGGGCCGAGGACTACTAGTACTTAAAAATCTCAAAATATGCATGCACTTATGCACTAAAAAAACAAGAAATATGCACTAAAAATGTATTTTATTTTATTAATTCATCTAATTATAATATTTATATGAAAAAATATATAAATAAATTGTAATAAATATTATTTCGATAAGTTAATTTATAATAAATTCTTGAAAAACGACGGGCAACTGAAGTTCACTTCCTATATAATATGTTTTGATTTTATCAGATAGATTATCTAAATGATAATGAAAATATTATTATTAAACAGAAAATTTACCAATTAGTTTTTTTTTTTTTTTTTGTTCAAGCTAATTGAAGAAATTATACCGAAAATTATCAAATATGATTTTGATTTCTCAAATATGTATTAATATGCAATAATGAAAAAATACGCAAAAATATGAAAAAAATAGAAGTCCTCAGCCCTAGTGATATCGTTATTACTGTTTAAATAAAACATTTTCTTGTCGTCGCGGCGCGCGTGTAATTATTATCGTTATTATTAAAAACCATTTTTTTTTTTTTTGTACCGCGCGTGACTGACCTTTTTTGAAACAAGCGGATATCAAGAAGCAATACGATATGCCGGCCATTATGTACAGGGTCAGTATGGCCGTGAGCACCGACGGGTCGGAGTACTGGAAAACCGCGCCCGACGGCCATTCGTACGTGATGAAGAACACCAGAATCAACAGGGGCACGATCCACACGATCAAACTCTTCAGATACCACGCGCACGTGTGCAGCCAATTGTCCAGGCCCATCAACATCATGGCTTCCTGAAAAACGAGACAAAACGATTTTTATTTTTTTTTTGTTACACACCGTCGTGCGCACGCGCGCTCACGCTGGAAAAACGAACACGACGACGACGAGACGTTTTTGATTTCGGGCAGAAATTCCCGGTCCAGGGTGCCGTGAACTATATTCGGTATTCCGCGAAATTTTTCGAAATATATTTTTTAAGAAAAAACGATTTCGTGTAAAACATAGCGTTGTGAGTAATAAAACAGACTATAATATATAGTCTATTGTGTTTCATATAATTTGTAGACATAATATATAACGATTGTCAATCCATACAAATCTACGTAGAAACAAATAAACGAATGGAAATGGAGTTCATTGAAGAAGAAATGAGACTATGTCTTTCAACCATTGGACACGAATAAAGTATTTATGTGTGACAAAAAACAAGCTCAACTTCACATTACTTCCATAAGTTCCCTCATTTTTAAATAATATTGATTATCAAATAATATTACGCAATAATAATTTAAAATAAAAATACGTATTGTTAATGCTCAACGTAATAATTATTGTTTTATAAAATATAATATGTGTACATACATACCTACGTCTTACTACTAATTTTGTTTACGTTTACACTTGCGCACTGCTAAATAAAACCTAAGTAGTCTACAGGGTGCCTCCGGGTTTTTAGAAAATTACTAAGGGTGCCGTAAGTAAAAAAAGGTTGGGAACCTCCGACTTAGGGTTTTTAAAAAATATTGCTAGAAGTGTATTTTTTTTCGATTTACAAGCCTCGTCATGACTACGATGGGTCGTACAAAAATATATGCATTGCAGTCAGTTATGGAGTGCTCAGACTTATACATTTCGATCGGGTTTAAATTAGATTAATTCCTTTTTGAGTTTTTGTTTACACATTTATACATTTTCGATTCTTGAAAATGACTTTCCACATTATCGTTTCTCGCGATAACCAATTTAATAGACAAACTGAACCGCACGATTTGTTTTCACGTGAAATGACGAATATTGGTATTTATCATTTTCGCACTTGGGCGTAACACAATCGTCGTCGGTCGGGTAATAGTCGACAACAGTTTTACACGTCTGTGTTATGTTTTAAATTTTATAGCACATCAAAACACTACAATAATACGTTAATAACTCGTTGCACACGTGGAAACGCGCCATTAGACGGTAACTCATTAGTCATTACATTAACGTCTACGTTCGTGGTCGCTGAGTCCGGTCGTCGAGAACAAAACGAATAAATAAATAACACTTGTAAATCGATTGTGTACACACCTTCATTTTCATTTCTTTTTCCGCCGAGATCACTTTAATGGTGTTTATGGCCGTGTAGATGTAACTGAGCAACACCACCGTGGAGACGAACGACGTGAGGGCCGGCAGCAACGGGTCCTCGATGTACTTCGGGTACGGGAACCTGTGTAGCTCGACCTCCGGCACGTACTCGTCGGGAGCCCAATACTCGATCAGAGCTTTGGAGATCTGGTTTTGCAAGTACAAAAACGACTCCGACATATAACCTGGAGAGAGGGAGACAGAGAGACAGAGACTGAGTGATAGAGGGAAAAAACCCGCGTTAATTTATCAACGTGTAATTTATTAAAAACGTAAACGATCGACTCGGGCCGCCGCGAAACAGGGCTTTTCCGGCTTACCTGGCTCGCCCCCGTTGTTTTCCGACTTGTGCCTAGGACCGAACGTTTGGTACAGCGGGAACATCAAGTAAGTTCGCCAGTTCGCCTCGATCGTGTCGAAGCTCATCAGACTTTTTTTCGTGATCCTCAGATGACAGGGATACCTCAGTTTGACCTTGAACGAAAAAAACGGACGCAAACGTTATTCGCGGTGCGCGACACAACGGTGCGGTGACAAAAATGTGGTATAAAAAAAAAAAAAACAAAACAAAACAAAACAAAAACCATGCATAATGCCAGTACGGTGAAATAACGTATTTCGTACTACAGTGTCCGAAACGGGTAATAAATGTTTGACGATTTTCGACTTACGGTCAATTGTTTTGGTAACGTACTGTTGGGCATGATGTTCTCGAAACGAACGCCGGCCAGAAATGTTTTCATCGCGAAGTCCTGGTTCAGACGATCCTCCATCGCCTCGACTGTCTCGAACGCTTTTACTGAAAACGATCAGAGCGCGTGAATAATAAAAAAAAAAAAACCATAAATAAATAAAACAATTAAATAAAATAACGATTGGTCGACGGTCGACTTACGTTTCAAGTTTGGAGTTTGCGAGAAAGCGCTGTTCATGAGTTTTTCCAATTCCGGGTCATACGGAGCCCATGCTATGATCCATCTGAAACAATAATTACAACGTGATTTTTTTATTTTTTTTTTTACTACAATAATTATTATTATTATTTTTATTTTATTTTATTATTATTATTTTTCATTTTTTTTATTCTCATTTAACGAATCTATTATTTACGGTTTTGCTACCTTGTGCGCGACAATAAAATTAATAAATGATATTCGCTCGTTCAAGGGTATTGTGGATAATTCATTAAGAGACGTCGTCGACGGTTGCGACGACCGCCGCCGCCGCCGCCGTGGCCAACATAAAGTCGACGCGACGTAATGTCATTTTATTATCGCGTTATTATTATTATTATTATTATCATTATTATTATTATTATTTGTGCTCACGAAGTTTTTGGTTTTCACCGCGTGCCGCCGTCGAGATGCTAATACATAAAGTCATCTCGTACGCCGGATTTCATTTCCTCGTATTACCGAACCCATTGTCACGTGATTTTTTTTATTACTATTATCATTATTATTATTATTACTACTATTTTTTTTTTCGCGCGTGTGCGTACTTGTCAGTAGAACTCGCCTCTGTTATTGCGAAATCCGGTGTATAACCACGGGACGTCGATGACGATAACGATGACGACGACAACGACGACGATGCACCGTCAAAAATGTATTGCCGTCCGACCGACGACGACGACGACGACGACCGAAATATAACTTTTTTTTTAATTTTTTATTTTTTATTTCATCTAAATGCCGTACTCGACAAAGCACGATAATCGAATAAAAAGTCCAGCACGTTCGGCGGAAACGAACGAATTTCACGAAATTATTATAATCCACGGTCGAAACACTCTGGCGGTGGGTACGCAACGTCCACATACCACACGCAGTGACGCCACCGGGTAAAACACGATTCCGTACGGTCCTTATCGGCGAACGGAATCATGCACGTTTTAAGGGCCACGATTCCGTACGTTTTTACCTCAGATGTTCGTGCCCATGTTGCCAGATTTCCATACGACTCGTTTTATTGTATGCTAAGACGAGGCCGAATTTACGAACTCGTTAACTGATACTTAAAATTCTCGGATTTCTTCAATTCTCGGCTTTGCACGAAAAAAATTCGGAAACATTATGTATTTAAATATACTTACCCTCTCTATTGTTTTCATAAGTCGTTCAATTTTCGACATTTTAATTATTTTATACATATTTATTAATTTGTTAAATTTATTAATGTATCGAAATGTATCGAATATTTTTTTATACCTAACGATAAATTTTAACTATTTTTAGTTATTTTTAGGCAATTACTATTAACACGTTTTAATACACGAACATGCATTTTTTTTCTTTATAAATATATACCTACAAAATCTATACGCAATCTATAATATGCAACCTTCGACAACGTTGTATAGAAAATCGTACGGAATCGTGTTCTCAAAAATGTAAAACGTACGGATCATGCTCTACCGACGCCACCGAGTCTTTTTCTAATACGAGTTATACGTCAGCGACAACGGCCACTTGACCGTCACAAAAGTTGTAGGAAAAAGAGTTTCCTGGACGGGTCGTTCGGGCGGTCGATACGGCTTTTCTTTTCTTATTTTTACGACCGGAGATGCGTTCGGGGGCGTTCCAAAACGTTTTCCCGGTTCGCGGCCAAACGTCATCGCTCTCTTCTTCCCCTCTCGCCATCATATATTTCTGAATCCCGGCCACTATGGCACGATATTTTACCGGGTGACCGGTTCAATAGATACGTCACTCATATACATTACGCGGTCGACTCACCCGTGTCTGTAGCCCACGATCAACGGAGGGGTGGTGATGGGGAACGGCTCGTATCTGGTGACCGAGTTGAACTCGACGGGTTGCACCCAAGACCGGAACAACACCATCACGCACGCCATGATGGCCGGCAACAGGAGTTCGACGAACGACTGGATGGGATGTCTCTTCTGTATCAGCAGGTTCTTCCATAGTAGAAGTTTGAGTTTCTTGAAGTCTTTCCACATTACTACGAACGCGATGGGGGTAAATCTGCAAACAGAGAAACAAACAATTGAATTACGCGTAAAACGATACCGCGCGCACAAAACACGAATTAAAGGGCTCATCACGTTATGTCGTGTCGACAAATAATTACTACGAAGTGATATCGTTTCAGTATCGATTCGAGTACGTTTAATCACATTGTTGGATGGGAAAGTCTTCTTTAGACTCCCTATCTATATTAACGGACGCGTGTAACATTTATGCCACCCGGTATTATTGCTTTTTAATAACTGTGTTGTGTTTTTCAGTTTTGAAAATATTTTTATGATTTTGAACTTTAATGCGATTTTCGATTACCAAACGAATAATTTCATCACGAGACCAAATCTTTTACACCGATAAAAATCCATAATATTCAACAGTAGTGGTTTAACAACGCTGTACGGACAGAATATTTTTCAAATGAAAGATATTCGTTTGACGTCTTTCCCACGCAGACATGTAAATTAGTTTTTTAAATTCCAACAGTCACGAAATTAATCAAAATATGTTATTATAAAAATGTTACAACCACCAAGCTTCTCAAAACAATTTTATTTGGCAACACTCAGGAGTTCCCAAAGTGGCGAAGAAATCTTTTTAGACAAATTAACAAAATACTTGTACAAAAAAATTTAGAAAATGGCATCAATGGCTGCTGGTTTCTTTGGTCAACAATAATTCCAATGGTTCATTGGAACGTTGCGTTAAGTAAATATTTTAATTTTATTTTATGGTATTTTATTAAATGTATTTCTTTTTGAAAAAAAAAAAACGATTCGATAAATATTATGTTTCTGATAACGTCGCGTGTCACCGTGATGTAACGTTTATTGTGATTCAAAAGTTATATCGGTTGAAATATTTTTGAATTCGTCGGTACCGCTTAATAAGATTTTATGATACACACTCGTGTAGTACCTAGGTAATTGAAATTTTTCGAAAACACCAACTACCGTAATCGCGTTCGATAGTCGTGCGCACGCGCGTAAAAACGATCGCGATCGTAACGAGCACGTTTGTAGAACACGTCTGTGGAGATCGGCGGGTTTTGGGAGGATATCGACGAAGGAATCGGACGATGGTGGAAACGGTGCGTTTCCTCCGGCGTCTATTGCCGGTTATAACGTCGGTCGTCGCGGTGGCGTCACGTGTTTCGCGCGTAATCGGAAAAGGAAACACGAGACATAGGCACGCGCGCGCGCTCGCAGATAACGGAAATACGTAACGTTTTTATTCGTCGAGTAGCACGACGCGACGACGACGACGCCCGCGAGTTGTGTACGGCGATCCGACGATAAAGCGTAGGTACAACGTCGTGAACCGTATACGACACATCATATTTTACTATTATTATTATTATTATTATACGAACGGTAGCCGCTGACCACGAGATCGCGTCACTGGACCGCTGCGCGACGTTTTACGACGGACTTTACGACGTGACGACGGGATTTCGTTTTGTTTGTGGCCGCGACCGTAATAATATAACTTACTCCGATATTATTATTAATTGCGATAATACTATACAGTAGTACGATTTTTTCACAGAATTTTTTTTCGGGGGGTGACAAGGGCCCCCTAAAGCCACCACTGCACCGAACACGTCCGGATACGACGTGTCAGAGAATGAAACGGCGGGCTCGCGTGGATCCCAGACCTTCTTTTTTTTCTCTTTTCCCGCGATAGACCTCTATTTTATACGTATATACGGGCGCACGGTGATTTTATCGTTGATTTTTTTTTTTTTTTACCTTTCAACCTCCGTGACGGGCAAAAGAAAAAAAAAACGAAGAAAATACAAAGAAATCGGGTACCTACAGGAGATCGGTTCGCGCTGTAGACGCTTGCGTGCCGACCGTAAATTACAGACGGCGATATAGGGTGTGCGCCGATTGGTTCTCGTGGCGACGGAGAGGCAGCTGAAATGAGGGAGGAGGAGCGCGAGGCGAGAGGAGAGGACGGGTATTGTGTGCACGTCGGACGGGCAGGAGAAACGAAAAACAACGACGACGAAGAACGGTCGCGACGATCTGATAAGATGATATTGATGCGGTGTTGATGATTTTTTCGTGGACCGGTCGGGAAAAAAAATCCCCCGCGTACCCGCGTCGTGAACAAAAAGAAACGGCGCGGCGTACGGCGTGTAATCGTTCGTTTGAAAAAAATTAGATTCTAATTCGGTTGGACCCGTTTACGGTACGCCATCACGGCCGTGAACCGCGTCCGTGAACGGTCCGAACGGACGGACGGACGGCCGACTGCGTTTCCGTCGTGAAACGTTCCACGCCGAAAACCCGTCCGGATTCGATTTCGGACCACCGAAAAAGACCGTACGCGAACGGTCGTGAGTCGCCCGTGTCGTCCGTCGGACCCACGTCGACACGGTTTCGCGTCAGCGGAAGGGGCAGAAAACGAAAAATGTACGTACCGCGGCGAAAAACCGGAAAAAGAAAAGGGGAGAAAAAATAGCGAACCGTTACACGCGAACGTTTCGACGGGTATATGACGATTGCGCCAGAAATTACAGGTAAGGAAAAAAAAATTATGGGATTCAAAAAGGTTATACATCAACTGCGCCGGACGATATTTAGGTCCAAAAAAGATAATACATTAATTGCACCGGCAATACTGAAGTTGAAAAATAAGCTTACAGAAAAAACTTGTAACGCTAAATTGTATTTTGACGAGGTTAAAACTACAATATTAAAAGAAGAAACTGAACACAATCATCTCCTTCCTGAAAACGTTCAACGACAAATTATATCAAATCAAGTTAAAAGAAAAGCTATGGATGATTTAATAGAAAAGCCGTAGATATATATTATGTATACCAAATTAATTTGTGATAAATTTATTGGCGCAAAAGACGTATACCTTTTTCGTTTGGGATAAATCCACCGGCGCAAAAGATGCATAAATTTCAGGTAGTCTAGAAAAATCGGCGCGATTGACAAACACCGGTTTCGACGACATAATAATAATAATAATAATAATTATTATTATAATAATGAAACGTATGACGCGCGTGCGGCCACGTTGAGAATTTCGGACGGACGGTGAATTATTATTCAAAACGGCCGTGCCGACGCGACGAACAAAAACGACCGTGCAACAGGTAATGCTAAAAACGTAGCTAGTAGACGTGCAAAGTTCATACACACCACGTCCGCTTCCGACTGGTATTCCGTTCGCGTCAAAAGTCCACTCTGGCTGTCGTGGTGTACAGAACAGATGAACGTCGTTGTGACATTACAATAACGTCATCTCGGCTGTGTGTGTGTGCGTGTGTGTGTGTGTGTGCGTGTGTGTGTGTGTGTGTGTGTGCGTGTGTGTGTGTGTGCGTGTGTGTGTGTGTGTGTGCGTGTGTGTGTGTGTGTGTGTGTGTGTGTGTATTTGTGCGCGTGCGCACGCACGTCTTTGACGGAAGACAATACTTTTGTCGCGTTGACAATAATTAACGCGGCGTCTTCGTGGCTCGGCGTACGGACGAAAACGCGACGAAAATCGAGGACATTCGATCGAAAAACGAAATGGAAAGAAAAATACCTTCGCCGGCCGCGCGGCTGCACACATTACGTACGTCGGGCGATCGACACACTAACGAGACGTTCGGCAGAAACAGGTGGTTCGAGTTCGTCCCACGTACCTGCGTGTTTCACGTTACTCACAAAAGAAAACCAAAAATATGTAATAATAATAATAAATCCACGAGCGGTCCGATTGGTGGTTGGTTAGCTCGGCTGCTGGGTATCGACGTCGAGTGTGCATACAGAGTGCACCGTGAGATAAACGTATACGTTTTTTTTTTCAAATTATTTAACAAAAGTGGTACGTTGATTATTTTGGAAACATTTTCGTTTACACAGTCGGTTACGACGAAAGTGAACTATTTTAATCGAACAGTCGTGAAAAATATGACATCATTTAGGTGACGGCCGTATTCGCGCGAACAACAGACTTGAGCTATTCTCGAGAGTTCGCGTCTACTCGCGGCCGAGCGAGCCCGCCCGATCGTCGCGTCCGAATCACCGGAGAAAACGCGACATTCCGACCGAGGCCGAGGAGAATTCAAAGACCTTTGATTCTCCCGTCCCCGGGCATCACGACGTGTAGGCGCGTCTTAAAATGAGTCTGTCCTCGAGCGCACCCTGTACATACCAGGTGTGATTATTATTATTATTATCATCATCGTCGTCATAGTTATTACAGCGTACGACGACGATCCGGGGAGAGACCGAGTGGCCGATTCCCCGATCAAGGTCACACCGCCCCCCATACCTCGTCATGGCCGCCGCGCCTGGTCCTGTGTGCGCGTGTGTGCGCCGTGCCGTGCGGTGCACACGCCGCCACCCGGTATAAGAATCGCCCAAGACACACGGCGCAGACCCGCGTCGTCTTTACCATAATAATCGGTGTACCGTTGCCGTGTGCCCGAGCGCCGTGTCGTCGTAGCGTGATCGTCGCGTGTGCTCCGAACGTCACGCATCAATAACACCGTAATAATAATAATAATAATAATAATAATAATGACAACGGCTCGATTCGAACGGCACACGTTTTCGTTTGCTTTCGCTTTCGACCGGTACCGGCGCGCATTCGATTAAAACCGAATGATAACAATAATATTATAATAATATATCGTGTGACGACGATTTCCACGTCCGGCCGGACTCGAGAGCGCGGACGAGCGCACGCGGCGGCGTTCGAATCGGCGGCCGTCAGACATTCGCGTCGAATACAAACGACGGATTGGTCATATTTTTAAAAAAATTTTTTTTTCATTAGCTTCTTGTAAAAACAATAATTTTGGCTGAACAATTATAATCGAATCGAATAAAACGATACAAATGCATAGAAGACTTAAACGCTAAAGCTAGCTTTCAATCTAAAGGCAATGATTTGGGTGATGATTATTTCAGAGTGAGAGTTAAGTATGAAACAAGGGTTTGATGTTGTATTAGAGGTTTTCAGGAGTAGTTTAAATAAGATGATGCGTTTTGTGTGCAGGGGAGGACAGTCGAAAAGAACGTGGGATGAGTGACAAGGATTTTCTGATAGGTGTACTGGTACATAGTGGTGAGACGTGCAAGTCTAGTTTGTATGCGTGTGGAGGTAAGAGTGTGCGGCCCGAGCATAGACGATTGAATTGTGTGATGATTGGTCATATTATTTGACGAATCATTTATTTATTCGTTTTAATTATAAATTACGGCGAGTGCGAGAACGTGTTTATTTTTTTTTTAGTTTTTGTCGGGTTTGAAAACATATTTTTCCACGAGACGCAAACGGAGTGGGATCACAAAAACAAAAGTAAAATTCCACGGTACGCGTACGGACCAGATTCGGGCGACGAGGCTCTCAACGACTCTCGTTTTTTTTTTCACCGCCGTCAAGGTCACGGCGGAAACTCCCAGCGGAGAGAAAGAAAACCAAACGATACGACGTGTACGGACACGCGGCAGCGAGCAGCGGCCTACGGCGTCGCAACCTGAAGATTAATACGCACACACACACACACACACACACACACACACACACACACACACACGTGAATCGGAATTTTACTTCCTCGGACGAGAGTGTATTATCGTTGCATAAGAATGACTTTTAGGAGCCGGCTCTGTTACGTCAGGTGGCGGCCGGCCATGCGGTTATGTCGGAACGCCCGTGGACAGCGGCGCGGTGATGCGATAATATAACGCGTACCACGAAGACGTCGTTCGGAGACCCCACGTGTGACTCCGCTGCCATCTGGACCGGTTTGACGACGAGTGGAATATTCAAATGTTCAATGCACACTTGCATTAGGTATGGAAGGATTTACGGGTTGTCGGGTGTGTGTGTGTGTGTGTGTGTGTGTGTGTGTGTGTGTGTGTGTGTGTGTGTGTGTGTGTGTGTGTGTGTGTGTGTGTGTGTGTGGTGTATTATATATCGTGCATCTCGTACCGGAAAACAAGACGCAATCTGAGAGGGACTCCAATGCCCGCGCGTTTGTTTAACACAATAATTATTATCTGGCCACTTGGTCTGCGAGTGCACGACACACGTTTTATAACCAGACTTGACCGTGTTTATGAATGTATAGTGTATATCGCATACAAAGCGTTTCGGATCTTATATCACACATACGTAATTAATGCAATAACTGTTGTTTTGTCCGGAATTTTCGGCGTTTTATTTTATTAAATAACTACTGTATTATGAGTTTTTACATTAAAATAATTTGACGATACGTAAATAACGATTGAAATATTTTTAGTTAAAAGACAATTCGAATGTTTAGTTTTTTTAAACGCCAATCCCCATTTATAACGTAAAATATTATGAAAGAAAATACTTTTCTTTGAAATTTCTAATCTGACTAGTGCAACATCAATTAAAGACACGAAATCAACATTTGAAGTTTAGAACAGCAGAATGGAGAAATTCGGCCATATCATACTAAATACTAATACTATCCATAATTTGTTGAAAATTATCCGTGGATCTTAACTTGAAATTTGTATATCTCTCAAATCATGATCTAATATTAAAAAAAAAAAAAAACTGAAATTTCCAATAAATAAATTTTCTTTCACGAAACCATGTCATTGATATCGTAGTCATCGTATACGATAAGTCAAAGAAAACTTAAATAATCACGCACCCAAACAGCCGAAAAAAAAACACGGATAGAACAAAAGTAGTTTGCGTTCGTTAGTCATACCCGAAACGTCTAGTAAAACGCGTACGAGTATGATAACGAATATGACGTGTACGTACGTACACAAATACAAACGTATACGTACGTACGGATATTTTTACCGAACACCGTTAATCCTTTTACTCGTCCTACGATCGTATACGGACTACAATAAACCATAGAAATCATTTATTAAAAAACAAACGCCTCGTCTAACCACACATTACTACTAATAAACGATACTACTGTAATGTCGTGTTGTGTTATACAAGCGTGCAGTTCTATACGCGCACACACAAACACACACACACACACACACACACACACACACACACACACACACACACACACACACTGAAGATGATTTATTCAGAATTCGTTGGGTTCTCGAGCATTCCGGCGATCTCGAAAAGCTCGCGCCAGTGTTCCGCGAAACGGTTAATCATATCGCGTTTCTCGCCTACACCCGTACGTGTCATGATCCCGTTCCACTACTTGGATTACATAACTCTGTGTAAACATTATATTTAATATGAGTTCAAGATAAAACGAGCACGTCTCGAGTGCTCGTCTATCGGAGAAAAGAGCAGTTTTCCGCCGCCGGAGCGTACGCGGTTTTCTACGCGGCACACGGACGCCGCGGCTGATCGCGGTTTTTTTATTTTTTTTTTTTACATTCTCTTAGAATCCGTCCTTTTTTCGAGTGTTACGATCTGAAATGAAAAAAAAAAAACAAACTCGAACCCGCGTTCCGCGAAACGCATTATCAAATCACGTATTTCGGTAAACAGCACTCGAGCGTTATTTCCAATAGCTTCGTACTCTTCGTACGTACCACGTCCGATCGAATAATGTAATATCTTTATGATATTATTGTGTTTGTACTGTTTGTAGAAAAACGACTCGGTCTCAAGTGCTCCGCACGTTCTATCCGAAAAAGTGCCGTTTTTCGCGTACACTATGTTCTACGCGCGTGCACACACACACATGCACTTCGCACTATTTATTTTTCGCTATTCGTTCCGTTTTTGAGTGTTACGCTCTCAAAAAGCTCCGCCACACGTTTGCAGCGTTAGTATGACGTAGCATATTTTTTATTTTTTTCTATTAAATCGTATTATATTTTCGACGACGACGGTCCGAAACGTTACGCGTCATAACCTCGTACTCGAATACATTATGGCACAGCCAATGTTATCGAAATATAATCATATTCATTTATCGAATTTATCGCGGGTTTTATCAAAAGTGTTTATTTAAATTTCAATATTTTACGTATACACGTAACATATGTACTTATTGCTAAACAATAAAAATAGAAAAATTTTAATTAAAAAGTAATCTAGGAAATGCAATCGGGGCCCGGACGTGACAAATCATAAAAATATTACTGCTGCGGTCGAAAACGGGTTATTCGATTCGGACGCGGAATCGCGGCGACCGACCGACCGTACAAACCTAGCTCACCGGACCAGGTATTGTGCAAGCAGCAGCAACAAGTCGTATAAAGATAAAATAATAAATAATACGTAAACACTGTCTTCCTCGTAACGTCGTCGTTGTGTTACATATCCGTGGCCGACGTGTTCGTGTGTTATGCATTACTATATTATAATATACGGTTAGGTGCGTCCCGAAACGACGAGCACGACGGCGACGGTTCGACGAGTGAATAATGTTAAAAAATGCTAAATGTTACTTCACTAAATCTCGGTCAGCTCCGCCGTTTACCGTCGTCGACGACTTTCGGAACGCTTTTGCGGATTGCTAAACGATCGGTACTCGGTAAAGCCGCGTACACACGCGCGCGCGCCGCTCGACGAATAAAATTATACTTGAAAAAGGGTAAAACGTGTGTGTGTGTGTGTGTGTGCGCGCGCACAATTTTTCTTCACGGCCGTTTGGTCCAGCGCATGTGAACACCGTTCGATTCGCGCAAGTCACCTGTCGACCTTCGGTCATCGCGCGTTTAACGGACAATAAACGCGTATGAATAATAATAATATATATGATACGTACACGCCGACGAACGAATCCGGCGCGTAACATTGGCCGAGTGATCGAGTACGATCGATAAATCACGCGATCTTGAGCGTGAAAAAAAATTAAATAAACAACGAATAAAAACCAGAAAAAACCAACGTTTATCGTGTCCAAAAAAAAGAAAAAAAAAACCAAATCGATAAATTTACGACCGACGGGCGTTGCGTGCGGACGTCCGGAGGCCGTCGTCTCTTCGTGTCGCACGCGTGAAACCCGACCTGCGTTGTGCTGCGCGCGATATCGTTTACTGTTTTTGGTTGTTATTTTCGTAACGTCCGACATTGGAACGATAATGTTATTTATCGTGTCGCGCGGCCACGGACCCGTCGCGCGAGACTCGCGCGTGACCTTTGACGCGACCACGACCGTCGGCGAGCTCTCGATTATTGTTTCGTCTGTTTTTTTTTCTCTCGCCGACAGTCGCCGTTAATTTTTTTTTTTCGCGTTTCGATACCGTTAAGACGACGTCGCCGTCGGTTATCATCACGGCCACACGGGCCACGGGCGTTTCGCACACGATTCGGTGATTTTCCGAAAACGGTTTTTTTTTCCCACGTTTTCTCGCCTCGTCATTCGACGGGCACACTCGACCGGTGTGCCGGGGCGCACAGGGGGTGTTTGACGGGCGTTCGTTGTTGCGTCATGGCGGTTTTACATGGCAGCGTCACGTCACGTCCGGAACACGTCGACCGGCAAAACGACAACGGGGCAACGGCGAATTCGACGTACGTATCGCTCTGCGGTTTGAGCGTCTCGTATTTTATTCGCTCTTTCGTTTTCGCGAGCGCAGAGAAACGTAACCCACTGATCGCTACATACGCGGTCGACGAGTTGCGTCCCGACTCGATTGCTCGTACAAGAGTCGTGTCCCTCGTTGATAAAAGTGAATTGTGTCCCGACTGTCTTATGAAGTTTTACGCGGGTCGCAAAGTTTTAAAAAGCATACTTATAACGTAACATACGTTTGATATTTTAATTGAAAATTTTCTCAATGCGAAATTTATAAAAATTGTTTTATTTCAGCGTTTGCTTTAAATGTTATATTGTGTAAATTATTTGTGTAGTTATTTTTAACTTTTACCTACATGTGAGTTAGATCAAACTTGTGCGTAACCCGAAAAAAACCGAGGGACACAATTCAATATTTGGGACACAACTCGTTTGCAGCCGTTACGTAGACGCGAGCGTATTACACAGGCGTTTTACAGGTACACAGGTATTCTACGAGAGTTCTAGACATTGTATACACGAATATAATATGTATGTGTGTGCAGCGTATAAAATAGTCGTACGGCGTATGTAATGAATATAGTAAAACTAGGCGTAGTGGTAATAAAATAAAAAGTACGCGCATGTATATATATATATATATGTATTTACGATATTATGCGTATGTCGTGTGTACGTGTTTTGTGCCGCCGAACCAGTTTCGATGCGGAAACGCGATCGCACGAGATCGTACCGTTACGATGGTCGCGTGCGGGAAGGAGGGTGTTCGGCGTAGCAACGTTTAGGAGAATACGGCGTATATTACAGACACAGTGTTACGAGTTTATGACGATGTAATATCGTCTTCGAGACGAAAAACACCGGTGATTGCGGACAGGAAAAATGCTCGTCCAAAGAACAATGATAACAATCACCCGGCGGTCATCAGAACTATTTCGGTAACACGATCCAGCTCGTGAAATCCGAATCGTCGTCTCGAACGATCGTCCCGTGTGCCGTGCGCGCGCGCTCTCCTTTCTACGTATTACACGACTGACGTGATTGCTTCGGACCGGAGTCAGCGACGTGTGCCGAGGGGTAAGTGTGCAGTCGCCGCCGATCACGAGGATCCGAGAGGAAGACGTCGTCGCGATCGGACGGCAGCAAGTTCGACGCGGCGGACACCGCGAGATCCACGGTTCCGCGAAACGAATACGACTTTTGAGAGGATAAAAAACGTGGAAACGTTCTCTTGTTACGTATATAACGTGATTCGTCGTAACTGCGATCGCCTTAATAGTGGTTCGGTCATGACGTCTGGAGACCGGCCGGCAAGATACACACACACACACACACACACACACACACACACACACACACACACACACACACACACACACACACACACACACACACGCACACACACGCACATATATATATATAGGTATACATATTATTAATAGCCGGTCGACAAAATAAAACACAAGTCGAGACGTCTTACGTAAAAAGTGTTCGGTATTCGACACGGTAAACGACTCTGGAAATAGCGTTGAACGCGACGGAGGCGTGGGGAAACGGCGGCTTTTATTCGAGATAAAAAAAAGGGACGAAGAGCGTAGGTTAAATCAGAGTCACAGTGAAGGCGATAGTCTGTGTCGTGTCAGAGCATCGAGTGAATCTAGCCAAAACATCCAGACCTCGTGTGCATAATATCTTGTTTCTTTTGTGAACTTTCTTAAGGTCGGTTAATAAATTTACTACAGTAGTTTAATCATTCGCGTATAGATTATTCCGTTGTGGAGACGTCCACGACATTTTTGGCGAGACGATAAGAGAGCAAGAGACGATAAAACAATATTTACTATCTTCCAGGCACGACGTAGCGCCGAGAAACGGTACAAAGACGGGAGGCAAAGTTCAAAAACGACACGTGAACGATTACGTGTTACAAATACGTTTACACGGTAGTTACCACTACGGCACTACCAGAGAGCCTACGACGTACGAAGAATCGGATGTGATCGATCAAAGTTTTTGGCGACGTTATTGACGAGTGACGACCGTGCACGCGATCCGACGTTACAAACGGATATTGTAATATTATCATAATAATTATTATTATTATTACTGCTTTTATCGACGTGGAATCCGGCGTGTATTTACTGAACGCGTGTATAAGGTCTCGGCGGCCACAAGGCAAACGATATTGTCCGTCGTCATTCCGCGGTACGCGCGCGGCTATGCGTGTGTGTGCGTGTGTGTGTGTGTGTGTGTGTGTGTGTGTGTGTGTGTGTGTGTGTGTGTGTGTGTGTGTGTGTACGATACGTTGTAAATACGCACACGCGAGTGCTTGCCTACGAGTGTAATATGCAAATGACGCGCGGCGGGGACACGCGGTCGCGGTAACGGCCGCGGCGACAAACCGTTCGCGAGCCGTCCGAAATTAAAAAAAAAAAAAAAAAATTCCAAGGCAAGGTCGGACATAACAGTTTCGACCGTTCAGGTGTAAAAAAAAATCACGATTTTTTTACCGTTCGGATCGCAAGACGAAATCGTTATCACATCGATCGAACACTATCGGCCAAAAACTATTGTTATCATAATAACCGCGCGCACGACCCTATTATTGTTATTATTATTATTATTATCATCGATATTTCGATTTCGATTTCGTCGCGACGTACGCGTGTGACGACGATGGTAAATAACGTCTGAGAGCACGTTTCGCGGATACGACGACGACGCGCTGATCTTCCCCAGAGTCCCGGTACACTAGAACAGATGTTATGTTTCGCGGGAGAAAACACGAAATAATGAAAAAATCCGAAATCTACAACACGTTCGCAAACAACAACAGTAACCGAATTGCGGCGAAACCCAAGCGAATGACTCTGGTGGGAAAAAGTCCGGGAAAATCTGCTCGACTGTAAAACGTACCATAAAAACACATCGACGCCGTCGACGAAGGGTGTCGCACGATGATATTCGTCGTCGTCATTCGAGGTGGTCAAACGATGTAAACTTATTGTCTTCGACGAACGGAACCGTACCGATAATCAAACACATTATATTATTATTATTATTATTATTATTATTATTATTATATGAACGTCGTAATGGTCGATGACGGCGAAACGGTAAAACGATGCTCGAAAACAACGAGCAATAATAACACACGTTTTAATCTAAAGCACTTTACGTCGTACAAATTGATATGTTATATACACACTCACACACACACACACACACACACATATACACATATATAATGATAGAATAATATTTTACGACGTCTCTGCAGATGTGATATTGGACGATACGCAGAGCTATACGACGTGAGAATAGGTTGTACGCTCGTTTTAATAAATATATAATTCGTTGTGTGTAACGT
This sequence comes from Therioaphis trifolii, assembly GCA_027580255.1. Lineage (NCBI taxonomy): Eukaryota > Metazoa > Arthropoda > Insecta > Hemiptera > Aphididae > Therioaphis > Therioaphis trifolii. Next base: position 129,676,329 of record CM050404.1, read on the forward strand.
GACACGCCATCATATCGTGGAATCTCGATTGGTTTGGCATTGCGTTAATCTCAAAACACATTTTGTCAAAAACTGCTTTAAAAGTAAATTTCTACGAAATCATGCGACCGTAATAATAATATTTGTAAGAAATAATTAATTTTAATTTATTAGTGTGTATAACGTATAAAGCGTTATTGTGCGTTGATTTCAAATTATTATTTATTTTTTTCCATTACTACTTTTACGATTTTTTTTTGTTTTTTTTTTTTTTTTGGTTTTTGTTTTTTTTTTTTTGTCCGTTGTGGTAACCCGAAAAACCGCATCGTTGTAATATTTTGTTGACAACAACGCTACAACTACCTACTACCTGTATGTGTGCATAATAATATATTAAATAATAATGTTCTCATAGAAAATCCACACCATTCAGACGCAATTATGAAACACGTCGTACCTATTGATTTAGAGAAATATTGCATAACGGTGATAGTATATTATCATGAACTATTTATTTTTTCCCACTCTTTGCGAAATATGTATTTAATAACTATGTAATGCGTTATTATATCGGTATTACAAAAAGCTATTTGTTGTCGGTAATTTTTTAATTCCCTACAAAAACCAAAGAATTTTATCATCGATTACACATAACGTTAAAAGTATTATACGTGTATGCTATTTGTAATCGATACAGTTTTATGTAACCAACACTTAGCGATTAATGATAATATTATGTACCTACGTTAAAACGATTTAAATTTATAACGATTTCTATTCTACGAAAGACGTATTTTACGTTTTAAGTTCTCGAAAACGCGGCTGAAATAATGAACACAGTACTTGCTATAATTATTAACATATTAATTATAAAGTAAGTAAAACTATATCATTAGCAACATGTCACTACTCACTGATGGCCACCAAATTAATCCTACTCTATATTCCAATGCATATATATATATATGGCTCTTTTTATAAAAACTAGAGGTTATTTTAATTTCACCACACGATAGATTTCATGTGTTGACTGATTGAAAAACATTTTATCTAGAAAATATATACAATTATTATTAACACCGGCATTTATATCAGACAGGATATATTTTCCAATTGTAAATATACATCAACAATGTATAATATTATATAATATGTATACACACACACACACATATTTATATTTCTAAACTGTAATTAAAGAGTGTTCTTGAAAGCAAAATAGATTACAGTCAATAAAATATTTCATAAAGGTTACGCACACGCATAATGCTTGAAACCTAGAACATACATATACGTATTTTTTTAAATTTTTTTTTTTTGTAAAATATCAGCTCTTACCCATAGAGGTCCGTAAAAAAAGAAAAAAAAATTGGATAAAAATGTCTTATAAATATTACCTTGCTCGTGTATACTTATATAGTGGTTATAACGGAAAACTCGCTACCGTCTATGACGGAAATATAATATGGTGTATAGCACACAATCGCGATTACTGTGCTTGTTTAATTAATTTTCATAGATATGCACGGCTAAGGAATCACGTTTCAATCGATTTGAATATGATTGTTATGCATTTTATACTATTACTGATAAAACGAGTGATAGTAAAAACGAGAACGATGCGTGAAAAAATAAAAAAATGAAATATTCGAAAAATCTTAAAACACGTAACGGACGATGTACCTAAGTAAATGTGTTCGTACCTAATACCCGTTCACGTTTATGTTTTTTTCTCGAATAGTTCGAACAGGTGTGGTTGTTTTGTTTACAATAGTATTACCAAAAATTAGATAAAAAGCGGTCATTTGACTTCGTAGCGTATATAATATACATAAATATATTATGTGTAACTATACGGGAAACGATTCACTTCCGTAATTTTTCATAAAATACGAGTTAGCTGTATTTTTTACATTATAATATCGTTTCAGAGCGACATTAGCGAACATAAATCCATTTGAATAAAATGTATTGTTATCAGCTTGTTTGTTGATTGAAAAGTACTTTTGATATTTTTTCACTGCTGTGAAATTAACAACTTATAGTACAAAAAAAAAAAAAAAAAAAACATCGATAAACCAACGTACGTTTGTTTTAATACGATAATAATATGAGCAATTATGATACGAGAAAGAAATATTCTATTTAGGCGTTTAATATTTATACGTAATTAGTTTTCAAAGAGTATCAGTATACGTAATTAAATCAACGAATAAATAAATAAATAAATAAATAAATAAATAAATAAATAAGTAAATAAATATATTTAAACTAAACGACGTGAATTGTTTGGTATTTTAACTACGAATCGTATAGCCGTCAAAACAAAAAATCTGAACGTGTCAATGTTAAACATCTACGTAATATATTTATGTTATACACCCAGATTATTCCCGTATACAGGAAACTATTTTTACTATTATTATTATTATTAAAATGTGGCTGGACTTACGGTTTTCGTACGGAAATTTAACGGAACTATATTATTATTATTATTATATAAAACACTATAGGATGTTATTATTAGATTCGGACGCGCTTGTCGTGATAATATTTTTAATACACGTTGAAACGTTGGACGAAAACAAGTATTATTGTCCATTAATTATAATAGTAATAATAATGAAACATAAAAACTCAAGTCTGATCACCGTATAGTTTTAATCCTAGGCCGTTTGTCGTGAATTTATGGTCATGTCGTAACTGGGCCATGTTCATCTGGGTCCAGGCGTGCGATAAAATAATATGTTTCCGTGCCGGGACAACGGTAAAGTTATTTTCGAACGACAAACACAACGGCCTCCAACGGGATCCGACAAAAAGTTGGTATTTAAATCGATTGAGTAACTCATCGAATCCGAGCGGAGATTTCAATGCCCCGCGTCGATTACTTTAACCACGTGGACACTTGACGGACAAGCGTAATCGATAATAATTCGAAATGACTCTTTGTCCGGCCATGTAGAGAAGAGTCTAGAAGGCAATTATTGATAATACACGTACGCGCGCAAGTCCGTTTACAATTCGACACCGGGTTATAAATCTATTATTATTAATTTACTTTTAATCGCGTGTAATAATAATAATAATAATAATAATAAATGCGGGACGATTAACGAGAATAATGATTTGAAAATCACAGATTTCTACGCCGAGTTTTATGGATTCGATTAAACTTAAAACAACACAATATGGTCTCGATGCTAATTGCAAATTAAAATCCGAAACAATTATCCGTATGAATATCAATTCCTTTATTCGAAATGTGATTTCATTTTTCGCAATCGTTCTGATAAGTCAAGTCTAACTCGACAGAAAAAATATAAACGCACAGTCACTGTAATAAGTACTTGCAAATTGGCGTTATTGTATTTGTAATGGTCCAACGATAAGATACAAAAATGTGCAATTTTTCGACGTTCGATTTCACTCATAGTTTAAAATTGAAGGTCAGTTAATATACATTATTCTTCGTGTCTCGACATTGAAAACACTTTTTTTATTAACATATTAATATATTGCATAATTATTTTTCAAATTCAAATTTAAATATTTATACCTACGATTGTTGACTCTGTGAAAATGAAATAACGTATAAACCAATATTTTATTTTTCTTTGTGTACTAATTTCAAGTTATTATTTTATGAGTAAATAGTTTTTTATTTTTTGTTTTAAATTATTATTTATTTGGCGAAATATTTCGCATGGTTTTTAATAAAATAATAGTATTAAGAGAAATTGTTTGTAGAAAATGCGTCTTAATCCTTTCAATTTAGCTGGCTGAAATATTCAGAGACACTCGGAACGTGCCGATGCAACACTATAAGAGATTTTAGAATCAATGCGCTATAAAAATGAAATGTCATGTTTTAAATTTATTTGACACACTTTTTTTTTTTCAGTGGACTCTGGGTGACTGTTAAATCTCTTCGGTTATCAAGTGGTACACACATAAAAATAATTTAATGAAAATTTTTAAAACTTTCAGGGAAATTACGCTTTTTGTTGTATACTGTTATTACAAACATAATTGCAGTATTCCCGCGATGACGAAGATCATCAATCAAAATACGTACACGCATTATCACGTGACTTCAATGACTAAATCAAATAATGCAGTAATTGATGACATGTGTGAGCCCTCTCTTAAAATGACCTCTTTTTTTTTTTTTTTAACAAGAACACTTTTGTAATTTAATAATATGATTTTTAAAGTGGGAACCTTTCAGTATTTTAGACTTTAATACTGGTAGTTAAAAAATTGTTCTAAACTTTAACATTATTTTATTGCATCAGAACACTTGGTTGTGATTTAACGCTAAATTTACCACTTAATGAATACAACATTTGTATTATTACATTTTCAAGTTTTGACAAATTAGTTGAAACCACTACGACAAGAGATTATCATCATTTAATGCGAGTAGAATGGTTTGATTAAAAAAAAAAAAAAAAAATGCCATACGAAACGACTAAAATACGATCCCTCTGTATATTAGGCATGTCACCACTCACCGTATTGTGTTTATGTGTTTCATCATATGGTTTTCCACCTCGTGGAGTGTCCACAAAACGAAAACTATCGATATTGAATTATGAAATGATCATCTTAGTTCACTCGAGAGCACACGCAATAAATGTCTAAATTGAAGGATGAACGTTCAACGAGTAACAACTGAAATCGTAACGCGCACTATCACAATAACACTGTCCGATTATAGTACATTTAAATATTAGTATAAAACTTAATTTACTCTTCTACACTTATCTTCAACACAGTTTATAAATTATTTTTAATAACGAAACTATAGATGAAATAATAGTTGAACAGTTATCGACGTCATTTTCAACAACGAATCTCATTATTATTTTAATTAAGATGAAAATATAATAATAATTTATAGTTGATATACGCATACACACACACACACACACACACACACACACACACACACACACACACACACACACACACACACACACACACACACACACACACACACACACACAGATACGTATATTTATGTGCAGAAAACACCTTGCTGTAACTTACTAAATAATGTAACTGAATACGAGTTGATAGTTTGAACACAAGTTCACGAATTTCCCTTAGCTCTCGAGCGCCTCAAAGTGAGCCATTTTCCCGATTTCAGTTAAAAACCCGTAGCTAAAAATTAATTTAAAAAAATCTTGTCTCAACTCCGTTTATTATGCAATAGATAATGATACTAATTGGACGTTGTAGTTATTAATTTTTTCTCGAGAACATCATCGCACACTGTCGAGATGAACTCTAACCCGTATAAAGATAAATTGAACATGTGAATCGTGTGCAATCATAATTGATATTGTTGAAGTGGCGATTTAAATTATTATTAATATTATTGTTACTACGTTTAAAAAAAGATGTATATGTTTCGAAGACGATGGACGAGAAGAGTCGTGATAATCGGTCGGACACTTGTCATCACGGTACTCGGGAGACGAATACGAAATCGACGCCGTTGATTACATCACTAGCGGTGTACGTATTTTGCCTAAATAACACACTGTTGTTTGGCGGACGAGAAAATTCGTTCGAAAACCGATAGATGAAAATGAAAAAAAAATCGAACACTACCGCAAGAGTCACGCGGCACAGATACACAAAATACATCGGTACATAAATGAGCGTGCGTCTGTCGTTGCAAATATACGATGTTTTGCGCGCGGTTTGCGAAATTTGGTAAACATTAAGACAGGGAAACATGATTGAAGACAATGGCGCGTAACATGGAAAACACGAAGGACGAAAAGTCCGAGAGAGGCGATCGACGAAGACGGGAGGGGAGTCAAAAAACGTTTCGGAACGAGTATGTGTGTGTGTGTTTGTGTGTGTGTGTGTGTGTGTGTGTGTGTGTGTGTGTGTGTGTGTGTGTGTGTGTGTGTGTGTGTGTGTGTGTTGCGAATCGAGGACAAGTCGCATGTGAAGCTGCGGGCGCAATACTGCCGTGAATGACGTGTCTCTTGATCTACTCGGTATTGTAGTCAAAGGCTAATGTCAGGGCCGTCCGGCTCGCCTACTCGCTTACTAGTAATAATAATAATAATAATAATAATAATAATAATAGTAATTGTAATATTATAAACAGTATTTCTCAATCCGTTTATATTTATATTCACGAAATATTTTAATTTTGTCGGTCGTCTAGATCGATAAATTTCCCTGAACGGCGTTAAACGGGCACAAACGGAATAATATATTATATGTATATTTATATATATTTAACATAATATCGCCGTCGTAACGGAATTTGAATATCGTACGAAAACGTTTAAGGCCAAACACGCCTAACGGTGTTTTAATTATTTGCTATATTCTGTGAACACACAAACGTCTGTGCATCTGTCTATCACGTTTTTCATATCTGTACGATTATGTTTCCCGTCAAAACTGTAATAATAAAATAACAAATTTGAAATAAAATTGTGATTTTTTTTTAAAAAATTTGTCCAATAGTACGACATTATAATATTGGACGCCGATGATCAATAGCAAAACGAGTATTGTGTTAAAGTTCAAAGACACGTCGCGACGAATGTATCGGCCAAACGCCGTGTGCGACTGACGGTGATGTACACCTGGGACGATTAGAGGTACACAGGCCGAGGTGACATGCGATCAAACGCGTATGAACTTCAGGTCAAAGTTGTTACGACGTGGAAACTAAAAACTAATTGGTTTTTTCGATAAATCATCAACACGCCGGGATTCGATAAATAAAAGAACAAACGAATGTTAACGAACGGTCATAATTAATATTCATACGGTATATGTGTACCTATCCGTAGAAAAACGGCGCGTTCGTTTGCTGAACATTGACTCTGGCGGTACGATGGGTAAAATAATTATTTCCGACAGTATTGTCAAATGCGTTTGCCGATAAATAAATATGATTTTACGCGAATCGTTTGGACGCTTTTTCAAAGTATATACGATCTCGGGCGTTTCCGTACGCGTAACGGTGACGAGTCGTTCGGTCCGTACGAAAATCGCACGCATCGTCTTGCCGGTCACTCGAGCCATTGTGAACGGCGAGCAAGCCAAAAATATTAATTATTAGCTCGAAAACAAGCATGACACTTTTCGGGTTCACCTACTCGATTTGCCGTATCAGACGATTTACCATGCTCCAATTTCGTTTTGTTTACACTCGACGTCTAATGTCATATATTATTTTTTAAAAATAAATAAATAAAAAAAAAACTGATAAAATAAATAAAATATTCCCCAAACGGACCAATGACCCTATTTGCCTGGTCACGGAGAGACATAATCAGTTTACCGAACACGTACAACGTCTTTGATATCCATCAAATCGTTCGTAACAAATTCTTGCCACTAGCCATAGAACACCATAAATATTTTGCAAGTTTCATACACACACACACACACACACACACACACACACACACACACACACACACACACACACACACACAAGCAGGCACGCACACAATTACGTACAGTGAGTACAAATGTTCACCTATAAAAATATATGTAAGTATTTCAATGATGTGCTAGAGAAATATAATTATAGCGTTTGAATCATCGTTTAGAGTTCGTTAGAAAGAGAAAATAATAATATGTGCTATTACGTAGAGTTATTATATATATAATAGAAAAATAATGTATGGATTTAGGACGACAATGCCATTTTTCACCATAGACTTACATGTGGGTGTAGAAAACAATAGTCACAACGGGTTTAATAGTTCTTAATAAGTTATAAAATTAATACTTGGAAATTGTCCGCGGTGCGTTTTGACAAATATGTATTGATTATTATTTTTTAATTATTTTAGTTAAACACGATTAATTGCGTAGCGTGTAATTCAAGATTACAAACACGGTTGTTTCACGATGAATAATAATAAAATGGTCGATTTGAATATGTTTTACGACCAGTTACGATTTTCATTTTTCATTTTCACCGCACAAAAAGCCGTTTACGATTTTCTGTCTTATTCGTGCCGTTTTAACTTCGGCCACCGATTATTGTGATTAAGTGCTCAAAAATATAATTGCTGGACAATTATTTTTAATCATATTGTGCTTTTTTAGATTTTGATTACACACGAATTAATTACACGAAAATACCATATCAAACTTAATAGTTTAATATAGCCCACAAAGTACAGAGTTTTAAGAATGCGTGTCGATTTTAATGGTTAATTGAACGTACAGTGTAAATAAATTATGATTCAGCAATAATTTGTTCTAATTACTTCAATAGGTAACCATTGCAAAACATAATATTTTAACCCACCCTCGTATTTATTTCGCACGAACACTTATACGAAATATTTTTACATATTTTCACATCCCTCCTTACCGGCGAAGCGAGAGTAATTTGATTTTTTTCCCCGTATTATAAGCCAGTATTTAATAATACTAGAACATGCAATTATTTCGTATAATATTCGATAGCGTTTTTTTTTTTTTTTATTCATTTTTGACAACATAGAAAAAAAAAAATAATAATAACGAACCATAACGTTAATCACGTTAATAGACCATTTATTGAGCAATTTTCTAAAATTCTTTAAACATGTATTGTGCCTCCGAGACAATATATGTATGTATGTATGTATGTATGCACACGCTACAATGACATGTAGATAAATTTAAAAATCAAGGTTTCGACATTTTGAAAAAAAAAAAACACCGATTTTTTTAGTAATATTTTCTATTGTGATTTTCTCGTCACTTTCTAGAAGTTTCTGAAAAACGGTTTTACCATCCGAATAATTCGTTACAGGCGTTTCCGCAAAACATACGAGTGAAGAAAATATCCACGAATGATATACACGTATTAAGTGAATTCTCGTAGTGATTGTTTTTTCTTCTTCCAAGACCGTATAGTTTAATTATTGCGAAAACGCAATTAAAAACGGAAAGATAGGACGAAAGAAAAGCGGTCGTTTAAAACTGTCGGCTGCTTCGGAACGATAATCGAGAACGAGATGGCTTACATTGCAGTTCGTCGCTTCGCACGTGAACGAACGTGTAGAAACATAAATAAACGTACCCATTGAATTCGGCAGTGAACGCGAAGTGCCGGGCGGGAGGACGACCGAAACGTCTTATTGAAATTCGGCATTGAAAGTACGCGATTAAAGAAAAAAAAAACAAATAAATAAATAAATGAAAACAAAACAAGCTCGTATCGAGTCGTCTCTCGCGTACGCAGGACTCGGCTACCACGGACGACGACGGTGCGGATCGGTCGGCCGACAGACGCATGCCGTTGTACCTGCGTGACCATTGTAATAATGATACGACGATATTATTAATAATCGTACGTACCGCCTATAATGATATGCCTACGTTGAAATAATATTTCGTGTTACGAAAAATCCGAAATTCGAGGCTACGTAGAATATTACGGCAAGTGATAAGCGGTCGGACAGGTCCGTGACAAACGCGGCGAAGATTATCCTTCGGCACGACGACGTACCGAAGAGGCGGTCGTCCTTTTTTTCTTTTTTCTTTTTTTTTTTTTTACCAGACTAAACCTCTCGCGTTTTTCGGGGTGGAAAAAAATATTATAATGAAATGAAATATGCCGGTGTTTTCATTAAAATAGAATATAACGGTGTAAAAAAAAAAAAGAAAAAAAGAACACTGCCTTATTGTCGACGAGTAGGTATACGGTAAAGTGAACTGCACCGTGTGGAACCATACTCTGAGCATACGATGTTTTAAATTACGGTTTGTGAAATCAGAAGTGGTTCCCAAATCTGTTAACGGTAAAAAAAGACCAAAATCGAACAGGCCGAAGAGCCCGAATACCGGCGTACGGTAATGTCAGCCAAAACGGAAAGGTACACAACAAACGTTTAACGTGATTAGGTCGTGAACAAGAGGATCACCCGAGCGATCGAGAATTCCACCGATACTTATATAGTAAATTACATTTTCTAGTTCAAAATATGGTTTTTTCCCTAACAATATCACCGTCAATCGTAAAACATGATATAGTCAGTTTCAACGTATCGACCGGTGTAGAACTCTCGTCGAGCGAACCGAAACCGTAAATCATTTTGAATGTCACCAACAACCCGTGTGAGTTTTGGTATTTTTCAAAAGCTGTGCCCAATCACTGTCGAATAAGTGTAATGTCGTATCGTATCGATAATTATTTATAACAAATCAATATGAAATAAACGAATCATTCGTACATTGCTTTTTGAGATTTACGTTAATATAACGAAAAACAAATCTAAATATTTGAAAGATAAAAAAAATCGCCTACTCGTAGTGTATTCTGGACGGCGTCGTCCATTGAAACCATTCTTTCGTGAAAACCGATTCATGATAACATTTGTTTTATCGGTGGACTTTACATACTACCTGTTTTCTTAATCGTTCAAGACCGGCGGAATTTACATTATACATTTTTCGCTAATCGTTTATACCCGGCGGGGTGTACGCAGTTTATTAACACCGATCGGTGTAGATTACATGTGCCCGCGTCTGAAGGACACTTACACGGGTGCGTGTAAATTCCACCGTTCTGGCCTTTTTTTCGTGTAGATTACACCGACACTTTTTTTTACAAAAAAAAAAAAAAAGAAAAAAATTAAAACTACACCGGTTCGTTGTTAAATCACCATTTTTTGTAAATGTAAAATTGACTGATCCGATTTTAATAAATTTGTTAGAACGTATTTGACGAGAATCGTTTAGAATTACTCACGATACACAACGACGAGCGAATTCGAAAAAAAATCAATTTGATAGTGTAAATGCTAAAATAAATTTGAATTTCGAGAAGAGCCGTTGAAAAACGACGTGAGTACATATTTTGTATTTTGGTAAATCAAACGACTCGCACACATTAGCGTACCACCGGTGACCGACTTCTCAGTCGTTTATATTGAATCATACGACGACGTGCGTACGACAGTCGTAATTCACGGGGTAACTACATTAAAAATAGCTATAATCAGTCAAAAGGGTGGATCACTTGGCGCCGTCGCTTCACTCCGTGGCTGTAATCGGTGGATAGTTTGTTGCCGTCGGCGGATTTAACGTTTTATTTATTTATTTCTATTTTTTTTTTATATTTAGGTAGAAAAATCGTACCGCCTAATGTCATGAATGTGACCCTGATTATATATCGACCGATTGAAAACCGGCGGAATTCACAACGGCCGCGGTACAAACACGTCCTCGAGTCACGACGGATCGTCGCCGACGAGAGACGGCTACAACTTACACTCGTCAGGTACGTCACCGTGCCTACACGGGTGATAACGCGCGACGTTTTAGACGTTTTACAGGGCGTTTCAAAATGATTCATCCGATTTTGGTAGACTATAAATATTGTTCCTGTAATTTAAGGTAAACGAAACACCAACCGTCTGAAAGGCGGGGTTATCGAGTTTTTATCGATTGCCGATAAGTCGCGATAATGTGCAGTTTAGTTGCCTTTTCCAGAAAGAAAGTGTACGGAACATTTTTCTTTGATGGCAACACAATAACAGGAACTTTATACCTACAAATGATTAAGGATTGGCTATTTCCACATACTGCAAGTCGATGGAGATGATTTCATTTTACAATAAGATGGAGCACCACCACATTGGTCCTTAGAAGTATGCAAATTTCTTAACGATTAGCTACCACAGCAATGGATCGGTCGCTGTAGTGCTAATGACGCTACATTCTGTCCATGGCCGCCCAGTTCACCGGATCTTAAAATTTGTGATTTTTTTCTCTGGGTTTACATAAAAAGCATTGTTTGTGTACCCCCCCCCCCCCCAAAAGATCTTGACGAATTGAAAAGTCGCATTACAGACGCCATCAACTTGGTCACAGTCGACATGCTTCAACAGGTTTATGAGGAATTTGATTATCGCTTAGATGTGTGTCGTGCAAGTAAGGGGGGTCACATTGAACATTTATAAGCATTGTTCCTAAAACTTAAAATGATCCATTAAAATGTAAAATATATTCTAACACGATTAATCGAGTTTTACAATAAATATAATTTTTTGAAATCGGATGAATCATTTTGGAACACCCTGTACAACGCGTACGCGCGTATTTCGACGTCGTTACGCGGCTACGACTGTAATAACGTTAATAATAATAATACGTCACACTTTTCGCATCGATCGCTCGTCCGTCGACCGCGTGTGCACGTGCCGGCGGTCAGGTCGCGTTCGGCACGTCATTCATCGAATAATACCCCGTGCAGCGGCCGAACCCCGCGCGCGCTTCCGCGTCCGCACGGACGACGTTGAAGTATAATATTATTATAAAAATACAATATACAAAGTGTGAGTGTGAGTGTGAGTGTGTGTGTGTGTGTGTGTGTGTGTGTGTGTGTGTGTGTGTGTGTGTGTGTGTGTGTGCGTGTCGTTGTCGTCATTATCGATGCGATTCTCACCTAGGCGCTCGTGCGCATTGTTACAAAACGACAAAACGGCATACGCACGGCAACTATAATAGCAGCCCGGGCCCCGATAGAACCGGTGAGTTACCGGGTTCAAAAACGGTGTTCGCGATTTACTCATGCTCATCACTTCGCCGTGGGTCCTTTTTATTATTATTATTATTATTATGATTATTATTATAATTATTATTAGTAATGGTATAGCGTTCATTATTACGCTGCATCACCGTACTAATGTCGAAAACGGGTCTGTTATATTCAGTGTTTGGAAATATCTAGATAAATTTATCTAGATAAGTTATCTAGATAACAATTGTTTATCTTTTATCTTATCTAGATAAATTTATTTTCAGTTATCTTTATCTTTATCTAGATACAATTTTAGTTATCTGTGAGTACCTATCTAGATAGGTAATTTATTTAAATGGCCTGAAAAAAAAGTAATTTAAAATATATTATTTTATTATTTATTTTTTTTTTTAAATTAATCGAAAATATTACTGAGAAAAACTCGTTTGGAGGCCCAGAAAAGGTGATTATAATATGTACTATCATGAAAGTGAAGTAGTCATACGCAACAATTTGTTAAAAATGCAGAAATGTATTATTATTTTAATTTTAAGTCAGAGAATGATTTGTCATCTTTTATGAAGTTTATTAAAAGTACATGTATTTTTAAATGTTTTAAATTATGTATTTTTATTTTTTACCTTATCCCTGTAAGACGTAGATCCTGAATATTTTCAAAATTAAACATGAAATTATCTCAAATTTATCTAGGTAAAAATGTACTAATTTTTATCTGTATCTAGATAAAAATGTTTATAATCATCTTTATCTTTATCTAGGTAAATTATTAGTTATCTATTCCCAACACTGGTTGTATTAATACGGTTGAAACGAAAATATCAACAACACAAATAGAATAATAAATATACAGAACCATTATGAACGTATACGATGAACAAAAACACGAATCTTGTGCAAAAAAAGTAAATCTAGTTCCAACCATTATGTGTCTGGGTTGCCGATGGAAAAAATGTAACCCAATAAAGTTATGACACTCAGTAAACGGAGGGGGCTGGTATTTTCCCTAACTGATTCTGACCGTGACGATCGCCGGAATCGTCTGCGGTAGTGGTTATCGACGTGACCGATTCGATTTCAGACGCGATCACAAAAACAAAAAATTAAAAAGCACTCGACTGCCGTCCTTGTCACCTCTCAGTTCACGCGAAAAACAGTCGAAAGACGGCGTTAATCGATAGTAACGACCGTGCGTCGAGAGTCGCTTTGACGATCATCACACATACGTGATAATATAATAATAATTATCGCCAGTTAACGATAATGAGAATAACAAGGCGCTTACGCCGGTTTACAATGATATATTCCACGTGTTGTACCCGAGTTTATCGAAATTTGGCGTGGGGTAACGATACTGTCGTTGTGACGACGACGACGACGACGATGGATAAAACACAATATGATATTATATTATAATACCATCGTTATTATTACCGTTAACGCTTGGCCACGGCCGGACACTACTCAGGACGGTGTCCCCGTCGTCGTCGGCGTTTTATATTATACGTGCGATACAACATAATCGTCTCGTGACGTATTTATCACTCGTCGTAGGAGACGCGACGATAATATAATAATATTTTGGAACGCGCTCAAGTCGTTGTATTCGCGACGGCATACCTACCTTCGAGAGACGAATACGCCGATATATTATAGCGTCTATACAGCGCTCGGCATCGTATGATCACTGTGTAGAAAGATAAACCGTAATCGAACGGTGGATTTGAGTCGAAACCGTGTGACACGATCGTATCCTCCTACCCTTGAACCTTTTTTTGTTACCAAATCAAGTGCCAAAGACTCCTTGAATTACGTCAGCTGCGATACCAGTTTGCCCCCTCGAATGATCTTCAGATCCGTCCTTGACTAATTCTCGAATTTACCGAGCCGGCATCCTCATAGATCGCCGGTCGGCATTAACATACAGACGACGGATCGTTTACAACGACGGGACGAAATCCAAAAAAATGGAAAAAATATGACGAGTTTCGAAATTTTTCGTCCGGAACGTCTCTGTGCGAATTCGAGCGTGTTGATGAAAACTCTAATACACATACTATACTAGTAATGCATATACCATTACCAAAAACAAAAAAAACAAAAAAAGGGAAAAAAGGAGGGTTTGACCGGACCACGAGTTTAAATCTTCCGGGCGAGGGGATTGAAGAAAAATCATACGTATAGCAAACAAACGCCGAATTACTCGCGATAAAACGCTCTTCCACGTCGTCGTCGGGTCGCAGCGCTTGCAGTAGTTTTCAGCGCTGATTCGACGACGTCGTCGGCTCGGGCACTCGTAGGTATACACCGCGAGTATAATGCGCACCACACCCGATAACGTCTTGCAGCGGTACACACACACACACACACACACACACACACACACACACACACACACACAGTACGTCCGCCGTAGACGACGCCTGCTGTTGGTCGCGGTCGTGTGTACGTGTGGGTAAACATCACGCGCGACCGCAGAGTTGGTGCGTGCACGTGGTGAAGCGGTCAATAGTCGCAGAAAGCGAACAGTAGTGGAACGAAGGCGTCGAACGCGAAGTTTCGGCCGCACTAATCGTTTCGGATTTTGGCGAAATCGATAAATTAATGACGTGACATTAGCGGCCTGTGGTATGTGTGTGTGTGTGTGTGTGCGTATGTGTTTATGACCCGTGCGGCGCGTACTGCGGGCATAATCATTTTGCATAGGCATTCAGCATTTTTAATGAACGTCGGAGAACGATCGCGCAGTGAAAGCGTATCGTGTCAAAGTCAAACCGAATATAATAATAAACACCACAATGGGCGAAAAAGACAAAAAAAAAAAAAAAAGCAACAGCAACAACAACAACAACAACATATTAATATAATATAATAATATCTACTACGTGGAACCCGGCACACGTATGCGCGTGGCCGAGTATGTGTGTGTCAGTGTGTGTGTTCAGTCAGTGCACCTATACCTACTGGCGCGCGGTCGTAGCAACAATTACGGCCCTTTTGTTCCCGCATCGAACGCAGTCCTGCGGAGACGGCCCCGAGGAGTAGGCACCTATGCCTAGTTATGACTGACGTTTCTCCCTTCCTCTTGCCCCTCCGCGATTAATTCGCCTTTGTTTTCGTAAATTTTCAACATTGCTTTTACGCGTTACACTTTTCGCGAAAATTCCACCGTCTAGTGGACTGATTTTCGTGGCGATTAATATTTTAAATTCTAGACAGTATAAAACCACGCGTGCGTCCTACGGAGACGTCGCCGAGGAGTATAATATATCCGCCTGTTTTTTTTTTTTTTTTTTTTTTTACAACAACGTCTATCGAAAATGTCACCATCGAACGGATTTCTTTACCAATATATTATTAAAATGTGAAATTCGATAAGGAGATTATGAAAACGTACGTTACACTATCGACGCGTTCGATCGTTAATTATTTATTACCTACTCACATTATAGTCGAGAAAAACAATACGTTCCATTATACTACGGCCGGATTACACAAAAAGCACTATGATTCACCGACGAACGAATAGGATTTTTTCCCTACTTTCGTCCACCGTCACCCGCGACGTGTCGCCGCGCTCTTAGATAACTCCTCCGACGACGCGTGTACTCGACGAATAATCATATCATTTGTCGAGCAGTCTCAAAAACAGTAGGTACCGCACGTTCGAGAATCTCGTATCGAAACGTTGTTCGGCCGACGCTACGTAGGTACGGCACGGCGGTGGTTTTCGTGAAAATCCGTGGCTCACACGCACCGCCGAGAACACGCGACGTCCAACACCGTACGGAGCGCTTTTGCAACAACGGGGCGTCCAAGGGACACGGGGAAGGGTGAAAAAAAAATAAAAGATTATCGCGGACAATACGCTTTTGTACTGCGGCGGACGGTGTGCGTTACAGGCCTAGCCCTGAGCGCTATACGACACCGCCTCCACAATAGATCGTAGACCGGTTATCGCATACATATACACGTGTGTGTGTGTGTGTGTGTGTGTGTGTGTGTGTGTGTGTGTGTTGCATAGACACGGGAAACGATCGTAGTACAATA
Source organism: Therioaphis trifolii (assembly GCA_027580255.1). Classification (NCBI taxonomy): domain Eukaryota; kingdom Metazoa; phylum Arthropoda; class Insecta; order Hemiptera; family Aphididae; genus Therioaphis; species Therioaphis trifolii. The sequence continues at coordinate 129,692,893 of CM050404.1, forward strand.
ATAGACACACGTAAAATGGTACCCGACGAGATCCCTTTGCGTTCGTACATCACGAGCAGCTGGCGGATTTTACGAGCGTAAGGCGCGCGGGGAGATGACGATGTCGTCGAACGTCGTATTATTCTCTCTCTCTCTCTCTCTCTCTCCGTCTCGGCTCGTTCGCAATATTTCCCGTTCTGAAGCCGCGTCTCCGTTGTCGTCTCGTACCGCCCGAGGGGTAGCAAGTGCGCGGCGCGCGTAGTGTTTATGCGTGCACGCACCACGTGTTCCGGGCTGGCTACGCAGCAACCCCCGGTATTAATAATGCATACTATATATAATGGAGACCGTATTTATTAACGATATACGTATTATATGACGTACGCCGCGTAGGGGGCGGTGGTGGTGGTGGTGGTGCATTGTACACGTCACGGCGGCAAACGCGGTCAAGAGAAAAAGAAAGGACGAGCAAAACGAATACACCCCCGTCCGAGACGAGCGGCTTGCACGTGGTGCGCGAGAAAAAAAATCCGAACCAAACGAGACGGGGAATAATAGCACAATGTGTGTGGCAACGTCGACGTCGAGACGAGGCGCGTACGACCCTCCGACCACCACCGACCACCACCGTGCGCCCTCGTGCAAGCACCGCGGTCGGCTTTGCGCACGGTAACAGCACCGATAGCAGGGATCGTCGGTAGTACGGCAACAACAGTGATAGTAACAGTAAAAAAAAATATATTTACCTATAATGGGACCGTCAGTGTTCGGTCCGGCGTGTCGAATGGTGACGGGTGTTATTGTTCCTGGCGGCTCGCGCGCCGGCCGCCGCTGTCGTGGAAACTCCGCGGCCGGAAGCAAACCGGCAAAATCGACGACGACGACGACGATGACTGACTGTGACGCGAAAAACGCGTCCGGGGTGCAGTGGTCGATGTCGCGGGACGACGTGCGAAAAACAAAAGACGATCGGAGATGGGGAAAACAAAAAAATTCAAAAACGGCGTGTTTTCTTTACTCGAAAGGTGACGAAGACGAAGACGGTACAGCGGATGTCGTAGATTTTTTTTTCGCTCCGGTTTGCACGGGAAAAAAAAATCGCGTGTAGGTAGAAATAACGATAATAACGATAATAACGATAATGATAATAATAATAATAATTACAACGATATAAAATTAAAAATAAAAACAATAATATTTACTAGTAGTAGTAGTAGTAGTAACACACACATACAAACACACACGCACACACGCGTCGGCACGATGAGAAAAACGAAAAAAAATTTTTATTATTATTATTATTATTTTTTTTTTTATTTAATTATTACGACTGCCGATTACCTACATATTATTATTACGATTATCATCACGTCGATACGTTGACGGTGACATACAATGATTGAACGGGATTTATTATCGACGATACATCGAGACGATTATTATTATATTACTGCGTGCGGACGACGGATATTAAATAAATTATATTTATATTATTTGAGAAAAAAAAAAATTACGCGAGCGTGTACGAGAGAGCGGCGCGAACCTTCTGCGGAACACAACTACTACTGCCTTGATATCGCCGACTGCTACGTCGTCGGACGGCTGCTACACGGCGGCGGCGGTTACGGAGGTGGTGGCGGCAGTGGCGGTGGCGGCGGCGGCGGCGGCGGTAACGTGTTGGCGACGACGATGACGACGGCGTGCCCGCGCAACGGAACTCATGCCGTCTCCAAATGAGAGAGATCTGGTGAACCCGCCGCTTCGGACGGCGGCGGCGGCGGCGGCGACGGCGGCGGTGCAACTGGTACACGGTATACTCGCACGCACGCGCAATAGCGTCCGACACGGGTGGGCGGGGGCGCGCCGCGAGTGACGGCTGAGCGGCCGCGGAGATGCGGCGCACCGAGTGAACAGAAAAAAAAAAAAAAAAAAAAAAAAAAAAAACACCGAGACCGTCGTCGAGCGATGGATGACACGGGGACGCGTAAGGCACGTAAGGGGTGGTCGTTAAGGGGTGCGATGCCGAAACACGGGCTGACAGACGTATGGTGCGCGTTAATAACGGCCGCGGTCAGATTTTACGTCCGGACGGTCACAAAATACGTGTTTTTATTACACTGAGCTCGAAGAAGGGAACGGTTTTGTTTTGTTTTTTTGACTTTTTTTTTTTTTTTTTTTTTATCTAGTCCGACGATAGCAAAGTCGACAGGAGTTGTTTTTTATGTTTTGTTTTTTTTTTCACACGAAAAGAACTCCAAAACAGGATGTTCTTAGTGTGTGTGTCTGAGTGGCGCCCCGCATACGCCTCACTTCCACTCGAGGGACCGATCACCCTAACGATATCGTGTTATGACGGTTTTGCTTGAATCGTATCTACGAATAAAACTGCATTTACACCCTGAATTTCTTCGAAGAAATTATTTTTATAAAATAGCTGCGATGAACAAATAAAACAGGTTGATTTTAGTAAAATTGGACAATCGATTTCAATATCGATGCTGACGTTTTTTGACGGGTTGTAGTACTTACCATCTGTTAAACGTAAGATTACGTGTTCAAAATAGAACGTTTTTCAAAACCAAAATAGGTGTACAATAGTTGATAATATTATATTACTACGTGAGTATGGAATAAAACCAACGCCTAGCACGTAACAGCTATTTTATAATTTCAAAAGCATTTTTTTTTTTTTTTTTTTTTTTTTTTTTTATGTTGAATTTGTTTTAATAATGACATTTATAACTACTGTTATTAGTTATTCAAATTTTAACGATAGTCGTTTAAATTGTTAAAAAAGTAAGATATACATACATTAAAAGAAATTAATTTACTTGAATAAAGACTGATAAAATACTAATTAATAAATGGCAAATTATAAAACCATGTACGATTATGTCGTATTTCATTGGAGCACATTTAGAATGAATGAAGATTAAGAGAAAAACCGTCATGAAATACTCACGCATGTTTGTAAATTATTTATCATCAATAAGATCAATACTTTATCGTAAACTTTGAATCCAAAGGAGCTGACTGCGATTTCGGATCGATCAGACAATACGCATACACCCTGTCAAAACCTCAACCGCCCTTATACTGTTTGCCACCGGGGGATTATTTTTATCAATTTTTATAATCTACCCGAGAGACACGCGTGTTTATCGTGGCCATCATTTACAAGACTCGAAACGACCACCTCCGTTGACGAACGAAACATAATATTTTACAGTGTCCGGATGTTGAAGCCAACAACACTCTGCGAAGTAGTCGGTGGTATAACGTGTATTGTAATGGAAGCGTTAAATATACGCTCGGCGGGCGGTCGTGAGAGGGAGTGAAGACATAGGCGTGTACAGATTTTTTTCATAGGGGATGCCAGTATTTTTCAAAAATTTTCACTCAAATGCTTAATACAAAAATAAATCATCGATAACTTTTATTAAAAACAACTTGGCTCAAAGTGCACGAATAAGATTTTAGTTATTTACTCATAACTCCAAGCGTCAAAACTTGACATTTTCACCATATACCAAATGTAATACAATCTTACATACTTTTGCATTCTTGACCAAGCTACCAAAAAAATAATAATAAAAATTTACAGTTAAACATTTTTTTTTCTTCAAATGAAACATTTTTAAACAGCTTTGATTTAAAAAAAAACTTACTGACAATTAAATTAAAACGGTAAAATATTCAAATGATATACTTTTAGACTGAAGTTTTGCTCAGAATCGTTTAACTGCCTAAAGAAATGAATAATTAACGTTTCTTTAAAGTGCGATACACCCGTCATATCACCACCATGAAGAACACCCGTGGTGTCAAACAAAAAACACCCTGATCGGACGATTGGTTTAATTAATAAAAACCAAACACAGTAAAATATAATATAAATAAAAAAAAAAAAGTTTTAATTTTTAATCTGTTTAGTATAATTGACATAATTTAAAATGAATTGTTATTTTTCAATTATGTCATCTAGGTAACGGCTCTCATAAATAATTTTATCGAATGGGAATTAAGTAACTTTGAGGGTTATGACGCCTTTCGGGGTCTCAAAAGTTTGTAGATGATTTCAGTACGCTGGGGTTTTGAAATGGCCCTATAGAACGAAATCTCATGGGTTCAAATCTGGTAAATATGTCTATGTCACAACAAAAGGAAACGATATTACATGTCGTGCGGGTGAACGTCGAGACGCAGTGCGTTCACTGCCTTTTTAAAACCACACGTTTTCTTGTTCGTACCTAAATGCGCGCGCGCGCACAGACACAGACACAGACACACACACACAGACACAGACACAGACACACACACACACACACACACACACACACACACACACACACACACACACACACACACACACACACACACACACATACACATTGATTGCCGTCAAAAGAAACTGAAAAAGATCAAAACGTTCGCTCGGAGTAAAAAAAAATAATTATTGAGTAATAACGATTTTACTTAAAGCGTCAACTCTTTCGACGCGGCCGGGAAATGTTTGAAAAAATATTATATCGATTTTCAAACGCTGTGTCGGAGAAGACGTGGGTGTGTCGTGCACGTCGAGTACAACATATTAAAATATATTAATATACCTTCGAGGAAAATAAAAATAAATGTTGCCGTGTGGATTACGCGTTTGACGCATTGTGTACATTTCGTCTGGTACGGAAACGTTCAGACGACGTCCGTCCCCAGCGTCAACCGCGGGTCGGACAACAAGACGTGTGGGGGGCATGACGGAAAGGGCCACGGGGAAGGGGGTTTGCGATGTCACGAAATAATGCAACTACACGCGCGTCACGGTGACGACGGTGCTTTGCGAATTTTTTTTTACTTTTTTTTTTTTTTATCAAATATTCGTCTTGCTCTTCGTTCAACCATGCCAGCGCCGCCGTTGAAATTCGTCGTTGCGGGCGCGCGTTTCTCGATCGATTCAAACGGTAAGGCCGCAGAAAACGGTGACGTCGATTTTTCGGAATTTACGTTTCAAGTCGCGGTGTGTGTCCATTGTCGTATAATTTGTAATAATTATTATTAATACAGTAGAACCTCGATTAACCGTCAACGTCGGGACCGGGTCAATCGAATAGACGGTCAGCAGAAATACAAAACAATTTTTCAACAAACGTAGGTAAATATTTTACAACGTAATTTTCAGACAAAAACAATAAATATAATAATAATAAAATAATAAATACTAAAAATGTATAATATGTAATAACATAAAGTATACCATTCTAACGAATATCAAACAAAATAATCCGTCATCTTATTTTGTTTTTTTTGATGCACGAGCTTTTTGAGCGGCCATGTTTCTTATTTTACGAAGAAGTATGACCTGCGTAGCATTTGCCTCCTCTTGTACCACAAACCAATCAATGCATTTTGATAACATGACTTCTACTTCTGCTTGGCTAGTTGATGGTTTTAAGTCGAGCACTGAATCTTCGACTTCGTCATCAACTTCTCCGTCAACGGTATATGTAGTGACATTAAAAATAATTTGATCATCGTTTAAAATTACAAATCCTCCGTCCTGTTTATCACTTTCTAATCCTTTTTTTGACGGTGGCCGATGGCGGATAACAGAAACTGACGGTAAATCGAGGTTCTACTGTAATAATAATAATAATAATAATAATAATAATAATAATTACCGAACTCGCACGCAATAGCAATCGTTACGACGAGTCGATCGCCGTGTCACACGTACGTGCTAATCGATTTTCCCGACGTGTTAAAGACGTATTTGCCGTCGGTGCGACAATATTGTTTTCGGGCCGCCGCGTGCCGACACGACATCGTAATGCGGTGTACCGGGTTATCGTCGTCATTATTGCGATTATATAAAACAGGAGCAGTGCCGTACGCCGACCGTTGTGCAATTCGCGGTAATATCACGTCCTCGTGCGCGTCGTTCTCTCTCTACACCTGTGCGGTATATCATGATAATATAGGTACTTTACTGTGTCTCGCGTCCGTTTCGCACACACGGATACTTTCTCGTACGCGACATACCTGCTCGCCGTATACTAGTGATGGGAAAAATCCGGATTTACCGAAGTTCGAAAACCCGGATTTATGGAATTCGAAATCCGAGATCCGGATTCGGAGCGAAAAAACCGATTTTTGGATTTTGAAACACTTAGTATTTTTTTTTATCTATAACTTATAACTTATAACGAAGAAATTACTAAAGTTGATTTAATGAAAATGTCGTTTACGGGGAATTTTACCGTTTTTGCTCGGTTTTAGTTTGTTTTTCTCTCGCTTGGAAAAACTATTGAGATGAGAACTTGAGAAACTCTCAAAGTACCATTTACATCAAATTTTCGATCGATAGAGTTGATAGATAAAACTTTTGCATAAAAAGTTGAGCAAAAAGTGACTCCAGATAAAAAAAAAATAAAATAATATAGTAAAAATAAATATCATTGAAAAACTATTTCACTCTGAATCGAAAATTTGATTTCCTGATTTAGAATACCAAATTACACAACGTGATTTTGATATCCGAAAATCCGAAATCCGGATACAGGCACACGAGGTTTTACACACGTCGTGTGATACTCCTGCACAGTTAGTTTTGCGCCTTCTTTTTTTTTTTACGATTTTTGAAAAATAGAAACGTTCGAATTTCAATTTCGAGCCGTTCGAGCACCTATAGACACGATAGACGCGATAGTTGTGGATACATATCAAGTGACACCTTGTATGCACGCAATAGTACAGGTTTACGGACGACGTGTCCGAGGATCCGCGCGCGAGTGAATTTTCGTGTCGGAAAATCGCGCACGAAAAGGACGGTCGGAATACTATAGTTCTGCGAGTCGTCCGCAATGTGTGTTTTGAAAACATCTCGGGTGAACGACACGCTTCGCACGCTCACGTAGTTCGACGCGTCTTGTTTGCGTTACGCGCGTAATACAGTGATTGCAAAAAAAAAAAAAAAATCGAAAGAAAAAAAAAACGCCAAACAATCAAGTATAATTACGTTAATAATTCTTTGGTCGTTGTGTCGTCCAAACGCCGTCTGAACGGTACTAAAATTAGCTTCTTCGTCAGGCACTCGAGCGTTTTTGTTTTTGTTTTTTTTGTTTTTTTTTTTTTTGTGTGTGACGGTTTAATATTTTAATACACTCGACGCGATGTGTGATTGATAGCGACGAGAAATATGACGGGTAATGTGCATTGCCGCGGCGGTAAATGTTATCAAATAATAATTTGGTAGTCGTTAACGGCCGAATATGATTTCACGTTTTTCGAATTAATCGTTTTTGACGACCAGAACGACCCGGTGACGTGTCGCGGAAAGCAATTGATTTCCCTAGACGCACGAGCTCACGAAAATAGACCCGCGACATCTTAATACCGACAACAATAATAATACGTCGTCGTGTACTCTCGCATTGTACACGTGTCAGAAGGATTCGCGAATTTCGCCGCGTGTTCCATTCGAATCCATAACCGATACGGACGTTTTGACGGCGTTTGACGAGTTAAGACTGTGGGAGTTTCGTCGGCGGTTGTTATTGCTCCGCCGCCGTGCGAATCGCTCGCGAAGTTTCGGTATTAATAATCCCTAGATAATATATATATATATATATATATATATATATATATATATATATATGTATATTTGTAAGACGCGTCGTCGCGTCTGTGTGTAATAGTCGTGGCCGAACATTGTTTCGCGTCAATCGCGTATTTAGAAAGTCCCCGTGTGTGTTTTTGCAAATTTTTTCGATTGATTTTATTATCGAACGTGTCTATACGTATATAGAGGTCGACGATCGACGTCCAAGTGTGTCTGAATCGCGCTACCAAACGAATAATGAAAATACACCGTTTAGAGACCGATCGACTTTGAAACTGTGGAGTTCTACATCCTGTATCGCTAATACACCCTAAATCGTTCGGTTTACAAACGAATAATCGATAATTTGCATTTATATTTTATTTCACATACTAGTGCGTTGGCTACTTCATTCTACCGAGGTACACTTACCTTGTTAAAAAAAAAAAAAAAAAAAACCCATAGTAAATAGTAGCGATTAATGAACTGTGTATATGTTTACATCAAATTACACTGCGTGTAGATTTAATGCGATTATTAAGTAAATTCTATTGATTGGTCATTAAAACAAAACAACCGCCGCTGTGAGTAATGTTTTCTTAAGTTCGTTATGGTATTATAATAACTTATCGGTCTTCAACACGTATTCGATAGTATTTTTTCTTTCTTCGAGTTTTCTACGGGTTCTACGATCATTGACCAATCCCCTTGTGTCGGAGAACGTTTTTGTTTTTGCCATAAAAACGCGTGTATCGATACGTTTCCGTGTCTCGAGAACAGTAACTTGTTATTGAAAAACACGTCTTTATCAAATTATCATTACTGTCTCATCACTATATTATGGCGATTAAGCAGCCAACGAAATACACGAAAATATGAATGTCTACATTGTCCAGTGGAATACTTAAAACGACGACGTCGTGAGTAGAAACAGCGTAGTAACACGTGTGAGGTATAAAACGTTTTGTTTTGATGTTTTTAACGTGTTAAATCAAAAGCAAATAATCGTATCGCGTGGAAAAAATGTGCGTAGAAAATAAAGAAATTAAACCGAATAATTGTATTTCTGGCGACGTACTGAGATTTTAATACTCAAAATGCATTCGTAAATATAATATGATGTGTGTGTGTGTGCTATATGCGTCGTGTAATGTGTAACAAAAGGTACACACCATTAAGATACGAAATATTTTTAACTAGTGGAAATTAACGGAAACGAATTGTCGTAAAATTGTAATAACGTGGCGTTCAAAATACCACGCAGTAATCGCGTTTGCAATCTCAAAATGTTCGCATAAAAATTACGTGATTTTAAATTTAAAAACGAATTCTCGGAAATTTATAAAACGGTACATCTAATTATTTTCATTTAAACTATGCTATACAATACTTTCCTTGTAAGACACACGAAGTGATTTTTACTAATGACGTATTTTACTTCTCAGTTATTCCGACTGGTTTAAACTCAAAATTAATTGTAATTTAATAAATAAAGCGTACAAACAAATACGCATTACACTTTATAACGAAATATATGATATAACAGCTATTATACATTTGAAAACAGACACGAAACAGTTGTGACATTGTATGCTCGTAACTCTGCAAAAAAATCGTTTTCGTTTACACTCGTTCAGAAACTTATTTCGAAAATCCCATCGAATTTTATCCATTGGCGCGTTTAAATCCGAGCTGTCTGTTTGACAGTGTTTGTGTGTAGTTTAAGTCGAGTTTTAAAACGGTTCGATTTATCCACGAATAACTTTGCCTTCTTGAGCTTAGGTTGGTCGCAGTGAATGATTAAATGATAACCCTCTTTAATCGGAGGCTACTTCTAATTCGTCTAATGTAACATTTGGTTATTTATTCCTACACGAAGCCGTGTCCATATTTCACGCCTGTATTAAAATATGGAACAGTATTTTTTAAAGCCGCCAGTAAAATTGGCCCGTGTGAAAAAATTATTAAAACTAAAAAATTACAAAACCCGAGTATAGCAATCGAAGTAAAAAGGATATTGTTGTAGACGAAAGAATCGCACTGTTTTAGTTCATGATTTCAACACGTAATTTAATAGCCTCATTAATATTATAAAAACAATACGTAACCTTCTGCAACAATTAATGTTTATTGCCCAATCAAATTCAGTATAGTAAGTTTAAAATTATCATTACTTTGCGATTCTAAATAGTACCTATTTTATTTTCAAACAGAAGATTAAAGCAATAATAACAGAAGATTGAGGTAGGTAGTCCAATTAATGTCAATAAAGCAAGATTTAGCTGAGCTTTACGTTCACACAGAGTATGGACAACAACGTTCGCTACGGCACTATAAATTTCAAAAAGGATACGTCGTTTTATAATAAATTGAAGGATTTAAATTCATAGTGAACTACAGGAACTTAAATATTAATATTCTGCTTTCGAAAAAAAACTCTTTTACGGAAAACAATTATTATTTCGTAATTTATACACGAAATCATTATTTATTATAATAACAATATTTATATTTATATATGCGTTGAGTAAGTAAACAAATAATTTTGTTTTGAACTCGATTGGCTTGGCAATAAAATGGTCCAGTAGTTAAGCAAATGACAGATTCACATACCTAATAGAATGCGACCATAATTTTTTAAATTTACATCACGCATTTCTTTATCTGCGTGTACACGAAAACGTTATTTCCACATCATCAAATTACTGAATGAATTTACAATGTATCACTATTGTACGAAAGCAAAAAACGGACGAGTTGTTTATAGTGTAACACAGGAAGCAATTGCAATATAGTATGTATATATCTTACGGCACCGGCGTTTGGGAACCCCTAATCTTAATAGAATAATAACAAATGACATGACTGTTAAAAGCGGATGAGTTAAATACAATAAATTCGTAATAGGGTTCTATCATTTTCATATAAATGCGCACATTATTCATAAAACGATCTCTGAACTTGATGCATGTAATAGAGCTATTATTGATTTAGTTGTCTGTATTTGTATTATTATTATTATTATTTAGATATCGGCACAATGTAGATAAAAACTTGAAACTAATATAGTTTTACAGAAATTTACAGAAAGGAAAATAATATGATCAAAGTAAATTTTGAATCATCGATTGAATTACTAATTTGTAAACACGAAAAATTAGAATGAAAAATAAATACAACCTTTAAACTATATCTACATCTTTATATACAAAAATAACACTATAATATAGTCATACGGCTTATCTTCATGTTTGACATGAATTAAAAGGACATTTAATTTTAATATAACTTCAAATTGATTTCTATAACCTATGGATAGTACTTGCTTATGATAAATTTTATTTTTTCAAAAATATCTTCTAGAATAATATTTAATTTGTAAAAATTTACACAAATAAAAAAATAAATATATATTGATTAAGCAAATCAGTTTTTAATGCGTCATATTCTCGCTTGAAGTCTTCCCTGTTTTTAAATTTTAATCGCAAGAGTTATTTGAAAAACAATAATCCATATTTTAATATTGTCTTGATAATTATTTCAGACATTTGGTACTATTACAGTTAAAACTAACTATAATTTTATAACCGAACTACTAATTAAAATTCTTCTTTAATATTGCCAAATCACTGCATTATAATTATTAAACCGAGTGATAAGTATTAAATACTAGACATAAAAAACAAGATTACAGTTTTTAATATTTATATTTATTATTAAAATGGTTAATTTTAAAACAATGGATTTACACACTGAAGTTACGATTGCTAAGTGCGAAATAATGAAATCAAAAAGTATCTTTGACTACTAAGTGGAAAAAAATTATTATAATATGTTTATTTAAAAAAAATAATAATAATAATAATAAACTAACTAAACGCGTTGAATTTAATTTGTTTTCCATAAAATATCTGTACAACACGTATAATATTTCGTGACTATTACAGTTGTTTAAAAATATCGTTGACTGTAAATCAAGTCAAGAAAATACAAGTAGTCGTGACAGTTCCGACACCAATATTAGCCCATAAGGTATTATTTATTCCTATAGGTAAGACCGTTGTGTTCGAAATCACCAAACGCCGCCGGAAAATTATAAATACTAAAAATTGTATGTTTTCGTTGTAGCTACATATCGTCGACGATAATAATTATTGTATATTTGCATGGTTGTTACACATCCTATATATTTTGAAACTAAACCATTTAGACGGCTGACCGATATTATTATATTTTCATTCTCAAATGCCGTTAGGAGTGTTATTTCGTTGTTTATTCTGTTCTTTTACAGTAGAAAAGTATCAGAGAACATAATATTATATCATAATGGCGGCGTATACTGTAAATCAAATTAATACAATTATAAATTATCTCGACTCAATAATGTAAACATAAAATATCGAGAATACGCCATGCATAACTGTATTATAATATTATAATTACGACTTAAACGGTTTCGCGGTTGCGATGTGACCGATTCGACCGGGAAAAATATCACGTTATAAAATATTGTACACGTAAAACGGCGTACACGTGTGATACACTCAATAATAATTGTTTGTGTGATCGTGCTTTATCTTTCAAATTTTTCGGGCTTTTGAAACCGACGTATTATACGTTTTTCCGAACAAACAAATACACCACTTGACGTTATAACATGTGCGGTTAATAATGTATGCACATCCGAGTGACTTTTTTTGTTTTTCGTTGTCGTCGTACTCGTTTTGCCTTTTCATTAGCATGTGTGTTACGAAATATCAACGCGAACACAATTCGGGCGTCAAACGGAATAATTGCTCTCGAAAAATAACTACTGTCGAACCTATTTTGCATAATACGTTTTTATAGACATAATATGACATATTATTGTGAACGCGACGGGCGTCATTATTTTTCCAACGTTATCGACAGCGACTGTAGGTACGTGGATTCACGTATAACAAAACCTCTACGGCGGTCAGGTGTCGTTCAACAGGTGGAATCGAGGGATTTTTTATTATTATATTTTTTTTTTATTTTTATTATTATTATTATTTTTTTTTTTTTTTTTCGTATACTTGAATATTTTCTAGACATTTTACAATAGGCCCCGGGGTCTAGAGATCGTTAAACCCGGCAGCGGCGTACCCAAACTCACCGGCCGGCTATTGGATCTCTCTCCCTCTCTCTAACGTGTATATATTTATTATCTTACGTGGTACGCACTCTCTCGCACCCTCTCTACGTGCACACCCCTGCGCCGGTGCCACTGCACGCGACGTCGTCGTCGGGCGTGAGATGATGCGTCTGCCCCGACAAGGGCCCGAAAGAATGTCAAGGTCGTGTCGGTTAGGTTACCGCGCGACGCACTTTTACCGCTGCCAGGTCGGTCTGTAGTCGGTGACCGCGATACCACTGTATAACGTACGCGATACGGTCTTGCGCTCGAGGACCGGACGGTCACGATAGATATCGAAGACGAAACATAAGTGAAAAACCATAATCACACTTTCGCACTAGTACAGTGACGATCAATTCGTGGTCACACACCGATTGTCTGTCGACGAGAACAAAAAGGCGAAACTATTCGGTAAACGTCCGCTACGGTGATGCGACTCGTACGATTCGATTTCGCGTCGGATCAATGTGCTCTCCCGGGTAGGTACGTCGTGCCGCGACATATTACAGCGATAAGTGTCACGTTTGATTTATACACTGCACGCAAATTCGTTTGTTGTCGATGTGCGTTGTTCTCGACGAAACCTGCATGATTTTGACATTATTCGATCGTTTACTTTTGAAGCATTTTTTTTTTTTTTTTTTTTTGAAGTTATATTCAAAAACATAATTTACAGCGTCCATGATGTTATAGTTTAAACGCAACAAGGAGTTTGAAAAAAGAGTACAAAGAGAGATGAAATAAACCGCGTACGGTTCTTACGAATCGAAATAAAATCATCCGGCTTTTATGTTATGATCCTGAAGAAATTAAATTTGATATAAAAGCTAAACGCGTGAAAGGATCGAAAAAGGACAAAAGATACAATGAAGTCGAGAGTAATGACAAAGAGCAGTTCTTGATGAACGATGGCTTTGATTTAATAATTAAAAATCACGAGCGTTCAAACACTGCGTTCGTTAAACGTATAGTGAATAAAAACGAGGATTTCGTCTACGTTTATGATTTCACGAAGAAAAAAATAAAAATTGAATAAACATCATTTTTGTATCCACATGAATTATGCAGTAAATTGTGATAGGATGATAACTATACGATACTAATGTAAAAAAGTGAGATGATGGTGGTACAAGTTCATCCTTCGTCCCTTCGGTCCTCGGACAAGATATTGGTGATGAATGTATTAAGTTTTAAAGAAATGATAACTAATTTCTTTAGTATAAAACGATTCTGAGCAAAGCTTCAGTGTAATATAATATATTATTATTTAAATACTGTTTACGTATTTTACGGTTATTTGTATAATTTTTGGTGAGTTATAATAATTTATTAAAGTGTGTATAAAAAAAAATCCTGAATCACGATTTTTGAATTTTTGTTAGGATAATTAGGTAGGTATATGAGTAAGGTCATATTAAATTTTCAGAACTTTTTGTCAAATATTTAAAATTATATTACATAACAACTTTCAAACAATTTGGTAAATTAAAAGTTCTATATTTAAGTCAAAAGTGCTATAATTGTTCTGAAAATGTTGTCCAATATAAAAAAGTATGTATTTGATATTGGATAAAATTTTCAATTTTCTAGCTTCAATACTTTTCGATTTATGACTAAATACCTAAAATCTGAACAGTGAAAATCTCGTTTACGGCGTATTTTTACCGATTTTACCGTTTTTACTCAGTTTTTCGATCGTTATTTTTGATTACTGAAAAAACTATGGAGATTTTGGAAAAATGACCTCTCTAAAGTACCATCTCAGTTCAATTTCGAATCTAAAAAGTTGCTGGACGAAACTTTTGGACAAGGATTTCTATACGAAAAAGTGTTTACAGAAAAAAAAAAAAATAAATAAATAAATAAAAAAAAAAAAATAAAATCATTGTAAAACTTCACTCAGAATCTAAAACGCAATAATAATAATACGTGAACATAAAATAATAATTATCCTATAATGTATAATGTAATGGAATCACGAAGAAAACAATACAATTCGAAAATCATTTTGTTTCGACGTGTACCGATTTGAGAGACGATTTTTTTCTCTCTCCCCGCAAAGCGTGTACACCGACCTGTGATTGACATAACCGGGGCACCGTTCGTCTATGCGAATGACCTTTCCAGCGGTTGATAAAGTGCATAGTACATCGTTCGGCCGGGTTAGAACTGAGTACATTGTGTTTTTTTAGATGAACGGAATAGATAGTAAATACATACGCAGATACACTACGTAAACGTTATTATTAAACTTCACTTTTTTTTCACTACTACTCGCTTTTTTCTAGTCGATAAAAATCCATTCGTAACTGATATAAACACTATATTTCCGGCTGAATGACGGCCAAAGTTCGCGAGTGTCTGCAGTTCTCCGATATAACATAATCACCTGCCTACGGCAATTATGGAAACCATTTTTTTTTTTTTTAACTACCTAGTACCTACACGTATAACTCTTTCTACGTCTGACGTTATCACATCGTATGAAAAAAACTCGTCAAAAAACAAAATGGATTTCTATGGAAAATCAAATAAAACCGTACGATTAGACGATCGGAAAAACGTTATTTTAACTCTTTACACACGCCGAAGAAATGATTTTCAAAAGGACGTTTATTCTTTCCGAGTTTCATTACGCGCGAACCTATGACTAGCGATCGAGTGAAGACGTTTTTTTTTTCATAAAAACTACCCGGTCGACGATTATTAAAAAAAACACGGTATTCTTTAGTATACGGTTTTACCGTTTTCATAGCGACGTCCAAAAATACGTTCAATGATTTACGTTTTATAATATAATAATATTATGTTCGACGGTATCACGTGTTGGGTTCGCGATAATTCGTTTTGTGTTTATTTTCTCGGTGTGTACACGATAATGTAACATAAATATGCTATCGCCCATTCCGAACACGCCGAACGACGACGGTTTCACGACTCTGCAAACGACATGCTTTTATAACAGTTAAGTACTTAAGTCGCGTCGAAACACACTATATAGGCAATGATGATCGATGATTTATCATTAGGGCTTGGATTTTGTTGCAAATGCTTCTTTTGAGGGGATTGTGATGGAAAAATTATTCGTACATATAAATAGGTTTCGAATCGTTCTGATTTCAATGCAGAAAATTTTTTTTTGTTTTTTTTTTCCATAAACGCTGCTTTTTATCGCTTTTTTCCCCATTTGGATTTTTTTTTCATTAATTTTCACATATTTTCCTTGAAAATTCAACGTATTTCTATGTATATTATGCGAAATTGATTTTATAAAAAATTGGCACTGCACTAAACATTAACGTGGAACACTATGATTTAAATGATTTAGTTTATATGAAATATGTACCGATAATATCGGTTGATGTGGAAAGATCTTTTTCCACGTATACAAATATATTAGCACCCGATAGGATGAGTTTTAATGAAAGTAACATGACCAAATATATGATTTTAATTTCATTTTTTAATATTTGATTTGATGTGTAATTCATATTTGTTTTTTTCGAATTAAATTTAATTAAAACTTTTTTTGTTGACTTTTTGGCTACTTGAAACGATTTTTTAAGGATTTATTTTGCTACGAATCCGAGCCCTATTTATCATAAATCACAATATTTTTTTCCGTACTACGTACAAAAGATGTGTGTGTGTGTGTGTGTGTGTGTGTGTGCGTGTTTGCGTGTGTGCGTGCGTGTGTGTGTGCGTGTGTGTGTGTGTGTGTGTGTTATAGTAATAGGTTTGTAGATATAATATTATGTACGCGTCGGACGGGAAGAAAGCGTACGCCGCACAGGATGTACGACATTATCACATCACTCGTGCGTAGACGGGCTGGATAGCGCGCGTTCGGTACACGCTCGCCATGACGATGACGTGGGCACAAGCCGTTCGCGTAGTGTACGTTACACGGCGTGGTTTATAATTATACTTATGTTATGGTCCAGTTACAAGATTTTTCACAAAAAGCTCCAAAATCACCCGATCGCGAAATCCTTTGAACGAGAAAATAATCGCAAGATCAACGTGATATCGTTATGGTAATATCGTACCGGTCGACCGATTAACGTCATACATGTTAGATACCAATAATCAATAGATAATCACGTGGACTATCAAATAATATATATATTTAAGTATATAAAATTGTATTTTCCTTCAATTTTGTACCAATTTTTTTTTAATTTCCCCACCACTTTGCGGTCGTTTCCGCGATCGTTCGCACCGGCGGCGGCGCGGCAGCGCCGTCCGAAGATTTCGCGATACACGCGCCTAGCCGGTGTGCCGGAATAATCGGCGTATACTAGTTGGGTCCCATGATTCAGATTGTTCACCAATTGAGTCCCGTGTAAAATAGCCTACTGTACGAGTTGGGCCCCGTGTAAACCAGTCTACTGTACGAGTTGGGTAAAAAAACATTTTTCTTCCCATTTTTACAGATTTAGGACTGTCTGTAATAACATGAATAGTTACATGAAAAGGTTTTTCTATTTTTCCTGATTTACAATCGTTCGTCATTCATCTGATTTTCAATGATTAATAATATTTTATTTTAAGGGTTGAAATTCATAAAACATAGTTTTTACGAATTCGTAGCAATTAATTTTTTTAAATATTTTTTCTTTTACGAAATCTTTCTTATATTATATTTTATACAGTTTCTTCTTTTTCCCTCCGGACTTCACATTTTCATATAAACATCTATTTGAATATTTTTTAAAACTTGTATAAATGTGTGTATATATACGTATACCCAATTCAAATGAATCATTTAATAAGCCCGGACCCAATTCGGACAAAACATTTTAGCCACACGGACCCAATTCGTACAAAATTCAAACTAGTTTTATTTTCGGACCCAACTCGGATGCAGCTGGAATAATCGTTTACGTCACGACGACGGCGTGTTCAGACTTCGCGTACAGTCACAGTGACACAATCGTCCGATCAGCGCCCCGACGCGGTCAGAAGCGATCGGATCGGTTTTTGTCTTTCCGTCACGAGGAAACGCAGAAACGGCTGCGGCCGATATCGTTTACGGTTTGTCGAAAATTCTGAACGAAAAATAAACTTCTACGAGTAAAAAACTGTGTACAAAAAACATATATATATAATATATATTATATAAAACAATTACACCTGTTTCACGCTCGACTCGGACGAAAAATCAAACTGCGAATGTGCGTGTAAATATTTCAATCGCCTTGGCCGACGACAATCTGAGGACACCGAGTTCGTCCAGTCCGCCTTCGTAATACACATACCTACTATTAAGTGTGTTTAATGCAGACACACATAAACACACACACATACATACACGATATCGTACTCGTGTAAATACGTCTAATGTGTTCGCGACCTCGAAACCGATCGAACTAGAAAGATATATTATACCGACGTATATATACGAGTATGTATATACAATATACTACAATATACTTCTATGATTATGTTACATTATGATAAACATATCGTGTCGTGTGTGTGTGTGTGTGTGTGTGTGTGTGTGTGTGTGTGTGTGTGTGTGTGTGTGTGTGTAACGTATTCGCACGTCGCGTGATATATTTCACTATAGGTATATATTATAGTATATACTAGAGATGTAAATTTTAGGTACATTTTTTTTTTTTTTTTTTTTTTGGTAATTTACCGAGGAAAATGCACGTAAATTTACCGAAAATTCTGTAAATTGTATAAAAATGTAATTTTTGTATGTCATATTAAGGACACTCCGAGGAACTTCACGCTTCCTCTTTTTCAAGAACTTAATAATTATTGTAGCAATTATTTTTATTATTATTATTATTTACTGGATAGCATGGTGTTCATGGTGTTATAAATTTAACATATGATGGCTTTGTATATGTACCTTGTAGTGTACTGTACTATTATTGACTTTTGTTTGTATTTTAAATTATTTTATATGAATATAAATATTAAAAATGTACCAATAAAATTGAATGTAAATCAATCAAATCAGATTCATGAGGTACCTTGCACAACATCAGGAAAAAAAACAAAATTAATTCTAGTTTTTTAGTTTTATTTGTCTTTTTCTCTAGTTATAAATAGAAAGTTTGAAGTTTTGAAAGTTTGAAAGTTTTACAATATCAACTATTCCATTGTACTGATATGTTATGAACATTCAACTCATTAAGACGTTTGAATTAAGATGTCACATGATAATTTTTTCGGTAAAATAATATTTACTAGTAAAAAAATTATTGGTAAATTCACCGGTAATTTACCTTACCGGTAAATTTACGCGGTAAAAATTTACCGAGCTTACATCTCTAGTATATACGCATGCCACGTGTGTGTTTTTGTGTGCACAGAGTGACTTTTTATGCACCCATGTTTCCTTGTTTAGAGTAGACATTTTTTTTCCCACATAAAGTATTTAAAACGAAATAAGCGTCGAAAGTTTATAGCGTTTTTTGTACGCTAGTCTCGTTTTTTCGTGTCCGCTTAAACTTCAAGCTCTCGCGTTCTTTAACTATTGTTCCGACAAAAATAATTCGAGTACGAAAATTCCAAAAAGAAAAAAAATCATTTTCTTTCGTGACGTCCAGTTAAAAACCGTCGCCACCGATATTGAGACAATCGAGAAAACATCACATAGGAAAAAAAAAAACAAAAAATAGACGATTGTTATCGTTTCGATTATAGAACTTATCGTTTCGATTATACGGGACTGTTGGCGTTTTAAACGTTGCACGTTGCGCACGATTTCAACTCGTGCAGGGTTCGACACGGGACGAACGCGTTCGAAAAGTCACCCTGTATAACGCGCGCACACGCTCGCGTCACGGGCACACATTGTGATGTTTTGCAACCGAAAAAACGTCGTCGTCGTCATCGCCGTCGTACACACACACAGGCCGTTGCACCGCTCCGAAGTCGTTAACGGCCGGTAGTTCAAAAGCGGTTTCGAATGGAATTTAATTTGACGTCGACTTCCTGTTTAACGTACGGCGTACACACACACACACACACACACACACACACACACGTACGCGGGCGTAATACACGCATATATACACATACACGCGCCGCAGACGTGGCAGCCGCGTAACGTGCGTTATTATTATTATTATTATTATTTTTATTCGTATACGTCCTTACAGTGTTATACAGGGTGAGCGAACGAACGCCGGCGAGAGTGCGCTCATCCCTGCGGGACGACGGTCGCTGCACGCTCTTCGCGCACCGGCTACATACGGAGCGCGTGCGGTGCACGCACGCTGTGCACGACGACGGGTTTTCGATATTTTCCGGAGGCGTTTTTGGAAAACTTCCGAAATTCCATGAATCGGAATCGACAACACGGTGATTGTACGAGATTTAACATTTTGATGTATTCGCAACTCTGAAACGGGGAAATCGTTTAAGGCAATAGCATGTCCCTTATGCAGGAAAAACACAAGATCATTGATATATTATACGATGGCATTATTAAATATAATATATTATATACGACTGATATCACTCTGGTCGTGCGTCCAGACGTCGAGGTTTACGTGTTTATTCGCGTCAACGAGTAATATTGTTTGAGTAATGATTTACGGTGGGAAAAATACGAAATATAATTTTGTGCATGTACACGTTCCACGTGGAAATGTTCGAATGCGTATTAATTGCGAACATGTCGGTATCCGTTAGTTTTCACCTCACGAAATAATACGTTGCCGGAGAAACTATCGTTACTCTGCAGTACGTTGCATTTTTAATCCGTTAGATACACAAATCGCTTTTTGACCCCCAGACATAAGACACAATATTATATAAATGTCAAAAATGTTTTCCCCGAATATCAGTAACGCTTTTTAAATATTAGTAATTTTACAATCGCTTTGCTGTAATTATGTAAATACAAAGCAAATTTAACAAAAACAAATAAATACATAAAATATGAGTAATACACGTGTGAAAAAAAAATAGTAAAAACGTTACGTTATGAAATCAAATTACAACATTAAAGTAAACTAATCAACTAGCAACATATTTGTTATGTCCGTCATTCTTTATTCAAGCATATTTTAGAAAAAACAATTTTGATCTGTAAAACCTCTTACAATAATATAATGGGTATTTTTTTGGGGGGGAGGGGTTCGATGGAGAGTGTTTGAACCCCCCCCCCCCATTAATACGCCACTTTATGAACCCAAACACGATCGTCGTGACAGCGTCGTCTTCATTTTTTTTTAATTTTTTTTTTTTATCAAATTTTTGTTCCACCACGTGTTAAGATTATTTCGTTCGGCGGACGACTCGAGATGGTATTCGTTCCGAGTGCGTTGATCGAAACAACAAACGCCGCGTTAGACGAGTTTCATGCAGCGCACGGCTTTGTTGTGTAAAACGGGAAAAAATTAGCAAGTCTATTCGCGGTAAACGGGTTTCGACGAAAACGATCCTCTTGTATAAGGCTATATTAACGCGAAACCCGTTTGCGACGCGTATTATAATAACGATATTATTACCTACATTGTAATATTATTTTCGTCAGGCGGTACACGCAGCAAAACGAGCCACGACAAAACAATATTTTTTAATACGCACGGTTGAAATCAAGGAAACGGTCGCGTCCGCGGACGGTTTCGCCGAGCCTCCAGTACCCCCTACCGTCCGTGATTAATCACGAATATTACGATTTTCAATAAAACACGAGCGGTTTTCGGGCCGTGTGCAATTACGTAGCAGTCCGTGCACAAATAGTTACGTCTACAGTAAGGGCAACAGTGTTTGGGCACGACAGAATTTTATCGTTTAATGCCGTTCGGTGTGTTGTCGAAGAAACATCCGTAACGCGTAAGTCCGGGGATATAACATTAAGGAATACGTTTGTCGTCGGGTATTGGAAGTGATATTATATTGTTTCATATCGGTACGGTCTATTAGACTCTAATGTAATGTCGACCGTACCGACTAGACGAGCCCGAATGTCTTGACAACGTGGTTATAGACGAATCATAAAAGACAGTGCCTTGATATTAGAACTAAGACTTCGATGCTATTTTAGATTCTAAGTGAAGCGAAGGATCTTATGGTTTTACAATGATGTTTATTTTTTTATTATTTTTTTTTCTGTAAACACTTTTTCGTATAGAAATCCTTGTCCAAAAGTTTCGTCCAGCAACTTTTTAGATTCGAAATTGAACTGAGATGGTACTTTAGAGAGGCCATTTTTCCAAAATCTCCATAGTTTTTCCAGTAATCAAGAATAACGATCGAAAAACTGAGAAAAACGGTAACATCGGTAAAAATCCGCCGTAAACGAGATTTTCACTGTTCAGATTTTAGGTATTTAGTCATAAATCGAAAAGTATTGAAGCTAGAAACTTGAAAATTTTATCCAATATCAAATACATACTTTTTTTATATTAACTTGTACCACCATCATCTCACTTACCAGCTTTTTTAATTTTTAATTTCGGTATTTCAAAACTTAGGTCCGTAAATAGAAAATGTGTTTTCAGCGATACATTGTACACATTAAAACTTGTACACAAGTAACGACAGGGTCGTGTTTAAGACGCTTCTCTCGAATCCGTATAAATTATTGCCTAGATTATTTATTTTTTTTTATTATAACGTCGTATAATACTATGTTAATGAAATTCAACGGTCATGGCCCACCCAATTCATAAAAAACTTAACATACCTATATGATACAACACTGTAGAATTATGATTTATCGTAAATTTACATATACGTTGTATAAACTGCAAAGGTTACCTCGAAAAAATATAAATTATTTTAATGTCAATAATAATATTATGTTAGCGTCATTGATCTGACCGAAAAGAACTTATTTATTATAACGACGTTCGAACGAAAACAAATAAACAAATAATATAACGGTTTCAGATTGGTTCACCTGAGTAACACGCCGTAGAATATTATTTATTTTTAGCGGCCAATTAAGACCAATTACAAAAGTAAAAAAAGAACAGCACGTAATAGTTAAAATGAATAATAATTATTGTGAGTGAAAAGTAAATCTCGAAAGAAAAAAACAAAACTATTTATATATATTATTATGGACTGTAGGAAATGGAATATATTTTGGGTGACACGTAATAGCCGCTACTGGTAATTATTGTATGTCTACTACACCTACCTACTTTTGATTTATGACGAGCGATTACACGCGGAATTCGCACTCATTCCGTACTCGATGTTTTTAATTGTAATATAATTATTGTAATGTACGCTCGTGTGTGTGTGTGTGTTTTCCGTGACATCCAAAAAGTTCACGTTAAGCAATTAAAACGCCGTTAGGGAAAACAGAACGAAAACGACGATGTCGTTTAAAAATATGTCCCAATTACATTTCCAATATTACCCGTAATAACCGTTGTTATTTTTTATTATTTTCATTATCAAGTCGACAATAAAAATAATAATGTTAATAATAAAAATAAAAATAATAATAATAATAATAATAATAATAACGATAATATTGCACACTGTACACGTATTATAATAATACGCCAGAGAATATGATTTACGTATAATAGTTGTACTATAATAATAGTGTTGTGTTTTACGTCGGTATTGTGTTCGAATGTATAGTGTAATAATAAGTGCCTACCGTCGATATCGTTACGTATCTGTGCATGCGCGATAATAACGAACGATATTCTAAATGTTTGACCTAATTGTGCTAATAAACGAAATTTGTCATACCGCGTTCGGGATACGTATTCGTATTTAAATATAATACGAATGACGTGTACATTATAACATAATAATAATAATAATAATAACAATAAACGCATTAGACATTAATACAAAATATTACACTTTGGTACACAGTTAGTTTTCGTTATTATTTTGTAAATGAATAATAATAATAATAATAATAATAATACTCGTGCGCAGTAATTATTATGAAGTCTACACGTCACATTTCGATATATTGTGATGTTAAGAAGCGACAAATTATTAAAAAAAAAATATATATAAATAAAATGAGTGAAATACTCGATACTTCCTCATTGTGTAATCACGTGCAATTAAAATGCCATTATCTATTCGGTTCTTCGACCGTACCAGAGTAAATAATCTAATTTCTGTAGTGTCCATATCGAAAGAGAAAGTAGCGTTCTTTAAGAGTTATGCATCTCGACTCGTAAGCCTTTGAATCTCGTTCCGATTACGGTTTCAGAAGAAATCAAAATCAAAATTATAGAATAATAGATGTCGAGTACGAAAAAAAATATCGTACGCTCATAACCCCAAACGGCTTGTGTCGAAAATAAGTCTTCAATGTTTCAAATCAAAACCACCAAGGCTGTAAATTACAGATTATAATAATTTTTCTACGCTCGTGAAGTGTCGTGTTATTTTTTTATCTGGTTCGTACGAGTATACGACGTTTTCAATACGGCTTGTAATGTTCTGCATTTCGGTGAACCCACTTGAAAGTTATCCCGGATTTAACGAACGATTACGATTGAGTGCTATATTGCAGGTTACACTATTCAACTAATTGATAGACACACAGTTTAACATTCAATGAAATATGAAAATTCAGCGGAATAAACAAGTTTATTCGCCTACACGGGTGTAACCAGAGATGCTTTTATCCCTTTTGCCGTATGCGCATATTTTTAGACTTCATAAAAAAGTCTTCGGAAAAGATAATAAACAATAAAAAAATTTTTTGAATTTATATGCTACACTTTGGAAAACGCTAGTTTTGAAAAACGGCACTAAAATGTTCAAAATATAAGTACGTTATTTAATTTAATTCCGGAGAATAAATGCTATAATTTCGAGTATACTCGGAAGTTGATCACGAATACACGGGTTGAAGATTTTTGATCTTAAAAGAAAAAAAAAATCAATTTAGTTTTTAATTCTATAAATTATATCTCCAAGTAACTTTTCCAAAACATATTAAATATCGATTTTGAAATTCGAAATTACAAATCGAGTAGATGAAAAAAAATAAACGATTTAAACGTAATTCGATAGAATTGTGTAGCACCATCGGTAGTTGTATAGTTGTATTGAAATTTGGTTTTTTGACGGGGATTAAGTCGTCTTAACCTATTTCAGTCCTAGTTACGCCATGTTTTCGAGTTTTAGCACGACGGTAAATAGTGTTTAAAGTAAACACAGTAGACTAACACGTCGTAGTGATATAATACGTTTGAAAATCAAAGCTCGAAATATTCGCTATCCTCCAAGTTCGCACGAGTACGCGAAAAGCGAATCGATTGCGAAAAAAAAAAAAAAAAAAAAAAACGTCACGAGACCGAGTGACACCGAAAGATCGTAAAAACCTTATGTAAATTAAAACTATCGGCGGACACGTCGAATGTACGCGTACGGTATATTATGATACGTGTACGTCGTACACACTAAACCCGTGGATCGACTCTAAGTACGCCGTGTGTGCAGATATTACGAAAATAAATCAAAAATAAATAAATAAAAATAAAAACACGCGTGTACACGCGTAATATATAATATATCTCGGGTACCAACCGTGGACTTAATAACATATTGTTCGGTATACTTGCAACATTTTCAATCGTACATTCGTATCGCTCGCTACGGTGTAGTTTGCAATATTTATAAACAGATATCACAATCCAAATCGAAGTGCAACTTATTACTGATTAGAAGTGAGGACGAAAGAAAAAACCGTGTACCTCACTCTGCCTATCCTTCGCTCTCCTCCTTTCACTCTGTTGCGCGGCGTTCTTGACCCGTTCTTTGCACACACACGCACACACACACACACACACACACACACGCGCGCGCGCGCGCGCGCGCAGCTACTGTCGTACCGTTGTTGCCATTATCTAATTTTATATTATGTATGACCGCTACGTAAACGCAAACACGTCATATAAAGAGTGCACCGAGCGTTACGCGCGGCGCGGACTTGTGTAAATATTCATAATTGATAATAATAATTATAATAATAATATTGTATTATGCGCTCGCCGTACGGCACCACCCGGTGTAAACGCGTAACGTTCAAACAAGGCTTTGCACCCTATATTAAAAAAAAAAAAAACTTTTTGTTTTAATTTAAAATTCAAATTAAACAAAAAATCTATAGAAAAAATATGAATATATTAATTTATTACATTATTCGTACATTTTCTAATAGATAGAAGTAGAGAAGTGGATATGGTCAGCGTTTACAAAAACTTAAAATACAACTCATTATATAGTCTTTTACAGCATAAAAATAACACCCAATCTTGAGTGTTAACTCCAAACATAAAACGATTCCGATGTTATCCATTTCCCCAGATATTGAAAATTACCTAAAATGTATGCTTTTTTTTTTACATCGGTGCATTTTCGGTATATGTACTGCAATAATATGCTAGCATATTATTATGAAAATCGGGTTTTTCGGGTTTTTGAATTTTAAATTGGGGTTTTAGACGGGTGTATAGAGGTATATAAACCCCATTTTTAGATTTTTGAAGTGGGGGAAGAATTTCATGGTTTTACAATGTTAATTTTTTTTTTTTTTTTTTTTGTATACACTTTTTCGGGTAGTAGATTTGGTCCAAAAGATTTATTCAGTATCTCTATGGATTAGAAATCACCTTGAGATGGTACTTTAAATAGGTCGTTTTTCTAATTTCTCAATAGTTTTTCCAACAATGAAGAAAAATTCGGGTTTTATTTCAGGTCTCGGGTTGATTCGGGTGCTGATCGAGGAGCACAGCGCTCCGGAATATTATTTTTACACTCGTTCGCGAAATCACTGTGGCGATAAAACGCGTGGCGTAAAACCCGCGTTTGCGCCGAGTTCTGGGTAAAAAACAGTGGTAAAAAGAAAGAAAACATTATCAACGGAGTTCTGCGAGTCGCCGCGCACGTAAACCGATTATTTTTACCGATATTATTATTATTATTATTATTATTATTATTATTATTCGTTTGATCGTCGATAAAATATGCGCGAAACGCGTTCGCGCGCCACGCAGTGAGTGTTGCGGTTCTTCGAAGTGATTATTACTTCGTTAATCGTTGCGAAAGACCGTGCGCGCGCGAACGATTACGGATTGATTATGGCAACGAGCGAGCGGGCGCAATAGTAAATTATTATTCTTTTTCGGAGAAAAACAAATTCGCGCTTTGAACGCCATACGCCTGACGGGAAATCGGGATTTTCCGGGCGAGTTGCCCCGTTCGAAATTCGTTCCCCTCGTACAGTCCTTTGATCCGAACGTAAAAAGTCGCGTGTTTGGTTTTACCCGTGCGAGTCAAAAAACCACATACTAACGCCTCCACTGCGCTCCAAAATGCAATAATTGCCGCGCTTGAAGAATCAAAATATCAAACTTACGAGTCCTCGTCGATATGTTCGAACAGTAAAAAGAAACCAAAAATACTTACTATATTTAATAGATAACGAACAGATGAATAATGGAATAATACAATTCAATTCGATTAAAAAAAAAAAAAAATTAAATTAAAAAAAAACATTAAATCGCCTACATTGGCGATTCTAATTGAACCAGAATTTAGCAAAGAAGAAAATCAAAATGTATTAATTTATTCCATTATTCGAGTTCTAGTAAATAAGCACATAATTAAAAAAAATTGTAGTTTCCAGTCGATTATTTAACGGACATTAAAAATTATGTAAGAATTTTTATTGAACCCCTTAAGGTCAGCGGCCTCTAAAAATATTCACCGAAAAAAAACGAGCTGTCAATCTGCTGCTTCTGCTTAGCGTATAATATTATATACATTTATAATACACAAATGAATCAGCGAATGGTAATTTGTTATGATAATTTTTATCAGTCGATAATAATTAGTAGAGTAATAAAATATAATGAAGCAATAATTATTGGAAAATGAGATAATGCGATGATAGTTATAACACAATAATACGGTACCAAATAAATGATACGTAATTTTTATAGAAACTAAATGAAAAATGAAAAATCAATTCAGTTCATAAAAGTAAAGAGATGTAACGTTCAAGTTATCAAAAAAATAAACTACAACAACGGCGAAATTGAAATTTTTTTTTTTTAAATATTCAAATAAAAAAAATGTTTTACTGTATAATTTAAAAATTAGTTAAAATGTGAATTGTTTGTAGTCATTTGTTATGTTAGTATTATATATATATATATATATATATATATATATATATATATATATATATATATATATATATATATATATAACATGTGTTGACTATCTTGTTTATTATATCAAGAAAAATCGCAATGACTAAATCTGAAAAAACTACAAATACTAACTTTAAAATTATACATCTATCATAATATTCACAATATCATAAATTCAATTATAACTAGAAATAGAATCTTGTAATTTGTAATTTTCAAACTGACTTGTAATAGCATGTAATATGCTGAGATATTTTTAATCTTAATAAATAAAAAAAAATCTGAGAAAAGGGACACCCTGTATAAATATACATGTATATACAGGATAGAGTGATAAAAACGCCGCACAGGATATAATGTGATTATGCTTATTGGTTTAAAATATGGTCGGGCCGAGAATCACGTAATCGAAACGGAACAAACCGGTGTAAAAACACACGTGTAATAAAAAAAACAACTCGACTGAAGGTGAAAGTTCTCGGCGTCGCGAGCACGGTAGGCACTGGGGATTTTTCAAGGCGACAAAAATATCGTCGGAACTCGGTTTGTGCGCGACGAGCGTCGTGATTTATATTAGCATAATCGTACGATTTTTTCGGTTTGACGAGCTGGTGAATCATATTCACACACGCGGTGTGTCCGTTCTCGCAGTCTATAACGGCTGGCTTGTCCACACACACACACACACACACACGCACACAAACACACATAGTACACGTCATATAATCGAGTGTATAATCGCGTAGTTACGATCGTAATGTGTGAGACGAGCAAATGAAGAGGGCTCTCGACGACGCCGGATATCACCGACCACCGCCTAATGGAACGTGCGACTTCAAAACGCAACAAATAAAAAAAAAAAATAAAAAAATAGTTCCATTTTCAACTAAAAACGTATGAACCATTTTTTGAAATTTTCGTCAAACACGTGTGACTATGTGTAATTGAAATATGGTGAACATTTCGAGTTTCTCGCCACAACACTTTTGGAGTTATACCTATACTAGTGTTAAATGACTAAAACCGATTTAGTGAAAGTCCCGCGCGTCGACGGCACATTTTCCCGTTTTTTCTCTTTTTTTGCGCAGTCTTTCCTTGCCTTTCGGAAAGACCAGTGTCGTATTTAGGGATTTTCCACCTGTTGACACTTTCCGATGCGCCGCCTCTCCTAAAATTTTTCACAAAACGCATTCGAATCCACAGTTTGAGAATTCGAACTTGCGTTGAACGCGCACATTTTTTTCGCTAACCACACGCGTACTGGTTCGTGCCGTATCGCGTGTGCGTATTGTACCTACCTATGTAAATAGCTGTTTGATTTTGAGCGAACGGACGCACACGTTTAAGGTCCGAATCGTAACTCTAAATCATAAAACTTATGATTTTTAAACGAATTTCTCTGGTCGAAAAATAATTCAAATTTGATGTTGTCGAATGAAAAATACTTTTTGTAATTCTGTAAAAAAAAAAAAATGTTGAAATTTGCCGCCCTCCAAATGTCACCGCTCTAGGCCCGGGCCTACGGGGCCAGTGCCTAAATACGCCTCTGGGAAATACTATTGAGCAAACGGAGAAAAGTACCACCTGCGCGATCATTCCCGATCTATAGAGTCGCCGGACGAAACTTTTGCACAGAGTTTACTTCCTGAAAAAGCGTTTTCAGACAAACAAAAATAAAATTAACCGTCGTTGCAAAACCGAAAAGGGTCGTTCTCTTTGCTCAGAACCTAGAACACGACACGACATAACGTCTAGTGTACAGGCCGCGAGAACCCGAGTCGACGACAGTGGACCCGATATTATTACAATGAATACAATATAACGTAACGAACAAAAATAGGAGCGCGCACAAAGGAGGAAACCGACAACGATAACGTGTCATTACGATACGACGAAAACGGTACCGCGGGTGCTCACGGTGCAGAGAAATGATCCGTTACATATTATTATTATTATTATTATAGTAGCGCTGCCGCAGTTCAAGTGTAGGTACGCGCGCCGCGAACACTGTAGGGGTTTCGATAGTGTGTAATAATAACACTGTTGCATAACTCGGCCCGTAGTTACTATAGTGCGAATTCTGTTTACGACTACGTGGCAAACTACAGTTACGAGTATAGGTTCACTCGAAACGGACGCGTATAACCGACGAACGTGCGGTTTCATCCCAGAAACAGAATCCAGAGTGATATTGGCCAAGTTATAACACTCTTTCTCTCTCTCTCTCTCTCTCTCTCTCTCTCTCTCTCTCTCTCTCTCTATCTCTCTCTCTCTCTCTCTTTCTGTGTCTCTGTCTCGTCTAATAAAGCGATTTCATAAGTATGTTGTTTGGGGAAGTATTAATCATCAATGAGTTCTCATGTGGACAAGGAAATATTATTAAAACCATAACTGGAGCGTGAAATTATATGTTTGCATTAAACCCACACAAACGCGATTGAATGCATAACAATATTATTAAATAATTTATAATACACACTGACTTATTACATGCGAGTGTGTGTGTGTGTGTGTGTGTGTGTGTGTGTGTGTGTGGATTTATTATGAACCGTATTATGATAATATGATGAACTCAAACTCTCGGTGAAACATACGTGTAGCGTAAACAATTAGTCTAGATCCGATTTTTATCCACGGCACAGGCGATTATCCAACGTTTAATTTTCGTACGAAAACGCACAATAATTACTTAGAGTCCACGGAGATTTTTATTAAATCGCTGTACACGTTTATTGTGTTACGAGCACGCGGACGTTGGGTTTTATGTGCGTTATGTAAATTACGTTATGGGCCGTGTGCTGAGAAAAATATGACGAGAAATACATTTTTTATGACTTTAATCGAGTATTTTATACATTACCTGAAAACGATTTGTACGTCCGTCGCAATGTACTTTTACCGAATTCTGGATTATCAACGTTTTGCGGACACGCTGACGCACACCCGAAAGTCGTTGATAGATCGTAGAAGTATACGTTTATTAAAAAAAAAAAATAAGAAAAAAACGCGTTTGTTTACATTTATAGAATGGAAAACCTACGTGATTTCATAGAAAAGACTATTAAAACAAAGCTTAATAATTTTTTTTTTTTTTTTATTATTTATTTAAATTATTAAGCCTCGGCGTCTATGGCCATTGGCGTACAATGATTTTTAAAGGCTCACATTTTCTTAAGATACGTTATTTACATATTATACAAATTACAGATTATGTATTATTGATAAGATAAGTCTTCATTATAAAGGATATTATGTGGTTTGTGTTGTTTGGGTGAAGTGCTTCTGACAGAATGTTTGATACCCCTGCTTGCTTCCCGTTTATCCGTTTCATATGAAAGGCATTCGGATACGATGTGTTTGATGGAGAGGGGTGTACCGAAACTGGCACGTACAGGTGGGTCTTCTTTCTTCATCAAAATATATTGGTGTGTTAAAAATTGGCGTGTCCTATTCGCATTCTGTTGATTGCGGTTTCCATTTTCCTTGAGAAGTTTGGTGGAGCGGGCCATATGTGGATGGTATTTTTGATTTTATTTAATTTTGTAGTGCATTCCCATTCTTGTTTCTATTCCCATTGCCATAAAAAGCTTAGTAATATATAATAATGTTGTACGTATGTTATTGGTTATAGGTAGATAGGCTTGGGGACTATTTATTTGCATATTTTTACTGGACATCGTAAAACATAGCAGAGTAATATATAAATACGTTTCATAAGTATAACATGTTCAAATATTTAATTTGACTGTGCATATTTTGAGGAAATTCATAAATTGGGATATATTTTGCTATTTTTGCATTTATTTGGCATATTTTTAATATTTTGATGGATATTAGTAATTTCAATAAATATAAACTATGTATGAAAACAAGATTGGCTCCAGTTTATTATGTTCAGAAAATATAAACTCGGTAAATAATAATATGCGTTTTTGGTTTTTTTTATTTCCAAATTTAAAATTTGGAGGGATTGCCTGAAGATATAACGAATGATGATTTGGCATACTTTAATTATGCCCCAATTTCTTTTGTAATCGTTGAACGAAGTTTCTCAATTTAAAATTTATTGCCCAGTAATCGTCGGAGATTTACTTTTGAAAACATAAGAAAGTATTTAATCATGAAGTGTAATTTTCAAGAAACTCAAAATGATTCAGAATAAATGATCTGATTTATTCAAAATAAATCAAATAGAACATTTTTTTTTTTTTTTTTTATAAAAAACAGTTGTTTAATTTACGTAGCTAAGTTTTATCATATAAAAATAGTGTAATTTTTTTACAACTATTATTATTTTCAAAACAATTATAATTTAAATTTTTTTTTTTTTATTGATCACATAAATAACATCGACAACAAAGGCCATTAGTTACAAATAAGGTTATTATACTAATTAAATGCTAATAATAATAATTTTTTATATAAGATTAAAAAGTTTTGTTTGTTTCATAAATTTAATTTAATTCAGGTTTTTCATATATAATTTAAATTATAAATGTTTAATTCTTCTAAATTCCAAGGAGAATATTTATTTTTTCAAATTTATTTGTTGCACATTCAATAATGAAAGTTGTATCTTTGATCAATAATTCTTAAATATTGATTGTTAATTATTAATTTTAGGCATAACTTTTAACTAATAACTTTGTATAGTTAAAAGTGAAGTTAACCAAGATTTATAGATCAATTTTTTTTTTTTTTTTTATGATGCATATTTTAAAGATTTTAGAAGCATATTTGCATGCATGTTTGTGTATTTTTTTGGAGCTATAAGTCCCTAAGTCTAGTTATAGAATACGCTGCACGCGCGTTTATACTTAGTGGGTGCATACCGCACACACTTAAGCCGGGTCCACACTAGGACGAACATTGTTGTCGAACATGTTCGTTGATAATGTTTCCCCTAGTCTGTACGTGTTTGTCATGTGTGCGCGCACAACATTCAAATGTTCGCTCAACAAGCGGTATTTGAACGAACATCAAAGAAAATGTTTGGCAATTTTGTCTTTAGTGTGGACGTGATCGACAACAAATTAGTTACCTATAAATTATAATTCATACATACAATTTATTTAGCTTTCAGTGAATAAATATTTCTAACCAAATAGTTATGATTTAAGAAGTTCAAAAGTATAACTAATTATTGATAAAGCTAACTATACATACTTTGAATTATTTTTGTTTTTTTTTAAACTTTTAATTTTAAATATTAAATAACAAACATGGTTTTTGTTGTTAAAATATTGAGCTAAAATTATGATCGATACGTATTTTAATTTAACTTATATAAAATTATATAATATTATATATAATTTAACTTATAGGTACTAATTTATATTTAACGCGTATTTATTCTAAAATATTCATTATGATATAAGAAAAAGTCATCAAAATATTATCACATAGATAGGTAATAATGTACTTATATACCTCTTACCTATATTATTATATTTATTTTATTATTTGTATGAAACTGTAACTTAAATAGGTAGGTAACATATCGTATATTTGAATTTTAGATATTTGGTAATTAATAATAATAATAATATTTATATTATATTACTGCAGTGAAGAACTATTTATACTTAATTAAATATAGCCCAATGCTGTGTAATTTTTCACTGTACATCTATTAATTGTACAGGAAAATCCAAAATAATTGAAGAACGAACACATAAGTATAATTTGAATTACATTTCCGATTCAGTCGTAACTCATATTTCACCACCGTGTGCCCGTGTTGTGTTTGAGTCATTTCCGTAGTTTTTTATCGTTTTTAAATATTTACACTTATTTACATTTTTAAAATTCATTAATTTAAAATGTCCAATGAAAAAGAATGGACTCAAGACGAAATACTCAAGCTGATTAATTTAATTCAGCAAAATGAAAATATTTGGAATCCAGCACATAGTCAGTATAAAAATCGAATCCGAAGGACAGATTCAATAAATAAAATTGCAAGTATACTAGGTATTTAACAACAAGAAGTCGACAGAAAATGGAAGACCATTCAATCTCAATTTCGTCGAGAACAAAATAAAGTAAAAAATAAAAAATCTGGCGCTGGAACTGACGAAAATTATATAAGTGCGTGGCGTTTTTACAAGCCATTAAGTTTTTTGTCAGATAGAAATAAACCAAAAACTACAAGAGACACTTATGAAGCACAGGTAATAACAACATTATTTGAATAATTCTTTTAAAAATAATGAATTGATAGTTTTTATTAGTTAATAATTGATAGTTAATAGACAACACTAAAATAGTTAAAAATTAAATATAGAAGTAGGTAGCTAAATACAATTTATTCAAATGCATCTTGCCAATGCACACGCCCTGTAGTTGCAAAATAACGAGCAAATCGTTCACGAGTTTCTTCTACATCTGCTGCTGATTTTCGTCCACATTTTTTCAATGGTAAAAATGATGTAGTTTCCGATAAATCGCTTCTCCATGTTCCTTTTTTCAAAATTTGATTTTCTAAGTCTTCGTTGTCAAAAATATCGGGTGGACAATATAAATTTTTTGATGATTCGCTCCGTCTTAAAAAATTATGCAAATGGACGCACGCTAAAACAATAGTATTTGTTTTTTCGGGTTGTAGTAATGACGGTTTTCTTAAGACTCGAAAAACTGAAGCCATTATGCCAAAAGCATTTTCAACGACACGCCGTGCCCTTGATAAACGGTAGTTAAAAGCTCGTCGTGGTGAACCTTGTAAATGATTTCCTGGAAAAGGTTTCATTAAATTTTCCTTCAAAGGAAAAGCACCATCGCATACAAAAACATAAGGGGATTTTTCTTGTTGTCCTGGAAGTTCTTTTGGTGATGGTAGGTTTAAAGATTCATCGTACATTTTTTTTGCCAATATTGAATTATTAAATACACCTCCGTCTGATATTCTACCTTGACACCCTACACTTGCATAAATAAAACAATAGTGTGCGTCTACTGCTGCAAGTAGAACAACACTAAATGTCCCCTTGTAATTGAAATACTCAGTACCACTATTAAAAGGTGCTTGCATTACGATGTGTTTACCGTCAATGGCACCTACACATTGTGGAAAATTCCATAGCTCATTAAAGTCATTTGCGATTAATTCCCACTCGATTGATGAATTAGGCATCTACAAATAATTATAATTTTTTTTTAATACAATTTTAAACATTCTCAAAATAATAATAACATATATTAAAGTATATATTATTGTCTTTTGTTTTACTGTCCCCCCCCCCCACAATAATTAAAAAATTATTATTTTTATTCTAAAAACACTCAAGTCGCATATTGAAAATTGCAGTATAGTTAATACATTATATTTAATATAAGTGGGTAGATTTTCATAAACAATATATACAAATTTACTAAATGTTTTAGTTTAAATATATTTACACTTGTATATTACCTAGTTAAAAAACAATTTTTTATTAGTATAATGTTACTTCTAAATAATAAATATTTTATATTATTATCATAATATGGTATTTTATAAATTATTTAAATAATTTAGTGTTTAAATTTATTATTTAAAATTTAGACGTGAAATTAAAAATTAAACATACAATATTGTCTTTACGTATATTTATATAAATAGATGTATTGTTTAGGAAGAAATACATAACGATGATTCCTTGGAGGACGACTTCATAGTGGTGGATAGTGTTGATAGTGATGGGAAAATTAAAGAACGACCAAAGCCATTTTCTTCACCAAAACCAAAAAAAAAAATTAGAACAGATGAGGACCCTAGAGTAGATGAGGTTTATTCTATTTTAAAAACTTATACGGAAAAAAATAAATTAAAGGATAACGCGAGTACATATGGGGAACACGTCACTAACAAACTAAGGTCTTATTCAGATTTTATTCGTATGAATACTGAACATAAAATAAATTGCATTCTTCACGAATCGGATATGTTAATGCTACAACAAAATAACCAACATTACTCTCCTATTAATTTTTCTAGCCCACCTTCAAACGATAACTCTTTTATTCCTTTACATTCTATGGGCACATCTTCTAACAATTCTTTAAATAATTTTTTAAATACCCAAGAAAATGTGTCATCATATAATAATATTTAGTTTTAAAGGTTAAGAAAATATCTGGTACTTCTAGAGGTAGATA
The DNA here is from genome assembly GCA_027580255.1 of Therioaphis trifolii. NCBI lineage: Eukaryota > Metazoa > Arthropoda > Insecta > Hemiptera > Aphididae > Therioaphis > Therioaphis trifolii. The sequence goes on from CM050404.1 coordinate 129,728,888, forward strand.
AAAAAGTGCTGTATTATAATCTTAAAAGTATAAGTGATCAATTTTTTTTTTCTTATGAAATTTAAGGTTTCAAATTTAAGGAATATAGGTACATTCCAATTAAAATTTATTATTTTATATTCAGTAAGTATCTAGGATTAATATTTAATATGTATAGTTAATATTAATGTAGGTACATTGTATTATCTAAATTTTTTTTTATTATTATTATTTTGTTTAATTATTTATACTATACAATATATTACCTAAATTTTTTTTATTATTATATAGGTAATATAATTTATAAAATATAATATTTTACTTATGTCAAAAAGTGATTTTAAATTTTTGTTTTAATAAAGGTTCATTCATTATTTAGTAATTGTTTTATTTTTTGTTTATCTATTACAATATCATTTTTTGTATCCTATTTATGTTATTTTTTAACTACATACCTATTTGGCATTATAGTATTGTATTTGTGATGTTTATAAAACTAATATTCCAATTTAATATTTACCTGCACATATAATTTTAGGGCATCAACTATAGCTTCACATACTTCTGGTACTATATTAGATATTAATTGTTTAGAAATTTTAAAAAGATACATTAAACTTGTATATGAATCACCAGTAGCCAAAAAACGTAGTGTTACGGCTAGCCGCACGTTTATTGGAATTGTTTCCCTCAGGTGAGTTGTATCCTTCCCAATTTTAGGACCAATAACTTCAAGCAATGATTCAAAATCTGTTGTTGACATTCTAATAAAGTTTTTGAAGCCGGGATGTTCCAGTCTTAAATCATTTAGTAAATCATTTCCATTATAACGACGTCTACTTTCAAAAATTGTTCGTTGCCACCAACGTCTTCTTTGAATAGATTTATTTTTTTTTAATCGAGAAACCAAAGATGTGAAAACAAAAGCTGCGCTCGTAATTATTATATCTTCATCACTCATATTGAAAAAAAATTAAAATTAAAATATTAAAACACTAAATATTACACACGTCCGCACTCTAAAATATTCGTATATGTACTAACATGAAAATAAATAATGAAAGCAGTAAGTATTTAGTTATCAAACTATAAGGCGGGAAATCTTTTGAATAAATTGAACGAACACTGTTGTCGAACATTTCAAAACGCAGTAGCACTAGTTCGTCGAGTCAGGAAACATTTTCAACGAACATGTTCGACATCAATGTTCGTCCTAGTGTGGACCCGGCTTTAGATTACTATACATGCGTTATGATATAAAGTATTGTCGAGGGCGGTTAATATTGTAGACCCTTCGCGAGGGAGAAGAAGATCGATTGTAATTAAAAAAAAAAAAACCAAGTTTTAGTGACGTGACAACGAACGTGGTTTGAGACTAGCTGTTTTACGGGTACGCAAAAATCATGCGTGTACGGACGTACAAACGTGTTCTCGATCATATTGTATTTATATAATATTATCACTTCGAACACTGTCGAACGAAGATTGGTTTTCATAAACACGAGTTCCATTAGATCATTGCATGTATGAATTCAATGGTCGAGGAAAAAAAAATTGGATTTCACCTCCAAGTTCGCATTCCAAAAACAATTGTTTTTAACGATAATTTACATTTCAAAATGTAAAAAAACGTACAACTATTTGATATTATTATTTATCATCATACCGTTTTATTACGTTATAGTTTGTGAGTATTACCTGTTCGTTGTTATTGATTGTGATGTGCTTACTTGTTAACGATTGTATGCAGTGTCATAGCAATAATAAACGAATATTGTGTGCCTGGGGTGAAACTTCAAAGCGCACCCTCGTGAACTAAAAATCATTATCAAAACTCGAAATCAGAAGAATTTTACAAACTGATGTATTATAAGTACTTGAATGGGTGAAAGTCTTATTCAACCTATTCAGCTACCGTTACTTCGGTCACTAGTCAGTAAAAACTTACCGGAGGCCTCGACAAAGCCGACAGCCAAACACAGATGAAATGTAATAAACAATTTGTATTTTTTAGTGGATAACGATTAACTACTGTCGTATTATCTTTGTATTTTGGAATTATTGTATTTATTTATTTATTTTAAATATAAACGGAAGTAAATCCGTAACAAATATGTTGCGCGTAAGAATGATACTACGGTGTCATAGGAATGACAAATTACAAACTGAGATACATTGTACATTTATAAGTTAAAAATATAGACAAGAGAACGAAAAAGGTAAATAACAATAGAGAAAGATTTAAGACGAGACATGCTGAAAAAAATCATAGGTAACGAATTTACCAGCAGCCGTTAGGATATTAGAGGGACAGTTTAACATATAGTTGGTTTTATAAGGGACGAGATAGAATAAATCATTGCATCATGTGTTACGGTAGTTTAATTTAAAACGGATGAGGGAGAGGAGCTCTTCACAGTCGATTTTCCCAAAGAGTAAATTATATAACATTTTGGATAGTAATAAAGTGCGTCTTGTTTTTAGTGGAGAGAGATCGATAAATGATAATACTGAATCATAGGAACCATAAGGTGGCTTGTAAATATTAATTGATATTACAATATTATTGTTTGGAATTAACAAGCGAACGTCATGACTCGTACTCAAAAGAAAATAAGAGCTACTGAAATAGTTTACAGTTTGAAAAAGTACACGTGACACGCGATTAATATTGATTAAATTAATTTTTTTATTGAATTTAAGCACGCACGGATAAAACATATAGTAAAAAGTTGCTGTGAAATAGTTTTTTTATTATTCGTATTAATACTTGGAAAATACTACAATTTGAAATGTTACAAACAATCAATAATTAAAAATGGACAGAAGAGAAAAAAGATCGTCGAAATTATTTTGGTGAATGTCCTCCGGATCAGTGCTCTAACTTTTACGGCATATCTACTCCTAATGTCAATAATAAAGAGATTTTCAATATTTGCACCCGGTTGTGATTATTCAGAAACTAAAAACGCGAAACGAATGATCCCCCCTCCCGATTCCACATGTGTTGAGCGTATACGATCACATGCGAAATTATCATCATTCGACGGGAGAACGGATCGTAGAATTCCGGCTATATGTGTGCGCTTTACTGCGTGGCGTTCGACAAGGCATACAGCGTCTTATAAAGTGTGTTCGATACACAAAACACTTTTAAAACCCACAAAAAACCGAACAAGGCAGAACATCGTCAAACGCAAGAGTCCACCACCACTCGTGGTCACGTCTCTTCGACAATTCGCCCCGATCCATCGTACGACAACGTACCAGCCGGCCAACCAACGTCTAATGTTCCGATCCGACATCTTGTTTTTTGAACGAATTCAAAACATTATTGTACCCCTGAATCTTTTTAACCGTCGTTGTTTGAAATAATTGTAAGCGTAACATCAGCGTTTAATCTCGTATTTAGGAATCGATTGATTGGTTATTATTATTAATATTATTATTTATTTTCCATATTAACTTACTGTCAAAAAAATGTAATTTCATTTGTTATTTTTGAGCTTGAATAGTATTATTGAAAATGCATAATACATAAAAAAAATAAATACAAACAAACCATTCGCGTAACTGCGCACACTCTTTACACTGAAAAATGACGCTTCGTTACAAAATGTCTTAAAGAATATAAACGTTTTTTATTTTTTTTTAAAAGATATCTTTGAAATTTTAGTGTAACTTTATTCATTGCAATCAACAATAACAGATGCATTATGATTTTCAATCATTAGTATTTTCAGCATAGGAATACAATGTTGATTTGATTGGTACGAGCAGATGGAGAAATTTTCATAGAACGGCTATGCGAGTTTTATTACGGTATATTTAAATAGAATAAAGATGTTCTCAAATCGTATTGAATGTATGCAGTTAAAAACGGCCGATGTGATTGATGACCATAAAATCTCAAGTCCGACCTTGAAAAAAATTACGAAATACGTTATACGAGTATGTGAAAAACGAATAAAAAGCCCGTTGGCCTGTTAACGACGAACCAGGCATATCGGGTAATAATCGCTCACCTCCATGCAAATCACGTGTCATATTATTATGTTTTTACCGAATGAAATTCACATCAATGAGAGATGGGACGATTATTGGAATACTTTTCGTCATTTTTTCTCCTATTCATCATCAAATTATTGTTTAAAATAAATACACCTTATAGTAAAGCGATAGGCGTTTGGATTTTATATTTTTTTTTTTTTAAATCATATTTTGTTTTTTTAAAATCCCTTATTATACTCTTCGTTCTGATCGGAGAAAAAACGACGAATACGACAACAGAACCACAATGAAATACGGTGTAAATAAATACAAATAATCGGTTATACTCACTCGTTTAATAGTATGCGAATGAAATTAAATATTATCAAATTGAATAAAAAAAAAAAAAAAACGAATGACGGAATAATCAGATGAAATGGACGTGGTGAAACCGTTTTTTTTTTTTTCGAAGAATTGTTTTCAATTAGTTTAATCATCACGCGTTTATCGGCGTTATTAATTCACCGAAACACGGTGTGGTTATAGTATAGGTAGATTGTTTTGTAGAGCAGATCGTATTATTAATTATTTTTTCTCGATGCTGTTTCGTGTGAACGGACATAACATCACTGGGAATAAACGTGCACGTTTCATCGAAAATCCACTGCTAAAATACGTAGGTACACCGGCCGTTACCGCACAACACACTATGCGATCGATGTTTATCAAAACAAATATTGCACACGTCGGTACACCGGACGAATCGCTAATAACTTCGAGTGGTTTTATTTATGGGCGTAGAGCGGGGTGTTGTTTGTTTTTTAGTTTCGACGATCCGCACAAATCGTTACCTTTTACATAATATTACTCTCGTTGTAGACAGTGACGTGTGTTGAAATAATATTTAAAACAAAACGATCGTACGTGGCAGCGCGTTTACGATCGTATCGATTACATCTCTAAGCTCGGTAAATTTTACGAATTATTTCAATTATCACTAAATATTTTTTTACCGAAAAATTCGTATGTGACACCTTTGATTAAACGTCTTAACAAGGCGAATTTTCATGACATAACAGTCGAAAGGAATAGTTGATATTATAAGACTTAAATCGTCAAACATTCAATTGATATCTAGAGAAAAAGCCAAATAAAACTTAAAGACTGTATTTTTTTTTGTTTTTATTATTATTATTTTTTTTTTTTGTTGATGTTGTTTCAATGTACCTAATGAATCTGATTTGATTTATTTACAATTTATTTTATAGGTAAATTTTTAATATAAATTTATATTCATATAAAAAAATTTAAAAAAACAAACAAATTCCAATAATAATATAATACACTACGAGGTACTAATAATAATAATGCCATATTATGTTAAATTTACAATACCATGAACACCCTGCTATCCAGTGAATAATAAAAATAAGCGTTATAATTATAAATTATAAGTTGACGAAAAATAGGAAGCGAGGAGTTCTTGGGGGTGTTCTTATTGTGACATACACAATTTATCGAAATTTACCAAATTTACAGAATTGACGGAAAATGTACGTGAATTGTCCTTGGTAAATTACCAAAAAAAAAAAAAAAAATGAAAAAATGACGTAAAATACGTCGATTTATGCCTCGGTGCGTTAACAGTGCACAAACGTTCGACATCGCAATGTTCGAATGCATTTATTGGAGTTGATTGGTTGTGTAATATTATATCGATAATATTACAAGGTACAGACGATAACCGAACGAGCGATGATAAAAAGATAAATGCGTTTTATTAACGGAATGTGTCCCGAGTGATTAGCCACAGCGCATCTCATCGCGCTCTAAAACAGTAGTCGAAAATCTTTTTACAAAACTCTACAGATGATTTGTCGAACACGTCCGTTGACCTTCGTCGCGTCGTGCGCGTTAAACAGACCATGAACATTAAACGTCGGATCGATCACCAAAAGTGTAATAAAATGGAATAAAACGAATTTAATAAAAAAAAAAAAAAAAACATGGTTAAGACGGAAACAGAAACGTGCAAGAAGTTTTGCACAGATACATTATAAAGCTGTTATCATATTTTAATTATTTATTAATGACGAATGTTTCGATTAGATTCATTAACACGGAATATTTGCGGTCGGCCACGAACGTGTGTTAAAATATCAGGTCGTTTCGATATATGTGTTAAAAATAATTTTTAATTTAATTCATAGAATTATAATTATTGTATCGTAGTAAACATTGCGCAGTAGTAGGTCAAATAATAATAATAATAAAAAAAAAAAAAACACTGAGAAATTATCCAGAATCGTTTACGGAATTTTAATAAGTATAGAAAGGTAACAGAAACGTAATATAATAATAACGGCCTTGTTCTTTCTCGAGACAGTGTTATTTCATAAACAAAACTAATAACGCTCGAGTCAATATCAAATAATGAAAATAAACTTTAAAAAAATAAAAAAAAAATCCTGTGAGTCATAAAAGAGTTGCGCAGTAACCGGGATTTAAGAAAAAGGAAATACAGTAATACGCGTTTAAAAACGTCTTTGGAATACAATTAAATAATAACCGAACAGAATATGCTCATTTATCAATTATTGTGCGCTCGATCAGCCGTTACATATTTTTTTGTAAACACGTGATTTATCACGAGCAAATTAGGGTTTGAGATTCATCCGTAGAGCTATGGTTGAAATAGCGCGAGTGATGTTTTCAACCGTAAGATGAAAATATTCTCTTGATTAGAGATATTAATGATTGTGGACGAGAATGTAAATCGACCGTATAGTTTTGAATGATAATAAATTATATAAGTGTGTTTGTTCACGTAACAAAATGAAAGACGATTTTCTTTTGTATTGTTACACGAATAATGTTACTACCTACCTGTATAGTATATACTTCCGATTATCACCTTAAATCATAATATGTGTACACAAAAAGCTTTATTATGATTGTTTCGTCAACATTGATCAACAATAGCTTAAGGGTCAACTACTAGGAACAATTATAACGAAATTCGTGTGAAGCTATCAAAGAATTTAAATGATTGAACAATTTATACATTTATTTTATTATATTCTATCACATTATTGAGGTTATTTCAAGTGGTCTTTTTTTACTTTTGATATTTTTTCGCAGGCACGGATCTAGAAAATATTTTGGGGGGGGGGCCCGATCAAAATATTTCAAATTATACCCTCAGTCCCTTACGAAATTCCATATTGCATTTCTGTGCACAAGTATCAGTTCATAGTAATTAAAAAGGTATAATATGAGCAGTTAACATACTCCATGTCCACAGTTACCTAAAGAAAAGTTCAAAAGTACTATGTGTTGCGTATTGTGCAACATCATATAAAATACGTGCTACTGTTTGAGATGATTGGGTTTACATCAATTGAGTATGGATGTATGAGTAGTCATTTTGATCTTTGAACAATGAAAATATTGTTCGTATCGTGTTCTTCTTTAATTCACTAAAAAATATGATGATTCTTTATAATTAATTCTATTTGTTTGTTAAAGCGTAGTTTTTCATTGCGATTTATTGAAATAAGTTACATGCAAAAACAGTTGAGCATTTACAAAGTGATGTCTATTCGTCTTTTTTTTTCGCAAAAATATCCAGTACTTGATCACTAGTTACTGGAATATCGCGATGAATATTGAGTAACGACAGCCCATTGAGACGTTCCTCTCCCGTTTTGTTTCGCAAATACGTCTTCAATCTGCGTAAAGTTGAAAATGACCGTTCACTTGAAGCTACCGTGACTGGAAGTGTAGCACTGATTTGAAGGAGCCGGTAAATGTGTTGGTAGAACTGCACATCACACAGATCGAGAGCTTCAAAAAAATGTTTTTGGTCGCTCCCTGAGAGGAATTTTAATGCAAAACCTGTAACAGTACGCATATAATTGTGTAATTTTGAACTACCCAATGAAAGTTGCATAGTTCCTGGAGCTATTTCATACCGTTTCCACATTTTGAAATCTGATTGCATTTCTTCGGTAATTTCTGTAAATTCACTCGGCCATATTTCCTTGAAAGCAGAGATGGTCCTGTCTATTTCAGCTTCATCGATCTCTGCACATTTTGTATCTTGGAAAGCAGATCTCGTTGCTTTAAAAATCTCCATTCAAGCTACTTATCCAAGAATGGGATGTAGATTGATCGCCTATAGTACTCTTCAGCATCCCCACCATGATTGTCTCGATTTTTCTGACGTCCTGCTCGTCGAGGAACAGTCAGTACGGCACCAATTGATTGAGCAATGTGTGTCGCTGATTCGAAAATTCCTCGGAATGTTTCATCTGCTTTGGTACACATGCCCTTTATTTCATCATGGGCATCATTAGCGTATTCAATGCATTTACTCAAGTCACAGTCTTCTTTCTGTAAATTAAGACTCAAACTTTTTGTCAATCTGAAGATTGGTTTGAGCACCGTCAACGAAATTATGAACTATGGTGTTTGAATTGCAGCAAGTAGCTCATTTGGCTGCACGCCATCAGACGCTCCACCCTCGTAACGCTCTCTAGTTAGTACGTGTAGAAGGAATTCGACATAGTCGCTATCTTGAGGTCTGAGGTCTTAAATGAAATCGGCGCGCTATTTGAATCACGGTTTTATGACTTCAGGGGATATCGTAGTGATATCATATAAATACGGTTTCAGAATGGCTTTGTTAATTACATTTATTTGCATACAAGATTATCAACATATTGAACTGATCGTAAATTTTATATTCATATTTGTTTTTTTTTTCATTTCAAAATTTCGGGGGGGGAGGCTGAAGCCCCGTGCCCCTCTCTGGATCCGTCCCTGTTTTGTCGGTACGTATGATTTTGAAATTTTAAACTTGTATGGAAAAATAGAATATTTGATAAAATCAATAACACTTATAATAATTACTAAACGTAATATTATGTCGATACTCGTATTTCAAAAACCGTTGGTGATTTTTTTGATTGGTTTATTTGTCAAAAGTATATACATCGAGTATACATTTTGACTAATTTTTAAATCGTTTTTATAATACGATCGCATGACATTTATATTTATAATATTTATTAGATACAATCGAACTAAAATTCGGACGCCAAACGAAATAAAATGAATACATATTTTTTAGTTAAAATAATAATTATTACAACACGATTCAGTATTCATTTCAAACAATTTACTTTCACGAATTGAATATTCGAAAACTGAGATACTTATTCCCATGTCATTTTTTCAATCGAAAATACTTTGTTTTTGGATTGTCACAAAATTTTACGAAGTTAAACGCCCTGTACACAATCCGAATAGTTGTGCGATTTTTCTGGACGCCATCGACATTATATATGATAATATACACTGACCGATTCTATTCTATTACGTGTGTCAGCCACGTTCGGCCGGTGTACGAGACGGCGGAACCGGTGATCACTGGGGACGTACAGATAATTCACCGCAAAAATCCGTGATTATCCGTCACACGTCCGAAGAAGAACTCTGGGGCTCTCGAACCGGTGTAACAGGCGATTTTTACTCCCCGGATATTTTACCCCTCCCCTACATCGGTAAAAATAATTTCCTAGGATATTATTATCGGGGGTAAAAATATCCTAGGCCATTTTTACCCCCAGTTAAAGTATTGGAGGGGGGGAGGGTAAAAATATCCTAGGTAATTATTACTCCCCTCGGTAAAAATATTCGACCTGGGGGTATTTGTACCCCCTGAAATAATATCCTAGGATATTGTTGCCGAGGGGCGGGGGGATAAAAATAATAGAAGGTATACAAATCTTATGACACCGGGCCGTCGCGACTGGGCACTCGCGAAGACCGAGACGATATATGTATTGCATCACGTGCAGTCGGCGCACGTTACGAACGGAGAAAATGTGTAATGTGTCCCATCGTTCGGCCGAGAGGTTGACGAAGACGTCAGCGTGCAGTCGCAATATCGTTCTCGGTAAAAACGCGCGGCCCGAATAAATAATATTCATTGTGTTTTGTAATGATTTCGACGTTTACGTGACGCGCACACGTGCCGGCAGCACACGATCGTCAGGTCGCGAATTGGCGTAAGGTTTATTTTAGTAATTATTATCGTACGTAAACGTAACCCGTCGCGCACTCGTAATAGTATACGTTGTCGCGGGTCTCGGAACGTCGTATGCATTCGCATATTTAATTTTATTAAAATAAAAAAAAAAATTAAGCCTTTTAAGACACACATTTTGATCCCGAATCCGACGAGTCGGTATGTGCGAAATTCGATTTCGCACACTTCGAACATATATTATTCGATTATGACGCATATTTTTGCTATTTGCAAACTAACGTCGCGTAAATTAAAGAGAAAAACATTGCATTTATTGAGTTTGTTTTTAGAATTGTATTTCCAAGTTAAATATTTGCTCGTATAAAACAAACTTAATTTCACTTATTTATCGACTCGTCGATCATCGCCGTTTGTCGATAACACAGTTCATTCGAATATAATATTCAATTATTTTTACTTTAAACTATTGTGTAAATTATTGTAAACGATTTTCATCGTTTTTTTTTTCAATTCAACTTGTTTTGAAAAATTATTATTGAAATTCATATTTAACTTTGCATCTTTTCACTATTTCAATAATAATAATAATAAGTTCGTTTTTCATATTAAACTTAGCGTATGACTAAAACATTATTTATTATTTTTTTTTTTTTAATAAGAACGTTTAAAAACTTTTACTTAATAGTGTTATTGTGTGTTGTATTACTAAGTGTTTAGTAATACTGATTAGTATTCAAATTTAACTTTTGTCATTGACAAAAGTCAGAATAACAAATGCTTTTTTCTGACGTGTTCGCAGAACGATTTAGTCTCAAGTCAACCGTAGTATGCCTCAAAAAATATGTATGCTTTATCTTTTTTGTTTGTCTAATAGGAAATGAAAAAGTTACAGGGATGATGTATTTGAAATATATTTTTGCTTAAACATCTAATTATCAAATCAAACTTTAAATGTTTATAGGAATTTATTAGCGTTTAATCTGATATTAAAACATTACAATAGTCCGTCGGAGCGTTAAAATTAAAAAATTAACTAACTACAAAAATGTTAATTCATAAATTTTTGAATGCCGTTTGTAATTTCAGCCATTTATGAAGAAGCTCGTATAAAAACTTCGTATCTTAAAACAGAAAAATGTAAATTTTATGAAATGAAAATGAATGTGACATTTTTTCTCAAAAGAATTATTTGAACGGTAATACCAACGTTAAACGCGTGTAAAAAAATGTATTGAGTTATTTTTATGAAAATCGAACCATATTATATAAGAACATAATATGTGGCAAATCTATTGGTAAAAAAAATATTACCACATTAACAGTACAAAATATTATAAGGTTTTTTGTTGAAAAATATCGCTAATTTACGTGCGATTAATGATTACATCAAATTTCAAATTTCAAACGCGTTTAAAAAAAAATCCTGACAAACGGTTTTTGAAATTTTTAAAGTACTGTTGGTTGAACGTATTAATAAGATATATATTTAAATTTTTAGGTTTTTATATTAAATATTATTTTAAATTTCATTAGATAGTTCTATTTTCAAAACATTTTTCGAGTTCACGTATTAGGATCATATAAATATTTAGTGAAACTTTAAAAAACAGAGTATCAATATTTTTGAATTAACGGCTAAATAAAAAAATTGAATTTTATGAAAATCTCGTACACAGAAAATTTGACCGTGTTTACACAATTTTTAGGTAGTTTTTCCTCACGCTCGGAAAAATAATAGAGAATCGCGAAAATGGCATGTTTAAAGTATTGACTAGACGACGTTTCTGATCTATACCTATATAGATGTTGGATAAAACTTTTGGACCAAAAAAAGTGATAGTTTACATGAAACAAAAACACATCGTTTTACAACCATATCCGAAGCTTGTAAAAATGATGAATATTTTCCCGAGATGAAATCTAGATAAAATTTGTAAGTGTTGTCCTGCAGTGTGTTCAGGATTATGATCACATGTGTTATTCTAAACTTTGAGTTAAAAATCAAAGAAAAAATCACCACGGATTGAATTTTACGAGTGAAAAAAAAAGTAAAAAAAAAAACACCTGTACATAGTTAGTACGAATAATACAGACGTATTTTAGTTCTGAAGAAAGTTATTTGAACAGAAATCGTAACAATGGTTTGAACCCATCGTGCGCGTGTTTATTAGACAGGAGATCTTTGAAACGATGTTTGAAAGTGAGCTACTAAAAAAGCTATTGAAAAATAAAACCAAAAATAATATGATAAGATAAGAGGATAATATTCGAGATACGATGAAAGACGCATGACAATTGAAAACTATTTTTTATTCTGAAATATCTACAATGTGGGTCAATTAGATTAAAAATTATCACAATCAAACACGTAGTACGAATCGTCTCGTGCCATTCAGTGTTTTCGAATGGTAAAAAATCAACAATTATAATTGAATTCCTACAATATATTAATTAAATGTGATAAGTACACAATTGTCTTGAAATCAAATCTATTGTCTTCTGTGACTCGGATTAGTATGTTTGATCGTTTTGAATGACGTCTGTTCGTTTTAAACGTGTGTACAATTTAATGTTATTTTAAAAATAGTTGCATTTGGAATCCGAATGCTCATCATACGACTTACGACACTTGAGACTATCTGTAAAGACTTCGTGGAACAAGTTTTCACTCGTACAATATGATCAACTCAATAAAATGTAACTGAAATCCTTTTGAAAACACCAAAAGGATTTTTCTACTTAAACATATTCGAGAAATGTTTAAGACGTTGATTTTAAATCTATCGAAATCCCGCCAATTTCACTCGTAAAATATAGGGTATTTATTAATATTGTAATTCAAAAAACATTTTAATATATATATTTGATAATAAAGACTGGTAGTCAAACATAATAACTATTAATTAATTCGATCCGTATTGCGTTTTACTTAAATACGTTTGTATTACGAGTATTGTCATCAAACATAGATAGGTGCATCTATCAAAATATCAAAATATGCATTATGCACTCACACATCGACAGAATATGTATAAAATCAAAGGAATAAAAAACTATAAATAAAGTGTATTATCTGATTGACAACATGTAGTTCATGTTTTAATAATTAAACATATTATAAACGATATAATACGCTGACTGTTAAACTACATAGCAAGTTGATAATAGAAAAAGCCAACGAAAGTCAAAAGTTTTCAATTATTGTTTGTAACACAAATTGTACATGACGTATTTCGTACAGTGTTGAGTTACTTTGCCAAACACGTCAGACATGCTTAAATAATTTAAACATTTTCAAAAACCATCGATATAAATATGTATAATTCATTATTACATTTAAAACAACAATACGCTGCGATACGTCACGTCAGCTAGTCGTGGTAAATAAATTAAAATGCATTTATGTTTATTCACGTGACAGTTCACTAATTGTTCAATGTTATTAAAAATCATTTGTCTGGTCCACTACTTTCCGACCATTTGTCCACTTTTACAATCCGACATTCGATTTAAACAATATCGGAAATAATCATACACTGCGATTTATTTCCTTATTCGTAAACTTTCGAAATCGATAAATGGCACAAGCAAAAGATCATCGTATAAATCTATGGTGAAAAATGAAGTTTCCCTTGTTTTTTTTTTTTTTTTTTTGTGCACAATATTTAGACTTACACTGTTACACGTATGGTACACGCCACCGTGTGATACGAGTATTTGCTTGAGTCAAATAAGTTCGACGGTATAATATGCTCCGATCCCAAAGCGAATCGTATTGAAAGTATGGCGGATGCGATATTCCATCTTGATTGATAGGGTTTTTTTTAGAGGTCTCCATTTCACGTGCATCTAAGAACACGTAAATACGAGTTTTTATAGAAACGGTGTTAAAGCCCGTGTAATTAAAGTACACGTGTACACGACGTGTATTTAGTCCATATACCCGTGCACCCGTGTATTATAGAATCCGAATTAAATATGTCCGACTACCTGATCTGAAGAAAATCTAAAAGGGAGAGCCCGAAAATACGTACCCTATATTACCCTCTCCCTTGTTTAAATTTAAAATAATATAATATGATCAAAAAAAAAAGTAAATATATTAATATAAAATATTTATTTTCTAACAATTTTTAAGGTTTGATATTTTTGTGCGATAAATTAAAGCATTTAAAACTTAAAATATCGACATTGAATTTTACCTGTATGTCACAATAATTGGTATATCTATTCGTAATTATCGGGTGATCACAAATTACATAAGATTACATTATCTCAGTGAAATAATACCACAAAAATAGTATGCCACACTTCAGTATTACATAGCAATATTATTAATTTTTTTTTTTTTTATTTAAAGTTTATGTAAACTACTGGACCTTAAACACACGGGTAACTTTAATACACGGGTAGATAATATTTTAATACACGCGTGTACACGAACTTCAAAAACACGTGTAATGAAATACACGGGTATTCATACATTTTACTATTTAAGGTACGGTCTACGTACGTGTACACGTGTATATCAATACAAGTACCAGACCGAGAGCCCTGGTTTTTTTGAAATGTACAATATTATTATAAACGGTATGCGTTTCGCCGCAGACGTGTCGATCAAAAAGTGCAGGGTGCCAGCAGTAACGGAAATATTTAATTGCCGCAGTACGACTTCGAAATAACTCCGACGTTTATCATAGTCTGTTGACCATACTCACGCACAAAGTCGGCAAATGATTATTGCAATAACACACCGTCTCGAACCAGAGTATCCAAAACCTGCTCGTTCAGAATTCTCATAAACCTTACACCTGTACATACTTCCTGATTTTATTATTTTATGTTTCCGTGTTCGGCCGTCTCAGCGCAGCTAGTTATGGACCGACCAGCGCAACGCTAAGAATTCTAAAAACACGAGAGAAAAAAACATCTAAATCCTAATTACTAGCGATAGAACCCGCAACCGAAAAGAAAAAAATAGAAAAAAAAATGATCGAACCCATTTTTTACGACACGTTCCGTTACGGGATTATTATCACGGTCATTATACTCGTACTTTGTATGACCGTCCGGTGTGCGTTGGCCGAAATATAAAACGATTACATCATGACGACGACGACGACGTTCTCCTACTCGCGCGGTCCCAGGTGTACATTGACCGAAAGTCTTGTCCGCCGGCCCGGCCGTTTCCTGTGTATATTTTAAGTATGATTGAAAAAAAAAACGCGTAAGGCCGTTAGATAATCACACGATAACGTTGCATAACTGTTTATCTGCACGTGTGTGTTCTCCGCAGAAATATTCCGATAGTCCGAAAGCACGAAACGGAATTTATCGACGAACAGTCGGATTCATTTGAAAACCTCGCTATCGGAAGAAATCGTCCTGACATCACGATACCGAGTGTTTGGACATCGATATTAGGGGTAGGTTCAAAGGACAGCGGAAGGAGGACGAGTCACTCTTTCCCCCTAGACCGAATTATTGATTTCTTTTTCGGTTCGTCAATATTATTTCGTAGCCGTAATTTTTGTAAATGTAAGTAGACAATATACGTCTCGTCGTCGAAGAACTCAGTTCAGTTGGAAAACGAGTTGACAGCTGTTTTTGAGTTGTTTTTCCGCTCGGCGCGAGTGTCTTTTCAGCATAGACATCGATACAATTATTATCAATCAACACGTTTATGTATTGGTTGTAATGACATACACCTCTACACCGATTCGTATCATGTTATTTACTATTCATTTATTTTATTCATCTTATTAAGAGGGTATCCATCATCGAGAAATTTGAAATACGGTGTTATAGTGAAAATAATAATATGTATAAAACTAATTCATGTACGGACGACTCTGTGAAAGTGTGAAATATATTCAATGAATTATTATTATTATTTTTATTTATTAAATTTTATTGCCTCAACATAATCTTTGTTTTTACAATTTTTTGTTTTTAGTATTATAATAGAGTATGAGATAATTTATATAATTGTTTTAATTCAACAAAATATACTTAGACTTTAAGTTGTTTTGTTCAATGAATTATAATTTTAGACGTTAAACACAAAACGGAAAGATCCGAATTTTCTATCCACGATTGGCCCCAACCTCGATGAGTGATAAAACCCATTCCTGATAGACGTGCATATTATTTGGATCGGTGGCCTGACCAGCGGGATGAGGATTAATGTCATAACACCCTCTGAAATTCATTCGTAATTTTATATAATGAGCGGTTTGGCGTTATACGTATGCTGCAATAATGAACGAGTACGATTTGTAAATATAAAACAAAAACGTACTTCGCCCTATGAATACTCTTTGCTCCTCTGACCTCCATATTCAAAAGATAATAGTGATATCAAATATGATTCAATCAAAAAAAAAAAAAAAAAAAAACAAATGATAAATCATTCCTAGTAAACGATTCTGAGAAACGCCTCTGTGTAAAAACATACCGTATGTATACATATAGTTTACTGTTTTAAGTCTAATTGTCAATTGGTTTTTTAAATTTTTTTTTTTTTCAGAATAATTTTTTTTTCGAAAAATTCAAACTACGTTTTTCAATTTGTATCCAAAGTGTCATAATAATATTGTTTAAATCAATTATTTTTTCCAACTCATCTCCAATTGATCAAATTCATGTAAAAACAGTTGATTCCGTAAGGGCTGAAACAGACGACCGGTTTTCGCCGGCCGGCGCGCGCCGGCCGGTTTCTTTTTACATTGAGTTAGATTAGAGTTAACAGACGATACCGTTTTTCGCCGGCCGGTTAGTTCTCGTCGGAACTCGCCGGCCGGCGCATTTACCAGGCTTGGTGGGTACCGGCGACCGGCCAGCGAAAAAACCACCGGTTCCCAGCAAATTACATGTAAAATGATTGGAGTGAACACACGACCGGCCGTTTCGCCGGCCGGCGGCCCGAAATTTGTTACATTTCTTACATTATTTTGATGCCCGATTCGAAGATTTTAAAACTTAAACTTATTTATTGTCCTATCTCCCTATTGCCCCCTCCCGAAAACTCATTCTAAATATGGGGCCATGCCCCTATACACATTTTAAAAACCATAATATTGTATTTAACAGCGAAGATTGAGTTTATGTAAACAATAAAATGATGATACTTGTTCTCATAAAATAAATATCATTCACTGTACCTTCTGTGAGTATTTATTTCTCATTGGTGTTTATTTTAATGTAATTCAAGGTAGAAAGAATGTTCAAGATAGAACATTTCAGAAATGTATCATTGCGGTAAGTTGTAATATTCACATATATATGTGTATCAAAACTTTTGAAAAATACTGTAAACATTGTATTTACTCTACCAGATGATTAAAATACGAAACTCGCCGGCCGGCGAGTCCTCGTGTGTTCACATTTATTTTTCACCGGCCGGCGCCCGCCGGCCGGCGAATGCCGGTCGTGTGTTTCAGCCCTAAAAGTTTTTTAAAATTTAGTTTGACGCTTAAGAAAAAAATTTCAACTTGTGATTTTTAAACATTTTTCAGTACCATTTGGTGGGTATTTGAGTATTATCATATCGAATTTTCATGTCTTGACTTCGAAAAATTTAAAAATGTATCAAAAATTAAATTAAAAAAGTTATCAAAAATTAAATTAAAAAAAAAAAAAAAATGCAACAATATGTAAATGGGGTGTGCTGAAAATTTCAAGTTTATTGCGACATAACTTTTGAAATTCTGACTAAATTACTAAAATAGATCTAGTGAAAGTATCGTTCACGGCAAATTTCTAACCAATTTTACTCGGATTTCGGCAGCTTTTCCTCGCATTCGGGAAAACTATCGAGAAAATAGAAACAGTACATCAAATATTTAAAATATTGTACTTTTGTACCACCATTATTAAATTTTTTTCTTTTGAGAACGTTAAATAATTCCACAAAACAGGCGAAACTGTTTTAGCGATGAGCATTTTTATCAGTTTAACCTTAAACATTGAATTGCTTTTAAAGTAAACCAAAGTAAATTTGTATAGAGGTATGAAAATTAGTATAAAAAATAAGCCAGTATTAAAAAAAAAAAAATGTTTGTGAGTTGGAAAGGGATAGATCTTAGTAAATTTTGTCGACTATGCTCGACGCGAGGAAGAATGTTTGTTTTATATTATATAAGAAGGACGCAGTAATGATAAATCAAGCCCTGCACACACACACACACACACACACACACACACACACACACTGTGCCACAACAATAGGGGACTCTGGGTATTCCCTGAGAAGAGATTTATTTTTAGATTGGGGCCCCTCGTCAAAAGTAATATTATAATATTAATAATAATATTATTCATACATTTTATTCATAAAAAAAAAAAAACTCGAAATTGTTGCCATCCAAATATCCAATGATGATATAAGACATAATATTTTTAATCAACTGTCTTCTGATCGAATAGAAAAACACTTTGAAATATAGAAATAATTTATAAGCCTTGTTCGTACGTATAACTATGTTGCTTTTAAAAAATTTGAGAAAAGGAGGCCCGAAATTCTGTCTTGCATTGGGGCCCACTAACAGCAAGTTGCGACACTGCCTACACACACACACACATACACACACACACACACACACACACACACACACACACACACACACACACACAAGCACGCGAGTGTACACGATTTAATTTCAATAAACACGTGAAAGTTGTAACATGTTGCACTCGTATATTTCGTTATTCGTGATCGTGTTTATTTGTTTTATACAATGCGTTGCATAATCAAAACAGATAATATGATTAACAGATATTATTATGCGTTTACGTTTGTTCCGCCCCCCCCCCCCCGTCCGTTTAGTGTTTTAATTAAAACCTAGTTCATCTGCAGTTATCAGCGCGGTTTCCGACAGCTCAGCTCTCCCCGCGTCGCCGCCGTAGACGTTCGTACGAATGCGGCTCGTGACCGTTCCGTACGACCACGCGACCCATCGACCTCCCCCCCGGGTGAAATCCGAACGTGCCGCGCGGATTGTGTTTACGGATCGGATTCATCACCTGGCCGATTAGCTTCTGGTGCCCGTGAATATCGAAGATCGCGCGCGCCAAGGACGCCCGAACCGTGTTTACGTCCGTCGGACACTCTCAGATTTCGCGCGCGTCCAATCGTTTGTAACGACGCCATTGCTCCCCCCTGAGATTTTTCATGTCAGTTTCAAAATTGGAGGTTTTTTTACATGAAATCGGTCTCACACGACCAGGGCACTCAGTTACCCTAACTCAGTTAAGCTGACTCAGTGACTTTCCGACAATCGTTGTACCATTAATTACGAGAATAATATTATTATAAAAACCTACTCGTAAAATTAATAGTTGTACTTCACGAGTCACAATTTTTTTTCGCCCCCCCCCCCACCTGAGTGACGTATCTGTGAGCGTCCCTGGTCGACGCATTTTTCGTTTGATTGAAAACGCGTATTTGGTGGTATGTGTACGCGAAAAAAAAACATTACAAATCACGACGAATTTCACCCGCGCCTAAATCTCAGACGCCCGACTTAATTCCTTAGAATACAACGATTCCCCAAGTAAAACGTGACGTTCCGCGTCTCGAGTCGATAGTGAATAAACATTTGAAAAATTGGATGAAAAAAAAGGATCAGAATAGTGTTATATATCACAAATTATTTGTATAGTAGGTACAACTTGACAGGGGCGTATTTAGATATATTTTTTTTTTGTGGGGGATGTGGTATTTTCTCCCAGTGAAATTCCCAAATTCAGCCTATTAAACTGAACTCAAAGGTATAATCGTTACGATCAAAATCGTCAGACACATTACATGAATAACTTGTTCGTTGTTACTAATAATTGTTTATAAAATTGTATTGAACTTTTACGATTTACATCTGATAGTACATAATAAGCAGACTTCATAAACAATTCCAGGATTTTGGGAGGGCTGAAGCCCCCTTAGCCTCCAACCCCATATATACGCCCTTGATACTTGAATAAGGGTTGAATAGGGTCATAATATGAAATACAACTTTGACTTTGATAAAGAGTGGCCAGATTAAATTTCGAAAATCCGGGACACCTAAACAAAATAGTTTTCATAAAAAAAAATATTATATCGACAAAACAGATGAGAACCTTTGCACCGATATTTAAACATACAATTTTCCTTCGTTTTTTCAGTATGACGTACCAACCTATAGTATTAAATGCACCTAAACACTTATGACTTTACGTATACACTAAAAACTGTAGACATATCACATTGATTAGGTATACAAAAATTTTGAAATCAATAAACGGATGATGAAACATAGTATATGATGAAATATTTTCATTGATTGAACACTTTTTAAATTCCAATTAATATTAATCATTAAATTCTAATTTTTATGATAAAATAAAAATATAGATCAATTTTTCAGAATCATTATTTTCTTCACTATTTTTTTCACCCTCGGACACCTTGTATTTTTCAATAATCAGAACTTTTTTTCGACAAAATAGGACTTTGTATTATTTTGTTACGAAATCGCAAAAAACTCGATTTGTTTTTACCATCAGACAGTATTGTTACTACTTATGTATATAGTTATCTATTTGATTACAAACGTTTGCTCTGTATTAGTTGTCATCTTTAAAAGTGTTTGCTGAGCCTATGACGCATTTAACCCCGATAGACAAAAATTGTATACCACATTCATCGCAAATATTTGGTTACGTGTTTTTCATTTTTCGTACAATATAACGAAAAATAAGAATAATACAATTTTATATTCGGAAACACAACTATGCAAAAGTTGAAACTTTTACAAAAAAAAAAAAAAAAACCATGTATCGTGAAAATTCGTCGGCATTCCGGGACACGAGATCCTAAAACGGGATCGTCCCGATCAATCCGAGACTAATGGATACTCTATTCGAAAACAATACTTATACGTCATATAAATATAATTTATACGGCTCGCAGTTGATGCAGCAGATGAATGATAACCTATTGATTCGTATGTTTTCAAGAAATTATTTTTTTCAACCAATCTAGCGAACGATAAAAACATTATTCATTGCTTTTCAGCACTCACGATGAAAATTATACTCGATAATATCGTAATATAATGTTCAGCGTAAAAACCTATTAGCCGGTGTATCATACACAAATTACAGCGAATACAGTGTTAACGGTGTGATAACATATTAATAACGTGGCGTGGTTAGTCTCGATAATTATAATAGTTAATAACGTTTTATTTTCGTGCTATACAAAACTCTACCGGAAATATGTATCTGATTAGTTTCGATGCGATGAACCCAACTGCATTGTACCCGCAGTGTTTATCAGTCGACAATATAGTTTATTTTATAATAATACGGAGTAGAGAAAAACACTGACACATCGACCATTGACGACGACCTGTTCCGTCACGTATACACGCGCGAACGCATCGTACACATCAATCACTGTTAATAGTTTATTATAAAATTTATCTTACTCGATAACACTAAAACCGTGACTTTGTGGTTTAGACGTTTTCTCGTCGTGTTCGTGGCGACTGACCACGTCGCTATCGCAAAATAGCAAAATGTTTCATGAAAAATCGCCCATTATACGGGCGCTATTGATAAAAAGTCGTAATATCGACGATAACGTCACACCGCGATGGTGATTCGTTTATTTTAAACGAAATGAAATAGCTAAAACTCGAAAAATAACCAATATACCGGTTACGTTAAAACTTACCACGTTCACATGGTACGTCTATTGATTTTTTACGAGTTATGGAATAATTATATCGATTGGTGAATAATTATTTACTAATTATGCCGAGCATGTGTTGATAATTTGGCGCTGTTCACATGTTTTTGACTATTCGACTGCAAATATTCGGTCTGCCACTAGGTTAGCCACGTGACGATTTCAACGTTTCGGTTAAAAAAACTAAACCTCGACATCTCTCGTTTATGCCGCAGTTAACGCATTTGTGTCCCGACTCAATTTCTCGTACACGAGTTGTGTCCCAATGATAAAAGTGGGATGCACGAATTATTGTGTCCCAACTGATTTATGAAGTTTTACACAAGTTGTAAAGTTTAAAAAAAAAGTTTTTATGAATTGAAATCGAGAAATTTTCCCATTTCAATGTTGTATAAATATCAACATATATTTTATAAGATATTTACTGAAAAAAATTCGATTCTGTCCATTATTGTTACCGCTTGGAGATAAGGTGTGCACGGAGCTACGACGATTGTCATTATACATGTGTACTCATCTATCTAGTTTAAAGCAGTTAAATTAATTTCAATTGTATTAAAAATATTAATATAATTATTTTTAATTTTTATTCATATTTATTAGACAAAACGACATCAATTATTGTTAGATTACATTAAAATTTTTACTTTAATAATATGAAGTTTTTTATACGAATTTCTTATTTTTCGTGTAAAATATAATAAAGAACATATTTTTAATATTTCGATAGAACAATTTTTCAATTTAAATTTAAAAAAATTGTTTTATTTAAATGTTTGTTTCATATGTTATATTATTATAATTATTTGTGTAGTTATTTTTAATTTTTATTTACATTGGTTAGATCAAACTTGTGTGTTACCCGAAAAAAACTGAAGGACACAATTCGTTTACCTCAAAAAATGGTAAATTTCGAATGGCAAATCATTTCTTTAGTTGAACGACTGTGAGCAAAGCCTCAAAATAAAAATATACCGTTCCCATACCACACCATTTTTCGTCTGATTATCAATAGGTTTTTTTTCAAAATTATCTGAAGTGTTTTCGTTTGACAAAAAAGGCATTTTTTTGTTTTTTTTTTTATCAAAAGATTCAAAACTTATTGTTCTATCTGTATTAAAAGTTACGTTGTGGTTGGATGGCCTATAACTTCACACGCATATTTAAAGTTCAAAATTGACGTAAAATATTTTATTACGTAAAAATCGTAAAATAATTTACACAAACGTTTATAAAAAAAATCATTAGTCATAGTTTTTGAAATTTTCCAGTGTCGAAAGTTTCCATCAAATATTTAAAACATTATTAGGGATAACATTTTAAAAAAACCGGGTATTCAAAGTTCTGCTTTCATCCAAAAATACGTCAAACTTTTTCGGAATGTTTTTTTATAGTATGAAGTAAAACGTCGATAACATATGGTGAACATTTTAAGTTTCTAATAACATTACTTTTAGAGTTATACCGAAATTACTAAAGTCGATTTAATGAAAATGCCGTTTACGTCGAATTTTGCCGTTCATATTCAATTTTCGACAGTTTCGCCTCTCGTTTGGAACTAACTATCGGAGACGAGAGCATGATAAACACTAAAAGTACCACCCAAACGATCAATAGAGTTGCTGGATGAAACTTTTTGACAAAGTTAAGGTGAACAAAAAAATAAATAAATAAATAAAAATAAAAATAAATAAATAAATAAAAATAAAAATAAATAAATAAATAAACATCGTTGTAAAACCATAATATCCTTACTAGCTTCACTCAGAATCAGTGGCGGCTCGTGGGTTTTTAAAAAAGTAGTTCACATTCAAAAACATAGTTTGATGAACACACAATTATATCAAACAATCGTTTTACTATTATTTCGCGATACAAAATGCAGTAAAACAATTGTTTGAAAAACAGATACAAAAACATGACTGTTGTGACGATAGTCGATGATCAATGAACATCATCAGATAATATGAATATCAAAAACGAAGAAAAATAAAAAATAAAAAACAAAGCCGACCACCAAAATAATCGGCCGTCAACAATTTATTTAAACAACCAATTGGTTATGTGCGCGGATATAACTGTGTGCATCTATGTATTTCATTATAACGCGTGCGCTTAACGTGTTATGACATGTTTTCATTGTTACAAGCTGTAACGAGGTTTACAACGATTGTGTGAACTATAAAAAATAACACGGTTATTAGAAAGGCTCGTAAGTTCATGCATTCGCTAGTTTTTTTTTTTTTTTTTTGCTACCTAGGAAAACACGCTAAGTATGATGAAAATCCTTTTCATCGTAATAGTAATGAAAATATTATAAAGGTTAAAAGGGCATATTTTTGTATATTTTGGGTTTAAAAGCATTTTTGGCATTATAGTTTATTTTGTGGATTTATTAATACCTACATATTATTTCCTATAAATTCAGGAAAATCGTTTTTCAGAGTAATTAAAAAAAAAAAATACTAAACAAATAAATACTTGAATTTTTTCTCGTTTACCTCGCTGAACATGTTTACAAAATCTTAGTAAATTTTTTTCGGTTTATTTTTATTCTTGTGTGAACTGAAAGGATTTTTTTTACGAATTGTACGTATAACTACAGAAACAATGTTATCGCGCAATCGCTAGATATCTCTCTTCGTCAAACTTTGTGTGTATGACGATATATCGATTTAATTTCATTGCAAGGAAGTTTAGTGTTTACAGGTACCTTATATAAGAAAATTAAAAAAGTCAAAAAATGATTTGGACAAAAATGTTGGGTACAACATCATATGCAACATTTCCAACGTTTTAAGTGGAAAATAAGAAAATATTAAAAATCTAAATCTACCAGAGGATATGACTGTAAATGATACATTGCACTTCAAGTATGCATTTCTTACTCCTGCAGATGTAGAGAGATCCTTTTCAATGTTAAAAAGTTTACTAACAGAAAATCGACGATCTTTTAAGTTGGAAAAATTCTTACGTATACAGATATTTCATTATTTTATAATTTATTCTAAATTAATATTTTCAGCTGATTTTAAATGAAGACAAATGAAAACGTTTTAAACCAACGCGTGTTAATTTTTTTTTATTATAAACGTTCAAAATGTACAAAATCTAAATAAATAAAATTCGTAAATATTGAAAAATATGAATGGAAATTTCTTGTTATTTCAAAAATCCTCTTATGATTTTTTTTTATTTTCATTTTTTAAGTGCGTAGTTTGAATTTTTCAGTGCGTATTTTGCCAATTTCGAGTGCATTATTGCATGCGCATTAATGCCTTTTTTAGCGAGCTCTGGTCATTAGTAACCCACTCCGCGTCAGCGTTACCATAACGATAACCACTGTTTCACCCTATATAAACGACCAAACTCGAATACATTTTCAAAATCTCAGACCCGAGATTTTGATAATCTTCTCCGTGTACTCGGTAGTGTTATTACGATTTGATATTTCAATAATATATTTTGCCGACGGCAGGTAAGTGCCAAGTGCACTTGTGCACGTAAATACTGTGAGCCGCCACCGGTCAGAATCTAAAACGTATCGCGTACGATCGAGTCCGGGTAAACGATACGTCGAGTACGTGTAATCAACTGATATTCTCTCTCTTGATATACGTATAATATATACGTATACATACGCCCAGAGCCGGATTTGACGGAGGGTTTTATGGGTACTTGCCCCGGGCAGCAGATGTTTGTGGAGCATCCGGATGCCGGAATACTTTAAAATAATTTTTTTTTAAAGTTTTTGACCTTCGGTTTAGGAAACTTATAAAATCAATATCAAATATAAAATTAAAAAAACATATATATATATATATATATATCGATTTAAATTGTATATGTTATCTGAGCTACAAAATAAATACGTCAAGATGTTACGTGATAACAGTATGGCGTCGGGGCGTCCAGCGTACACACAAATATTTCGGTATATTGGCTTTGATTAAATATACATGAATATTTTTAATCAATTATATTGGTAAAAAATTATAAACGTTCAAGTGGTTATATAATTTATTTTTAAACACCGCGATGGTATAATATCCGAAAACAGAGCCTGATAAGGTGGAACATTGACTTCTATGTACCATTATATTAAAATACGAGTAGATATATTATATTAATTGTGAATCATTATAAGCATTGAAAGTGTGCACTGGATTCTTTATCATTTGAAGAAATTATAAACAATTTTGCAGAAAAAAAAAATCAAGAAAAGTGTCATATTTATAAGAATGTATTTATTTTTTTATTATTTTAAAATTATTTAACTATTAATTTTGATTTTTAATTTACTATTAGTATTTACTATATATCGCATTTAATTAAACTGTAAATATAATTGAATATTAAATAATGTGAAGGTTTAGTTAAACATTTGAATAAATAAATTGTTGTGATATTAATATACTTGATTTCACTTTTCGAGTTATGAAAGTCTAATATGGTTATTATTATTATTATTATTATTATTTTTTTTTTTTATTTATATGAGACATTCCTAGACAGTTGCTATCTAAGTCTACTGATGTTTATATTATTATGGTTCTAAAATATCATGAAATTTATTTTCTTGAAATATTTCGTGAAATATTTAATGAAAGCTTCATGAAATATTTCATTTACACGAAAAATACAAATTTCCCCAAAATAATTAAAAAACAGGGTTGTTTTCCAATTAATACATATTAGAGCTATTATGTATATTAGATATATTATGTGATAAAGATTAGAAAACACGTTTTAATTAGGTAGTATATCTATTCTATTCTATGAAAACATTGAAAACATAAATAATTTTTAAGCACAAAGTGCCCTATGCCTATGTTTTTTTTATGTTACTTTTAGTTCTAAAGTGTTTAATTTTTTACTAAATTTATAATGTATAAATAAAGGTGATACCTAAATATAGCCTGAACCAAATTAGGTATATACACTTATACAGTTATACTTATACATAAAACATACTTTCTATTCATTTTTAACCCTTGCATTTGTGAATGTTATATATACATTTATTTTTTACAAAACAATATTATTTATCTATTACAGATTTTACTTTTTTTTTTCTCAAAATTATTTATGAAATGATATTATCTCTAAATAAGTACAAAAAATACAATATTAGACAGGTATCTAATTTGTAACTAGACACTTAAGATTTCTTTTGCAAATTACAATTTACAACACAAGACAAGAAAAAATAAATAAATAATCATTACGAAATTACGAACTATTATTAAGTAAATAAAATTCTTCTAGCTCCAAAAATCATTAATAGTTACAACCACGGTCTTAGAAGATATCTTGCAAAACCGTGGTTACAACCTAAAATCTATAAAACTCAATATGTTTTATTATTTGTTATCTGGTATAAAACATGGAGCCTTCACAATACGCCGTGTCGCATAGATTTTTATAAATCCAGTGCGTAAGTAACAAAATAATTAGTAGTTTATATTATGGACAAACTGTAAGTCTATGATCAAGGAATGATAGAACCTGTTTGCTAACATTTCACTAATACATATCATATTATTATTTACCAACATCATGTCGACTCCTCCAAAGAAAAGGGAAGTAACTCGAATTTTATCATTTTTCACTTTTTGTTGAAATGTGATAAAAGAATATGTTCTGTACCTCCCGCGAAAACAGCAGTAACTTAACTACTCCAAAGAGGTTAGAAATCATAATATTAAAATATATTTATTATCTCTCGTGATAAAGTTTCCGGCGAAGAAAGACGTATCTTAAGTTACTTCTATTTTTGGAGGGCTTACATTTAATTTGTAATTAATGGCTCCGTTAGAGTTTGTAAGTGAAATAAATAATTTACTTGTTATTAAATTGATGTGTTCATCAAATTGTTGTAATTTTCAAGTCTTTGTGTAGTGTTTTGTTACGAATAAACCAGGGAGCATTTGTTATTGTACGAGGAATTTTTGTTTTGGTATATTTGTAATTTGTTCAAATGGCTTTTAGCACAGCTACCCCGAATGGGGCATGCATAAAAGGGCCGAACACTCGTTTATATTATTAAGAGCGAGCATTTTTCGCTTATAGTTTATTTCCTATTTAATATTTGAAAGAGAGCTCTTAAAACGCTGGTGTGATTGCCGTAATATGATTATTACAAAATCGCTATCTTTAAATACATTTTGAAATTTGTGTAACACGAACAGTGGTGTTTTAAACTCAAAATAAACAAGATTAGGCAGCTACGCTAAACGGGTAAGTTTGCGAATTTTAATTTTTTTTTCCCTTTATCACTTAGATATCGAGTAATATTCAATTTCAGTCGCCAGGGGCCAGAGAAATCTATGTGCCCCGCGGGCATCCGAAAGTCTGAATCCGGCGCCGTATACGCCGCCGCGCTGTCTGACAGAATCGCAACGTTCCAACGCGGTCTATCGCCTGTTGTCGTCATGCAGCGATAAATAATCGCCCGTAGATTATTACCGTGCGTTAGGTTCGCACACGCGCGTTCGTCGTTCACTCGTGCACGACGATTTGGCGAATTTCAATTCGCACGCCGACGCGCAGACAAAACGTATGACGCCGGTACGGATTTAACGCGTCATGTTCGCAGCCCCGACGAAACTATTTCGTGAATGACACGTTATATCGTCGGTACCCCGACAGCGGATCATGATCGAGTGCAGAATGTTATGTTTGAAAAATTAACGGTACGTCGGTCAATCGGCGATTCTCGGTCATTCCGATGACGGGTCATTTTTTTTTTTTTTACCACGTTTTGGTTTTTGTTGTTAAAAATACATTTTTAATTTACGAGCACGTAAAATGTTAAAAAATTAATTTTAGATTTCGGACGAAGCGTATTTTACAATGATTGATTTTTTTCCCTTTTTACATCTGTAATATTATTGTAAACACTTTCATACGATTTTCAAAAGTTACGTTTGGTCCTCTAGTAGATTAGTACTTTCATCTTCTTGATACTTTTTTTTTTTTTAAATTTATTTAATTTTTTTTATGTTTACACAATAATTATAGAAAGGCGATTATGGAAATTACATTAGACGGCGGAAAAAAACAAGGAAAAAACATATTTACAGATTAGTTTTAAATAAGAATGCCTTCAGTGTCACTAAGAAAATAAATGAAAGGATATGATAAGAGAGTTAAGGAGAAGAAAGAAAAAATAATGAATAGTTTATTAGAGAGGAAATTTCATGTTACCTTCAATAGGTTAGTTTTTCTGTTCTCAAAAGTTTACCAAATAATTAGGAAAATCTATTAAAAATTTAATAAAACCGATAAAACGTGGTGTAAACGAGATTTTTATGTAATCGACTTTAGTTATTTAGTCATTATATGATGTATTATACTTCCAAAATGAATTGTACTTGATTACTTTGATTTCTACAAACATAACATTTTTAACAAATATCAACGAACCTTATAAATGTGTACGAAGATGATGAAGATTTCAAAAGCACTCGCTAATTTTTGAGCTAAATATGCAATTACGAAAATATTGGAAACATCTAGTTTTTCAAATGATTTTATTTACGTTTTAAATTCTTAATATTAAAATGTTTAAACGTAACAAAACTTTCTTTATTATCCATGTTTCATTATTAAATTGAAAAAAGAATATCAAAAATTAATAGTCGGTTCTTTTTACACATTAAAATGATATTTTTTTTTACAATACAACCTAATTTTTTTCAAGAGGATTCCTCTTTTACCACCCTCTTAAAATGGACTTTATACGGCGACACTGAGTCATTCTTCATAATGGACATTTGCTCGAATTAAAATGATTTAATGTTTCTGCCGTAGTATAAACTTTAATACAGTTTGATTTTTTTTTTTCAATATTTGAAACCGCGACAAAACGAAGAATCCTTAAAATTTGTCGAGTGTTAATATTTTATTTCTATAAAACAAATTTCTATGTTTTACTCAATACTTTAAACACTTGAGTTTTTACCACAATCGAGGTCATAAATACATACCATATCTACTACACAGGCTCGGTAAACTTATAAGAGTCGATAAAAAACAAAAAAAAATCACACAAACGTTTTCATTCGTACTCGGAGGCTTCAACGCGAACGGTACCGTAATAACGGGAATGAAATAATATCATTATAGTCGAATAAAACGCGAAGCCTAGGCGGCGCAACGATTGCGAGTCGACGTCCGAATGGATCTACACTCGTGGGCGTGCTTAAACGGAACCGACGTGGGATCGCACGTTGCTACGGTCTGGCCGTTATATCCGACAGACGCAGAGCCGTCGCACGCGACCGTCGTACGTGCCGAGTGTCGCACGTCGTCGTAAAAACGAGTGAACACTCGACGAAGACGATTAATGCCGATGACATTAAACTCTACGAGATTTCACGTCTATCCACGCGCACCGTGTAAACGGCCGCGCGGTGTTTATGATTTAAAAAAATATAAATTCGAAACGTCGGACGTTCGTAAACTTATCAGCAGAGGCGACGATGTCTAAAAATTCATTTATGACATTGCGATCCGCTAATGTACCATTCACTCGATTTCAAACTTTCTTTTCATTTTACCTACTTTTTTCTTGAATTAATTATCAATAGTTATGATTTGAAATTCGGTACTGTTGCTACGGGTGATTTACCAAATGATTTGGGTAGTCGTGTTTTATTTACTTTATTGTTGTTTATTTATATTATTAGCATTTTAGTATTTATATTATTCGAGACATAATACATTTATATTGTATTATATAAACAAGCTATAACGCAACTAGAACTTATCGTGTTTCGTAAATCAAAACGATACAGCAAACACAATATAACTATTTTAAACCTGATATTTACAAATTAGTATACCTTTGATTTTGGAGTTTAACTTATTTTAATATTCAACTAATTATACTAACTACAAGTGTTAAACAAGTTAACCGTTGAAATCATTATACCTTGGAGACCACCCACCTATTTCATCTATGACATTAGTCATTACAAAAGTATACATTCGGAGCCTCTGCTCATCAGCTCTCATGACCACCCTTCGCCGCAACCGCGGTTAAGGCGTCGTATTTTATCCGTGTGCACGTCGTCGGTCGCGCGATACCTGGACGAAACTGACCGGACGGCTTTGCATAAAATACTATATCGTTCTGCGCGAGCTTCCAGCTTTGCGGAGACGCGTTAGAATCCGGCCTCGGGACCTCTGAGAGACGATCGGAAAGCGGAACGATTAAGTGAATGATATCTAAATGCTACGTCGAACGAAATCGAAACAACACAGTATTGGTATAATATCGACGACAACGATCCAAAAGCGAAATTTTCGAAATTATTCAGCATAGCCGAAAAACTATTTTCACCAATCACTTAAAAACAAAAAATACGTCATCAAGAATATGCTGGGGTTTAATCTGTTTTAAACGATCATTCGACTGTATTTTCGATTGATAATATTTTCAACGAGTGTTTCTCAAACTGTGGGCCGTGGCCATTTCGGAGGCCTCAAGTATAATGCTGGGGGGGGGGGAGCGTGAAATGTTTATAACGATGCTTACCGACATTGTATAAAATTGAAGTTTATTTTTAAAATTTCAATTGGGGGGCCGTAACAATTTCATATTTTAGATTCGAAGAGCCGTATTACGAAAAAAGTTGAGAAACACTGATTTATATCGATTGAAAGCTGTGTGTAATATGGATTTAGGCGCGTATTGGATCGTCACCGTCGACAGTCAGTGTTGAGCATTATCTAGATAAATTATCTAAATAGTTTACCTACATCATCGTTGCATCGCTATTTAATTTTTAATTTGTTACGTGATATATGATACACATATATTATACGACAGCACAAAAGATGTGTACAGTTCAAGTAGACTCAAATTTTTGGCGCATTGAAAAAACACGTAGGTGTATGTGTATCATTAACGCGAGGCACGAAATCTCACTTTTACACTCATGTTTACACCATAGGCGCGATCCACACGGGGATCACGGTTTATACCGAGCTGAGCGTAAATTCCGATTCATCAGAAGTTATTTTAATTTTTACGCTAGTAAATTTGCATTAGTCATAGTTATTGGTAAAAGCATTGAGTAAAAAACACCGATAAACAAATAATACAATGATAACTGTTCTGCAGCATCTGTGGGAATGCAGTCTGACGTCATAGCTTTATCACAATATTAGAGAGTGTTGTAAAACATAATTTTGCGTTCTCGATATATTTTCTTGAAAATCTTGTTCAATGGATTTTGAATAGATATTAATGTAGTGCACACCTCGTTGTTAATATTTCTGGCGTGATGTAAGTGGTAGGTATTTATATAAAATGTACATTATTCACAGTTTTGTAACGTAGCGTATGTTAATTTTCAAACAATTAAAATCGAATTCAAACATTTTAATTAGTCGATTTTACACCATTCGAATACCTGAAACCAATCGTATATTCAGAAGTAAAAATTCTCAACAGGATCCTAATGAATCCTAATGATCAGGACGGTGGGACTTAAATGGAATCTGTGTGTCAAAACAAAAAATGACGGCATATTGTGTACGACGTTATAAGTTATTAAGTTTTTACATGATCGTAAGACTATCGTAAACGAGGTGGATCACTTCAGATTACAAAATTTCGCCCTCCTGAATTCAAGGTCAAATTTGCTCCTATGTTTTACGTATATATATATTATATACTATATAGTCTCTGTATCATTGATTTAATATAATTAGGTTAGTTTAGTTATATTTAATCAATGTCTGTATATGTTAAATAACTCCCGCCAATATCATGGTCTCGTACCGCGGTGTACGCGAATACGCTGCCATGTTGTCACAGAAAAATATAGGTGCGAAAACCAAAGTACAACTATGTACTAGAAAATGTTTTCTCGTATCACTTGTAATGAGTTGTAGGGCCTCCTCGTGTGTCTACTGCAGCAAACACGTTTAAAAATCCACTCAGGGTGAGTTGATCGGTCTGTGTTGCGTTCGTGCTCAACCAAATTATGGTTATCCTTGTGTTATAGACAATGCAATAAAAAAGTGTACACACACACACACACACACACACACACACACACACACACACACACACACACACACACACACACACACAATGTATTGCAAAATAAATACCATTTCTCAAACCGTCGGGACACGACTATTATTGGTTGTACCTTAATATAATTAGGTACTAAAATAGTACTACTAGATAGTATACCTACTAGTTATTCTATATAAGTTATTGTAATGAGTGCATATTCGGTTTTTAAGTCAGGAGTGTTAAATTTTGTTGATCTGAGGTGACTTCCTCTTAAAGCCACTCCTATTTTCGGCTTAATCATAATTCATAATATAATCATAGAAAATACCATAATTTCGAATAAGACACAAAGTTTAAGTCCCACTGTTAGACGTTTCTAATCATCGAGTCCCTCTTCCTGTTAAAAATCTTTCATAGGTAATAATATTATAGCATGGCATCTTATTTTTTGTAGATTTTAATTTAATCATTAACCAATGAATCTTTTATTATTATTTTATGTTTGTTAATAAATATGTGTGTGTGTGTGTGTGTGTGTTTTACATTTGGTATAAAATGTGTGATATCACTGAGTATAAAATAGACAGTGTCAATAAAACAGTAAAATAGACTATACTCAATGATAATAACCACACATTTTATAAAAACATTAAACATTAATTATATAAAATTAACATTAATAGAAATATTAAATATCAATATGTATTGTTATTTAAAATTATCTCATATGAGTACTCTCTCCCTTTATCAGAAGCTTTGGCTTAAAGAAGGGAGATACTCAATTTCATAAAATATTCAAATAAAATGTTTTGTGAATTGAATTTTAAATCAAAAAAAAAAAAAAATTAAACATCACAACAGATATACAAATAATAGGTAACGATTAACGATCCACTACAATTTTTAAATGCAAAATCGTTATCGATACGTTTTAAATAGTGTGGCGGAATTTCTACAGACATAATACAGATTTCCCGGTTGATTTGTGTTACTCAGTGTTATTCTTATTAATTGTTTGTAAATAATGAAAATCTAATCGACGCAAAATAAATAATCAAATCAA
This sequence comes from Therioaphis trifolii, assembly GCA_027580255.1. Taxonomy (NCBI): domain Eukaryota; kingdom Metazoa; phylum Arthropoda; class Insecta; order Hemiptera; family Aphididae; genus Therioaphis; species Therioaphis trifolii. Next base: position 129,762,747 of record CM050404.1, read on the forward strand.
ACGATAATTATAATTATGAAATTTAAATCTTAAAGTCAAGGAGTGCTAATTAGAAATTTTCGGGGTGCTAATAATTATCCCTCCGCACTCCCGTTCGCGTGCCAATGGTTTTTGTATGACAATATAACAGTACTTAAGTACTACTTATGTTGTATACGTTATAAATAAGCTATTATTTTTATTGAAAAGAAATAAATACGAAATATCTGTCAAATATATATCAGTTATTGTATTGTTAATAATAAGTTGAACTTAATATGTAAAGAGCGTTGTAAATTATACGTACCTACGTTATTATAAGTTATTATTCTTTATGTCGGTGAATAAGATTTTTTTTGTCATTTTAAAGTCAAACTAATTTGGAATCATTTTTGCTCGTGTCTTTCGAAAAAGTCATGTTTACCGAACTTGACACGACGAAATAGTAAATAATTGTTTGTTGGTGAAAATAAAAAAAAAATATTATTTTACTTTAATGAGATTATGTTAAATCACAAATGATTTAATGAGATAAAATATTTTAAATTATATTTATTAAAATATAATTTAAAAATGTTCATAAATATATTTATAATCTTTTCAGCGCATAAATTCCAATGGTTTTTGCGACTCGAGTCCGCCTCCTCTACCTACATTTAATTATTATGACTAATACGTGATATCCATGTGCATTATCTATTTAACAAACATCCAACCATTGAAAACCAGACCATTGAACACAGCATTTACATAAAAACAACACGTTTTTTTTTTATTGTGAAAAGAAATAAACATTATTATTTTCGTACTAGCAATACAATAATAAATGTAAACAGTAGCCGACGAACTAGGCAATGAAATCAGAAGGTTTTACAGTTATTACGTTGCGTTCGATACGATAGCTGATAGTTGCCATAAGATGTGAAATAAAAAAAGTGGAACACGATACAGAAAGCGGTCTCTAAAATAATGAGAAGATATCAACGGAATCGGAATCGTAAAGACAACTGGAATTTAATAATAAGGGGTACAATAAAAAAAAACGAATGGAATCTGAATGATCATTAAATAAAATGGTTGTAGAATTAATAACAGAGGTGACACTGCGGCCTAAAAGGGTCTAAATGCTTAAAGGCTTTGAAAAGGTAGCCATGTCTTGGATAACTGTGTTTGTATATATTTCTAATATGAATAAACATGTTTAGTGACATGCAGAGGAACATATTATGCATGCTATAATATAATTGAAATAAAGATAAATGGCAAAAGAAATATCGAGAACGACCGAGAAAATCTTTCGTCAAAAATGATATTCGATGCAGGACTAACCGATTAAGATGACTCGAAGAGGCTAGTTATTAATAGAGATGAGCGGAGAGACTGTTGGAAACTGCAAAATCGACCTCAAGGTCGAATAAAAAAAAAAATATAATCTTTGTATAAAAAAAAATATATATATGTATAATATTTGAATTGATTTTTTTTAGTTGGTCGTCACCATAACTTGAAAACGGTTTGACCGATTAGACTAATTTTTTTTTAAATATTGAGAATGGTTTGAGGACGATTTTTAGTGTTTTTACGGAGAAAAACATTGGAAAAGTTGCACGGCCGCTACAACTAACGAGTGACTTATACAGGGATAAAACATAAATACATGGTTTAATATCAATATGAATAATATCTATATGGAGAGGTATCTCTATGTACGTTTCTCTACTAACCTATGTTACACAGAGTGGCATAGGTTATCTGTATATATAAAACAGTAAGCTGATTGACTACTATCAACGCACAGCTTAAACCATTGGACGGATTGGACTGAAATTTGGCATACAGATAGCTATTATGGCGTAGGCATCCGCTAAGAAAGGGTTTTTCAAAATGTAACCCCTAAGGGGGTTAAAAGGGGTAAAAGGTTTTTTTTTTGTCTGACTTCTTGAAAATTAAGTATATATACTCAATAAAACATATAAGCATTGTCTATAAACTTTTTTTTTTAATTCAACCCCTAAGGGTGTTAAAAAGGTTGAAGACTAAAAATAGAAAATTCCGCCAAGCCGGAACCGTTGAAGCTATGAGTATGAAATTTGGTCAGTAGATTATTTTCATGCTGTAGACATTCGTTCAGATAATGTTTTTCAAAATTTAACCCCGAAGAGGGTTAAACGGGCTAAGAAAGTATAAATATGGAAAAAATCCCCATGCCGAAACCTTAGTATTAGAATACAACCTAAATGTGCGCATTCCGCAGGTCACTATCGCGAGTTGTTAGTTATAATTTTGGTACTGTGAAAAACTATTTTCTCACAAGTCTATTTGATTTTATTGTTCTAATAATGAGTAATAACATATACTATGAATTATAATAATACGCAAAACGATTCAAAAACATACTATAAGACATAAGTAATAAAGGATGTATTTTATTTCAAGATATCTATTTTAATCAATTTGAATTTTATCGAAAATAGAAGTACTCGCGACATTGCCTTAGCTGTGGCATCTTCTGGCGCAGCTACACTGCTCGTGGGTGGTCGAAAGGCCCATGCTACCTTTAAATTACCACTCAATCGTCTCAATCTAACAACTGCGGTCACTCTCTTTTGTCATATATTAAAACAAAGTAATTTAGCGGAAGTTTAAAAAAATACAAAAATAATAGTGTGGGATGAAATAACAATGGCACATAAGGGTGGTGTTGAGGCTTTAAATAGATCTCTAAAGGGTATGAGGGGAAATAAAAGGTTAATGGGTGGTGAAACGGTTTTGCTGACTGAAGACTTTAGGCAGACTCTACCAGTAGTACCAAAAGGGACCAGAACTGATTAAGTCATGTCTTAAAAGATCTACTTTATGGCCTCAGATTAATATACTCAAACTGTCGAAAAATATGAGGGTCAGAGGGTAAACTTTGGAGGGGAAAAGTTTTCTGGTAGATTTGCAGATCTTTTACTTGAAATTGGCAATGGTGATTATCCGTCATTCGATGGAATGATAAATATCCCAAAAAATGTGTGTACAGTTGTAACTACAGTTCAGGATTTAATATAAAAAATGTATCCAGATATTGCTCATATTCATGATAAGCCTGTGGAAAGGTTGTGTGTACGAGCTATATTCACTCCAAAAAATGACCAAGCAATAAGCCATATCATAAGCTTATTCTGCGTGTGGGCACACCTATTATGTTTTGCGAAATTTGAAACCACCTAAACTGTGCAGTAGGACCAGGCTCAAAGTCAAAGCATTACATCGCAATATAGTGGAAGCCACAATATTAACTGTATGTGCGAAAGGGGAAACTGTGTTTGTACAACGAATCCCTTTAATTCCGAACGATCTTCCGTTCGAATTTAATCGATTACAATTTCCCCTCAAAGTCTGCTTTGCAATGACTATAAACAAGTCTCAAGGCCAGACTATCAAATTTGAGGAATAGACTTGCGAGAAAACTGTTTTTCACATGGGCAGTTCTACGTAGTTTGCTCACGCGTAAGCTCACCCAATAGCTTGGTGATTTTGCCGCCTTCTAATAGATCAGCATTGAACATTTTACAAAGAAGTATTGTAGATACAATTTTGAAAAACCGTTAGTAAAACATTTATTTTAAACCTTCACTGCTAAAACTTATCGTGAACATAGGCCGCCAAAAGCTATAACTTATAGAATAGGTTATGTTAATAATTATTATCTTAAAAACTAAAAAATATGTATGAAATATGATTTCGAAAATTTCAATTTCAATAGATTAAACAAAATGTAATCTTGCCAGGTTACATACATTTTTATACTTAAACCCGGCAACGACGGCTAATTCAGCTAGTTGTATATATTTGTTCGACAGAATTCATATATTTTTTTACAAAACCTATTTTCAATCTGATTCAACTTTCGTGTAGCTTTCAAAGTGTAAATGAAATATTTTCATAGATGTTGTTATTGCAAATTTAAATAAATGACGTATTTTAGGTGTTTGGTTGACATGACATTTTGACTTAGTTTTTAAAATTTACTTTATTCCTACATATTTGTTACTCATCCGATCGAACATTCTTGGACAAAACAGGACGTCTGTCGGGTCAGTTTTAGTAACATAATGTAATAAATATATTTCCACACAACTTTTGCTGTATATGAAATCGTCATAAATATACCTTTATGATATAATGTGCCGTTGTAGGTACCTACGTAAAAGTTACGATATGATAATGTTATGAAATTATTTTCAATACACCGCACGTGTGTAGATACAAAAGTCGAAAAGTTTTTTGCATTTAATTTTCAATATCCCAAAGGCATAAAGAGCACAGATACTATTAATAATATTATAACACTTACTAGGGTAACTAGGCTTGTATACGAAAAACGATGTGAAGAAGTATTCATTATGATATTTCACGACTCAGAAAGTGAATCAAACAAAAATCAATATTAGATAGTTGACAGATCACAAAAATTCGTCATAGCAACTGAATATTACGCCATATGAAATCGTTGTTTTCAAATGTTTACACCGATTTAAAAAATTATCGGTATTGAAAAGCGTATGATAATTATCTGGTATATTATGGAACCACAAATAGGTATAGAGAAAATTATTCGTTCGAAACATTGTTTTATTCATTATGAGATTCGATTTTCTAAAACCAAATGTGAATTTACAGACACTATATAATCTAAAATCAAAATTGAATTCAATGAATAAAAAAAAAAATAAATAAAAAAATGCGTTTTAAAAATCCGTCTCTGCGGCGTATCGAACTGCATTGACTGCAGTTTAATTTTGGAAACCGATTCAAGTGCGAAATCGCGGGCCATTGGTGGAATTCGCGGATGCTAGGGGGGTAGGAGAACAGTAGTTACTCCGAGGTACAGCATGACGGCTACACTTCGGCTGGTCGAATACCGAACTTCGGTCGGTGACGTACTCAAACTTCAACCGAATGACCGCTCCAAGACGATCGCGATCGGATATGAAAACAATCGTTTCACGCTGTGAATCCGGTGTTTTCCGTAAGTCGTGACACGAACGCGACGCGCGTACAACGTCGATAGTAATATTTGAAAAAAATCATCGTGGGGGGAGGGAGGTTACCGCGTTATGAAAACACCACACGATCAGGTCAGATGTGTTTGTAAACAGCTCCGGTTGGCTCGAACACACTTTTGGGAACCAGGAAACGGTGCGCTGTTTACCGACGTCCTTGTGTGTGTAATTTATTAATGTTACCGAATCGTAGTACGGTCGACGGCATACGAGTAGAAATTGCACGCGCACGTTGTAAACGAAGAAAGACGTTTATTACACGTTCGTGTGTGTATAATATTTATTATTATATATAAATATGATTATATACAGAGCGATTCAGATATATTTGATATATGCAACAACTTTTTTGCGATTAATTTATTTTTAACTTTTTTTTTTTTCCAAAGAAACACTTGAGCCGTGCGTTACAACGAAATAGCGTTTGGATATTTATTTTTATTTTTAGAACTCGATTTCAAGAATTTTCAATTTTCCTGTACCCGTACCTATGGTAAAAATTCAAAAACGTGAAACGGATGTTTCGAAAAATATTGTTGCATAAATCGCAAACAAAGGTTCGTCCGTTGATTGTTTACGATTTTTTTAAGTTTGTGAAAAAGTTAATGATAATATTGTATTTCACATGATTTGATCACATATGGTTATTGTACATCATAATTATTAATCATATGACCGATCGAAATATATTTTATTCCAATATTTCTATGACCACGCGGGACATTAAACGCATAGCGATTAAATGAAAGAATATTATCGAATTGATATTATAATACGGACATGATATTTTTAAATCACATTATTTGTTGAAAAATTAATCGAAATCACTAACTAATCTTGATTATAGGTTCAGTGATTTGTACAATCATTTTAATAATTGAATTCGAATTTTCAATCATTTTCAAAAATCATAACAAATTAACGACCAGAGTTTCATAAGATATTTGAATACGATAATTTTCCTAAAAATCCGAACGAAATAATATCATTATTGACTTAGATTTTAGCACTTGTAATTTTGATTGATAATTATAAACGTATGAAGGATAAATAGCGCGATATATTGCGATGTTGCGAGGAAAAAAAAACATTTTTTTCACCTTCATAGTATTTAATTTGAACGCCTATCACAAACGTTTTGAATCTCTACTAGTGCGTTGCTCTGGAAGAATTTGCAAAAAAAAAAAAAAAACATTTTAGTCTACCATTGATATTCGCGGGCCAAATTAAAAAATTGAAATTACGTTTCTGTTTTGTACGTACTGTACGCACGTCATGAAGTACACATGAATATTCATCGGACGAGCACCTACCTTATTAATATACGATATCACGGACGCACGACGAATTTCAATGTTAAACCGTCGAAAACTAGTACCTCGGTTGCACGCCGCGGTTATTCGCATCGTCGAGAGCTAATCCGCTTTCGGTTACTGCGCATATTTTTTCTGCATTGATCAACGCTGATAAACTGATAATTATAACTGCATACGTTATCGCGTCAAAATCACATTATTTTCATATCACTCCAAACCATAGAGTCACCACGATACACCGGGGAATCTCAGTGGTTTACGACTTTGGTCCTGGCCGTACTACTAATAAACCCTCCAAAAGTACCAGTGAAGTTAAGATAAAAAAAAAAAAAAACTCTCGATTAACGGGGTTCAAAGCTATTTTTGTTTAAACACATTTGATTTCACGTCATTCGACGTCAGTCTCATTCAGCCATTCGACATAAGCGAACGGACAACACTATCATTGTTATTACGATCACACCGTGTCGTTAAGATTCGAATTTACTATAGTATTAATGTCGGCGGAAAGTTCGTCGATCGTCTTCGGATGAGATATAATGTGACGGGTGTTTTGAGCAAACGATCAATCGTTTCTTTAGTAAAACGATTCTGAGCAAAGCTTCATCCAAGTGTAATATATCATATTATTATCATGCTACATTGTTCGTATACCATTTGATTTTTATATATTTTACCATTTTCAATCCGACAGTCCGTTTTTTTCTATTATAACCACATGACTCAATATACAGTGAGAATTTTTGTTGTACCGAAAGATTCGGAACATGTTTTTCTGTCTACATACCGAGTTTTGTAATAATAGGATATACTTGTTGTTTTCTTAGCTCATATTAAGTCGTAAATTAATGTAAAAACAGTTGGTTCCACAAAAATTGTATAAAATTTAGCTTAATTTAACTTACAAAAAAAAAAAAAAAACAATCTTGACTTCTGATTTTTGAAAAATATTTAGCATCTATTAGTAAATATATGAAGTTAAGTTATGTTACATTGTTAAGTCTTATTATGAATAGTTAAAAATTGTTTTAAAAATCAGGTATTTTCAAAGTTTTATATTTTGCCCAAAAATAATTACCTTATCTTAAAACTTTTGTTTATCGTATAAAAACGTGTTGATGACACAAAGTGAAAGTTTAAAATTCTTAACGCTATTTCTCTAGGTTTGGCCATTAAACGACTAAAACCGATTTAATAATAGTCTTGTTTTCTGCAAGTTTTAATGTTTTCACTCAACTTTTTGGCAGTTTTTCTTACGCTAATAAAACCGATTGAGCATATTGAAAAATCACTTATATAACGACAATCTTTTTTTTTTTAATTTGCTTTATATTTTCATAATTATAGCAAGGCGATCGTAAAGAAACTATACTGTCTACATCCAATTTCCGATCTATAGAGTTACCGTACGTAAATTATGTAAACAAAGTTTACTGAGTACCTCCCACTCGAAAAAAGTATTGTTAGAAAAGAATGAGTTAAACGATTCTTGTAAAACCCATTAATCCATCACCTCACTCAACATCCATAAGACGGCTGGACATAATATTTTTTTCATACATACATTTTCCGGTCGGCATTTGAACTTTTATGGTGACCCTACACAACACGAATCACGCGGTTTCAACGGTTTCATAACGTTTACAGATTCAGAGTAGCCGTTGTAGGTACTCCCAGTGCCGGATCTTGGGGGGGAGGGGCAAATGGGTATCCCTGCCCTGGGCGCTGTTGGAATGAGGGCGCTCTTAAGTCGATGAAAAGTCACGACTGATGAACATAAAAAATGTAAGTAAAAATTATAACCAGGGCTCGGAAGTTGTGGCACTAAAAATGTTACTTATTAGCTCCTTAATATGCACTTAAAAACTCCAAAATATGCGCTATAAATGGCACGAAAAAACAAAAAATATGCATTTAACTTGAAAAAATAGTAAATAGAAATTTATTTTAAAAAAAAATTAAATGTTATTTACAGTTACATTTACCGATTAATAAATAATTTTATTTAATATAATTTAAATAATTTAATTTAATTATAAACTATTTTATTAAATGCCACGAATTATTAATACATCGGACCGTCGATGAATTTGTAAAACGGTGAAAAATGAAATATTTTTCGCTTTATTCCCAATAATTTAAATATTAAAAAAAAAAAATAATAACCAAGTAAAATCATTCTTTTCAAAATGTGATTTTTTCCTATGTTATGTGAAAATATGCCCAAAAATAGCACTAAAAACCCTAAAATAGCAAAATAGCATTAAAAACCGTAAATATGCAAAAAAATGGCCAAAAAATTAATTCGTGTATGACATCAGATAAGTGTGAAACATGTTTCTATCTTACTTAGGGTGTTCTAGGACGAACCAAAAAAAAAAAAAAAAATGCGTTTGCCACAACTTCCGAGCCCTGATTATAACATTTTTCCAAAAAAAAAAAAAAAAAAGGTATTACACAGTCAGTCCAACACTCATTCGTTATTTAAAACGTTTAACACCGATGCCAACACGTCGTTGACATACTGCTATCAGTTCCATATTAATTCTTAACCCCGCACACCTCGGCCCATCTACTTAAGGGCGCTGCGATTTTATTGACCCCGGGCGTCAAATTTCCTAGATCCGACACTGGGTACACCCACAGGTACTTACGTACGATTATCGTATGTATTACGTGTGTCGTTCAACGTCAATGTTGTGTGTGTGTGTGTGTTATCGTACGATATAATGATATATAGTTGACCGAGTTAATTGTTGCGCTCTTTCGAGTACGAACGCGGTATAACGTGCGATAATGTTTCGACCTTCGACGAAATAAAAAAACACTATTTCTGGTACGAAACCGACCGAGCTAGTTTCATTAATGTACGCGATATAGCATTGCACGAGTTTTTACTCGATTACCGATTTGAAAAATCTAGTTTTCAATCTCAATAATAACGATTTAATGACTCCACCGCGAGTAATAATGTAATTAAGTGCGGTGATTGTACGTGCACAGGTGTAAATAGAAAATATATCCTACACGAGATCGATACGATGTGACACGAACAAAGAGTTGGAAATGAATACGTCGGACACTGGTGCGACCGAGGCGTTACTCGAGAACGTTTACGATAAAACAGGTGCATTTATCGTACGGTTAAAGCTTTAAATCGATCGTTATGTTTTCCCCAGATTCCAGATCGAGGAAAGCTCGGAACACTTTAGGCGATCTCTCTTCCATTATACAGACACTAATAATATGATTTGTAACGGTATAGGACTACCAGACTACCTATGTTCGTTATAAAAAATCATTTTACCAGTCTCTTCTGGTATTCCATCAAAAGTCACCGAGACACTAAAATGTCACGATTTTTCAAATATATCCAGTATTCAGCCGTATTTGGATGACGAATGAAACGAAAGATCTATTAGTTATGAAATTGTGTCCATTTTTTTTTCACTTTAAAGTAAAAGAGAAAACTTTGAAATTTATTATCAAAGTAAGAAAATTGAAAGCATTCTATATCGGTATGTATGTGTAGCATACCTAATAATTTCAGTTTTTATTTTCAAATTAATAGTGTAAGGTGGTGTTAGATTTTTGATAATTTGTTTTTTCTTTAATCATTTTTACTTTAAAATAATATGTTGTTTAAATGAATCAAAAATTGTATTTCAATAAATAATAAACCATTTATATATATATATATATATATATCTCATGAAGAAATTCGGTAGTTTTTTTTTTCTTATATATATATGAGTTTTCGATATTTTACTATAATATACTTTTTCTCGTCTTTTTCCATATATTTCATTTTTAATCATGACTCATCGAAATTATATTATCTTATGGAAAATAAACAGCTGCAGTTCATGCAGGTATTTCGATGAATCAAAGCATCTCACACTTGTGTTAGTTTCGTACCTATACAGCCACGACAAAACGATCGATCAAAGAACACGTCACGAGGTCGTTCGAAAACGATTCCCAAACGCGTCCAGTCGGTCCGGGTGTTCCTAAAACTGGCTGTCCGGCGTGAACTGCATCGCTGCACTTTAAAAACTTTAACGCTATTCGACGATTGTGCATTGTGAAGCCCTTATAACGCATAAATCGGTGTTTTTTTTTATTTGAAATTTAGAACACTAAGAAGCAAGGGTTCCTGGCAAAAGCGCTATGCCTTTACAGTATTCCGCCGTTCTAAACTTTAAACGCTCGAATTTCTCGGACCATCGATAGGTCCAACGGTAAAAATTCAAAAATCAAAATTTCCCAAAAAAACGTAGGCATTTTTGTCCGTATAATATGATGTCGTAAATTGAAGACCTATCAACAAGATGAGTGTATGGTACAATGTTTTCGAAAATCGTTTTATTATTTAGTAAATTGATAAAACTCAGTGTTATCAACACGTCGTGGTCTATAAATTTATCTAATTAATTTCTTCACTACTTAATTTTAATCAAAATAAAAAAAAAATTTAAGTTACCACTTCTAGAATTAAAACCAAGAAAACTATTCGAATCTGGTGAGACGACCGCGCTGGGCAAAACGAAAAACATAACTTTGATTTTTTTCTATGATCTATTTCGTAGCTGTTGGTAACGAACGTGCACACACACCGATCTCGATGAACTGTATCCGGTCATTTGCCTCTCCCGAAGATTTTTTTATTTTTTTTTCGTAACAATAACTCATCTCTTTGATAGGTTTTCAATTGTGGCGTTACCGTTTAAGAAAACTCGAAGACATAAAAGTAGGCGGATGAAAATACGGAGAAAAGAAAAACGCTCGGTGAGCATAAGAGGTTTGATCAAAAAATACCCGGACTGTGTTGATAATATTTATATCAATTAAGACAACGAGACCCCGATAATGTCATTCGATAAAATAACATCGGACGAGGATTCGAGGTTTGGTTTGAAATCAATAACAATATTTATTCATATTTTATGGCATTTTTACGAGAACACGTTTCAGTCATGTGGCGAATTTCGCAATAGGAGAACAACGCGTGTTCGTGACATTTTGTTTTAAATCAGCGAAAAGTGCTAGTGAAACTTTTGAACTTTTGCAGTAAGCTTCTAGAGATGATGTCCTATCTCGGACAACATGTTTTGAGTGGTTTAAACGGTTTGAAGAAGGTAGAACATCTGTTAAGGATAACGAACTACTTGTAGACCATCGACCAGTACGATAAATGAAACTGTTGCTAGTGTTCGTGAGATCACTCGAAATAATCGTTGCTTAACTATCCATGGGAATAACAGAAGACGTCGGAATATCTTATGGCATTTTAATTTAGAAGTCATGAAAATATTACGAGAAAACGTTACGGAAAAAAGTCCAGAAAGTTGGAAAAGTGGTTTTAGATGTTCCATCACGATAACGTCCCTGCTCAAAGCTCGTTTCTCGTTCGTCAGTTCTTGGCGGAAAATCAGACTTCAGTAGTTCCACGACCACCATACTCACCCGACCGGTCTCCGAGAAACTTTTTTTTATTTCCAAACTTAAAACCTACACTCAAAGGACGTGATTTTCAAACGATTGATGACATTAAACAAAATACGGAAATCGATCTTAAAGACATTTCGATTATTGCCTACCAGGAACGTTTTGAAAAGTGGATAAGAAGATGACAGCGGTGTATCGCTTCGCAGAGAGATTATTTTGAAGGAGCTGATGCGTATTTAGAATAATATTTTTTTAATACAATATGTTATTTGAAAAATCCGGGTATTTTTCGATCACACATCTTATAGTGTATTGAATAGTGAGAAAACGAAAAAAAAAAACAAAACGGAAATGTACGCGGCGGGGCTGAATCGCTGTTATCGTCGTCATCGCTCGTCCACAAGTAATCACGACACACACACGTTCACGGTGCCGTCGCAATCGCACCAGTATTTTATTCCGACCGCGATGTGCCGAGCGACGGCATTAAGTAGCGCGTGTGTGCGTGTGTTGCGTGTGTGCCGTGCGAACGACCGCGCGAGCGAATTGTGTAACACATACGCGTAATATTATTATCGTGTCGGAGTACCTACGACCGGGTGCGGACGACGAGGAGAGCGAAAAAAAAAACCGCGGAGGAAGGGAAGATGATAATGTGATCCGCGTCGTCGTCGTCGTCGCGGGATTTCGGATGCAAGTCGTACCGAACTCTACCTACGCGCACGTACGACGACGCGTGTGACGTGATGTAAACGGAAACGAGTTGAATAACAACCGTGCGGCACGTGTGTGTGTGTGTGTGTGTGTGTGTGTGTGTGTGTGTGTGTGTGTGTGTGTGTGTGTGTGTGTGTGTGTGTGTACGAACTCGAATGGTATATTTATCTGCCTATAATGATTTACCTCTAGGTGTGTGTTCGGACGTGTCGACGACGGGGGCTAACGAACCGCGTTTTCGACGGCCGCTCACTTAACTCCTCTCGTTCGGAGTCGTGATTTTTTATCGTGTAATCGACGCGATGATTTTCGGCGTTCGAAACGCGCGGCGCAATCGTTGACATGGTCAATTATTTTTGTTTAGCTCTCGTGTATTTTCACGGGCGAGGTGATTTTTATTTGGAATATTCGCCGCGTTTTTCAGTCTTGTATAACGCGTTTATATATATATAATTTTTATTCCGCTTACGGTTTTTTTTAATCCGTAAGATTTTTCGTGTCACTTACCATAATCGTCTTCAATAGCAACCATCGACGCTTATAATAGGCGATCGTATTTTTATTCCGAACGTTTTTTCAACTCGAATTTATATTTTTCGACAAATAGCTCTCAAGAATTTACATAATAGGTTTGTAATAGTATACCTCTAAACGGTTTGAGCGTTTTGCAATCGAGTACAGAAGCAAATTACTCGGTAAAAAGTTAACGAAATTATTTTCATAAAACAGTTTTGCTCTCTGGATATTAAGTTGAAAGAAGTGATTTTCACTTGAATGAAACTAAAAAATTGAAAAAAATCTCACCGCTAAAAAAAGTCCAACAGGAGAAAAAGTTTTAAGAGTTACCGGTCTAAACTAGTGTTAAATAGGTGTTACTATCGGTTAAAAAACAATTCGAATTTACGCGTTCTAGATTGGTTTTCCATGCCGGATGAGCTACTGAGCTATCTCGAAAAATCACCCTTTGTATAATATATTTATGTTGGCCAACGTCATATTTTTAATAATCGATATCGTATTCATTTTTCCGATATCGTATCGCGATATAGGAAAAAATACCGATATCGATATCGATCTATATTTTTACATAATTACAACAAGTTACATTTTATATAATTTAGTTTATTGAAATTATAGAATACATTTTATTTTAATACATTATGAGTGTAAATTAATTATCAATTTTAAATTATTTTGTACCAACTGAAATGTATTCATTGAGAATTTATTTATTTATAAAGAATTTATTTAATCAAAATATTTCTTCTTCGAGCAGTTTTTCCATCAATATTTCAGAACTTGGGTTCGATTTGAAATATGAATTCAGAAATAACAGTTAATTGAGTCACTCAGGAGATTAAGTATTTTTTTTGGCTAGTAATGATGCAGCTTAGTACTCAGATTCGTTTTCTTCCACCAATTTAAAGGATCTTGATTGTGAGGAATTATGATTTTCAAATTGTTATACTCTTCAAGTTGTTTCATCGTAGGACTTTGAGTCACTGAATAATCGTCTTCGTCATCATCATCGCTATCAATCATTAATTATCGTGATTTCTTACGCGGAGGTGAGTGTGTTTCAAAATTTTCTTCGTTTCTTTATATCGATTCAGAGATAGTTTCTTCTTCATTTTCTATTTCGGGATCAGAAATTAATTCTTTCAACTCTTTCAATCGATACCGCGATATTTTCGATAATTGTTTTTAGGCATCGATATCGAAGTTATTCGGAAAATACCCACAATATCGATATCGTATCGAATTATCGATATCGTTGGGCAACACTAGTATATTCTATTCATATATTCGGGGACACCTGTTTGGGGACGGGTCGACGGTATCCACTCAGAGTGCACACATGCGATTGATGATTCGAAATATGATTTATGTGTACGGCACGTGCATGCGGGTATACTCATGGTGGGAAGAGGGGAGGGGCCGGGTCGGAGGAAATATTATGAATTCCTTATAAAACGTCTTTGACATGTATAATGTATATATATATATACAAGTGTGATGATAATTATTATGTATCGTCGTGTGCGTACACATACTAGCAACAGCGGCGCCGCCATAACGCTATGGTAATTATGTGCGACGTGTGCTAATGAAATTGCGCGACAAAAGAACGCGAACGGACGACGCAACCACGTCGTCTTAATACAATGTATTATTTTTGTTTTGTTTTTTTATTTAGGAAAAAATCCGACGGTTTTATACGGTTTTATAGTGTTGAGTCACAGTATAACCCCTGAAAATATATATATATATATATATATATACAGGGTGTCCCACCGGGATTTACACAGAGCGATATCTCCCGTGTTAATAGAGATAATCAACTTTTTTTTTTTTTATAAGACTCACAGAGCTAAAAACATTTATTTCACATTAGTTTGGTAAATACAAATGTTTTATTAAAAAAATTAAAAAATTAACTTTTTATTTCATAACTTTTGTAAAATTCGAAGATAGCCATTTTGTAGGGCTTGTTTTTCTGAAACTTTTGACGGTTCAACTTTCAATTTTCATCAACTTTATGATTTTTAATAATTTTTTTAGTTTATAAGAAAATAGTACTATTTACCCACGTTAAAATTTTAAATCGTCTCATCAGCTCGTTCCGATACCTAACAATTCTTTTATTATTACCATAAACAATAAAAGATAATAATTATTTTACTACCCATGATTAGATTTTTGTTATCATTTGTAGCTATTATTATATTATCATTAATTATTAATTGATATATTTTATCATTATCGGCACAAATTTCGTAATTAACATTATGATTATATCGGCGTAATTGTACAGTTAACCTTACAAATTTCCTTTAACGAATGCAGTAATAACTAATAAAATAAAAAATACATGTTCGAAATAAAATACAATTGTTGTGTGATTTTTACTTTTTAAGTTCATTAGTATTTATAATATCACTTAAACGTTAAATAATAGACCACAATTTTTTTATGTATTAGTATTATTTACTCCACGTGTTTTTCTTGTGTGAAATCGGAGAGCCAAGTGACATTTAATTAATGTGCATTTTAAAGAAAATTGTTCTTCCAAATTGGTATATTATGTTAAATGTTTATCATTTTACCGTTTTACTGTTTAACGTCTGATCAATAATCAAATTGGCATGTCTTTTTCATCATTTATTAAAAAAATGCAAAACATAAGAATTGACAAATTGCTTAAAACCAACTGTAGACTATTATCAAAGGGACCTACTAAATAACTGTCAATCAAGTATCAAAAATATATCAAAAATACAGCGACATAACAAGTCATTATGAAAGTTTCATTCAAGTACATGAATTAATGTAAATAAAACAAGTAATTATCAATAACTTATTTAAAGGTACAAGTACAATAATTAGTGAACTATTAATAATATTTCAGAAATATCTGTCGTATGTGTTTGGTGTATGGTCAACAGATCTTAGATAGATTTACCACCTATGTATCAAAAATCAAAAATAAGAAGAGCTAGAATAATGTGTACAAACAAGTATCTATTTTTATTCTTCATACTGAAATTTAAATTAAAATTGTTAAAAAATATTACCTACCAAAATATATCTAATATTCTATGTACTTTTTAAATGTGATTGGTATGTAAAACATGTTAAAATATGGTTTATTTTTGAACAGATGAAAGTTGGTAATTTAATATTAAGTAGTTAGATGATTTCCTAATTAATATTTTGCAATGTATAACCAATTAAGTGTACATAAAATAAAAAACTCAATTATATTGCCTGAATTTTGTATTAAACTTTTCTGACACAGTTCTAGACCTTATTGTGTCAATGTATTAATGTATTATTACGTTATTTATTAACTGGGCCCGGATTTTATAGCATTACATTATGTGCTATACTTAATATAACCTTAACATATAGAAAACTAAGCAAAAATAAATAAGTAAATAATAATTTACTATTATAATGTAACTTTTAAGTATATTATGTTGTGTATAAATGTATATATTTTAACTAATTTAAATTCTTTATTGTATAAACTATAATGATGTAGTAGCTCACTCTGTAATTTTTCCATGTTCTATAATAATAAGTAAATGCTATAAAATCCGAGCCCTCTTTATTAATCTTTATTAATTACCACTTTCTTCATGTTAATTTTGAGTTAACTTAATTAAGTTTTTTTTTTACAATTGTTGACTGTGTTTGCTTAGTCACTAAGATATATTTAGCTTTACAAAAGTACTCTGCATTATGCAACCCGTCAGTAAATGCTTTTATATTTTTAGTTGGTTAAGTGAATGTGGTCAATTTTGTAAAAAAAATGTTGATTAATATTAACATTAATTTTATTTTTACCCTTTGACTATTGCACAAAACATCATTGACATTAGTGGCAGATCAGGGGAGGGCCTTTTCAAAAATTAGTACTTATAAAAAATAAAAAAACTAACTGAACATTTTAGTAATGTGTACATAAAAAGATAAAGTTTGGCCAAAATAAAGCCCATGGAACCCTCCCCTAGATCTACTACTAACTGATTGTTGTAGGTTTATCTGAAGCACGTAATACTAATGACTCCGGCAATCTATTAGGGACTTATAATTGTTAAAAAAATAAAGGAGTTATATCATTTCAATGAACAATTATATGTATGTATGCAGTTTATATAATGGATAATTCCAACTTCATCTTATTAATGCAGTAGTCAAAGGGTAACAACACCATAAAATACCATCTTAAATGTGCGTGCCACAGATATGAATTTAATTTATTTTGTACATATATTTGTTATAAATTTATTTTGTTTAAAGTCGTTACTCATAAACTATTCTATCTACCTTTCTTCACTTTTTTGTACTACATTTTGAAATATGTGTAATATAGCTAATATACGTAATTTTTAATGTTATAACCCTAATATTATGAAATAAATAAGATTTGTTTCTTTTTTACAATGTACACATTTTGCAACCACTTAATTTGTTTAAAAATATGAAATTTTGGTTAGTATTATATTACTGTATGAATGAATACTGTTATTATGTTTCATGGTTTTTCATTGCTCATAATTTTTTGCTAACTAATACTCGCCATTATTTAAATTTTAAATTAGATGTAACTAAGAAATAAAGGTGATAAATACCAATAAGTAAATTATATAAATAAACATATTTTTAATTCATAATTTATGAATTATTTTTTTTATTTCCAATGTATGTATTTGTATAAATAAATCTTTATCATGAATCATGATATACTTGTATTTCTTAATAAATTTTACCAATAAGTCCAATACATACATGCAATTGCATAATAAAATAATTCACTCATATTGATTTTTAATACCAATACCTACCATTTTATTTTTGAGCTTAAAGTAAGATTGTATGATACCAAAGATAAATAACATATTATGTAATTGTGTACAAAATGTTTTATTGTGATTTTATAGTTGAATTACATTAATTATATTAACAATAAGTATATTGCATATATTTTTTAAACTTCACAGTGAAAAATACAATCTTTGTTTTACTTAATTGTTAATTTAATAATATTTTATTTTTCTTAAATTATAAGTTGGTACAATAATTAATTGCAATTAATTTATTTTTAAAGTGCCTGCTATTTACAATAGTTATGAATATATTGACATGTTATTAATTTATTGTGAAGTCAGGAAAAATTGTAGGGAAGCTGCTGCTTTATACAGACAAAGGTATCCAGAGAGAAAAGCACCAGCTTTTAAAACATTTCTTAATTTAGAAAGCCATTGTCGTAGATCAGTTGTCATAAATACCTAATACAATACAAATTATACAATATTAGTACCTAACTTTTTATAAAATTAATTTAGGCTGTTAACCTGGGTGTCGTAAAACGAAGGTAAGGTGTCAGGTTCTGCACATAACTGAGCAACAAGAAATTGAAATAATGGCAACCGCATTGATAAACCATATATTGATCCGCATGTAAGTACGTACGAGGGGTTTGGCAAGGGAAACTGGCTATTCTAAATCATCTGTTCATATAAAATTAAAACAATATAAGCTACATCCATATAAAGCGACATTAGTTCAAGGTTTAAGACCAACTGACTTTCAGAGAAGAATGATATTTATTCTGAAAATTTCAGAAATTTATAGATCAGACAGTAGTTTTAATTCAAAAATATTTTGGTTTGACGAAAGAAAATTCTGCAACAACAGGATAATGAATTGTCGAAATATGCATTATTGGACTGACCAAAACCCCTATGGTTGCGACGGTTGCGTGAGACGAAACACCAAATTAAGTGGAGCACAAACGTGTGGTGTGGGATTCTAAATGGGAAAATAATTGGTCCATATTTTTATGATGGCAATTTAATAGGTAAATTTAATTATGTTTGTCAGTTTGTGTACAAATAAATACCTATGTATAAAATATTATTAATAATATGGAATAGTGAAACGAATCTTAATTTAACTTTAAAAATGTAATCCATAACAAAGTTAATTATAAGTTAACAACAATCTACATAATATGATGAATATTTTTTTTATAAATTAACGCTATTCGCAATGGTGTGTTTAGGGGTGGGCCCGGTAGGCATGTGCCCACCCACATCTTACAGCACTGGACCCATGTAAGACCGGTGCTCAATGAAAATATGATTTATGAATTGTTACGAAAAAGGAAATAATTTTTCGATTAGGTATTTCAATCAAAATTTATAGCGGTATGATTCTAATATTATATGCTGCAAAAGTAATGTTATTTTTAGTCGTATTAAATAATAAATAGTAATGATATTATTGTAGTACACGTATACGTCTTCACAGTTCACGTAGTACACTAGATGTGTGCAAAATAATAGATAGATTTGCAGAACACAAACGATTCAAAGAATTTGTTTTATAGAATAATAATTTTAATTCGTTAGTGCTTCATTTAAAAGAATTTTTATTTATTTTTAATCCTAACTATTATAGTTAAATTATTTTTGTTTGTTTTTGATTCCTCAACATTACAAATCTAAAAGTCGCCCCTCCCTGAAAATAGGGTCAGGGACGCCCTTGTGTAGTATTGAGGTGGCATGAAGGGGCAACGACGATATCATATTTATTATGATCTATTAAAAGGTAAGCTATCCTTTTTTATAAAAATATAAAAATTAGTCATTCAAAATTAAAATATAAAATATAATTAGTTTAAAAAATAGGATGAATAGGAGGTAAAATCAATATTTGAACTTAATATAGTGGCCCATCCATAAAAATAATGCTGGACACGCCACTGGCTATTCGGCTTTTAAACGATGATTTTTAAAAAGTACAATAATTTACAAATACAACAGTAAGACATTTAAATATTATTTACATGATAATACAGTATTCTTATTCAACTGGTGATCAATATTTGAATTTTTTGTCAAATGAAATGTCCATTTTATTGGAAGAAATCGCATTAAAATCATTAAATGTACGGAAATCGCAATAATAATTAATGTTATCAATAATTGAATTATAACTATTGTATATTTTACAATTGATTATTGATCATTTATGTTATCGGAATGTAATTCATGGATTAATAAACACCGGGTAGGTAAGAAGTACGTCTAATTGTTTAGATGATAATAATTATGGTTTATAAAATAATTACTATCTTTTATTATCTATGGTAACAATAAAATAATAGTTAGGTATTGGAACGAGCTGATAAGGTGATTTAAAATTTTAACGTGGGTAAATAGTACTATTTTCTTATAAACTAAAAAAATTATTAAAAATCATAAAGTTGATGAAAATTGAAAGTTGAACCGTCAAAAGTTTCAGAAAAACAAGCCCTACAAAATGGCTATCTTCGAATTTTACAAAAGTTATGAAATAAAAAGTTAATTTTTTAATTTTTTTAATAAAACATTTGTATTTACCAAACTAACGTGAAATAAATGTTTTTAGCTCTGTGAGTCTTATAAAAAAAAAAAAAGTTGATTATCTCAATTAACACGGGAGATATCGCTCTGTGTAAATCCCGGTGGGACACCCTGTATATATATATATATATATATATATATATATATATATATATATATATATATATATATATATATATATATATCCGAACCGTTGAGTGTTGTGCGTGATACGCGAAAGCCCTTCTTCCAAACGTTGTCTAAATTGTTTTCTACTAATTGAATGTTATTATAATTTATGATGTGAGATAAAAAAAAAGATGATCTGATAAAAAACTATAATCATTAATTTTCATTCGTTTTTTAATATTATTCTGCTGTTACTTTTCGCTCTAAAGCCGTTCATATTAATGTTTGCGTACGTGTCGTGCGGCGTACATTGAACATGATATTTATAATTTTGATACAACTACTATGAGTTGATGAAATACTACATTGGAAAACATCTATTGTTCGTTTTATTGTAATTAGGTATACGGTATACCAATGTGTTGTTTTGGAAATCGAGCACAGCGAAGTAACTTATTTAGTTGTTTATTGATTCCAAGAACACGTCATTGGGTGACTAGGGCTTCAGCCTCCCCTCAAACCTCAAACGATATTTGCGTGTATGCATATATGATGACATTCAATATTAAATTAACATATTGTGAGCTTGATGGAGGAAGCGTCTGGCGACGGCACACACACACACACACACACACACACACACACACACACACACACACACACACACACACACACACACAGGTAATAATAATTTTATTAACAGGACGTCGTTGCACACGCATCATTAAGTATTCGTCGTGCGTCTCGTCACTACGACAATCAAACACTGAGCAGCAAGCGTTAAAATCTCCTCCACCTGTTGTTCTTACCCTTTATATCCCATAGTTTTTACCTGCTCTGGCATCGTGTCCGCGATCATCGTGTTTCTCTTCGAGTTTTTTGATCATCCAAAATCACGTCCCTGATAATACGACCAACAGACGAACGGAAAGATAAAGGGAAAAAAAATCCAAAACAATTTAAGCGTGTAACGTCATAATATAACTTATAAACTTTCACAGATCCACAGAGATCTTAAATAAATTTTATAAAATCCACTACGCTAAATATCACAGTAACCATCAATCACATATTACATGAACGTCATAACAACTTTAACTTCGATGGACACATTTTATGAACAACTCGCGACGTACACTAAAAAGAAAATTTTGTTGAGACATTTTGCTAGTGGTAAATGCTTGTAAAAACCGATAACTCGCGAGTCGGGAGTTACTGCTGGGTAATCTCACACATATTATTATTCACTGCCCTGTTACCTAAAGTTCTAAATAATTCCCGATTATTATACATTATTATTTATTAGTGATGGCCAACGATATCGATATCGTGACTTATTTTCGATATCGATATCGAATTTAATGTTATCGATATAAACCGATATCGTAAATAAGTATTTAGCTATAAGTGTATAACGGATTATCTATTTTGTTTTATCTATTAGATGCCAGGTGGTATTACGAATGTAAAACTTCACTTTTGGAGCATTTTCTTATATTAATAACTAATAAGATAAAAATATATGGTAATTTTCTATATATTTTTATCTTTTATTTTTATTGAAACAACTGTATTTGGTGCCAATTGGTTGATAATTCCTATACATTCAATTTAGTTCCGATTATTCGTTCGTTAATGTAGTACTTACGTGTTTTGTGCATTGTCCGTTTATTATTGTGCGATAATTTTATAATATCGATGTATCGAAAATATCGATATATCGCGATACGATATCGAGAAAAAATAAACGATATCGATATTGAAAATTATGTTGTTGGCCATCACTATTATTTATTATGGACTGTAGATGTATTTAGGTATTATAATAGTTACGGTAATACAAATAACGTTATAAAAACTTCTTTATTAAAATAACATTAATCCAGTGCTGATGACATTTTGATGCAATTTCATCATTTTTCCCGATGTTCCAAAACCCAAGCCCAAAAACAGATTTTCATTTATAAGCATTTTTAGGCATTTTTGTTGATTTTATAGCATATTCATAGTTTTTAGAGCATTTTTCACAGTTTGTTTGTACCGTGAATGTATTGTTGCGATTAACAAGATAATTTTGGCAGAAATCAACAAAAAAATAAAAAATTAAATATTCAAACGTAATGTTGAAATTTATTTTTTGTATTATTATTTTTGAATGATTGATTGAAAAGTAATAGCTAGAACACCCGTCCATAAAAAAGCGTATTTATAAATACTATTTAAAAAACCAAAAAAAAAATAAATAAAATAAAAATGTTTTACATAATTTTTTAAATAATTTCTAAACTGTAAATAACACGTTTTAGGGCCTTTTTCGAGTTTTTTACGTCAACTCCATATTTATTAAGGACGTTTTTAGAGATTTTATAGAACGTCAAAATCCCAGCCCTAATCATTACGTATCTAAATATAATTATGTGCGCGCGAGTACAAAATAAATGACGATGTTTCCGATCGCGAATTTCACAATGATATTCGCTTTATAATCACTAGCTTATAGATTGAAACCGGCAGAAATGACTGATGTCATTATTTTTCGGAAGGTTGAACACAGCTATCTGCGCTCGGCTGTTATTAAACCAGTGACCGATTACCATTATTCTAACATGTATTGCAGTGCGAGAAAAATAACAATTTTTTTTGTCTTACTACCTAACCACTCGCAGCGAGCGTGAACTATAATTTTTTTTCATATATATACATGTTATACAGTTCTGTTGGTTATTTTCAACAAGTCGGCCTTCCTGCGTGAAACTGAACTTTATACGTTTTATAAAACACAAAAAAAAAACATAGAGGGGATCGTATTCTTTTGTTTACCATGCACATTGCATAGATTTTCAATTGACAACGAACATCATAGACGATTTTTTTTTTGTTTTCACAATTGTATTTATATTTCGTATAGATCCTTTTTGCTATTATTTTATTATTTATCATTATGTATTCAGTTATTCTGTAATGATATTACGCCAAACGTCGTTCCTCGTCCTTGGACGCTATAAACCTGCAACAAACAAATAACACAAAACAAATAATCAATAGGTTACCGATAGTCGTTTTGAATATCAATTTCGCGGACGTTCAAGCCATAACGTGAGTTATACTGTTCATCCGTCGATACGTTCGTGTCAAAATACATTTTCATATTTTCTAATCAAACGACTTTTGCACTTTCCGCAAATGTGCATTCGTGCAACCATTTCATTTGTATAGGAGGATTAATATGAGTCAAAATCAATTACACAATATGTAGGAAGGTACAACGATTTCAATACGTGCTGTCTTACATAAAGCACAAATACCAGTCGTAAAGCATGTAGGACAAACACGTTAACGCGTGTTGAAAATCTTACTGTCGACTGAATATTGACATTAAACGATTTGTTTATAGACTTTCGTCTAACACGAACATTACGCGCTCGGATAATCATTTACAAATATCGAAGCCAAAAGGTGCTTTTGTTATACGGTCCGAGAACATTTTTGAAAATCAAATCGAAACCTACACAGACTTAAAGTCATCAGTGCTGACGTATTACGTTATGTAATCGAAAATATTAAACATATTCTGAAAAAAAAAACGCAACACAATCAATATAACTACCATAACGCATTTCGATGTTTAAACAATGTTTTTTGTTAAACAAAATATGACCTTTATTGTAATTATACGTCTACTTTTATCGTTGTTTTTAATGAGATTTCTTCGAATTAATTAACACTCGCACAGGAAACGTCTTGATAATTAATTATTTAATTTATTTAGATTTGTAATAAAACATTTCGGTTCAAAATTAAAATTATACTAATTAGGTAATACGTCTGCAGTACTCAGCGCATAAAACCATAGCTAAACGTCCACTCTTTGATCCGATTCAAACGATCTATGTAAATTACAATACGTGTTCGTGTATTGTGAATTGTATACATATAATGAATTCCTAAAATATTAACAATAATTATTATTTATAATCAAATTGAAATCGTCTTTATGTCTATGTGATTTTCACTTCCATTAAAAAAATTCCAATTTGCTGCGTCCTCAAAATTTCGCTGTAATAATATATTATGCCTCTGTGTAAATATGGAAGAGAATGAAAAACGTTGCAAAGTATTCATTACGCTGTCAGTCCCCCTCAATCGTACGTTGGAGAATCAATTGAATAATTATACAAAACAAATTTAATTACTTTTTCCATTTAAATTTGATCAATACATAGGCGACCGAACAAAAAAAATCTATTTTCAACATCGCGCGAATTGCGAACTATAGTTTAATCATAATGTGTACCTGAATTCGTTTTACGTTAAAAAAAAAATTTCAATTATTTTAAATTTCAAAAAATAATTGAATTTTAATTATTTTTATTCATTAGCCTTGTGAGTCTTTAGGAAAAAAAACACAATTTGATTATAATGACGAGAGATATCACACTTTGGGTAAATTTCGGTGAGTCACCCTGTAGTATAGTGTTCATTGTTCGCAAAATCATGGTTTTTGAAAATTTTAATCCTTCATTGATTTTTTTTCTTTATTTTTTTCCATACCAACTGTTAAAATGGTTTAAATCTGTATTTCGTGGTCGATCAAAGTGTATTGGTTTTTGTTAAATCGAGTCGAACCAATATGTTTCGAGCGTGACTTTAAACTTATAACGAGTTTAAGTTCTTTTTTTATTGGAATATAATTAAAAGCCCTCGCATGTGAATATAATTTTACTAAATCTTATTAGTTATACGATTACGGTAGCCAAATATATAATCTTTATACTCGACAAATGCAAACATTGCTTTTTTAGTATTTTTTTACTTTTTTTGTATTTATTTATTTCACTGGTTATTTATTTTAACGAACCAATACAAACTTAATATTTGAAATATAACACAAGTATGCCAAAGAAGCTTAAATTTAAATTACGAGCCAGTAAAATTAAATATCCAAATGGCGAATATTTATGACCAAAAAACATTGCAAACGACTAAGAGACGATATTTGAAGATTTTATTTAAGTTATCATTGTATATTGATTTATCGGTAAAAAAAAAACTCTTAACACATTTGTCACTTTCTCAAGTCGTATGATCAAGATAAAAGTATGATTTAGAAAAATATAAATAATATCTCGGAGCGTATATATAAAGTTTGGATGCTGTACCACAAATCTTAATATTCTATTCGTTTGCATTCTCTGAACGTCTAAATGTGTTAATCAATAAAATTAAAAAAAAAAAAAAAAAACACGAATCATACAATTTAAAAACACAAGACGTCATCAAAAATAAAGGAATGTACCGAAATGGACTTAACTTAATGATGTTACGTGAATGGTATAGACGTGGAAATAATAATTAAATAAGCAGTAAAGTGTAATGAACCTTTAATTATTTTGTAAGACATTTATATAAAATTATCGCTTTTATAACATTACTTATTCTGAGTCTGTACAAATTTCTCAATAGTAGATTTCTATTCTTTTTTTCTTAGTCCGTTATTATTATTATTATTATTATTATTATTTATGTGTTTTTGTCTAACGTTTTCGGTATTCTAAACTTGATATGATTTATTTTCACGCTTTAGACGCTCTGTAACTTTTTTTGGGTAAATAATAAACACGTTTTTTTAAATTTATTCAACCACAAATAGTGGGTACTGTTTTAGGAAACTAAACAATGTCAAAAATGATGTAGATGAAAAAATATTGAAAAATTATTTGTCTCATTAAAATGTGTTTTTACTCGGGCACGAACATTAATTCAAAATTGGATACTTTTCAGCGTAATGGTGTATCGTGAAAATCTTCATGTGACACTCTATTAAACACAGCGAAATAAATTATTTTAGATATTTCAAATGTTATTAAATGCAAAGAGGTTTCGGTATTTTCAATAAACGTATAAATAAGAATAACTTACCAAAATCTCATACTGATGTAATTATAATAGCACGACGTAAAAATTGCGTACATAATAAATGTATAAATCGTATTATTATCCAATCGTACTTTTATTTACTAATATTGTTTTTTTTATAATTTTATTTCAAACGGTATGTTGTACAGCTGTGTAAAAATATAAATTCCACATCGTTCACACGACTGCACTATTGAGCAATGCTTATTTTTCATTTCAGATTCTCATTGAAATGAAGAATACACTGGTTTTAATAATGCGTTATTTTTTGTCTTTTACTGTGATCGGGTAAAAAAAAAATATATATATGTAAATTTAGCTCCTCTTCTTCGTTCCTCTTTCCCAAATGATATTCCAAACGTGTGGAAAATTCCTACAACGATTGAGTAAAAACGGTAAAATTTCCTATGGATAAGATGCTATTAAAATACAATTGTTGATATTTTTTCATAAATCAAAAACTGTATGAAGCTTCACAGCCGACATTTTACTACATATTAACAATTCCGTATTTCATATTTAAACGAATTAAAACAAAATTGATCATTTCAAGCTAAATACAGAATTTTAAAACTATAGGAACCGTCTAAATTTTTGAAAGTTTTTGTGAAACAATTTTAAATCCTTGAAATAAAGACCTGAAAATGTCAATGTAATCTTACTCACACGATTAATAACATTTTAATTAATAAATAACACGACAGTAATAAATAAAATGTCAAAAATCATTAATCAGTATTTTTTCTTATACGACATTAAAGTAAAAATTTAAAGAAAAATCTTCGAAAATACAATATTAGCAATATTTTTCAGTAAAAACCTAATATTATTAGTCTCCCGAGTACGTCCGCAATAAAGTATCTCCAGGGAAGGTAAATTTAGAGGTTTTTTCGCCTAACCTCATCACCTCTTCACAACAGTACTTATATTTTTTCATTAATCGGTAACGACTTTTTGGCATTACATGACCTTAAATTGTCTAAAGACAGTGAAATAGAGCATTTTTACGATTATCTTTAAAACTTCACGGATTTTTCTTGTTATTATTCCACAACTCTTTTAACTTGAAACTAGAAAATCACACCGATCATTAATCGCAGTTAGAGCGGGAATATTGATGCAACGTTAAGGGGGTGCCCAGTGACACTACTTCAATAAGGAGATTTTATTTATTATTTGTTTTTTAATATTTAGATTTTTTTTTTTTTTTTATAGAAGGACGCGTGGCCAATTCCGTTTGAGACGATGATTTGCATTATGGGAAGTGTTAGAGAGGAGAGATTAGTGATGAGATGATTAAAAGTATTTTTGTGAAATTTTTTACAGTGACTGGATGCAAGAGTTGGAATTTTTAAGTCATTTTTGAGCGTAAGATTACTGACATACCATGGCAAATTTGTTAGAAGGCGGATGCTTATGGATTGAAAGGCTTGAAGTTTATTTAAGTTTGATTTTTTAGTTGTTCCCCAATGTTGGATACCGTACGTCATTGATGGTCGAATGATTTGTTTGTAAATGAGGATTTTATTATTAAGAGAAAGATTTGAACGGAATAGTTGTCTAAATTTGTGTAGTTTTCGATTGAGAGAGGAGGACCATTTGTTTTTAATGTGTGTTGCCCAATTTAGTTTCTTATCAAGGAGTAATCCAAGGTATTTTACCGAGTTTTGTGTTTGAATTATTTTATTGTTTATATCTAATTATATATATTTATATTTATATTATTTATATTATTTATATTTATATTATTTATATTATTTATATTTATATTATTTATATTTAATTATTTTATTGGTTGACTGCTTTTTTGACCGAGAGTAAAAGTAATGTTTGTTGATTTATCTTCATTTATTTTTATTCTCCATTTGTGAAACCAATGTTGAAGGATAAGTAGATGTTCTTGGAGTTGGTCTGTAGCTGTTGATAGGCATTTACTGTACGATAATATTGCGGTATCATTGGCAAAGTTGGTAAGAGTAGTCTTATTTAAGTGTGGAATGTCAAAGGAGTAGAGATTATACAGGTTGGATCCGGAATACTTCCCTGAGGAACTCCTGCGTTTATTGAGTGGATCGTTGATAGTTCATCTTTCTATCGTACTTGGAAAGGGCGTTTTGAGAGAAAAGATTTAATGGTAAGATATAAAGGTGCAGGAAGGAAACGAATTTTGTGTAGTAGTCCATCATGTCAAACTCGGTCAAAAGCTTTTGCTATATCGAGAAATACTGCGGAGCAGTAGTGTTCGGTCTCCAGCGTAGTCGCGATTTTATCAACTATTCGATGGGCTTGATGGAGGGTGGAATGGTTGTTTCTAAATCCGAACTGGGTGGTAGGTATTATGTGATTTGCTGTTATGATTGGATAAATTCTTTTGAGGAGAGTTTTTTCAAGGATTTTTGATAAAGAAGGAAGAAGACTAATTGGATGGCATGAAGAAGGAAGGTCAGGAGGTTTACCTGACTTATGTGTTAGATCTATTATTGAGTATTTCCACGTAGGTGGTATATTAGATAGACGTAGAATGGAGTTTAAAATGTGAAAAAGGTGGATAATTGCTCTCTTAGGTAGCTGTTTGATGATGCGATTCGTTATTAGGTCATGTCAAGGTTATTTATTATTGCAATTTTTTTAATAATAAACAGAATTTCAGAGGGGGGCGTATAAAAAGTTGGTAAAGACATCGGAAACGTTTGGTTTAGGGATGACTCTACAAGTGGTAATAGTTAGTTATGTCAAACATATTAGAGTGTGGAGTAAATCTGGTTTCTAAATCAGAGGCAAATAAGTTTGCCTGATCTAAGTTCATAATGGCTATGGTATTGTCAGGATAACGAAGGAGGAAGCTATATTTTTTTGTTTTATAATGTTTTTAGTAGCTTTCCATAGTGAATTGTTAGATATAATGAGAGAATTTAAGTATTTTCGGTAGTTGTCTGAGATATGTTTTCGGAGGGTGTTTTTTTATGGAGAATGTAAGGTTGTTGTATGATTCATTGTCACTGGGTAGTTGACGTGTTCTCTGCAATCTGCATCGAGCACGTCTTTTCTCAATAATTAGTTGTGATATGTGTTATAGTAGTTGGTTTGGAGTTTTTAAAGTTGTTGTGCTGGGTGTAGATGAGTCAAGTGCTGCTTTTTGGATGTATGATGCGAGTGATAAAATGGCCGAGTCAATGTTTGAGGGTGCTTTGAGTGGTATATTAAGAATGATTTGGTTTTCTATTATGTTTTGGAATTTGGGCCAGATAGTGTTTCCTGGAGTAAGAGCAGAATTTGTTTTTGGTTTTAATTGATGAGTCGTTAAGTGTAAGTATGATTGGTGTGTGTGATCTGAAGATAAGTCATAAGAGTTTTTTTTATGTTATAGGATAATATTATGTGATTAGGAAGAGTAGTTATAAAAAATTCTAGAATGTCCGGTTGTCTGTTTGACTGCGATGGCCAGTATGTCGGGTTTGTTGGAGCTATAGTTTTTAAGGCTTTATTTGTTATAATGTTATTTAGTGCACGACCTCTGATGTGTGTTGTTCTAGAGCCCATGAAGGGTGTTTCGAATTAAAGTCTCCACCGGCAATATAGTGGTTTTCAAGTGTTTTAAATTAATGGCTAAACTCCGTGGTGGTTATTTTTGGGTGAGGAGGGCAGTAGACTGACAAAATAGTGGTTGGAATATTGTTTGAAATTATGCGTATATTGGTGGCTTAGAAACTTCCATTTTGATAAAAGGGAAATGAAGAATGTTTTCTATAGGATTTTATTAGGATAGCAGATCCTGCGTGGGCAGCCCCAACCGGGTGGTTACATTGATAAATTTTGTATCCGAGAATGTTGCAATATGAATTATTTGCAAGATGGGCTTCACTTATTAATAGTACGTCTATAGGATTTAATGTTAGGAATACATGGAGTTATTGTTTTTGGTTTCTTAGTCCATTTGAGTTCCAAAATAGAATTGATATCGGGCGAAGAATGTTATTTTGTCTGTTTGACATTCGAGTTTAGAAGCTTGTTTATAAGGAAGGTTAGAAGGGAAATTAAAGGATTAATTAATGATTTAAAGTCATCAAGAAAGGAGGATAGGCTTACTGATAGCGTGTCCGGGTAGGTGGTCAACATCCAACACCATCATCTTGTCCAAAGGGCGAATAGACGAAGGACAAACATCCAATACCATTATCGTACAAGGTTTTCATTTTTTTTTTTTTTTTATTTCATCGTATAACTCTGACGCACATTATTTCCGGCAATTACCCGATGCAATTATGTGCGTGCGCTTAATGTTTGTACATTCTACATCGAACAATCAAACAGGCGAGTGAGGTATACTTGAACAAATACATATTTTTACGGTTCTGGCGCGTCCAAATGTACAAGTAAAAATAATTTATTACCTGTGATCCCATCGAAACACGTGCAAGACAATACAAGTGCCAGAGACCTAAATATTCCAAATTTAATGCAAATACACAACAGACTATCATATGTATGCGAAACAAATTGAAACGTTTGCTACCTATTTTCAAATATATAATACATACCTATGTTATTTTACATATAAGGAAGACTTAGATCGAATTCGAGCTGGTATCATTATGTTAAATTTCATACACGCCGAGATATTTCAAACATAAAATGAGCATGAACATATTCAATTTTCAAACCTTTTTGTCAAATATTAAAACCTCTAGTAGTGATACTGACAAAATGAAAAACTTGAAATGTTTGCTTCATAACTAGTTGAGACAATTATTGATAAGATGCATTATATCCTCCAACAATGTGTGCTTCATTAATCTTCTTCAACTTCAAAAACCACCAACGCTTATGAATCGTCCCATTCGCATTTTAATTCATATTTCTCAAGTAATCATCCCTCCCTATTTATATTTATTAATGCCTTAAAGATTTTCAAATTGAAGTATACATAAAAATTCAAAGTTGCGATAAACAAAATAATTCAAGTAAAAATTCTCATACTAGAATTCTCACAAAGAAAAATTCATATCACAATAAATTGTACAATATAAAAATCAAAACACAGGTCCCTTAAGCTTTTTAAAATGTGTCTGATCTTATCATTAGTATTATTATTATTGTTATTATTATAAGAATCAAATTTAAATGTATGGGAAGATGTAAAATTAAATGCTATTTCTACTAATTTTTTTCAATTTATTATATGTATAATAATTGTAATAATATTTGATTGAGGTTTTTACATTTTTATATTTTTATTTACAGGTTTGTTTATACTTTAAATTCAAAAAACTAAATTTAAATATAAATTGACTTGAAACTAGGAAACTTGTATACCCGTATTATTACAATTATTAATTTTAAATGTATATTCAAAGTAATAATTCTTTATTTCATAAGGATATATATATATATATATATATTAGATAGTATCAGTGATACCATATTGCAATGTTCCAATTACATTTGATCTACATTTACTATCGCGATAGTTTACAGGTCATTAAAATCGGGAGAGTTTAAAATCGCCCGACTTATCATTGGCACAAATTAAAAAATATATATACCTACTACAAGTATTGTTCGCCACTCGTAAAATTGGCTCAGCTAAGGCTCCGGCTACACTAGAGCCCGACCAGACACATCAGATCAGACACGGTGTGTCTGTCAAAATCAAATACACGTTTCCTTATGGTTGTGGCTACACTTGGCCGTTCAGACAGTCCAGACACGGCCGTGTCTGGCCAAGCGGTTCAGACATATTTCGACAAATCAAACATGTTTGATTTTTTCGTCAGACATTGATGAAAAATTCGTAAATTTATATTAAATAAATATAATATAAATACATATTATTATTATATGCATATCTATAATCATTATTCATCATGTTGTTTATTGTTATTGAGCACGTATTGTAATAATATAATATTATATAAGTAGTCTCGTTCATATTGGCCAGTAGCGACTCTTTTGACTTCGATTTTGAGTAACGAAATGTTTATTTTACTAAATTAAACAATGCAACTGCAATTTTTCCGTAAAATAATCTTAAAACCACAGAATTTTTCATATCATAAAAATTATTACCGGCCAAGATAAACTAAACGCTTGACTGGATGCTTGACTTGGAAGTTCCTTCAAGTTCTCTATAGATTACGCTTTTGACGACGATCTCACGCGATACAAAGTGTGTGAAATTGTAGTCAAATACCACTATATCTACAACTTTATACGTATATTAATGTTAAAATCATTGTTTATGTTAAATAGTTTGGATTTATATTATATAAATTTGAACCCCCAAATCCCTCCTGTATACGTGCCTGTTTTTATAGAATTTTTTAAATGTATGTCTGACCAGATTTATGGTTGAATGTAGCCACTTTTTTGTGTTTGTCTGATCAGACAAATTGCCTGTCAGACATTGTCGTGTCTGTTACGGTTCTAGTGTAGCCTTTACCTAAGAATCTCAACCTCCAACACCATCATCTTGTACGAAGAGCGAATTGACCACTACCTTTATCGCACCAGCTTATCAGTTTATTTTTTCTCGCCGTTCAAAATCTGACGCACATTATATCCAACAAATACCTGATGTACTTAAATGCGTGTGCTTAGTGTGTGTACGTTCTACATCAAACAATCAAACAGGCGTATGAAGTATAATTGAACAAATACATGTTTTTCGGTTCAGACGTGTCCACCAGTACGTGTAGAAATAATTTATTATCTGCTATTACATCGTTACACGTGCAAGACAATACCAGTGCAAAAGACCTGAATATTCCAAATGCAAATACACAACAGATTATATGATTGCAACCTATTTTCAAATAATATTATATATTATATAATATACTTACCTATGTTACTTTATACGTGTGAAAGATTTAGATACAATTCGAGCTGGTATTATTATGTTAAATTTCAAACACACCGAATTGTTTCAAACATAATAATATGAATATAATATATGTTCATTTTTTAAAACTTTTTCTAGTGATAATCTTTAAGAATAATAAAGTTTAACCAAAGTCTTAATTTTGGCCTAAAAGTCATCAAATGTTTTTTGAGGTACCTACAATAACAAATGTAATTCCTCGTACAATCAAAAACGATAATGTTTTCATGACGATTGTATAAACTTTTATCTTTTTACCTTCTTCGTTAATTATTAATTATTTTTTATTATAATGTATAAGTATACAAAACGATACTTTTGTTTTATTTTAATTCTATGTTTCAATATTAGCTCTGATCGATATCACAAAGACTGAATTTTAGGGTTTCTTGAGTTGTTGAAAAATCTAATGACATACGCCATATTCAAATAGCAAACACTTATGACTCATCATTATTTTCAGTCAATTTTTAATATTCAGAAAACGCTGTATTTAGCAAGTACAACGAAACGTGTAAACACGCATTTTTTATCAATATAAACAAAAAACGTTGCATGGTTTATACATTAAACTGGTTTTATGTGCTTAAGTGCATAAATAACCTTAATAATAATAATAGTAATAATTAACCTTAAATTGAATAAAAAAAATAAATAAAAAATCGTATTTATTATAATTAATATGATTATCCTCTTATGGATGATCATTGAACATAGTATATTACATATACTTTGGATAATATATTATTAATATTTTCTTTTAGGGTAAGGCATTAAACTTGATGATTGTTCCATAAATTATATCAGTTAATATATTTTTTAAATCGAAATTCTTTTTAAAATGCAATTACACATAAAAGTGCTGCAAACATAATTAAATCTACAGACATTATGACATCAAATGAAATTCAGACTGTAATCTGTGACTGTATGTTCTATAATATATATATATATATGTATATATATATATATATATATATATGTATATATATATATATATATATATATATATATATATATATATATATATATATATATATATATATATATATATGTATATATACATAGTATATACATAATATGCTGATGATTGAGGTACACAATAAAACGTATAAATGAAAAAATTAAATTAAAAATTAAAGTTAGTTTATATTGAATGAAATGTTATGGTAAGTATAATATTATAATAGAAATAATTATATACGTTTTTTTTAGAAGCCATAATAACAACAATTATTATTAAAATGTACATGTTGGCTACATATTTATGTGAAGTACATTATATATTTCACACTATGGTAAATAACATACATTAAAAATTAGGAAAAATAGCTTGGAAATATAATTAAGTACTTAGATTAATATTTCATTAGATTGTACAGTTATGTTAATTTTTGAATCATAATTATTTTTGCAATGCTGTCCGATGACTTTTTTGAAGACTACTATTAAACCTACTTGGAGGCTTTCAGTTAATGAAGATCCGCTTTGGTGTCCTGGTCGTAGCAGTAGTTGAACGCTATTTGTTCGACTGATATTGGGTATATACTCGTATAAACAAAATAACGTTCCAAAAAAAGGAATTTGATATTTTACGATACTACGATATCTTCACTAAATTCTTCTAACATCAAATGAAAAATATTTTCCCGAAGCCCTATACTTTCTTCACTTAAACATATACTTCGATCGTGTTTGAGGTAAATATGATACAATTTCTTTAAAATCATTTTAAGCTCGGTCATAAGATCGTAATGACTTGATATCAAGGTGGTCGAGGTGGACACCACACCCAAATTTTCTAATTCTTGGTCGAGAAACGTTTTAAAGCGTCCAAACACTTCTTTGTTGTTACCACGATATTCATCGACAACTTGAACGAACACGTCAAGAGTTTGTTTTACGGGCTTTGGTAAGTACAACGGTAAAATTCTGCAGTCACTAAACGCCTGCTGTAATTCCGTTAATAGTGGTGCTGTTTTGTCATGGTCGTAAGCATTGTCGTCAATGAGTAGAATGACTATGGTCTTGAGTCTTGAATACACCAAAGCGATGAACCATCTGGCGAAAAATCGTAGGTAATCAAAGTGATCTTGAAGGAATCCAATCGAATAAAAGTTCTTGTAACCACCGTGAACTTCCGCAAGCGTTTTTCCATCATTGTTCCAATAAAGTTTTAACGAATTGTAAGTACCATCTGAATTAACTAATACACCATCGACAAACACAAAAACATTAAGATAAAAATTTTTGTAATTGAAAAATGTCTTGTAATCATCAATTCTGTTTAAGGTTGAATTTATCCTGAGCAATTTCTTAGCCATAGTTTTCGCAATAGCATATCTCTTTTTTACCTCATGTGGAAAGGATTTACAAGTTAATTGAAGGTTGACTTCTACACAATCACGTATTAAGTCTTCCGTTCTCTTAAGATCACGCAGACGTTGTTCGTCAAATGATTCATAAACATCAAACTTTTCGTCACTAGTCATTTTATAAATCAGGGTCAATAATATTTGTTTCCATTTAAAACCATTGTGTTTATATTTAAAAATAATATCAGCAATTTCGTTTTTAGAATCAAGGTACAGTGCATTTATATTTTTGAAAGATGCCTTTTTTTTTTCTTGATCTCCACGCCGTATAATATCGTAACCATTGTTAATTGCATCCTCCAGAGGTATTAGTGTTTCTGAAGAAAATCGCACTATTTTTTTGCATAAATCGGTTGCGTTACCGTTTTCTTCAACACCTTCGTACATTTCGTATAAAGGTTTAAAATCGGTGACATATTCAGAGATTTTCGTAGTCGTGAAGTATAATCTATCCCAAAATATATCCGATATCGATGGGTGTAGTTTTGTACAAATAACAGTTTCTGACAAGGATTTCAGAAAGGATTCAAACTTACTGATGTCAGTACGAATCGACGCATTAATTCTGTTTTGCTCCAAAGTTTTTATATAATTTTCAATTTTACTTTCATTCACGTCGAACGACTTCATATAAAAGCATTGAACCCATAAATCAGCTTTGATTACTGACATAATATTTATTAAATACGAAGGTTGATTATTGTCTTCGAATAGTTGTATGTAATTGTCTAATTTGATTACCATTTCGTCACAAACTTTTCTGCTTTCTGCTTTGTCCGGTTTCTGAACTAGACCATTGAGGAAATGAAACATATAATCGATTATAATTTTAGTTATGATTTGGAGTACTGATCTTTCGAACATTAACACACTTTTGATGTCGAGAACATTATGTACCATGTTTGTGTCATAATCATTAGTTATATTTACTTTTCTTCGTTGATACCAATACGCATTTACAATGTTCATGGGTACTTCACGGTAGATTATCTCTATTAATTTATTGAAATGATTACTAGTAGGAGTCAATACGAATAATTCAGTCTGATCATTTTCGCTTAAAAATTGATGGTACAATAGTGGCTTTAACTCATCACATCTTGTTTGAAGCAAATCATTGATTTTATCATATGTCAAGTTAGTTAAATTGTTGTCCAAATTGTTTTTAAAATTATCGTATTCGTTGACAGTTTGACAATTATTTAAATTAAATTGTTTTAAATATTTTTCCACTTGATAATGTGTTATATCTACCGATTTTAAACGATGTGCCTGAGTCGTTGAAATGTTATTGTCATCAAGAGAGGCCTCTTTTACAAATCTCACAATATACATATACCATGATAACAAAATGGTTAAAATTTCGTTGTTTTTAAACGTGGTGTTTTTCATGTATTTCGCTAAACCGGCTAATGTTAACAGCATAGATGGTAGTTGATTATGTATTAGTTTAAAGAATCGGGTATGTGCTGGAACTATGTGTTGTAATTCTTTATTTATTTTTATGAGACTGTTGAGATGTTTTATTAGACTTACCGAATAATATGAAAAATAACTATACTCACACGACACAACAATGTTAAGCAAATGAGATAACTCGTGTATATCTGCACTAGTGATTACCCAGTCCACATTTGAATTTTCTGGTTGTCGTGTCCTAAAGAAAGAAGAAATCGATGTCTCTTTGCCATTGACAAACACGGTCTTGTCCACTAAAATGTTATCCAGTCGAAACTGCTTGAAAAATTCAGTAAGTTTTGTGACTGCATCTTTTTTATTCTTATACAAACTTTTTCCTTCATTACGTGTCACGATAATTAGGAATAATAAAATATAAATAATGAAAAACTTAAAACACTTCATTTTGAATAATGATATTACTTTGACTTTTATAAATCTGTGATTTGTAAAATGTAGATTATTTTTTCTTTAAAAAAAATCACACTTTTGCCAAAAGTTCAATAAATTAACTTTTTTACAAGACTACTGAGTATAACAAAAGGACCTCAATAATGTTTAAATTTTGTCCACTTGTGTCTATAAATTCAGTTTTATTTACACAAATCGGTTTATATGAATTTAAACTACGCAAATATTCAATAGTAATGCGCATTATGGTGGAGACAAAGTTTGATTAGCATACTTGTTTTCCGCGATATCTTCTTAATAACATTCCCAGAAATTCCTTTTAATTAATTTTTATTTTCAGCTGATTTTCAAAAATGCATACATGATACATATATGTTCATTTTGGTCTTTAAATAGTGTTATTTAAAAATAAGATGACAATATTTTGTTAGATTTTGAGTCAAGCTTGGTTTAAGGATTTAATAACAATTGTTGTAGGTTTCATTATTTTTCCAGCCTCTTTTTCGGTAGTAAAAACGGTACGAATGTTAAGGTCAGCAAGTGTATCAATCGTAAACTTCATATTTTGTCATTTCTCCGAGTGTCACTGAACCAGGAACTTACTCACATACTTACTCTACATTTCACCACAACTCAATTATTTCATGCAATAAAGATACGAAACTTATTCCAAAAAAGCCGAACACACTTTTTATCTAGGTACTTTGCATTTTTGGGTGACACAAAATTAATTCTTACTAAACACTTTTATGATAAAAATATGCCTTAAAATGTTTTGATCGTTGTTAGTTACGTACAGTGTTGGGAATAGATACCTAATAATTTTTCTAGATTAAGATAAAGATGATTATGAATTAAAGTCGTTTGAAATCTGTCCGTTTTCAACAGCGTAAAAGAACACAAATGTGTGTCGAAAACCGTGTTTGTTTGTTATAATGAATCGTTTTTAACGATTACAAATTTTCTTGTACATACTAATATATAGGGTTAGATTCGTACCGAATAATATCCAAACATTTTTGACGGTTTTAAGTATTTTAAATTATAAGATTATTTCAATATATTTAAGCCTTGAATATTTTAATTTCAAAAAACAGGATTATGTATTATTATTTGATTATGTATTAACGTTATATTCTTTTACGATAAGGCAGTATGTTATAAATATTCATGAATTTTATGAATAAAAATATTATAAAAATTGAACATAGAAATAAAATATAATGCTACATTTAAGTTCTGCAATAATTATTTAATTTTCTCTAATTATGTCATCAGACTGTAATATTTAGTGTGTAATCTATATCTTTCATACGTATGTATACATACATACATTATATATATACATTAGGGTGGTTTTCAAATGCCAAGTTGACTTTTTTTTCATCTCATCCCCTAAAAGAGTGTATATACATAAAAAAAATGAACTACCAAAATATCGGATTAATCAGACAAAGATAACCCGTGCCTATATCAACTTAAAATTTGAAATTGTAAAATTTTCAACATTTTTGGAATTTCTGTATTTATTTCGTTAACCGTTCCCAAATTGCAATTTATGAGAGAAAGTAAATTAATTGATTTATATATTCTAAATTTATAACAACTTTTGAGGTGTCAATTAATTTGATATATCTAACTGTTAGAGAGATATATTGATTAAGCATTATGCTCATTAAAAGTTCATGTATTTCGTGATCAGTTCAATCTAAATAAAAATGAAGAAAAACGTTTAAGAGACATTTGTATATTTTTGATTCGACTGTACGTGAAAGCATGGTTTGGAGCTCCACATGCGGCAACAGCACCAAACCAAGCCTTTAATTTTATAAAAGATTTACACAAATATAATGATGTTGATGTTTTTAAATCAGTTCCGAAAAAATTTTGTAGCCATTTATGGTATTTATCTGAAGAAGCAATAGCTTTTGCGTTTTTTGATGATAATGTGTCTGTGGATTTAAAAAATAAGATGATTAAAAGCTTTGAATTCAAACGACGGTTCTGATGAAATATTAAAAAACTATCTATTAAACCACAAGAAGTATTGTCTTTAACTACAAAAGATTTGAGTCATTTTATAACAAAGCATACAAAAACATTTTTTGAACGATTCGGTATAGATACACGATCCTTACTCAATGAACTAGAATAATGGATTAACAACAGTGCATACAAATAAGGAGCTTATATTGTAACCCATATAAAAGTTGTTAATGACACTGCAGAGCAAATTGGAAGAATCTGGCAATGGATAGAGATGGCTGGAGAATTGGTTGTGAGACGGGATGGTCCTAGCGGCCGATTAACCCAAGAAAAAAAGAAAGAATGACACTGCAGAACGAGGAGTGATGCTCATTGAAGAATATAACAGCATTTTAACTAAAGATGCAGAACAGAAACAATATTTATTATAAATAGTCAAAGATTATAAACATTTGTTAAGTTGATACTTACACGTTATTATAATTTTATCTAGTTACTGTACAATTTGCTTTTTAATTTGGCTAAGCATTATGAATTTAGCAGAAAAAACGTAAATAAGCAGGTATGTTGTTTGTTTTGTGACATTTAATGAATCTATTGGAATTTATTAATAATTACCAAATTTAATTCTTATTTCATTTATAAATTTATTTAGTTCTCAATTAATTTAACGCATACATTGTTCAAATAAATTAACTGTTGTCCAAATTAATTACCTACCTATGATATTTTAAATTGAAGTAGATACGTAATCTAATACTTATCAAATTTTATAGGGCATTATAAAATTATAACTCAAATAAGAATGAAATAAATTAATTATCAATAAATACCAATAGATTAATTAAATATCACGAAATAAACAACATACAGTCATGCCAGATAAATTGAGCCAGTGGCGGCGGCTCGATAACGGAAAACCAGGGGTTCTCCGTACTTGAATGTTATTACCGAAAATACGTCAATAAACCAACTAAACTGATTTTACGATATTAATTTAAAATCAAACATACATTATTCTTATAATAATCTTTTATTTAAAAACAAAAAGTAACAATTGTATGAATGAATAATAATAATAAAATAATAACAACATCTATATACATAATAATATTATAAACAACAATTTTAATATAGGTACATAACAATTGTTTGTTATGGCTGTAGTGGTGCTATACCTAAATCTTCGTCTTCATCTTCAGTACTTGTATTGCTGTCTTCAGTTGTATCATCTCCGTACGTTACCATTAGTTTATCGACTTCAATAAAAATTAAAACAATGTGCGTCAGAGTTAAACGATGAAATAAAAAAAATAAAAAAATGAAAACCTTGTACGATAATGGTGTTGGATGTTCGTCCTTGGTCTATTCGCCCTTTGGACAAGATGATGGTGTTGGATGTTGACCATCTACCCGGACACGCTATCAGTAAGCCTATCCTCCTTTCTTGATGACTTTAAATCATTAATTAGTCCTTTAATTTCCCTTCTAACCTTCCTTATAAACAAGCCTCTAAACTCGAATGTCAAGCAGACAAAATAACATTCTTCGCCCGATATCAATTCTATTTTGGAACTCAAATGGACTAAGAAACCAAAAACAAGAACTCCAAGTATTCCTAACATTAAATCCTATAGACGTACTATTAATAAGTGAAGCCCATCTTGCAAATAATTCATATTGCAACATTCTCGGATACAAAATTAATCAATGTAACCACCCGGTTGGGGCTGCCCACGCAGGATCTGTTATCCTAATAAAATCCTATATAAAACATTCTTCATTTCCCTTTTATCAAAATGGAAGTTGATAAAAAAGTGGGAAAAAAAATGGATATGGATATATAGTGTAGTCACAAAATGGGAACATAAAAAAAAGCCGGTTCTTGCGGACCACGCAGAGAAGTCCCAAGAAGTTTAAAATCGTCCGATTTATCATTGGGCACAAATTAAAAAATATATATACCAACTACATATATTGTCCGACTCCCGTAAAATTAGCTCATCTAAGAATCTCAACCTCCAACACCATCATCTTGTACAAAGAGTGAATAGACCAAGGACGAATATCCACCACCTTCATCGTACCAGCTTTACAGTTACTTTTTTCGCCGTTTAAACTCTGACGCACATTATATTCAACAATTACCTGATGTACTTAAACCCGTGTGCTTAGTGTGTGTACGTTCTACAAACAATCAAACAGGCGTATGAGGTATACTTGAACAAATAAATGTTTTTTCGGTACAAACGTGTCCACATGTACACGTAGATATAATTTCTATAATCTGGTATCACATCGAAACACTTTCAAGACAATACAAGTGCCATAGACCTAAATATTCCAAATTTAATGCAAATACACAACAGTTTATAATAGGTTTGCGTAACAAACTGAAACGCTTGCAACCTATTTTCAAATATACAATACTTTCCTATGTTATTTTACACGTAAGGAAGACATAGATCGAATTTGATCTGGTATCATTATGTTAAATTTCAAACAAGCCGATATATTTCAAGGAGGACAGTGGACTGATGAAAAAGTGGTTGAAATATTGTTTAAAATTATGCGTATATTGGTGGCTTAGAAACTTCCATTTTGATTAGAGGGAAGGGGAGAATGTTTTATATAAGATTTTATTAGGATAGCAGATCCTGTGTGGGCGGTCCCAACCGGGTGGCTACATTGATAAATTCTGTATCCGAGAATGTTGCAATATGAATTATTTGTAAGATGGGCTTCACTTATTAATAGCACGTCTATAGGATTTAATGTAAGGAATGCTTGGAGTTCATGTTTTTGATTTAAAGTCACCAAGAAAGGAGGATAGGCTTACTGATAGAGTGTCCGGGTCAAAATCCAACACCATAATCTTGTCCAAACAGCGAATAGATAAAGGATGAACATCCATCACCCTTATCGTATATGGTTTTCATTTTTTTTTCTTTTTTTTTTCATCGTTTAACTCTGACGCACATTATTTCCGACAATTGCCCGATGCAATCAAGTGCGTGTGCTTAATGTTTGTACATTCTACAAACAAACAGGTGTGTGAGGTATACTTGAACAAATACATATTTTTCGGTTCAGACGTGTCCACAAGTACATGCAGAAATAATTTCTATAACCTGCTATCACATTGTTTTAAATGCAAGAATATACTAGCAAAAGACCTGAATATTCCAAATATAAATACACTACAGACAATGTGTTTGCAACCTATTTTCAAATATATAATATACGTACCTTTGTTACTTTATACTTGAGGAAGATTTAGGTGGAATTCGAGCTGGTATTATTATGTTAAATTTCAATCACGCAGTGTTATTTCAAACATAATAATATGAATATGAACATATTCAATTTTTTTAAGAATATTAAAGTTTAATCAAATTGGTGAAAGGTTTACGAAATTAATACTGATGTTACAAAAATGTTTAAAAATTTTACAAATTCAAACTATATAAAGTTAAAATAGGCACAGGTTTGTTTGATTAGTCCAATAATTGGGTACGACTCGTTTGCGCACATTTGCCTTTTTTACGACTCGTTTACGCACAAAATCACAACTCGTTTGCACACACATATTTTAGGTTTAAATGATAAAGGTACAACTCGTTTGCGCACACATATTTTTTTACGATTCGTTTGAGTACAACAGCACATTTTCCTTCTCACTTTAATATAGGCTTAGGACTATCTATTTTGTACAGGCGTGATTAAAAATGAGCATGATGTGTGTATTTTTGTTTTGAATAAAAATATAATTATACTATTAATAAGAAGTAATATTATAGTAGTATATTGGTTATAAAATCATAATAAAAAAAGCCGATAAGATAATGGTGGTGGAAGTTCGTCCTTCGTCGCTTCGCTCCTCGGACAAGATAATGGTGAGGAGTGTATAGCACTTTCTATCATGGGATCACCTGGTTTACGATAGTTTAGTTGTATGGTACTTTACATTTGAATGCAATGATAAATCATTGTAAGTTAAGTACAGGATACAGTAGTTGGGTGGGATACACGAGATGCATTGCTAGATTAGGCATTATTGGATAGATTTTGGAATTATTTTATATTATAAAAAAAAAAACGATACTGAACGAAGATGAAGATGTCAGCCTTAAATTGTAATATATATTTTATTTTAATATCCTAGATTGGGTTAAATTTACATTTGTCTATTCATGTGACTTCTGCTCGTGAGCATTGGACAAACCAGGATGTGCATA
This sequence comes from Therioaphis trifolii, assembly GCA_027580255.1. Lineage (NCBI taxonomy): Eukaryota > Metazoa > Arthropoda > Insecta > Hemiptera > Aphididae > Therioaphis > Therioaphis trifolii. The sequence continues at coordinate 129,806,543 of CM050404.1, forward strand.
GATAGGGCGTAGGTAAATACCATATTATTTGCCTAAATGCACTATCGTGACGGTACCACCCGACCCCGCTGTCCATATATGCTGAATGCTCTGTGGCTACGTCTATTTAAATATTAATAATTAATAATAATATATAAAATCCGCATGTTTATGGAACTGATACACACATTAAAATAACTGGAAATTGGAAGTTAGTAACGTTCTATTCAACCATGTAAAGGTACGTTATACACTTTGTGTTTACAATCTACCAATATTTTGTATAGAACAGCTGTCAGCTACTGATTATATTATAATAAACTTAATCTATTTAATTATATTTATTCAACGCGTCAATTTTTGATTTTGTAAAAATTATAGATTCAGACAATCATTCAAATTTTTTTTTAATTTAACGTATCGCGGTATTTTTATACTTATCGTAAGCAAAATTTATTAACAATCTTGTATTAAATTTTCATTTCTTATCTATGAATACAAAAATTTTTATACATTTTCAACTACAAAATAATTTGCAAATATTCGTCATTTTGACAAATTTTGTCGATTTTTGAACTTCAACTGCTTATAAAAAAAAATTGTGCCTATGTATTTGAATAATTTTTTAATCACTCTTAGATCAACTTATTCAAAACCTTCTATTAAATTTTCAAGCGATTTGGTAGGGCCAAAAAATTGTTATCGACTTTTATAAAAAAAAATCTAAGAAAAATCGAATTATTCAAATGCCTATAAATAGCTAAAAAATAAACGAAATATTTTGAAAATACAACTATGTAAAGAAAATGCCTATTTAAACATTTTGTAAAAGTTTTAAGTTTCTACGACCTATACTTTTTGAATAAGAACAAATATCAAAAATCAATGATGCCTAAATTGTTATTTTACGCGATTATGTGAAAAAATTGTAATTTCAAACACTCATAAAAATTATTGATTTTATTCCAGTGCAAATTTTTTTACAGATAATTGAAGGAAAACGTATGTCAAACTTTGTACCGAATTTACAATTCTTAGTTTTGAATACTTAAAATTTTATGAATTTTCAACTGCAAAATAACTTCAAATTTTCGCGATTTTCTACACATTTCGTAAAAATATGAACTTTTTATGCTTATAAAAAAAAATTGTGACTCACGATTTTTGATTTTTTTTAATAGCAATAAGTACTTTTAATGAGGAACCTTGTACTAAATTTTCAAAGTTTTATGGCCAACCAAATTTTTTTTATCCACATTTCAGAAAAAAATAAGTTCAAATTTTCGCGATTTTTCAATATTTCATAAAAATTTAAACTTTTTATGCTTATAAAAAAAAAGGTGTGCATTTCGCTTTGAATTTTTTTTTTATACCGATAAGTACTTCTTATGAGGAACTTTATATTAAATTTTCAAGATTTTTTGTCCAGCCAAATTTTTTTTATCCACTTTTCAGAAAAAAAAACTAAGAAAAGTCAAAAATTTAAATTGTCTATAAAAAGCTCAAAAAAAGTCAAAAGTGTTCAAAAATTTTACCACGTATAGATGATTTCAATATAAACATTTGGTGAAAATTTCAAGTATCTACAATTTTTGGTTTTTGAGTAACGGCTAAATAAAAAAATCGATTTTGTCAAAAACGGGTTTTGCACAAAAAGTACCGTTTTTTCCTCATTTTTTGTTTGTTTTTCCCGTGGCATTTGAAAACTTTTGGGAATTTTCACTTGTGACCTCTCTAAGGTACCTCCGATATTCGTTTTGCCACCGAAAACATACCCTGAAGTTCAAAATTGAAGCATTATTTCGAGTAGTTATGGTGTACACAGACACAAAAACAAAAAAACAAAAAAAAACAAAAACAAAAAAAAAAACACACATCATAGTAAAATCAATACATTCTTCACTTCGTTCAGAATCTAAAATAATAGGATATTATAGTTATAAAATTATACTAATTTTGTATGGTGGCATACAAGTCCGATTTTCTTTATATATGTTAAGCGATCAATTATTTTATTTTTATATTCATTCCAAATATTTTCCAATTGTATTTCCTTATTGATTGTCTCGTTTTTCTTGTATTTTATGATATTATTGTTTATCGAATTAATTTTAAATCAGTTTCACTCTGAATATCAATAATTACGTCAATTACTTGATGTATGTGTGGATGAGCAGTGTAAAACTGACTGTTATAATGTTTGTGATAACTTTCTGCACCATTAGTAGTCTTAGGATTATTAATAGGTTCACAAGCCCATAATTTAGGGGGAAAATTACTGTCCGATGTTATGTAATTTTCTAAAATATAATCGGAAAATATAGAAGTAGTACTTGGCGCTAACGACATAAGATCACAAAATCCATCAGAAACTTCTTCAGGAGGTAAATAACTTAATCCAAAAAAATATTTCATTCAAAAAATCTATTCAAAAAACAATTTCAGAGTCATTGTTTAAGTACTCGCTCGATAATATTTTGTGTTGTTGAATATGTCTAAACCAATTTTGTCCTAAATGAAAGTTACAACATGCAATTTTGCAGTTAGGAAAAATTTGCAATATGCGCAGCTTTTTCAAAGTCTACATGAAAATTGCTTAAATTTATTTTTTTACCAGTAATTTGAATACATATATTTTGTAACGTATTCCACATATTGACGTAAGTATCAGTATGTTTGTTACTCAAAAAACAAAACGCCACAGGAACATAAAAATTGTTTATACGAGGTTAGACCAATAAGTAATGAGACTAATTCAATAAAATACGTATATTTAAATATTAAGATACATCGATGTGATCCCTTTCAAAGTACTCCCCTCCCACCCCTATACACTGGTTCCAACGTTTTTTCCAGTTCTCATAACATTTCTGGAAGGCTTCGACTGGAATGTCCTGAAGTACCCTCGTCACGGCGTTCTGGATGTCAGTTATGGACTCAAAATGCGTTCCTTTCATGACCAATTTTGTTTGATGGAACAAAAAGAAGTCGCAGGGTGACATATCCGGCGAATAGGGCGCTTGTGGCAACACTGCGATGTTCTTAGAGGTCAAAAATCGCAACACACTGAAGGCACGATGGCATGGAGCATTGTCATGATGAAGGATCCACGTTTTGGCAATCTCTGGACGGACTCAAATCATCAGTTAAAATTTTTCTGACGGTTTCTCATTTCAAATTAAGTTCATCAGTCAACATTCGAACGGTTAAACGTCGATCTTGACGCACGAGAGTGCGCACACGCTGAACATTGTTGTCAGTTCGAGCTTCAACCGGTCTCCCACTTCGCGGTTCATCCCCGACGCTTTCACGACCATTTTTAAAATTTTTATGCCATTGAAACACCTGAGCACGACTCAGGGCTTCATCACCGAACACTTTCACCAATTTATCGTACGTTTCCATAACGGAATCGCCGAGTTTAACGCAAAATTTAATCGCGTACCGCTGTTCAATATTACGTTGTTCCATATATTTTGTAACACGCCTTACAAACACGTTGTCGAAAACATAACACAACTGGAAAACTAATTATCGTACGAAAATCACGAGCACATGTATCGATAGAGGAGGGATGAGAGATTAACCGAACGAAGTTTCAGATTCGCAATGTTACCACAAGCGTGGCAAAAAAACAGTCTCATTACTTATTGGTCAGACCTCGTATATACGTGAATAGTATAAAGTTGAACAAAATATTTCGGAGCGAATGTAAATGTCCCGTCCCCAAAAACGTGTTCTGTACTTTGTAGCAATTCCAAATTATTTTTACATGTAAATATAAATATATTTTTATCATCACTAACAAAACAAAATGCATTACCTTTATTAGTAAGATTATGTTGAAGATCAATTAATTGTTTTTTAGCATCTTCTAAAGATTTTGGTATATTTGGAAAGGATTTCTATCGTTTTTCATATATGGATCTTCGAATTAATTTCATATCGCTATATTGAAGATGTTCAGAGTTATCATTTTTTTGCAGTTCCCGGCGTATTAGTTTATTTGGTTTAATGTGTAAATCCTCTTCTGCTCTACGTTTTAAATTGCTTCTTGCTACTTCTCGATGAATTGTTCGGTTGTCGTACTCTTCATGGGTATGCGTGTTTGTCATTTTTAAAATTGTATATTTTATATTATTAACCAACCTAACTACAACACTCACGGAACATTTTTTATTTGTACACCTAAAATGTATATCACCTGATTTCAACGTTCGAAACTCTCTAAATTTATAATTATCTATATTTATGCACTTTTTACCTCGACGCGTTTCAAAAACATCAGAAACTTCGATATCCATAGTCAGTATAATAGTTATAGTACTGATTTCTGGCGAACGACTGTTTAAAAGTATATTATATTTAATACACATCGTATTGATATGCTGGTAATTTGTACTGATAATTTGTATCGATAATACTTTAGGTAAGTCCAAATTTAAAAATATAAAATATAATATTATATTATATTACGCAGTAACATTTATGTTGTGCACAAACGAGTCGTCCATTTCAGATTAACGACGGTATTCGGTTTGCGCAAACGAGTCATCGATATTTAGGTAAAAAATTTGGATTGTGCGCAAACGAGTTGCACCGCAATGATTAGTAGAGTTCATTATTGTATGTATATTCACAGTTTTAAGGGGTGAGATGAAAACAATATAATATGTAATATAAATACATATCTTTATTTTTTTACATATTTATTTATTTATATATAATATTATGTATGCTTATTGCTTACTCACGAAATTGATTGAATGAAATGATGATGGTTGAGGAACACAATGAAACAAGTGAATGAAGAAATCAACATAAAATTGAAATTATACAATCTGGTTTTATTGAATAAAATGTAATTGTGTTTATAATATTTTTGTGGAAAATACATTTATTTTTTCGCTGAATCCATAACAACAACAATTGTTAAAAAGTACAGTTTAATTACATATTTATAAGAGGAAAGTTATATATAATGCATGGTGAAAAATACGATTTGAAGAGACAGTGATTAATTTGAATACATAAATTAAAATTAAATTAGGTTGTTTTGTTGTATTTATTGTGGATACGTTATTATGAATCCGATGATGTCCGATAATTTTCCTGATGATTGGGGGGAGTTATGGATTTTGAAGATTATCGGCAGCAATTTCATGATCCGCTTTGGTATCCCTGTCGCTCCGATAGTTCTATGTAATGTACTTGACTAATATTGGCTTTACACACACAAAATAATATCAAAAAAATGACCTTTAAAATTCCAGAATAAAATGATTTCAAAAGCTCCATTGAACTAACATCATTTCGAAAACATCTACCCGAACCCATATACTATTTTCATGTTTACGTATAGTTGTTCCGTATTTTTTGAAAGTATCTTGAAATTCAAAAATTATCGTTTTAAGCTCGGTCATATGTTCGTAATAATTACAAAACACGATGACTGCAAACTTTTGCACAACATCCAAATTTTTTAATTCTTGGTCGAGACACGTTTTATAGCGTTCTAACCCATCCTTATTGTTAACACGATATTCACTGACAACTTGAACGAACACGTCAAGAGTTTGTTTAACGGGCTTTGGTATGTACAACGGTATTGGTTTGCAGTCATCACATGCCACCTGTAATTCAGTTAATAGTTGTGCTGTTTTGTCATGGTCGTAAGCATTGTCGTCAATGAGTAGAATGACTATGGTCTTGAGTTTTGAAAACACCGAAGCGATGAACCATCTGGCGAAAAATCGTAGGTAATCAAAGTGATCTTGAAGGAATCCAATCGAATAAAAGTTCTTGTAACCACCATGAACTTCCGCGAGCGTTTTTTCGTCATTGTTCCAATTAAGTCTTAATGAATCATTTACACCATTTTTAATGGCAACGAGCTCTAAGGTATCGACTAACGCAAAAATAGAATGATAAAAATCTTTGTATATTAAAAATGTACGGTAATCTTCATTTTCATTTAGGTTTGAACTTTGACTGAACGAATTCTTCTCAGTAGTTTTCAAAATTTTATTTATATTTTTTCCCTTTTGCGGAACGGATTCACAAGTTACTTGAAGATTTATTTCTACACAATCACGTATTAAGTCTGCCATTCTCTCAAGATCACGCAGACTTTGTTCGTCAGATGATTCATAAACATCAAACTTTTCGTCACTAGTCATATTATAAATCAAGGTCAATAATAGTTGTTTCCATTTAAAACCATTCTGTTTATAGTTTAAAATAAAATCAGCGATTTCGTTTTTCGAATTAAGATACAGTGCATTTAGATTGTTGAAATATGCTTTTTTTTCTTTTTGATCTCCACACTTTATAATATTGTAACCATTTTTAATTGCATTCTTCAGAGGTATTAGAGTTTTTGAAGAAAATACCACTATTTTTTCGCAAAAATCGTTTACATTTACGTTTTCTTCAACACCTTTGTACATTTAGATAGATTCGTCTTGGAGATTGTCTTCCGAAAGTATCTAATCTTACTTTCATTCTCTTTCTTAGAGCTCTTGTTTCTGACCCATACAGGCTAATGGAACGTAATCTTATATGAATTTAAATTTTGAAGTTTATAGAGATCGATTTGGATTTTAGATGGATTCCGGTTCCAAAATAACAATCGGTTGCCTAAAAGCCAACACCCTATGAAAATAAAAATCTGTATTCGATTGTAATAATTATACAAAAATGACTTATGTTGTTGATGTTTGTAATTGGATACACAAACTATTGTTATGAACCACTGCATATTGTAATAACATTATTTATATATGTATATACGTTCTTGTATTAAATATATGTAGCTGTAAAATATTGTAAACAGATATGTGTGTGATTCCTTCAAGTGACTTGTCTAAGGAATTCGCTGAGTGAGCCTTTTTAACCGGATGATATTAATTCAAACTTGCATGCTTTTCAGCGTTAGATGCATTCACAGCGAAAGAAATGATTTTAGATATTTCAAATATAATTAAATGCAAAGAGGTCTCGGTATTCTCAATAAACGTATAAATAAGAATAAATTATCAAAATCTCATACCGATGTAACTATAATAACATGACGTAAAAACTGCGTACATAATAAATGTATAAATCATATTTTGATCCAATTGTACATTTATTTACTAATACTTCAATTTTTTTTTATTTCAAACTGTATGTTGTAAAGCTGTGTAAAAATATGAATGCCACGTCGTACACATGACTGCACTCTTGAGCAATGCTTATTTTTCATTTTAAATTCTCAGTGAAATGAAGAATACACCGGTTTTATAATGATGCGTTTTTCTTTGTCTATTCATCTTTACTGTTGTCGGGTAATAGAAAAAATTGGGTAAATTTAGCTCCTCTTCTTCGTTCCTCTTTACCAATAGATATTCAAAGCGTGTTGAAAAATTCTACAACGATTGAGTAAAAACGGTAGAATTTTCTATGGATAAGATGCTAATAAAATACAATTGTTGATATTTTTTCATAAATCAAAAAAATTTATAATGCTAGAAAGTCGAATATTTACCGAATATTAACGATTTCGTTTTTCAGATTTGAACGAATTAAAAAAATTTGATCATTTTCACTAAAAACAAAATTTTAAAATTAGAACCATCTAATTTTTTGAAAGTTTTTATAAAACAATGTTTTGAATCATTGAAATAAAGACCTGAAAATGTCAATGTTATCTAACTCACACGACTAACTTACAGTAATAAAAAAAATGTCAAAAATCATTAATTAGTGTTTTTATCTTATACGCCTTAACAGTTAAAATGTTAGAAAGAAGCTTCGAAAATACAATACGTATTATCAATATTTTTCTGTAAAAACTTATATTATTAGTCTCCGGAGTACGTCCGTAATAAAGTATCTCCAAGAAAGGTAAACTAAAAGGTTTTTTCGCGTAACCTCTTCAACTCTTAGTGAATATAATATAATGAGTACAATTTTCATTTTCTCACTATACGGTGACGAATATTTTGTTTTACGTGAACTTAAAATGTCTAAATGCAGTGAAATAGAGTAATTTTACGATTATCTTTAAAAATACACTGATTTTTCTTGTTATTATTCCGCAACATGGCTTAAATGAAACTCGAAAATTGCACCAATCATTAATCATAATTAGGGCTGGAATTTTGATGCAACATTATTTTTTTTTTTCGTGTAATTTTAATTACAGTTCTTGAACGAATGAAAAAAATGAATATGTCAGCTAGAAAATATATTCTCCAAATGATATAAAAAACTATTGAAGAAAAAAATTTAAAAAAATGAACGCAATACAATTATTATTATTATTATTTTTTTTTTTATCATTTTGAAGCTATACATATATTATAAATTTAAATTCATTTTGGTAGTGTATTTTTTGAGTATTTTTTTTATGACATTTTGCATTTTAGTTATGGATTTTTTTTTTTTTGATTTATTTTAGGTTACTAAAACCTCAGCATTAATCACAAGATTTTTCATTTTTTCTAAAACTCAACTAGTTGACAGTTATATTATTATTTGAGTATCGCTCAGAATCGTTTTTTAAAAAGCGATGATATATCGGGAGATGGTATACTCTCCTGATTGCATGGTTCACTCTCCCGGGTCAACTCATTACTACCTGAAAAAAACATGTAAACTGTCCCGGATCACTTAAATAGTACCTATAGAAAAAGATGTAAACTTCTGAGTTATAAGTTGACTACACTGAGAGTGTGGTATGGTACAGGCAAAGTTTATGCATTCACATTAGCTGAAATAATGCCACCCCAAAATTAAAATTTTGAAATTCTAGCTTCATACATAGTTGAGACATATATTGATGAAGTTGCATTATATCGTCCAACAATGTGTGCTTCAAAATCTTCTTCAACATCAAAAACAACCAACGCTTGTCAATCGTTCCATTCGCATTTTAATTCATATTTCTCAAGTAATCAACCATCCCTATTTATATTTACTAATGCCCTAAAAGATTTTCAAATTGATGTATACATAAAAATTCAAAGTTGCGATAAACAAAATGATTCAAGTAAAAATTATCATACTAGAATTCTCATAAAGAAAATTTCATATCAAAAAAAATTGTATCATATTAAAATCAAAATATAGATACCTTCAGCTTTTTAAAATGTGTATGATCTTATTTCAGTTATACATTTATTTAGTTTTCAATTAATTTAAGGCATACGTTGTTCAAATTAATTAATTGTTTTTCAAATTAATTACCAACCTATGCTATTTTAAATTGAAGTAGAAACGTAATCTAATACTTATCATATTTTATAGGGCATTATCAAATTGTAACTTAAATAAGAATTAAATAAGTTAATTATTAATAAATTCCACTAGATTCATTAAATGTTACGAAATAAACAACACACCTGCTTATTCACGTTATTTTTGCAAAAAGTTATAATGCATACCCAAATTAAAAAGAAAATTGTACAGTAGATAAAATTATAAATACATATAAATATCAACTTAACAAATAGGAGTGAAAATGTCAAGCCAAGACAAAAAATAATAATTGGTTAAAATAGATCGTTGCCATTTAAGAAAAAATGTTGTACTGCACATGCGCAAGTCTAATTAAGTTAAACAATTTCAAAACTCATAAAATGTGTATCTTCATGTAATAACAAAATGTAAAACAAAAAAATCAGAATCTAAATTGCAGGGATCTACGCAAAAAAATTTGAGTGTTCTCAGTTAGCGTTTACACACTGTATAACGTTTTTTGTTTCATTTCCGGTTGAAATCAAAATCATTAGATGATACGGCTTCCCAGTTTGAGAAAATCCCACGTAGAATTGTACATGTGAAAAGCGCTCTGAACGAAGATCTACGCCAACGTATCTCAATGTTTGGCCTTGAGCTCTGTTAATCGTAATCGCAAAAAAAACTTTAAAATGGAATTGAAGCGGTTTTTAGGCTTTGAAAGGCGTTTGAATGAAAATGGCAAGTCAGTAGGAATCATGGAAATTCTCGGGATAAATTCAATTTGTGTAGTTTATAATTTCGGCAAGTGTTTATTTTCGACAGATGGTGCAAAAGATTGTAACTTGAATGACGCATAAAATTGAATTGCAAATATTAGATCAGCCGTAGGAATATTTGGTATAACTTTGTAAAAAAATTGGAAAAATGTTAAATGGTGTCGTCAAAAAATGGGAACATAAAAATACAATCCACCTCTCTCCCACCCATCCGACCAAAAAAATTAAAGATAGTGTAGTCACAAAATAGGAACATTAAAAGGCTTGTTCATGCGGACCTCACAGAGAGGCTCCAAAAATCAGATTTGTTTTTGTAACTTTATACTTATTTTTTACTTACAAAAATGGTACTAAAACTTTCAGCAGGCTGTCAGGTATAACAGTGAAATATTTCAACTAAATCGGTTGCGTAGTATCCTCGGTTAGTGAGGTCGTAGAAAACCCCTCACCATTTTATATATGGGGCTCGTGAGTTTTTAAAAAAGTAGTGCACATTCAAAAATATAATTTAATGAACACACACAAACACACACACACACACACACACACACACACACACACACACACACACACACACACACACACACTCTTATACTAAAAAATTGTTTACCTATTTTAATTAACAACTTTTTTCAATTCTGAAATGGATACTTTTACACTTGCTTTATTGTATTAATTTTAATAATGTTTAAAATTAAATAATAACGATCACTTTTCTTTACAAAATACAGTAAGATACAGCGAAGAACAGGATTGTTTTGGTGATAATCAATGATTTACGAATTTATATTAAATAATCGAGATATCAAAAACGAGGAAAAATAAAAATAAATAATAAAGTCGACCGCGACCGCCACTTCCAAATTAATCTGCTGATAACAATTTATTCAAATAATCGATTTTCCGTCATTGTTCCAATAAAGTTGTAACGAATGGTAGGTACCATTTTTATTATCTAGTACACTATCGACAAACTTAAAAACAAAAAGATAAAAACTTTTGTACGTCATAATTGTCTGGTCATCTTCAATTTTTTTCAAAGTTGCATTTCTCCTGAGCAATTTCTTACTCGCAGTTTTCGCAATTACATTTCTCTTTTCTCCCTCCTGCGGAACGGATTCACAAGTTAATTGAAGGTCGACTTCTACACAATCACGTATTAAGTCTGCCATTTTATGAAGATTGTGTAAACGTTGTTGGTCAAATGATTCATAAATATCAAACTTTTCGTCACTAGTCATATTATAAATCAGGGTCAATAATATTTGTTTCCATTTAAAACCATAGTGTCCATGTTTCAAAATAATATCAGCAATTTCATTTTTCGAAGCAAAATACAGTGCATTCATATAATTGAAAGATGCTTTTTTTGTTTTTCGATCTCCATGCCTTATAATATTGTAACCATTTCTGATTGCATCCTCCAGATGTTTTAGTGTTTCTGAAGAAAATTGCACTATTTTTTCGCATAAATCAGTTGCGATTTCTTTAACACCTTCGTACATTTCGTACAAAGGTTTAAAATCGGTGATGTATACAGAGATTTTCGTAGTCGCGAAGTATAATCTGTCCCAAAATATATTCGATATCGAAGGATGCAGTTTTACACAAATAACAGTTTTTGACAAGGAGTCGATAAAGGATTCGAACTTATTGATGTCAGTTCTGATCGACTTATCAATTCTATTTTCTTCCAATGTTTTTATATAATTTTCAATTTTACTTTTATTCACGTCGAACGACTTCATATAAAAGCATTGAACCCATAAATCAGCTTTGATTACTGACATAATATTTATTAAATATGAAGGTTGATTATTGTCTTCGAATAGTTGTATGTAATTGTCTAATTTGATAACCATTTCGTCGCAAACTCTTCTGCTTTTTGCTTTGTCCGGGTTCTGAATTAGACCATTGAGAAAATTTATCAAATATTCGAGTATAATTTTAGTTATTAATTGGAGTACTGATCTTTCAAACATTAACACACTTTTGATGTCGAGAACATTATGTACCATGTTTGTGTCATAATCATTAGTTATATTTACTTTTCTTCGTTGATACCAATACGTATTTACAATGTTCATGGGTACTTCACGGTAGATTATCTCTATTAATTTATCAAAATGATTACTTGAAGGAGTCAATACGAATAATTCAGTCTGATCATTGCCACTTAAAAATCGATGGTACAATAATGGCTTTAACTCATCACATCTTGTTTTAAACAAATCATTGATTTCATCAGATTTCATGTTTGTTAATGTTTTGTCCACATTTTTTTTTAAATTATCGTATTCCTTGACAGTTTGACAATTATTTAAATTAAATTGTTTTAAATATTGTTCGACTTGGTAATGTGTTACCTTTATCCATTTAAAATTCTGTGAAGTCTTTTTTTCACGGCCATCAAATAAATGCACCTTATTTACCTTATTTACAAAACCGTCAATGTTCATATACCATGATAACAGAATGGTTAGAATGTCGTTATTTTTAAACGTAGCATTTTTCATATATATCGCTAAACCAGCTGATGTTAACAGCATAGATGATAGCTGCTTCTGTATCATTTTCTGATAACAATAGCAATGATGGGCAATTACCTCCTCACTTTGTCTTTTGTTATTGTTTAGATTTTGTATTATTCTTACCATATAATATGAAAAATAACTATTCTCACATGACACAACAGTGTTAAGCAAATGAGATAACTCATGGATATCTTCACTAGTGATTTTCCAGTTCTTTTTTGAAGGGTCTGGTTGTCGTGACATGAAGAAAGTAGAAATCGATGTCTCTTTGCCATTTACAAACACTTTTTGGTCCACTAAAATGTTATCCAGTCGAAACTGGTTGAAAAATTAAGTCAGTTTTTTTACCGCATCCATTTTATTCTTATACAAACTTTTTTTGAATTGTTTTACTCCTTCATTATGTGTTACGATAATTAGGAATTGCATTCATTGTCGTGTGATCACTTGAGTGATGGACGACGGTCTGATTACTGGCTATCGGTCGGCTTATATACTTGGAGTGTAGAGCGAGTGGCAGGGGTGGCCTCGTGCAGGCTGCCAGTATACACCCCCTCTCAGCTGCCTATGACACTGTTTGGAAACATGGCCTTCTACTCAAGCTAGCAAGAATAATACCCTGCCAATTCTTACTAAGGTACTTAGGAAACAGCCTGGGCAATACGAACTTTAGAGTACTATTGGGTAATAGAGTCAGCAAGTCCCGTGTACTTAACAATGGTCTACCACAGGGGTCAGTTCTAGCTCCGACACTCTTTAACATCTATACCCATGATCTCCCAATTACATTATCTAATAAATTTGTATATGCTGACGATATATGCATAGCAACGCAATCCAAAGACATTGAAGTAATAGAACAAACCTTAGAAGAAGATCTTAATGTACTTGAAAATTACTTTAAAAGGTGGCGATTAAAACCAAATCCTTTGAAAACCGCAGTATCCTTGTTTCACATTAACAATAGAGCGACCAATCAAGAGCTCACAGTGAACTTTTGCGGCCATCGAGTAAAACATGATAAACTCCCAGTCTATTTAGGCATTACGCTAGACCGTACTTTAACGTAGAAACATCACCTGGAGAAAATAGCATCCAAACTGAAAACGAGAACTGCATTAATTTCCAAACTTGATTGGACCACTTGGGGAGCCAATACTCAGGTCCTGCGAACATCAACCTTGGTCTTACTTTATTCAGTGGCTGAGTATTGTTCTCCGGTTTGGGAAGGAAGTACCCACTGTAGACTAATAGATACCGAACTGAGGAAAGGTCTCCGCATTATTACAGGTACAGTCAAATCCACAAAAGTACAGTGGTTATCAGTCTTAAGGTGCGATCCCACGGCGCGTGGCGTGGCTTGGAGCGCGGAGTTCGTGTATATACCGCGCCACCACGAACGCGCTTCAATGTAATCCCAGGCGCGGCCAAATACAGTGCCAGTTTATTTTTTTTGGTTTTAAATTCTGGAGAGCATTAGATCATATTGCTCCTTCGCTTTTTACAGTAAGGACGTGTATTGGTCGTTGGTTACCGACGTTACCGTATTTGTGTTTTTGTATTTGTTTTAATTACCGTATTTGTGTGTAAAAATTTTTTTATCACCATATTTAATATTATTTTATTAAATAATACAACATGGGAGATCGTGATGAAAAATCAAAACTTGCAATCTTTGCTGCATCATATTGTGTTTTGGCATGTGGTGAAATTTTAAAATCAAATCCTACAAACAAAGCACCCAGAAAAAAAAGACGATATTGGGTAGATGCCTTTTATAAAAGTCGAAACAGGTAACTCTTGAAGCCAGTTTCCGGAAAGTGGACATTAACGAATCCCTCTTTTTTTTCGTTCATCTACAGTACATGATGCACTAATGTTATCGGAAATCCTTTGCCATGAATCGTTAACATAGTTCCTGTTCTTATGTTTTGGGTCTCTAGGGTTTCAAATAGCAGGTTCCTTCTCATACAACTCCAAGAACTCGATAATGAGATCATTTGACCAATTCATAGTTAGAATAAACTTACTTAACTTAGTTGAATAAAAAATTAAATTTATAAAGATTTTCAAATAAAACTTATTTAAAACAGTACTAAAAAATAAAAACTCAATAAATTATTTACGAAAACGCGACGAAAAATTGAACAAGCCGCGCCGCGCCGTGGGATTCCAATACACGCGCCGCGCCAATTTTCTTTTGACGCGGGACACAAAAACCGACAATCATCGGGAACGGTCGCGCCGCGCCGTGCCATGCTATGCCGCGCCACGCCACACCGATCCCACGGCGCGTTCGTTGTACCGCGCTATACCAAGCCACGCGCCGCGCTCCACGCCACGCGCCGTGGGATCGCACCTTTAGCCAACATCGAACCCCCACATATTCGCCGACAAAATGCTGTATTGCGAATTGCGGACAAAATACAAAATAATCCGGTATTGCCGATTCATGAATTTGGAGTTGCAATGCCAAGACTCAAGTCCCGGCGCCCCTTTATCGCGAGATTAGAAGCAATAAAGAACCATAGAAGTCTTCAACCCGACCCGTGGAAGGAAGAATGGGAAAATGACATCCCAATTAACGGTTCTTTAGTGGATAATGTACATAGTAAACCCCCAGTGTCAGACCTCTCCAGAAAACTCTGGACAAGGCTGAATCGCATACGCACAGGCCAAGGTCGGTGTAATTATTTATTACATAAGTGGAAAATCAAGACAGACCCTAAATGTGACTGTGGCGCAGATAAACAAACAATGGAACACATAGTAAGTGATTGTGCAAAGAGGAAATTTACTGGAACCTTATCTGAGATACATTCGGTTACAGATAAGGCAATTAAATGGCTAGACTCATTAGACATCGAAATCTAACGTCAACCAATACCAAAGATAACGCAATGTATATGCCACCGTACTGTACTCACATATTTACCAATCTATTTATTTATTAGTATTTTATATTCCATAGTTTATATTTGCTATATGCATTTTTTATTTTTATTTTTTTATTTTTTTTATTTTTATTTTTTTTATTTATATACCTATTTTATTTGTTTATTCTAATTTGCCTGTTAGCTAATAGTATTAATACTGTAATAGAACTTTATAACTATATTGCATTCAATAAAGGTCATACGATAATAAATAATTAGGAATAAAAAAATATGAATAATGAACAACTTAAAATTCTTCATTCTGAATAATGATATAACTTTGACTTTTATAAATATGTGATTTGCAAAAAGTAGATTATTTATTCTTTAAAAAAGAATCACACTTTTGCCATTAGTTGAATAAATGGACTTTTTTTAAAGTGAGTTTGAATATTATTTCGCGAAGTTGAAATGCTACAATATAACACAATGTCCTCTATAATGTTTAATTTTAATGTCCACTTGTGTATATATATTCAGTTTATTTGTACGAATCGGATTTTATAAATTTCATCTACGCAAATATTCAATAGTTCAACGCATATTGTGGAAGACACATTTTGATTGTATACATATTTTCCACGATATCTTTGCCAACCCGAAAGAAATCTACGATCGTTATATGACCGTTAACACAATATGTGTATTTTTTTTATGTTCGTTTTTGAATTTTATAATCTTTTGAGTTTACAGGAATCGTTCAAAACTAATACTAATATTTCAATCTAAATTATTCTTTCAATTATCCCCGAAAATTGCTTTCAAATAATGACTTGTTTATTGCAGGTTTTCATAGAAGTATACACAATAACTTAAGTCCGTCAGAATAAATGACTGTATTTTGTTAGATTCATAGTGAAATGAGGGATTGAGTGGTTTTATTATTTATTTATTGAGAGGTCTTACTAGAGGTCTTTTTCCTATTGGATGCTCTTCAATTATTGTTTTTATCTTAGTCACTTTTCCCCCGGCCATGTCCGGCCTACGTTTATCTTCTTTTTGCGGCTTTCCTTTGAAACGTGTTATAACGCCCTCCATTGTTTCTTATCCTTCATTCTCCGATTCGTAGGTCGAAATATAAGTTAAAGATTCGTCTTGGAGATTTTCTTTTGAAAATATTTAATCTTACTTCCTTTGTCTTTCTTATAGCTCTTGTTTCTGACCCATATACATTCTAATGGAACGTAATCATGTTACATGAATTCGAATTTTGAAGTTTATAGAGATCGATTTGGATTTTAGAAGGATTCCGGTTCCAAAATTACAATCGGTTGCCTGTTCTATTCTTCTTGATATCTCCATTTTTGACTCACTGTCTCGAGTTAAGAGAACTCTTGAGTACTAAAAATTGGAGTAGTCTGTAGAAGACATGTCTTTCGACTTCGATACGCTTTCCACGTAGATACATTTTACCCTTCTGCTAAGTTTCGATGTTTTGTTTTTTTTTCATTTTTAATGAGACTGATTTTCCTCGCAGTCTCTATTTGTTCTTTACAATATTTCTCCATCACCTCCGTATCGTCACCTAAGACGGCAAAATCGTCTGCATATGGCAGCAGTCTTATCTTTGATTGATCTAACTTTAGGACTCCCGATACCTATATTCATTTCTATAATCACTTTTTTCATTACTAAGTCGAAAATAATCGGAGATAATGTGTCATATTGTCTCAGACCAGTTGCTACTTTAAACTGTTGATATGCAGAACTTACTATTTTGATATTAAGACTTGAAAATTGTATTTGACCTTACTCACATTATGTTCAACAAAAGGTATTAAATTAATTTCAAAAACTAACAGTAAGTAATTGCTTTTTCTGAACATTTAACCAAATTAGTTTGCACGAAACAAATGTTCAGCTTTAAATGCTTATAAATATTAATAGGTCATTTTTACTTGTCCTTTTTTATTATTTTTATTAAACTATTGTAAGTCGATGTTGTATAATGCATAGTAAGACACTTATCAAATCGTTATTATATCATAATTCGATTACATTCAATAAAATTAATTGATTTCTCCTAAAAGCCAACACCTAGTCCGTATATGAACATAAAAACCGTTTTCGATTGTAATAATTATATAAAAATGACTTATGTTGTTGATGTTTGTACTTGAATACATAAAGTATTTTTAATTTATTTAGTTTTAGACTATAAATCACTACAAGACTTATTATTGTTATTATGATGATTGAAATTAGTACTTGTGTTTATTTTTTGTAACTAAGTATAGGCAGCGGGTTTTAGGGACAACATTTATTTTAATATTTTACGATGATCGTATATAAAAATCATCAAAAACATTGAAAACTTTAAAATGTTTAACTGCTTATAAAACACTTGTTATAAGTCTAAAATATTCTCCAATGTATTGATATCTTGTATTGTCTGTAATTTTTATATAAATCAAAAAGGTTTAAATCATAAAACTCTGTCTCCTGATCGCTACCCATTTTTTTTTCCATTGCATTGCTTCACGCAATCATTTCGTGTCGTCAGATGAAAAATAAGAAACTTTATTTAAATGTAGAACTAATATGTAACCAAATAAACATACGAAATATCACTTAACAATTCCATCAGTATTAACTGTCTAGCAAGCGATCACATTTTCGACTTCATTTTACTACTAATTCGCGTAATCCTAAAATATTCTTAGTACAACCTTTGGATAAGTAGTAGTATTTACTCTTTTTACCGCCATTACATTATCACATAATCACGCATGCAACGCATTCAGAAGATTTTCCTCAAAAAACCAGAACGCATAGTCAGAATTCGAATTGGAGGTTATAGGTATAGAATATTTTGAATTTTAGACAACGATTTAATATTGGTATAGGTACGTTGCTGCTTATAAAAGAATATCACTTGTCGAGAATCACGGTACACTTGAAAAATGTATTTTTTTCACTACTATTAATTTATTTACGTATGTATTATTCCGAATCGTGGGTTGAAACATATTGTTTAAACAGTTTTTGCACCAGACACCAGCGTGCGTAAGGCGAGTATTTGTTAGGTACCAAACCAATAAACAACAGGTATGTTGCAGGATACTTAAACAAATACGTATTTTATCCTTTTCAGACGTTTCCAAGTGTAAGGATTTAAAATAATTTATTACCCGGCTACAGTTACGCTGCCGTAATATCTGTGATTTTATAGGTTTTTTTTTTCATCAATCAAAATAACTAAAAAGTCGCATCGCATGATTCTCGTCGGGAGACCACTGCGCGTTTTCTTTTGTAAGTGCGACAAAGACGGTAAACGGGGGAAAACTCGGTGGCCCGCCACACGTACGATTACCAAAACCAACTGTAATTGGCAAAAACGTATTAAATAAAATAACTACAATAATAATCAACGCTATTATCGCCAAAAGCCGACGTGTACATACACGGGACCAATTATTAAAAAAACTACACCATGACGACGACTCGTAATACACGGTGTAATATATTTTATAACGCGCGAGCGATTTACTCATTACGGCCGAGCAATTATCGCGAGCGTCATTATTGTAGACGCAACACTGTGCAGATCACGACGAGTCTCCCCGTTATCACAGGTTCGACGTACCCGTCGGACGACCTCGCGAAACGAGACAGTCCCATTCGGCGTATCACGTGGTCGTATTTTGATGCGGTCGTTTCGAATTCAACGGTACTATATGTTACAATAGGCCAACCTAGGGTGACCATAATAAAAAAATTGAAATACAGGACTAAAATAATTTTCACAGTTTAAAAAAAAAATTTTAATCAAATTTTTTATCACAGTTTTTAATCATAGTGAAAAACATAATTTAATATACCGAAATGTATAGTACCTAATATGTATTCCTCGGAGACAGAGTCCTCAGAGACATTCGTCAGGTCAACAAGACTCATCTCTAAAATAAATGACAAACCTGTGAAAAATTATAATGTAATAATTACACGTGACCGACGTACCTACAGCCATACGAACGGAAACAAACATATTACATTTTAAGGAACAAAAGTAAATAAATAAATATGATAAATGAGGACCAACTTCGCATCATGGGGTATGCTTCGTTCCCCGGATAAGGCGGCGGCGCACAGTGGTCTGAAATCCAGTTTTAGGCGGAAAAAAGTCCATTTTTAAATTTGATTTAAATAAATATTGTTTTGTATTAATCCAATATATATATCATATGCAACATAAAAATAGTATCTAAAATGATATTGAGCTCGTTAGACTGCTCAGGCGATAAGAAAAGTAGATAATGTTTTCATGTCACTGTTACTTTAGCATTTATTCTCATTCAAGTTTTGTCGATTATTTTATAAGGTATTCATTTGGTTCTTTTGTTCAATTTTACTCGTTCTCAAATAAGCAATGGGCAACGAACACCTAGGTAAGAGTTTAATATACTTAATATGTATTTTTATGATGGTTAAAAAAAAATATATTTAGAAAAATCGCATACAAAAATTAATACTAATACTTCAAAGTGTGTAATTAAAAAATAACCAAAAATAATCATTAACAAATATATATTGAGTATTGTACATGTTATACTGTATAATATCCTAAAATTTGGTTTGCGTCCATTTGCGTCTGTATTTTTAATATTTTTTTTTGTAGCCTGTTCCAATAGTAACGTCGATAAAGATGACATCGACATTAGCGAAAATTTAAATTGCAATAATTCATATTCTCGTTTTTATACTTATGATGATTTATATCAACTATTAAGAAATAGAGGTCCATTAAATCCTCACTCTGTAAAATCAAGAAAATACTTACTCGACAAAGGAACAACGAATGATGGAAATACTGCACGTACATTTTTTAAAAATTGTGAAAAATCATCTGAAATAACAGGTGTCGACTTAAATTTAATTAAACGCTTTGGAACTATTTTGAAATCGATGGCAAGTGGTTATGAAATTAATATAAATGCATTCCGACAGTACACTATGGATACTGCAAAACTATACGTCAAACTTTATCCTTGGTATTATATGCCTGCTAGTGTCCATAAAATTTTAATACATGGAGCTACTGTTATTGAATCTGCGTTACTTCCTATAGGTAAAATATACAAAACAAATAACTTAAAATTTTAAATTATGAATGAAAATATTTGCTTAGGACAACTTTCAGAGGAAGCGCAGGAGGCCAGAAATAAGGATTACATAAAATATCGTGAACATCATTCACGAAAAATTAGTAGATTAGCTCAAAATGAGGACGTTCTGCATTTTTTATTAGTTTCTTCAGATCCATACATATCTTCAATACGCAACACAAAAAAAAAAAAAAAAAAATGTTGTTGGATAGTGAATTAAGAGCATTATTAAACGTTGATAATATGAAGGATGAAGAAAATGACGAAATTTAAATCTAAAATGTATAATATATTTTACGAGTATATTTTTAAAAATGTATAATTCATATGATAAAATAATAAATTTGATGTTCAATAAATTCCCCCCTAGCCCCCGCCCTTCCTTTGGGCCAACTTCAAAACCGATACAAAAATTAGATTCAGCATACTCAAAACTTGTAATTTTGATGTATAAAACAATCATTTAAACTAAAAATTAAGAGGTATTAATTTTTTCCGCCTAAAACTGGATTTCAGACCACTGTGCGGCGACGGGTGCGTTGAATTTCAAAGAAACAATATATCATTTCTGAAGTTAAACGGTTTTGAGCAAAGGTTCAGCGTAAAGTATACATTTCGTGTATAATCGACCGATATTAGTTTAATAATTGTCTGTAGTTTCTATTTTATAATCAAAAGCGTCAAGACATTTTGTTCTCGACAAAGGAACAGTTTTTCTTTTACCAAAAAATTCAAAACGTGTTATGATATATTTATCAAAGGTTCATAATGATTTGACGGTCCAATATATTTTTAAACACATTTAAAGTTGAAAAATTATGTAAAAAACAGTCGATATCGTAAAAAATCGTACAATAGTTTATTTGAACGCATGTGAAAGAAATCCTAATTTGCGATTTTTGAAATCGCTTCAGTATCGTCTATCAAGTATACGATCATGATCATATTATATTTTCAGAACTTTCGTCAAATAATTAAATTGTTATTTAAGATAAAATTTTAAAAACTAGGTGTTTTATGTATTTTCAACGCGAAAGTTATTTATTTTTTAAACAATTTTTTTTTTTGAAAATTCCATAAAAAAATCAATGATGTATCATGAATATGTGATGAAAATTTCGAGTTTCTAACAACATAACTTTTGGAGTAGTGTTTAAATAACTAAAATCGATGTAATGAAAGTGTCGTTTACGGGAAATGTTATAGTTTGAACTATATTTTATGGCGTTTTTCCTTACACCTGGAAAAAGTAGCGAGAAGTGAAAAAAATAAGCTCTCCAATTGCAATATCTACATATTATGTACGTCGATCTATTGAGTTGCCGTGTCGGTCACATTTTGATTTTTACCAATTTTTTTAAGAGATTTTTTTTTTTTTTTTTTAATGAGATTTCAACATTGAATTATAATATCTCGACAGTTATGTACATTAATCTTAAGTAAATATGAGTTGGTAAAGCTCACACTCTTAAATTCGGAGGCCTGATTGTGGAATAAAATTTATTGTATGAATGGTAATATTGACATTGTCGGTTGAAAGAGCGTCAGTAAGGGAAAAATTAGTACCGAAATTGGAAAAGAGATTATTTAGTTGATTTCTTTGGGTAGAGAGAGATGGACAATTATTTAGGAGTAGGTGTCGGAAGTCACAGCTAGTATTCTTCACCACAGTAAGTGGTCAAGTGATATTGTACAGGTACATAGAGCCGTTTGTTATTAAATAATTTTTTTATATGCCATTTGTCAAGGTGAATAGGCATGTCTGCGTGAGTAATGTGGTAGGTCTTGTGTTTTAAAAATATACTTGGGCGGAATTTCATTCAATGTGTTTCCCTACTGTTTTCACGGAATCGGGACTGTCTAGATACGATTGAAAAATAAATTGTATTTCATTGCGAATTCGGTATATAGTTAGTTACCGTAGTAATTTGAAAAATATATTCATTGAAACAAATATGATAATATGAGTATATATGAGTAAATCACCCATAATTATGTGCATCACTCAAGCGATTTTCGTACTGTTTTTTTTTCTTTTTTAATTTTAACTTGTTTAAAGTATCTTCACCTAAACGGAGTACTCGTGTTGCGTAAAACGAAACCACTGAATAAGTATTTTATATTATTTGCTCTAAAATTGTTGGTTTTTAACATAATATACCAAATAGTTTTGATGTGGACCACACGAAATTCTATAAAAGGCCGCTTGGTGGGTACCACTTTACTAAAACGAATACTATAATATGATTAAATCAACTGTATACTCTAAAATAACGGCACGAATCCTGTGGGTTCATTAATGACATAACACAATGTTAATTTATGTCGTTCACATTCGAATCGTAGACATGAAAAATAATAATTATTTTGATATGTAATTCAACTAACTTTGCCGAAAAATCGTTGCGAAATCTATAGCTGAAACCTGTATTGGCTGTATTCCCGCAAAGCCACCGTCGAACCGGCATCAGACAGAGCGTAATACATTACACGTCGTTTATGGTTTATGAATCGCTTCCGTTCAATTTTAATTTTATACAATACTATAATAGAGTCACGATCCTACCGCGGTTTTTCAACTATTATACTCGCACTTGATAACACGTTATTCCTTGTGCAAATCAAAAAAAAAAAAAAACGTTTACGCACGTGAAATCGTATAAAATATTATGTAACGTCAAAGATGCTTCCCCCCCCACCCATCGGTAGGTAGATCGACAGAATCGGGCGAAAACATTATCGACTTTCTTATAAAACAGCCGGCGTACGTACGATATTATGATGTTTTCGTTTAAATTCGGTGATGGTTAACTGTGATTTTTTTTCAGTAGCAGTAGTAACTGCTACTGCTACTGTAAAAGTAGCGGTGAAAATGGCAGTGACTGCTACTTCATGTTCTTGGATTAAAATCATTATTGCTACTTTGAAATCACTGTCCAAATGTAGCAGTGAAAATAACAGTGACTGCTACTTCATTATAATAGCTATTTTAGAATCACTGTGTAATGTAAATATAACTGCTACTATAAAAAAAATATATATATATTATATACCTATATACATATATTTTTTTAATTATTAAATATTGTTATTCCACCCAACTGTAAAATAATAGTCAGATACTCCATGTATTAAATGTTCATTTTAAAACCACTGTGTACTATTCAGAATAGAATTTCCATATCTTTCATTATTTACCCATGTTTAATTAAGTGTTTGCAATAATTAAAATACAAACACTCGATAATATATTTGTATGGAGTGAGGATATTTTTCATATTTATTTTTATATTATCAAACAATATAATAGTATATGATATGTATATATGTTCATGGTATGAACGTGTTATACTATTATCTAATATTCTGTCTATCTATAAGTAGCAGTCAGTTATATTATGGGGGTTGGCAGTTACAAAAAGTAGCAATAAAAATATAACAAATTAGCAGTTACAAAAAGTAAAGTGGCAGTAGCAGTTATTTTTTTCCGATGTGACCAACTTATAAGAAAAAATTTAGCCGTCACTGTTATTATCATACCGGAGTAGCAGACAGTGATTGCTACTTTAAAATCACCAGTGAAAAATCACTGCTACTGCTATTATTTAATGCCATCACTATTTAAAACCATCATATTATTATTATACTGTGTTCATATTATAAAACACGTGTTTCCGTTTTCACGCAGTAATGTGTTTCGACGATATCGTGTACACCGTACATTCCAAAACCTGTCGCGTGAAAAACCACTAAGACGTCGTTCGCGCTGTAAAATTGCAATAAAATCGTTCGTTACTATTAAGCGACCCGTACACGGTACAATTAATCGCACGGCAGATTTTACAACATTGCTTGATACGGTCTCACAAACGATTATCGTAACGTGTACGATATTGCCGTACGACTTGTAGTATGACGAGATGAAGTTTGAACATGCATCAAATCTATCGTACGACAAGTCCACCACACGACAAATCGTAACACGTGTGGACCAGTGTTGGGAAATATCTAGATAAATTTATCTAGATAACAAGAATTTATCTTTTATCTTATCTAGATAAATTTATTTTCAGTTTTCTTTATCTTTATCTAGATAAAATTTTAGTTATCTATGAGTACCTATCTAGATAGGTAATTTATTTAAATGGCCTGAAAAAAAAAGGAAATTTAAAATATATTATTTTATTATTATTTTTTTTTTTTAAATTACCTAATCGAAAAGATTACTGAGAAAAACTCGTGTGGAGGCCCAGGAAAGGAGATTATAATATGTACTATCATGAAAGTGAAGTAGCCATACGCAACAATTTGTTAAAAAATGCAAAAATGTATTATTATTTTAACTTTAAGTCAGAGAATGATTTGTCATCTTTTATGAAGTTTATTTAAAAAAGTACATGTATTTTTAAATGTTTTAAATTATGTATTTTTATTTTTTTACCTTATACCTGTAGGATGTAGATCCTGAATATTTTTTAAAATTAAACATGAAATTATCTCAAATTTATCTACATAAAAATGTACTAATTTTTATCTTTATCTAGATAAATTATTAGTTATCTATTCCCAACACTGGTGTGGACCTTCATACAATAAGTTTGATCGATTTAATTATCATAATATGACAACTATACTATAACTGGTAATATTTGAAAACCGAATTCGTTGTTATTTTATATTTCATTATTCTAATACAAAATATTGTTTTTTGTATTAACTACAAAAGTATCGTACTTGTCAGTCGTCATTGTTATTATTTATTGTTTAGTTGCTAATCTAAAATATTTGAAAGTCTCTAGATTCGTTACTACTCAATTCGTCTAGTAAATTAACATGCGAATATCAATTTCTTTCTATTTTCACACCATTTCCTTTTACGTTTTGTCTTCTTTTCGTCACTATATTCAATAACAACACAATCACAATACTAGCTTGGTTTTTTTTGACATTGGAGCCATAGCAAATAAATCTAAAATGAATATTAAATAGTAAATACACTATGAAATTGTTTAATTTATTAAATATAATGTTTATACGCGTGTTTTGATATTTGTTTTTAACTATGGGTATGAGTATTATGACGCTCCTACCAATATAATATTATACGATGAGTCGATCAACTTGTAGTACAATGAGTCGTATTAATGTGTGTCGGATATCACTACTGCAAGTTGTTACGTCTATAGTACAGTAGAGCGTCGATTATCCGCACTCATTGGGACCGAAGGGGGTATAATTTAATCGATTTGTGCGGACAATCAAACAACCATAAATATGTTTAATACATATAAAGTTAAAAACTAATTTATTAGATATAATACTAAATATAATATTCATACATTATATAAAAAAAAATAAATAAAAAAAAAAATAATAATAATAAAATGTATTTATTTGAAATAATAATAAATTTTTTTTGCACTGCCAAAAAAATAAATTTGTCCACACAAATTTTGTAGTGCGGATAATTGACGGACCGGATAATTGACGAGCGGATAATCGACGTTCCACTGTATATACAATCGTTGTACAATCTGTCGTGCAATTAATTGTATCGTATATGGGACGCTTAACGTTAGGTACCTGTGCGATCGTCACGTGGCAGTCGTGTAAGTCTCGCACGGTAATGATCGCCCGAGAAAATGTAGAGCACACACGTGGGGGGGGGGTTATTAGTACGACGATTAAGCGTGCCGCGTTTGGACACTTAAGGCCGCGTGCACATTAGATACGAATTTAATTCGTACGAAAACGTACGAATACTGGTCATAAGAATTGGGTATTTGGACGTCCCCGACGTCCCGAGTCCTTCCCCCCGACGATTTTAGCGATACTGGACGTCCCCCTCCCGGACTGAGACGTTTCCCCCGAATCAATATATATATATATATATTTTTTTTTTTTTGCATTTAATAATAGGTTAGACAATTGGTTCTATGGTTTTACCCGGAATATACGATCATCATATCGGTATCTATCGAATATCATCATTCAAATAGAAATAAAAAAAAACATAGACTTAAAATACATACTTACAAGAACGCCATCGTTATTTCCACCTTCTATATGGAACGCGTTTGACTTAACTAAAGCTGGTATAGGTAGGACAAACAATATTTCGGAAGGGTGGAATAATAAATTTACAACACTAGTGAGAATTGATCATCCAAATATTTGGCTTTTTATTGAAGCTCTACAGATGAGCAACTCAAGTGCATCAGTAAAAATATTAAACTACAGAGCAGGAGCTTTTCGTCATAATTTAGGAACAAACTATAGGTTAAAACAATTATGTGAAGGTTTTTCAAATGATGATATTTAAAATTTTTTAATTTCCGAGAGCAATCTTACTATAATAAATAATATTATTTAGTTTTTTTTTTTTATTTGTATTATTTAATTTTATATTTTAATTTTTAATATTATATAATATGACCTATTATTGAATTATATATACATATATATATATATTAAATTTCTATTATATATTTTAAAATGTTAGCTTGATTTTGCTCAAAATTTAAAAAAACCGGGCAATGAGAAATATTCCGGTACGAATCCGTTGTTTACGTATATCTACCCGTAAACACGGATCGTGCAACGAAAAGTCAACGACGCCCGGAATAGCGTTTGGCATCGCAAAAGCGGTGAACGTTTTTCTCGGTTCGTCGATCGATTTCGAGTCACAACAAAATCGCGTTTTGGGGAAACGGCTACCGGAATTCGCTTTAATCGATTTGTCGTCCAAACCGCTGCTACGTAACGATGCAATTAGACGTTTTCGCAACGTCATTGCTCGTTTAGCATAATATTCTAAACACACTTGTATGATAATGTCCGAAAATCGTGACGCGTATTATACAAGAAAGTGACATAAACCTCTGGCCTCGACACAGCACCTATTTAACTCGCCCGACGTAAGCGTCGTATTGGTGACGCATGGCTATAATGTTATAATACTAACGTCACGAGTAAAAAATTATCGCCTCTAATCGTAATTGTTAGAAAAACGTTTTTCGATCGTTATTTTCTTATCACACATCCAATAATTATTTTAATAATTGCACCTGCGTATTACATGCCATTGTCAATAGAGAATTTTTTTTCCGAAGTTACGATTATTATTATTATTATTGTTATTATTATTAGATTTATAGTCAGAATATTGTTTTGAAATTTTCTAGAACCTATTGCATACTTCTCCGGGTGTATTGTGCGTTAAAAAATAAATAAAAACAGTTTATTCGAATACAAACGACTTGTGCTGTGTAGTAAGTCTGTTATTAAATATTGTCAAAACACTTAGAAATAAGATGAGGGAGAAATCGTATCCATTCTGTATCTGTGCATTTTTTTTTTTTTTTTTTTAATCTCTTGATGAGGTTCCAGGTTACTTATGAAATTTTATCTTTTACACAATAAACATGTTGTATTTTATGTCTATGATCGTAAATAATTAGTACGATTTTTCAACTTGTAAGATTTAAAGTTACAATACTGATCAAAGATCTACGTTTTAATATTCATTTTTCACGAAGATTTAATTCATAAAGCCCGTAACAATTCACAAGAATTCGCGGTACTCATAAAAGTCTTCTCCTTCTACTAAAATTAATTCCGGTCGCACTTCTGTAATTATTCATCGTGGTACACTAGTAGACAATACTATACCATCAGTGATACAACAACGTCGCTGGTCGATCGTAAATTAATTTTGGTTACGTTAACGTGGTATAAATAGTTCAATCAGCGGTAAGTACACACGTTATTGCGAGAGCATACATCGGATGGGACGGCGACTTCGCCAATCGGCAAGCCCACGTCGGCCGGTCGAAATATCTTTTCGAAAAAATCGTATCATCGGTCAAAATGATTTGTGTGATAAAATGATCTCGCCGCAAGCGGGTCTGATAAATAAATATGCCTATCGTGTACAGTAAAACAAGTGTGATGATAATAATAACTCTTATTATTATTATTTTTATTATTATTGTTATGCACTAATTAGCAAGTCATCGTTGTGCACGGGAACGAAGAAGGGACAAGGTAACATTTTCCTTGTGACCGTTGCGATACCATTTTCGTTTAAACTACGACCTACGTGGAGTCGGCATTTCCCATTAAGCTTAAACTATAATCGTTAGGCAACGGTCCGGTGAAAATCTGTTTCTAGAGTAGAGACGGTGACCTTAAGTCGTATAAACACGCACGCCATGTCGTTCTCAACGATTATCGCAATCATAATGATAACCTAACACGTGCTACGGTGGCAACCGCGCAGAATAAAAAAGAAACGTTTACGAATAACATAGTGACATAAGTCTAGTCGTGAAATGACCGTATACCACGTATAGGGTCGTCAACCGTCCAACACTACCAATACATAGGTACAGTGGAGGTGTGGCGGACAATTTTTGAAACGTCTTCTCTCGTAAAAAACAACTTCTAAAAGATTTTCCGGAAAAATTTCCCACCATACTCACTGTAAATTGAGACGCCCGTAATTCTATAAAAATCCTTAAAAACAAAACAAAAATACATCGATTTCATTTGGATTCGATCTACCCGAAGAGTCCAACTGATGAAAATATATAATCATTTTTATAGTTTGTAGATCATTCAAATGGCCTGCATAGAATAATATTACACAGATATCAAATAAACATTATATACTTTTGACTGTGCATTGATGCGGTCTATTTTAGAATTTGGCACTGCGGTTTGAAACCCGTCTCAGTCTGGTCAAGTTTAAAAGCTTGAGACCATTCAAAAACATTTTGCACGTATTGTATGTTTGGTGACAAAATGAGTTTTTGAAATACGTCTTTCTTAGATATTGCTAACTGTATTTTTCCCGTACCATCAGCGGGCGGTTCTAAACTCTCCCGGTTTTAATGACCTATAAACTCTCCCGATGGTAAACTCTCTCTAGTCGCTTCGGTACGACCTGAAAAAAATATGTCAACATTTTCGGGTCACTTCATAGCTACCTGAAGGAAACACGTAAACTTTCCCTGGGCAAACAAACAAAATTATTGCAACTGGTACTATCTCAAGAGTATTTACATGCTAATAGAATAAAGATTAATTTTTTTAATTGAATCTAGAATTATGTTTAATTATTAAAATAATATAAACCTACAAATCAAAATATACAAATAAAAAAAAATTAATAATAATAATAATGAAAAAAACAAAAATAAACATAATTGTAAAACCAATAGATCCTTTGTCTCACTCGAACCCAAAATATGTAATAAGTAAAAATCTTAGTTAAAATGCAGTTTAAAATTTAGTTTTTATAATTTTATTGACGTAATACGCGTTAAATATTTGAATTTTAAATACAAATAAATATGTAAATTGTAAATAAAAATAAATAGAGCAATATTGCAATAAAATATCAACAGTTAAGTAACGAAAAATCATTAAGACTCACTGTACCATAAGACTTTATATTTATAATGATAACCGCAGTCTCAGTGTAGCCGTGTAGCCAACTCAAAGCTCGGGAGAGTTTACACGTTTTTCTCGGGTTGTACTAAAAGAGACCCGAGATAATTAATTTATATGTTTCTTTAGGGTGGTTATGGAGTGCAAACCCGATAGAGTTTACCATACAACCGGGAGATTTTACCACCGGGGGGGTCAACAACTCGTCGTCAGTATTCTGATGTAGTGTTAGGCAATGCCCACACGGTGCAACTGTTTTGGGACAAAAATTGCAAATCAGTTGTGCTCGCAACCAGTTTGCAACCCATACGAAACTTCGGTCCGTACACGGACATGACTTATTTTGGATCATTTGGTGTTAATGTATTCGATCAATGCAGTTGTTTTTTCGGTTTTATACTATGTCGAGTTCAGATTCAGATGACATCATTGATTATTATCAATGATACGTATTCCACAACTGACATATTCATTTGGACAGCCACCTCTTGCCACGGTTTCTCCGTCACATATTTCCTTGAATACGCAGGAAGTTTATAATAAAATAGTACTTCATACTTTTCCACCTCTCCGACGAACTTTAAGTTAATTTCTTGGTCACTCATGTTCAAAAAATACAAAAATAATACACGTGCACAAATACGAAAGTTCGGTGCAACTTATATTTGCAACGCAACTGCGACCGCGGTTTCCGAATGAGTACAATCGGTATTAAACTGATTGCAAACTAATCTCATTTTGATCGCTTCGTGTGCGGACGCCCCAGTTATACGCTGCGTAGGTCACAAAACAGTTGCGCCGTGTGCGGTTGGCCTTAGTGTACAATTTAATAAACGTGTATGATAGTCACAAATAGTTGGTTTTGGAGTCACTGTTTTCAATTCTAGAAATATCTAAATCTAGTTTTCGTGTTTCTCCGGTTCTAGGAGTTACGTACGAAACGGTCTGATATGCCGTGTGCCTAAGCCACGTAACGAATTAGATAATATTTTTACCCTGAAACCAAATTGATTTTTCACGTATTCAATTGATTCCATCCTTATTATATCTAATTTTCGTATAAAATCATAACGTAGAAAATTATATTAACTGCCCTGTATATAATATACCCGTTGCGGGCGTTCATAAATAAATACAACATTCTAGATTGCTAAATGGCGCGTCATTTGAAATTCGGTCAACACAATAGACATAAAGATATCATGCCATTTGTTATTTATTCATATTCAATTTTCGGTCTTTAAAAGAGGATGTATGTGGAAGTTTCCAACGTCAACACACTATTTCTTGAATGTCTTATGTTTTGCGCCATCAATAGCGACACTGTTCGTCCCCAGCGACGAACATATCGACGGTGTCTTATTCATGTTTTTCGTTCGAGAAATTATTTGTATTATTATTATAATTTTTTTTTTTTAATGACGCGTTCAGTTTTATTTGAATGCAAAACACTTCGAAACCGTAGGACCCGACAAACAATGATCGACATTCTTCACCCGTGAATAATATTTGCAGGTTTATCACACGCGTGTACAAACACGTAATATACAATTGTTGTTATGACGATTTGAATTTTCAATAGACGTGCGGGAGCGAACAGAAAAAAAATACTACCTATGGTAAAATCGTCGATAAGCATGACGAATGATGAGCGATTTATTTTAATAGAATTAAAAAAAAAAAAAAGAAAAAAAAAGACGATTACAATTTACACGGGCTTTCAATACGATAAAACTGTACGGCCTACTTAGTGAATCGGTCAAACGTATAGGATGACGTATAGGTTTAGTGAAAAATATGGCCAGAATAACATTTGATTGACCTTCAAGCGTGCCGGAGATTTTTCGACTCGAAACCTGCAAACGAACGTAATAGTAACACAACAATACGTATCATATCGTGTTGATAACGGATCCGTGGTCCAAGTAGGTCGCGGCAGTGCGTGAACCGCGAGTGTTCTTCAAAAACGGTTAAACGGGCTAATGGATTAGGCACCGAGCGAACTAACGATAATAATCCGTGTTCTGTAAAGGTGTAATCGCACATCCGACGCGTTCATAATGTTTATAATAATTGCGTTCGATTCGTCTACGAGCGTTATGGAAATCGACGGTCCACCGGTGAGATGAACGGTGATGGATACCCGCAGTAATGTCATTGTGATATTCGAATGCTCGTGAGAAATATTCAGACAGCTCTTGCGCCGCCGAAATAATTACTGCGACAGATCTGAACGGAATTTTCAGTTTTGACACGCCGTGTGTTTACAGATTTACTCGAACTGGCAAAATTAATAAAGGTTCATGTCGATGGAGATGAACTGTACGAAGAGCTTGATTTCATTAAGTTATTACCAAAAATGAAATTATAAATAACACAGAATTCACTGGTTCGGAAAAATGGTAAAATATTCTTCCGATCATCTACTGCACAATTAAAAAATATCAAACAAATTGTACAGTATGGGGGACCGTGGTATTTTCTCCAACTGAAATCCTCCAATTCAGCCTATTAAACCGAACTCAAAGGTATAACCGTTACGATCAAAATCGTCAGACACATTACATTGTTCGTTGTTACTAATAATTCTTTATAAAATTACGTCGAACTTTTACGATTTACATCTGATAGGACATAATAAGTAGACTTCATAAACAATTCCTGGATTTGGGGGGGGGAGGGGCTGAAGCCCCTTAATCCCCCCCATAAATACGTCCCTGGGCCGTAATGTCACGCCGTCGAGCTCTGCGACCAAGAGGCGCCCGTCGCCGGTCTTCTTCGCAGTGTCGCCGTTTTGTGCGACCGACAAACGGCTCTGCCTAAGTCCGTCGCCTCCACCCGGGGACCCGCGAAGACGTGATACCTGCCGCACGACGACGCGCGTTGGGCAAGGTCCCGGTGTTTCCCGTCGCCTCGCCGTCGTCCGCTTCCCGGCCTGAAAACGTATCGAAATGTTCCAAACGGTATTTTTGATAGATATATATGTTTTTATTAAAAATGAATACAGTTAAAAAAAAATGCTAATTAATCTGTTGTTGATGAAGAATTTTATAAAACTTCTGAGTACATAACGTTTTTTGTTCTATTTTCTGTTGAAATCAAAATCATTAGATGATTAGGGTTTTTGTAGATTATAATTTTGGCAAGTGTTTATTTACGACAGAGTGCGTAAGCTTAAGATTTTAACTGCGATGATGAATACAATTTGAATAGTGAATATCGTAGATATCGAAAGTAGATCACTCGTAGGAGTATTTGGTATGACGTTGTGAAAAAATATTGGGAAAATTTTGAATAGTGTCGTCACAAAATAGGAATATAAAAATACAATCCCCCCCCCCGAATATGATTTTTTCAAAATATATGTTTTGTCTAAAAAAAAAAAAAAAAAAAACACTTACTTTTTTTTCTTTTTTTTTCTAGTCTTAATTTCTATTCTTATTTTCTTAGCCTAAAGAAATATTTGCGATCTGTACGAGTGTCGAAAAAGCTAATATTTATTTACAAGACCGGACGACATGAACAGAAGAAGGTGTTCAATGGTGGCCCCCACACGAGTCTTCTCAGTGAGGCCCAGTATTCATTGTATATGAAATAAATTAAAATGAAAAAAAAAAACGTTCACTACTGTTGTAAACCCCTAAATATTATAATGAATAATGTTATTATATGATTAGTAAATAAACTGTTAGGAATTGTGTGTTAGTCGACGGCTCGTCAACGGGAATACGCCGACTAAGGGATCTTGACGTCTGGCTGGCCGTAGGCCGACACACAAGACAGGAGGACAGTCATTGTTAGTACAGAACCTTAGCATAACAGAACGTCCGTGTCAAAATTAATTATATCTTTTTATTACTTAATCACAATAAACTATATTTATGTTTTAAATTTACTTAATTGTACGTTTTTTATTGTCGTGAACCTTCGGGTTCATAACACTACGAAAATCGCATATTCGGCCTTTATAATAATTAAATCCTCGTACTCCGAGGCCGCGTACGAAAAGGGTTAAAAAATGAGCTCTGGTGCCCGCCTACTGACCGGAGTGTCTGTCGTCTAATTATCGTGATTCCGTTCGGGCCGCGGAATACTGATCGTCGGCTTTCCTCCCGAAAAAACACGGTTCCTATGCAGCAGCGGCCTCGTGCCGAATCACCCGACTGCAGAGAACAATCGAGAACGTTCGAGAATTTCCTTCAACAGGTACAACGCGAATTCGCCAGAGTAGGACACACGAAACACACAAACCGATCTCGTGCCCGCGTTACACGAACGAATAATGGCGACAACGGTAATGAACGTATGCATTCAACGTAAACACGATTACGCGGCGGCCGGACAAGGATCGGATTTTGAAATTTTTGTGCAATAGGCGACGCGCGTCAAGAACGTGGCCGCCACCCCGGACTACGACGACGACGCGACGTTTTGCCAAACGACGAAAAATTGCGTAAAAATCGGTTGAGATAATTATTAATTATCGTGATTATTACTTTCTATAAATTCAACCTCTCTCTCTCTCTCTCTCTCTCTCTCTCTCTCTCTCTCTCTCTCTCTCTCTCTCTCTCTCTCTCTCTCTCTCTCTCTCTCTCTCTCTCTCTCTCTCTCTCTCTCTCTCTCTCCCCAGGGGTACTCTGCGCTACACGTGATCAAGATCACTCCAATTTTATCTAGACGCATTCGCTCGAGTACGATACGCATAAAGTAATAATTTTAATGACGACCAAACATTTTTTCTTTGACATCATAATGCATGATAATTGATGTACGGCGGCGTGTATCACGTATTAGAATATCAATAAACTACCGAATAATGAAAATAATTAAACGGACATGATATAATTTAATTAAAACTCATCTCGAATCAAGGTACAAGTAAAATAAATGAATAAATAATTAATGAGTGGTAAAATAAAAATATATAGCTCGGAGTAGTAATATTAAGTATAGGTTTAATTTGTTTACATTTCGATTACATCGGTAATACAAATCAAATCTCTACTGCCCCGACACACGTTTTCATAATAATTATTGAATATTATTTATTTGTTTGTTTACTATAATGCATGAACATGAATTATATAGTTTTTGATTAAATTATTTATTCAATAACATATGTAAGTATAAATATCGAGTCATTCTTATTATTATATGAGAATTGACCTTTGATAAATCGTTTTGTTTTGTTTTTATTATAAATTACTAAATGTTTTCTTACTTTTTTGTTTTAATTTGTTGACGTGCAAGTTGCAGAGGTTATTGAAAATTATACGGATTCTCGTATCGACGGTGAATTTCTATAACCACTGCACGTACTATAATCTATAATTATGACAAATTAAAAAATAAATAAAAAACTGAATAAATGTTTCAAACTATTTTCGTGGTATTTTTTTCATCCGTTCCACCCGTTTCAATGTGAACAACACCGACCAAACTATTTTTAACTTGACGCTTGTTGAAAGGTTTAGGTTAAGTGAATACATTTTTAAAGTACCGATTCGATTTTTTTTTTCTATTAAACAAAAACATTATATTTTTCCCGTTGAACAATCTCCATGTCATTACATATTATCAAGTGAGGATTTAAAATAATTACATAGTTTATTGACGAGTAGTGAAACGGCTAATTTTTATAAGCAAGTAGCGGTCGTTTAATCTCGTTACAGTCGGTCGGTCGCGATTTTCGTGCTGTTATTATCGAACACGGTTTATTATTATAGTGTAATATGCCTACATCATAAAACGACTAATGATCGGTGTTTAAAACTGTAGTGTGTACTTAAATCAAAAAACGAAATCCTGATCAGCCACTTGTTTATTCACGTGTGCAGTGTATAGACGACGTAATCATTTTTCTAGTGAGTGAAATTTTGTAAAAGCACGACGAACAGAAGAGAGAGAAAAACAACATATATCTGACGTATCTAATATCAAGCACAACGGTGACGTTTAATGCGTATTATCGTATAGATATTATGGAGAACAGTGGATCGTCGTCGACTGGTACATCAGGTCGGTTTGAATACAATAATGTCACCTACTGTACAAACATCCAAGGCTCGAGTCCGAAAAATCTATATTCGATGCGTGCACGGTGCACACGTATATATAGGTACATTTTTTTTCAAATCAAAGCGTTTCAATACGTATTAGTGATGTTCCCGTCAACTTTTGTTCGAGTTTACAAGCCGATACGACCGGTGTGAAAATATGGGCGGTCAATTTTTTTTTTTTTTAATTTAAACCAGGAGAAGGGTGAGGGGGTCGAGTATATCGAGTGTATCGAATTGAAGTCACATTTTTCAAAATCATCACTTCATTCATCGAATGCCGGTTTTTCGAGAAGCGTTTTGATTTTTATTTACAACGTTCGAGGCGCACACAGATATCGTGCGCTCCGTCCGGGGCTCAATTGAAAAAAAAAAGATGGTAAGTGAGATGATGGTGGTACAAGTTCGTCCTCGGACAAGATATTGGTGATGAATGTATTAAGTTTTAAAGAAGTGATGACTCATTTCTCTAGTATAAAACGATTCTGAGCAAAGCTTCAGTGTAATATAATATATTATTATTTAAATACTGTTTACGTATTTTACGGTTATTTGTATAATTTTTGGTGAGGTTTTTTAACAATAGATTTAAACATGTTGTTATATCTGAATCCAAAATTTCATTATAATAGGATGAACTAATTTTCAAACATAAATATTTAAAGTTGAAAATTAATATAAAAACAGTTTATTCTGTAAAAATCGTGATAATAATTTACTTAAATGCTTGGAAAAAAAATCTTGAGTCACGATTATTGATATTTTTTTGGTATTGATAGTTTAGTATAAGAGTAAACTTGTATTAAAATTTCAGAACTCTTTAACAAATACTCAATATTTCATAAGAAATAAACTTAAAATAAATCAGACAATATCGTAAAAAAACGTATAATAATTTATTAAAGTGTGTATAAAAAAAAATCCTGAGTCACAATTTTTGAATTTTTGTTAGGATAATTAGGTAGGTATATGAATAAGGTCATATTAAATTTTCAGAACTTTTTGTCAAATATTTAAAATTATATTCCATAAAAACTTTCAAACAACTTGGTAAATTAAAAGTTCTATATTTAAGTCAAAAGTGCTATAATTGTTCTGAAAATGTTGTCCAATATAAAAAAGTATGTATTTGATATTGGATAAAATTTTCAAGTTTCTAGCTTTAATACTTTTCGATTTATGACTAAATACCTAAAATCTAAACAGTGAAAATCTTGTTTACGGCGGATTTTTACCGATTTTACCGTTTTTACTCAGTTTTTCGATCGTTATTCTTGATTACTGGAAAAAATATAAAGATTTTGGAAAAATGACCTCTCTAAAGTACCATCTCAGTTCAATTTCAAATCTAAAAAGTTGCTGGACGAAACTTTTGGACAAGGATTTCTATACGAAAAAGTGTTTACAGAAAAAAAAATAAATAAAAAAAAAATAAATAAATAAACATCATCGTAAAACCATAAGATCCTTCGCTTCATTCAGAATCTAAAAACCAGTTGTGTGTGAGATATCCACTCAATTTTTTATTTATTTTTTAAAGAACATTATTTGGCAATTACTTATGGAATACAACGTCGTTTAAATGTCCGCCGCGGCTTTGCTTGGTGGCACGTATTCGGGAGATCCAATTTTCAATCACTTTGTTGCATAAATCTGGTTGAATTCGCTCGACGGCGGCGTTGATTATGTTGACGACTTTGAGGGCATCAATTTGTTTGCGGTTTATTTGCATAGACCTGTGATTTAAGATAGCCCCCAACAGAAAACATCCTACAGACGTTAAATCGCACGATCTCGGAGGCCGGTTTATGTCGCCGTTGCGCGAAATCTCCGTGCCCTCGAATCGTTCGCGCAGAATGACCATCGTTGCGAAATGTCCATTTCGTGTTATAACACGCCGGTTGTTGCTGCGGGGTGCACAGCGCTATTGGGGCGTGTGTGTGGTTCGAGACCTGTGTTGGTTGCGTTATAGGCGATCGAAAACCTTAGAAATACGCGGTGCACACTGCACGGGCACATCCCGGAACAGACGCGGCTGCGGCGCGAACGGCGTGCGTGGTGGAAAAAAAACACGGAAAAATCGCCGCCGCGCCGCGGTCGCGACCGTTCGTTACCGTCGGACGATTTCTTTTATCGAATTACGCGCGTCACGTCCTCGCGGTCCGTCGCGGTTACCGCTCGCCCGGCTTGTACACCGCGTACAGCTGTACCCGCGTTTCGACTCTCCGCCGCGTGTGTTTTTTAAAACGTATTTATACGAACGGAACCAGCGTGCCGCCGTCATGACCCGTCTATGATATTACTATTATTATTATTTTTATTACTATTACTATTACTACTACTATTATTGTTATTGCTGTTACGAACCTGACCTGCGCGCGTTCGAAATTCAGACATTACGCCGAGTACAATGCGAATTTGTTACGGACAAACTGAATATAATTGCGATACATTATACCGCGCCCGTACCCGGACACAAACGTTGTGTAGGTACGTACGGTAATACGATAATTCATCATCATCGTTATTATATTATTATTGTTATTGCGCTGAAGGTAAAAGAAACGCCGAGGACGTCGAGTCAAAAAATCGCGCTCGTGTGCACGACGTGTTTCAGATGTGTTTAAGAAATCCAATAACTTTTGTCTAATCGATGTTTCGAACTTAAATTTTTTTTTAAATCTACGATTTCCTAAGTTTTTAATATATTCTTACACGATAATCCCCAAAACGCACAGTGTTCTAGAAATTCGATTTAGGCGGACAAAATTAGAATTTTCATAATCATTAATTGAACATAAAAATGAATTTAATTTGTTGACAGTCAGTGACTGATTGTAAAATATAGGTTTTTAAATTGATACGCTATCGCATACAGTTATAATAGTGTACTGATTATACTAATAGTCAGAGATAAGATTTCCAATTCTTGTGCCACCCATGTGCCCGACTTGTAACGATCCCATAACAGTTAAACACATCCTCACAGACTGCAGAAAATACGAATTACAACGGAAAAAATTCCATCTAACTCACCATCTCGCTGAAAACCTCAACATCGATACGACCAACGTTCGCAAATTCCTAAGGAACACAGAACTTCATAAAGAAATTTAATTTAATATATGTATTATAAGTATAATGTATCTACCATATTTAATGTAACCTATCTATTATTAATGTAAATACTATGTATTTTTTGTAGCCAATGGCCCATAGCTGCCGAGGCATTTGTCACAATAAAAAAAAAAAAAAAGATTTTCAATTGCCAGCTAAATTGTTTGAGCGTATAGTTTTTATACCGTTATTAGTGTCGTTTGTTGAATGAAGTTAGTCCATTTATTTTTCTTCAACATTATGGATACACTAGTGAAAGGTATGTATACATATATAATATATATACATATATTTTTTTTTTTTTTTTATTAAGTTTTGCATGAAAAATTTAAGTTTTATATATAGAAATATTTAAAAATGTAAAATACATTTTTTTTTTTTAAATTGTTAAGGATACTGAAAAAATAGTAGTGGATAGTAGAGGTTTGAACTTGGTGTTTTCTATTAGCTTAATTTGTCCTCTAAACGATTTTATATAATTTGGTTGCGGCAAGTTGCTGCACAATACAGAGTACCTATTATATTTTTGAAAAAATATTGTATTTTTCAAATTTGTCATAAATTATATTTCACCATAAAACCAAATGACAAAAAAAAAAATAACTTTAATTCAAACATAATAATATATTTAGTGTATTATTAAATATTTTAAAATGTTTTAGATAATACTATATTACTCAAAAATTGAAACATTATTGAAATGTTAAGATGCAAATCAATGAATATTTCAAATTCGATTGAGTGTTGTGAAGCAATTTTTTCATATGTCTATGAAGTAATTGGTAATTCACGTATTAGTACAAATGAAGATCTAATCCATATGCTTTTGGTAGCTTCTGATCCATACTTGTCCTCAATAAGACAGCTACCAAAAAAACAAATTAGTGAGCTATCAGATGACGTCAAATCACTGATTTTATGTGACACAGAAACAGAGAAAGAAGAAGACAAAGCAGCTACAACATCTGATGGAGAATATGTCAGTTCTAGTGATTCTGATTTATATAACATGTAAAAAAATTATATTTTAATTATATCATTAGAATAAATAATATACTACTAACTACTAAGCAGTTATTTTTTTTAATTCTAAAAAAAAAAAATTTTAATAAAAAAAAATAATATTACGTACCGTCGGTGTTTGCAAATTTGGTTTAAGGACTTTATGATTGCACAAGGAAAAAACTAAATTTTATAATGATCTAAGTATCCGAAAAGTAAAACAATTTTATAAATAGATAATTTTGTCCTGCTAAATACCCTTTCTGGAACACTGTGAAATGGTTGGAAATTTAGATATTTTAATTTTCTATTATTGCATCAATAATAAATCACATTAGAGACTATAAGCTGCAAAATAGTGACAAGGCGTTTTTTCCAGAATCGCGTATTTAACCTATCCACTTCTCTAAACTTGAAACATTCCCTAGAAACAATTGATCTACTAATAAAATAATAATACTCATGTAGGGCACCGCCAGGGGTGGAGTATTAGATTGAATAAGAAAGTAACGTGCGATAACTTTTTGTTAAAACTAGAATTTTTTTGGATGGTCGAATTGAATTAAATCCCCCCACCCCAAAAGTCCAAGAATTCACCAGTAGCTTAAAATTTAGACGATTTTGGAACTCTTAAAGCAGCTCAAAACTAGGTCTCAAAATCGTAAATGCGGCAGTGTAAATAACGT
This sequence comes from Therioaphis trifolii, assembly GCA_027580255.1. NCBI lineage: Eukaryota > Metazoa > Arthropoda > Insecta > Hemiptera > Aphididae > Therioaphis > Therioaphis trifolii. The sequence continues at coordinate 129,847,412 of CM050404.1, forward strand.
TTTGTTGCACCTACATATTATATCCATTATAGAAGTCGCATTACTCATGTTAAACCAACGTATCCATAGTTAACGCAGTGTACGCGTTAACTTTGACAAATGAGTTTCGAAGACTGCTGGTTTTTCTACTGCCTATTTTTATGAGTAATCGGTTTAATCGAACATTTAAAACGTATGATTTATTTGAAAAATATTGTACCGAAAAAAAAACTAAATAAATTTTATTCTTAATACGACACAAGTAATTAGATGTTTGAAAGTTTTTATGGACCTCCTAGACTCCATTGCAGTGGGGGCACCAAATTGATCCAAGCCTACTGGCGGGAAATTCCTTAACCAAACTATTGAAGTCATTTTAGCATAGTTTATTCAACTGGGATGCCGTATTAAGTTTGTCCTCAAGACAAGGTCGCTTACCAGATGTCACCTTGGCCTGGTGATACTAAGTACTTACTACTACTTACGATTTGAAATAAGGAATCCGTAACTTTTTATGATCAAAAATCGAAATTATTAACTACGTTTTAAACTTTCGATGTATCTTTTAATTTCCGGGTGCTGGAGTAAGCTCATCACAGTACCTACATCGGAGAACATATACTTCAAACCGCTACGAAGAGATAAAACGTAACTTGTAATTTTTCGTAACTCAAAATAACGATTAATTACACAATATTTAAACAAAAACTTCAAATTTTCAGCGCCAGTGGAAGTGCATACCTCTGGGAGTTAGACGTGACCACGAAAACGCAGCCACACATAGTTGTGTTACATCATTGTTTTCTCGTCAGATGAAAATTTAAAAAAGTGTTTATTCAATAACAAAAACTTAAAGCTAGGTAACCTAAAAAATGAGTAAGTTAAAAATTGAAATTAATAATTCCACACTTTTTTGTATTAATAGGAGGTATAAATAAATTATATTACAATTGTACCCAAGTGGTGATTCCAGAAATTATTCAAAGGAAGGGGATCACAATTTGTTCAATATTTCAATTATGAATTGATATAGGCATATTATAGCTCAGAGGAGGTATTCAACTCATTAACTCCTTTTAATCCGTCACTAAGCGTGAATATTTATTCTTGATTTGACTATTTAAGTGGGTATCCTTGTTTGTGATTTCTGGCTTATACTAAGTATGTGTACATAATATTATTTGAGTACATCGATCTAGCCGTAGGTGTTACGGCGAGGATGTAAATTCGTAAAAATTAAAAAAATATATATATCTGGTACGCGAGCGTTAATAAATACACTCGTATGACAATGCGGCTGACAGGCGCGGGTCTCTCAGCGACGAGTCTTTAAAGACGCATCGCAATGATTAACAGGTGAGGTACGAGAGAAGAGGGGTTACAAGACGGATCTACACGTACGACGGTGAGTGATGAGCGTAATGATCTATAACGGTTCCACCGCGGCGGACTGCAGAATGGTTCGCGGAAGGTTCTATATGCGTAGGTGCAAAAATTACGGACGCACCAAAAAGGAAATGAGCTACGCGCACGCCTTTCACGTCCTCGATAAATAAAATAATAATTATTACTTTTTTTTTTTGCATACGTGTTACGTACACACACGTACAATACGTACACGGTACTGCACACACTCGTCGACAATTCTGCAAACATGTAGGTTAATATCGGATCGGACGATGACATGAACGTAATATACATCAATGTTCATAAATCTGAGTCAATCACAAGAGCTTATAAACATACTGCTGGCACTAAAACAATCCCGTTTTGGAGATATGCTCCGAAAAATAAAAAATAAAGGTAGGTATATCATAATATAAATACAATTTTAACGCGTCGTCGGTTAGTGATCGTCCCCAAAGTTGTATTTAAAGCGACCGAGGACGTAATAGCTATATATATATTCACACGGGTGACATACTATACACAAGCGCAACTTAATCCTGAAAACCAGTGACTTATGAACTTTTAAGGCCACGACGACCATAAAGAATAGTTTATTATTGCCTCGATTGCGATTTTTCAATAAGTAACTGTAAATGCACACACACACACACACACACACACACACACACACACACACACACACACACACACACACACACACACACAAATCGTAAAAAGTGGTGACGGTTGCTCATGAAATCGTTAATCATGGTTATGTCGTTTTGTTACAATGTATCATGTGTACATTAAAAACTTAAAAAAATGCCTTCTTGATAATGATATTGCGTTTGGCTAAAAAAAAAAAAAACAACTGTTCAAAATGCCTTTATTTTAAACAATTGTTTTTTTTTATTTACATAAATACAGCAAAACAATCGTTTAATTTAAACATTTTTACATATAGATAATAAGTTTTAAAATGCTCTCACAAAAACTTTTTTTTTATTTCGCACCAAATTTTTCTCAATCTTTAAAAAAAAAAAAGATGGGTTTTTAGGTAGTATTTTCCATTTTTATTCGGCGTCTATTGTCTAGAGTCAGACTGCATGCAGGGCGCCGGGTAACGACCATGAGAACGGCCACATGCGTCGATATGCAGTATTTTTGTTTTAGAAAATGCGATTGGTGCAATCAGTGGCGCCGAACTCAATTTTTATAGGTGGGGCAAAGTACAAAAATTAATACCTACCCTACCCATACACCTAACAATTTTACCTAACCCTTTCACAACTTAAAAAAAATGGTCATCAAATTTTTCTTTGTTTCTCCGTCCCACCACCCCCGCCCCTTCTATATATATATATATATATTCTTCTATATACGTTTTTCTGTACCTGCCCAAAATGGAAAAATTATACTGCCTCACCGTGCCACCAATTTGACAAGGATTGACAATAACAGTGTATACAGTATACTAAATGGTTCAAATATATGTTATTATAACAGACAAACATTGAAATGTCGTGTTTACTTTAATGACGAAAATATACATTGGAAACCGGAAGTATTGTTTAAATATTTCTTATATAATAGTGCAGATGAATAAAATATACACGCAGTTATTATTTAATTTGTATTATTTATTTAATTGATAGGTATTTATTAATCAGTTTTTGAAATTAAACACTTTCAAGTTTCAAAAATTTAACTTTAATAACCCTAACCACCTAGCACCTACTACCCTAACCACCTAGCACCTACCACCCACCCACCCACTTTCAAAGGTGGGGCGACCGCCCCACCTGTATATAGGGTTCGGCGCCACTGGGTGCAATAAACCAAACGAAAACAAAACGTATGTACACGTCAGTGAACACTAAACGCGCGCCTGGTGGATTTATCGGAAACTCACTTCTCACAATAGACAAATAACGATTCTCGGTTGAAGTCACGCGTCGGCTTTCGAAAAAACAAAAATATGAGGTGAAATAAATAAAAACAGCTAAAGCTGCTCTGTCGAAATAACGTAGCGTCCATTCGCGTGTATGTATAATATATTGATAACATTGGTCATCATCAACGCTACTAAAATAACTATGATAATGGAATACAGGTTTTCCACGCATCGGACCTGTCTCTCTCAGACCTATGATATTTTCCGTTCAAGTTGGAATGTCGTCACTAGGTGGTAGATCGAAATTGTTTTTTTCGTACATTTTACGAGCTACGAATTTTGAGCACAAGAGAAAACATAAAGTATTGGTATCATTGAAAAGTGTCAAGACCATATGATTATGGTATTTTTAAAAATTAAAAATTACTCTTATTCATTCAAAATTAAGCCAATTTCAAATTTTTTTTTAATTTTTTTTTTTAATAAAAAATTTGTTTGATGCTTTTATAATTTTTTTGTTTTTTCATACCGTGACAAAATAAAGGCTATTTAGTTGTAAAGTACACTAAAAGAACTACACAACAATATCTGTATTATATTTCGATGTATATAGCTACTGACTTTCCAATTAATGAACATACTGTAAATCCATCTTGCTTGAGTTAGGGCAGTAGTTTACAGCTAATCTCATTAATCTTATACATACGTTATAGTTGTTATCTGCGTATACGTTATTATTACCGTAGTTACTAGAATTCGAAATTCAATTTAATGTGTTTCACGTATGAGTATTGGCTGTTAAGATAAAATGTCATATTATCAGGGCTTAAAACCGGTAACCGGTTTGTAACGACAACCGGTAAAAAACCGTCAATTTGAGAACCTAAAACCCAAAACCGCTTTTAGTTTAGGAATACTGGAAGCGGTTATTGGCTATCGATAATCAATGTAAATATCTAAGTATTAACATCAAAGCGATTACCTCGTATTTTTAATCCCGGTTTTATGACCAAAACCTATTCCCAACCAATAATTAACGGTTTTTTGTTGTGGTAATTAATATTTGAATTTTGTCATGATTACGTCTTTATAGTTGAATTTAATTTTCCAGCTATTTTGAAATTTTATACAATTTAGTTTTTTGATTTCTTAAGATCACCTCTATCTTGAACATTTGTTTTAAAGCAGTTTGAAAAATATATATTGAAATTGAGACCAAATTAAAGCATATGAAGTTTTTGATTTTGTAATAATAATAATTATGTTATCAACCCACGAATCTCCTAAATAAAAGGTTTTAAAAATATGATTGAAAAATTGAAAAAAATATCATTTTTAAGAACCGGTTTTAACCAATAACCGATTACTAAAAAACTTTATCGACGGTTTTCAACCGATTAACGGTTATAATAGTGTTTGAAATATCCTTAAAGTAACGGTTACCGGTTTCCATAATATCAAAATTAAACGAAAAACGGTTACCGGTTTAAAAAAATGTTCGGCTCCTACCGGAGCCAATTGACAACTTTATTGGGAACGGTTTTAAGCCCTGCATATTATATACACTATAAATTATATTAAAACGTATAAATTCCGTATAAAACATAAAAATTGTATAGAACGCAAACGTTCAAAACAAAGTCAAAGTTTTCTTACTTCGTCGTCGTCAAAAAAATCTACTTTTAATTACGATTTATGCCGAGCTCTTTTATCAGCCAATATTCCTCTACACAAAATATCAAATGAATTATTCCGTACGTTTTTGGAAAAATACACGCACCAAAGTATTCCTGACGAATCAACGCTAAGGAAAACCTATATGTTGCTGAATGTTACAAAGACTGTATTAACATAATAAGAAGTTATTGCGAAAATCAAAAGATATGGGTTTCAATAGACGAAACCACGGATTCAGTAGGACGATATGTGGCAAACGTAATTGTCAGTACCTACATTGTAAGTCGGTAACCCGGGAAAAATATTTTTGCTCAATTCAGCAATTTTATAAAATGCTAACCGTATTTCTATCGCCAAATTATTAGATACATCTCTACATATTTTATGGACCCAAGGAATGAAGCATGACAATATTTTGTTGTTCTTAAGTGATGCCACACCCTATATGATGAAAGTTGGCAGAGGTATAAAAAATAAAAATCCTGTATATCAAAATGGAACACGTAAGTGGTTTGGCCCACGGATTACATAGGGTTGCAGAAGTGATTCAAAAACACTTTCCGAAAGTAGATCAATAAATTAATATCGAACACCAAAAAAATATGTTTGAAATGTCCGTCACGTGTTCGATATTTCAAGGAAATGGCACCTAATAATACTCTACCACCACAACCGGTATTGACAAGATGGGGTACATGGTTAAAAGGCTGCTACTTATTTTTGTCAACATTTTGAAATTGTAAAAACTATTGTCGTGGGTCTAAACAAAGACGATTCTACGTCAATTGAAAAAGCACAAGATCTTATACATGTATATGCGATGATAATGTAAAACGTAGTTTAATTTTCATTAACGCCAACTTTGGAACTCTTGCCGATTCTATTACCAAGTTAGAAACTTCAGGACTCAGGCTTTACGATTCGATACAAATTGTACAAGATATTGTTATTAAAATTAAATCGGCAGCAGTTAATAGGATTGGAAATGAAATTAAAAACAAATTGAAGGTTGTACTTGACAAAAATACTGGATTTCAAAGGATTTCAACAATTTCGAAAATTCTAAACGGTGATGAAGATTCAAGTGAGTGTTTTCCGGATGATTTCAGTGCTGATGATTTGGCCTATTTCAGATTTGCCCCAATCACTCCAGTGGACGTGGACAGAAATTTTTCAAAACATATAATCAGATAATCGTCATTCATTTACTTTTGATAACATAAAAAACGCTCTAATTATACAATTACAATGCAATGATTTTTGAGTAATTTGGAAGGTTTTATGAATTTATAAAACAAATATTTTTTATTTTTCATTTCATTTTTATGGACATTATTTATCATTTTATGTCATATTTTGAGCAATTTAAGAGCTTTGATAAATGCATTTAGAATTTCATAGTAAAATAGAGTGAAATATTTAAAAAAATTTATTTTTATAAATTTAAAACAAATATTTGTAATTTTTTTAGGTCATTGTTAATGAAATTTTTTGTAACTTTTATGTCATATTTGCATGTTTTTAGGTAATTTTTTTTTATGTTTTTAAGGTCATCAACTTCCGAGCTCTAATTATAACTCTTAAGGTTTGTTTTATTATAAGTGAGATGTTAATATATCTATTATATTCGTATGATATTTTAATTGTGAATCGGATTAAGATGGTTCTATACTAAAGTAAAAATTGAAATACATAGAAAAACTTTATTACGAAAAAATTAGTCAGCAGCCAGTATTAAATAATTTTAATAAAAATAATCTAATTACGGACAAAACAAAACAGATATTTGGTATTGGTATTAACGGCCAGAATTGATATCAAAAATCGTCGAAGGTTCTCGTCGATACGAAATAAAGTTATAAAATTTATAATTTTATTTCGAAATAAATAATGTCAGCTGATAGTGAAAAGTTTGAACATCGAAAAAATGAATTGTGTTTTTACATCGAGATAATCGAGTAAAGAATAACGTGTATGAAGTAAGAGTTTATTTTGAAAATGAGCATATAGTATACAAAAGTTTTTATGCTTTGAGCCTTGCATACTCCTAATTTGGTGCTGTACCTACTATTATTCGATATTATAATGAATACCGATTTTAGTGGAATCAACTTTTTTCCTCCGAACAACAGCGTGATTATACAATATAATAATATGTAGTTGTTTCGAAATTTCGAATCGGCCGTTTTTTTTTTTCAGTATATTTTTTCTGATTTTTCAATTCAGGTAAAAATGTTATCTATTATATATTAAATATCATCATATTTAAAAAATTAATACGTTCTCGCGTTTATCGTAGGCCGAATACTTTAGAAGCGAGTATAAATTCTAACTCATGCGTAACACGAAGCAACAAGAGTGCCATCACGTGTTGCTTAATCATCGAATACTCGTTACGAGAAAACAAAATAAATTAAAAACAGTAAAAAATTAATAAATAAATCATGATATTCCATTTTATACGCTATTATTAGTATTATTGATAGACCAAAGATGCGAGTTTAATATTATATCTTATATAGGTACTCACCTAGCCTAGTTAAGAGTAACCCAAAAGCTACGACCGTTATCGATAAAAACGAAATTTAAGTATTAAATCCAAGAAAACTGCCTAGGCGCCTTGACAAATATATATGACCATACTAAAATAATAATAATATTTCGTTGTTCATTACGTAATTGAGGCCAACTACGAAAAAGACGACGTTTACGGTCTATCGCTGGCTTTGGATAGATGTTCAAAACAGTGTTAGATCAGAGTTGCAGATATTGGGCCCCCCCCCACCCAGAGTTCTGTAATTTTTTTTTTTATGAGTCCCGTTCCTAAGGAAATTTTTTTATGTTCAACAAGCGCCTGTGATTCATTATGTTACATCAGAAATACACGAAATTCTAAGGTGTTCCGTCTTAATTTTACCAACAAAAAATGTTTTCAAATTTTATTGATTATTTCGAAGATACATGGATCGGTAGACCTAATCGTAGAACAAGAAGAGCCCCTTTATTTCCAATTAAAACTTGAAATTGTTATTCGATGTTAGAGAATGATATTTCACGAACAAACAATTCGGTGGAAGGTTGGTATAATTCTTTTAATTCTATACTAAGTGCGCATCATCCATCAATTTGGACATTCATAACTGCGTTAAAAAAAAGAAGAAAGTTTAAACCATTTTAAAATTGAACAATATACGGCAGGCTTTAAACCACCAAAGAAAAAAACAATTTAAAGATTCCGCAATAAAATTTAAAAAAATTTGTGATGACTATAAAAATAGATCAATTGACGATTACTTACGTGGCATGTCACATTATTTCCAATACCAACTATATAAATATACTAAATAATAAATAAAATAAATTAAACTAAAATTATATATATATATATATATATATATATATATATATATATATATATATATATATATATATATATATATCGACTCCTCCAAAGAAAAGGGAAGTAACTCGAATTTTATCATTTTTCACTTTTTGTTGAAATGTGATAAAGGAATATGTTCTGTACCTCCCGCGAAAACGGCAGTAACTTTACTACTCCAAAGAGGTTAGAAATCATAATATTAAAATATATTTATAATCTCTGGTGATAAAGTTTCCGGCGAAGAAAGACGTATCTTAAGTTCTATTTTTAAATCAACATTCCCCGAGATAAAGGAAGTAACTCATTTTTGTATTTTGAAAATGTACAACAATAATTTATTGTTTATTTTAATTATCGTATTTATAGTGTTTAATGATAGCATGCATAATGATATACATACATAAATTCAATAAACTTGACTGTTTAGTGTCAGACGTCAGTAATAATATTATTAATACAATTAATAATATTAATAATTATTATTATAGTGTTTTTTATTATCAATCATGGCCTACAAAAAAGTAAGTTATTCGATTATAATAATGACAATACATTTTTCTATTTTTATAGTTTGGTTTATTATAATATTCTTGTTGCTAAATTAAAATAAAAATGTTTTATTTGAAAATATTTTATTTGTATTACTTATCTATATTTACCCAAGATTAAGGAAGTAACTCGAGTTACTTCTTTATATAATAAATGATTTTTCCCAAGAAAAAAGAAGTAACTCGAGTTACTTCTCGGAATAACTTTTTTCCCCGTGAAAAAAGAAGTAACTTAAGTTTATTTTTCATCATACATTGTACTGTGGAAGTTAAAAAACAAAAAATTATGGTGATAATATTATATTCAATCAAACAACCAAAGTTCATATAAAAATTTGATATGAAACAGTTAAAAACCGATGGTAATTTAAGTTAAACCTTATAATATAGCTATACTGAAAAATGATAAAATTCGAGTTACTTCCTTTTTCATTGGGGGAGTCTATATATATATATATATATATGTATCATGTATGCATCCATGAAAATCGGCAACAAATAAAAATTAATTAAAAGGAATTTCTGAGAATATTTCAAAGAATAATTTAGAGTAAAAGTTAGTATTACTTTTGAAAGATTCCTGTGAACTCAAAAGGTTACAAAACAATAAAATATTGATGAAAAACACATGTTGCGTGAAGTGGAATTTCGCTGAACATACAATTCTATCAGGTGCTCCAAAATATCGTTGAAAACAAGTACTCCAATGAATATTTGTCCCCCCAAAATACGCGTAACTATTGAATATTTGCGTATATGAAATTTGAATAACCCGATTCGGGTAAATAAAACTGAATATATAGATACAAGTGGACAAAATTTAAACATTATAGAGGTATTTGTGTTATAAAGAAGCATTTCAACTTCGCGATCATAGTTATGTTCAAACTCAGTAGTCTTTTTAAAATAGTCAAATATATTGAACTAATGGCAAAAGTGTGTTTTTCAAAGAAAAAATAATCTACATTTTGCAAATCACATACCTATTTATACAAGTTAAAGTAATATCATTATTCATAATGAAGTGTTTTAAGTTGTTCATTATTCATATTTTTTTATTCCTAATTATCGTGACACGTAATGAAGGAAAAAGTTTGTATAAGAATAAAAAAGATGCAGTAACAAAGCTCACTGAATTTTTCAAGCAGTTTCGACTGGATAACATTTTAGTGGACAAGACCGTGTTTGTCAATGGCGAAAAGACATCGATTTCTTCTTTCTTTAGGACACGACAGCCAGAAAATTCAAATATGTACTGGGAAATCACTAGTGAAAATATACACGAGTTCTCTCATTTGCTCAACATTGTTGTGTCGTGTGAGTATAGTTATTTTTTACATTATTTGGTAAGTCAAATACAAATTCTCAACAATTACATAAAATCAAACAAAACTACATTCATAGCTCATCAATATACAAACCAATTCTTCAAACCAATACGTATACAGGTATCATCTATGCTGTTAACATTAGCTGATTTAGCGAAATACATGGAAAACACCACGTTTAAAAATAATGACATTTTAACCATTTTGTTATCATGGTATATGTATATTGTGGAATTTGCAAAAGAGGACTCTCTTGATGACAATAACATTTCAACGATTCAGGAACGTCGTTTAAAATCGGTAGGTATAACGCATTATCAAGTGGAAAAATATTTAAAGCAATTTAATTTAAATAATTGTCAAACTGTCACGGAATACGATAATTTTAAAAACAATGTGAACAAACAATGCAAGGTCTATATCGAAGAAATCATCAATTTGTTTCGTGAAAGATGTGATGATTTGAAGCCATTATTGTACCATCAATTTTTAAGTGGCAATGATCAGACTGAATTATTCGTATTGACTCCTTCAAGTAATCATTTTGATAAATTAATAGAGATAATCTACCGTGAAGTACCCATGAACATTGTAAATACGTATTGGTATCAACGAAGAAAAGTAAATATAACTAATGATTATGACACAAACATGGTACATAATGTTCTCGACATCAAAAGTGTGTTAATGTTTGAAAGATCAGTACTCCAATTAATAACTAAAATTATACTCGAATATTTGATAAATTTTCTCAATGGTCTAATTCAGAACCCGGACAAAGCAAAAAGCAGAAGAGTTTGCGACGAAATGGTTATCAAATTAGACAATTACATACAACTATTCGAAGACAATAATCAACCTTCATATTTAATAAATATTATGTCAGTAATCAAAGCTGATTTATGGGTTCAATGCTTTTATATGAAGTCGTTCGACGTGAATAAAAGTAAAATTGAAAATTATATAAAAACATTGGAAGAAAATAGAATTGATAAGTCGATCAGAACTGACATCAATAAGTTCGAATCCTTTATCGACTCCTTGTCAAAAACTGTTATTTGTGTAAAACTGCATCCTTCGATATCGAATATATTTTGGGACAGATTATACTTCGCGACTACGAAAATCTCTGTATACATCACCGATTTTAAACCTTTGTACGAAATGTACGAAGGTGTTAAAGAAATCGCAACTGATTTATGCGAAAAAATAGTGCAATTTTCTTCAGAAACACTAAAACATCTGGAGGATGCAATCAGAAATGGTTACAATATTATAAGGCATGGAGATCGAAAAACAAAAAAAGCATCTTTCAATTATATGAATGCACTGTATTTTGCTTCGAAAAATGAAATTGCTGATATTATTTTGAAACATGGACACTATGGTTTTAAATGGAAACAAATATTATTGACCCTGATTTATAATATGACTAGTGACGAAAAGTTTGATATTTATGAATCATTTGACCAACAACGTTTACACAATCTTCATAAAATGGCAGACTTAATACGTGATTGTGTAGAAGTCGACCTTCAATTAACTTGTGAATCCGTTCCGCAGGAGGGAGAAAAGAGAAATGTAATTGCGAAAACTTTGAGTAAGAAATTGCTCAGGAGAAATTCAACTTTGAAAAAAATTGAAGATGACCAGACCATTTTGAGGTACAAAAGATTTTATCTTTTTGTTTTTAAGTTTGTCGATAGTGTATTAGATAATAAAAATGGTACCTGCCATTCGTTACAACTTTATTGGAACAATGACGGAAAAACGCTTGCGGAAGTTCACGGTAGTTACAAGAACTTTTATTCGATTGAATTCCTTCAAGATCACTTTGATTACCTACGATTTTTCGCCAGATGGTTCATCGCTTTGGTGTATTCAAGACTCAAGACCATAGTCATTCTACTCATTGGCGACAATGCTTACGACCATGACAAAACAGCACCACTATTAACGGAATTACAGCAGGCGTTTAGTGACTGCAGAATTTTACCGTTGTACATACCAAATCCCGTAAAACAAACTCTTGACGTGTTCGTTCAAGTTGTCGATGAATATCGTGGTAACAACAAAGAAGTGTTTGAACGCTTTAAAACGTTTCTCGACCAAGAATTAGAAAATTTGGGTGTGGTGTCCACCTCGACCACCTTGATATCAAGTCATTACGATCGTATGACCGAGCTTAAAAATATAATGAATAACTTTTATCATGTCTACGAAGCACACAATCAAAGTACATGTTTAAGTGAAGAAAGTATAGGGCTTCGGGAAAATTTTTTTCATTTGATGTTAGAATAATATAGTGAAGAAATCGTAATATCGTAAAATATCAAAGTCCGTTTTTGGAACACTATTTTGTTTATACGTGTATAGCGTTCAACTGCTGCTACGACCAGGACATCAAAGCTGATCTTTAATAACTGAAAGCCTTCAAGTAGGATTTTTGCCGGTCTTCAAAAAAAATCTTCGGACAGCATCACAAAAATTATTATGATTCCAAAATTAACATAATTGTACAAGCAAATGAAATATTAATCTAAGTACTAAATTATACACCTAACTATTTTTCCTTGTTTTCATTTTATGTGAAAAATAATAAATATACAATGTACTTCCTATAAATATGTAATCAACCTGTTCACTTTTATAATTATAAATGTTGTTATGACTTCTGAATAAAAAATGTTTAATTATTTCCATTACAATGTTATACTCACAATAATGATTATTATCATTTTTCACTTTTTGTTGAAATGTGATAAAGGAATATGTTCTGTACCTCCCGCGAAAACGGCAGTAACTTTACTACTCCAAAGAGGTTAGAAATCATAATATTAAAATATATTTATAATCTCTCGTGATAAAGTTTCCGGCGAAGAAAGACGTATCTTAAGTTCTATTTTTAAATCAACATTCCCCGAGATAAAGGAAGTAACTCATTTTTGTATTTTGAAAATGTACAACAATAATTTATTGTTTATTTTAATTATCGTATTTATAGTGTTTAATGATAGCATGCATAATGATATACATACATAAATTCAATAAACTTGACTGTTTAGTGTCAGACGTCAGTAATAATATTATTAATACAATTAATAATATTAATTATTATTATTATAGTGTTTTTTATTATCAATCATGGCCTACAAAAAAGTAAGTTATTCGATTTTAATAATGACAATACATTTTTCTATTTTTATAGTTTGGTTTATTATAATATTCTTGTTGCTAAATTAAAATAAAAATGTTTTATTTGAAAATATTTTATTTGTATTACTTATCTATATTTACCCAAGATTAAGGAAGTAACTCGAGTTACTTCTTTATATAATAAATGATTTTTCCCAAGAAAAAAGAAGTAACTCGAGTTACTTCTCGGAATAACTTTTTTCCCCGTGAAAAAAGAAGTAACTTAAGTTTATTTTTCATCATACATTGTACTGTGGAAGTTAAAAAACAAAAAATTATGGTGATAATATTATATTCAATCAAACAACCAAAGTTCATATAAAAATTTGATATGAAACAGTTAAAAACCGATGGTAATTTAAGTTAAACCTTATAATATAGCTATACTGAAAAATGATAAAATTCGAGTTACTTCCTTTTTCATTGGGGGAGTCTATATATATATATATATATATATATATATATATATATATATATATATATATATATATATATATATATATATATATATATATGATTTAATTTATAATGAAAATAAAACGCTATATTAAACTATACTATTTGTATCATTAAAAAATTAATCATATTTGACTATTTTTATTATTGTTTTACTTAAATTGTTATGAAAATAAAATTTTAAATATTGCGATTTTTTTGTACCAACGACATATTTACTTTTGCGTAATTTTTACCGCGATAATATTGCCGCGATATTTTTACCGCCACAATATTGCTGCGATATTTTGACGTGTATCCAAATTCAGATAAATACTCTCACATGGCTACGAACAAATCCCTACGCGGTTATCGAAACGTTTATACCGAACTTGAGTTCACATCATAATCGAGTAACCTACTTTTTAGTTACAAGTAGTACATGGTTATCAAAGTGTTCGAACGCACAGGGTCAATATGAAAGAAAAATGTATAAATTTTTAATTTTTATTTTAAAGTGGTTTTCAATATCGACTGAAATTGAGTGTCTTCTGCAATAATCTATGACAGTGTGGACTGTTTGTGCCTTATTTGGTCCAATGGTCGATTTTGATAAGAAAACATAAAAGGTCAACAGTAATGATTAGGGCTTGGATTTAAATGCCCTAAAAATATCAAAAAAATGCCCTTTCAAAAAATGCATTATTTATTAAATAAATTCAAATTTAATTATTATTAAAAATTGAGGAACAAATAAAATTCTAATAAAAATTATAAATTATAAAAAAATAGCATATTATTACATATTATTGCATTGTACAATAAGAATTTCTTTAATGTTTTGGAATTTAAATGATCGACGGTTGTCTGCCAATAAGTTTTTATATATTGAAAATGATCTCTCTACATCAACTGAGGTGATAGGAGCAAACTTGAAAAATGTCAGATCGTTAGGTGTTAAGTCTTCTGGAATAATATTTTCTGGATTAATATCTTCTTCTCCTTCTAATATTTGACATATTTTTTTTATTTGGTTAAAGCCTTTATTTTTCTTTAAAACGTTGTCAAATTTTAAATTTACGTTTATTCCAATTTGACTTGGTGATTTTCTTATAATATTTTTAATCGTAGCTACAATATTTATAGACTCTATTAAAGCTAATCCTGATGTTTCTAGCTTAGTTATCGCAACTGGAAGGTTACTAAAGTTTGATTTAATGTATATTAATTTATTCTTTAAATTTATATCTCCACTCAGTAATTGTTGACATTTCGCAATTGAAATTGCATCTGTTTTATCGAATTGGTTTATAATGGCTTCAATAATCGGAAAGTGCTCACAATAATATAATGCTTCAGTTAACCATGTACCCCATCGCGTCACTATAGGTTGAGAGGGCAAAGGAATACCAGGAGCCATAGTTTTAAATGTATCCACTCTGGATGGCGCTTTTAAGAAAATTTTCTTTGCATTTGAAATAAACTGATCCACTTCTGAAAATTGACCCCGTATTTCTTCCGATACTCGATGTAAACCATGTGCTAAACAAGTAACATGGATCATTTTGGAATACAAGGAACTTAAAGATTGTCCTGCCTTGACCATATATGGAGCTGCGTCACTCAAAAAAAGTAATACCATGTCATGTTTTATTCCTGTTGGCCACAAAATTAAAAGAGATCTATCAAATAATTTTGCGATTGTACTATGGTTCGCTTTTTCTAAAACATCGCTATTTAGTAAAAATACTTTTCCGGCAGTATCTACTTCTAAAGTTCCAACTATAACGTTTGCTACGTAGCGCCCTTCTACATCAGTCGTTTCGTCTATAGAAATCCAAATATTTTTATTTTGTATATACTGTCTAATTTTTATAAGTGTGTTTTCATACATTTGACAAACGTAATTTTTTCTTAAAGTAGATTCGTCTGGTATTTTTTTATTTGTATATTTTTCTAAAAATTCGCGAAAAGTTGGTTGATTCAATTTATACAGTGGTATATTCGCAGATAGAAATGCATTAGTTAAGTCTTCAAAGAATGGTGATTTTTGTACTGTTTATAAATTTTGAATTTGTGTACCTGAAATTTGTCGTTGTAATCCTTATTTGTCCTTATCTCGTGATACGTGTTGAGTAATTGTAAACTTTTTGTCAGCGGCAACTTTCACCTCACATATTTTACAAAATAAAATTTGGCCATCCGTAGAAAACACATCACTACCATATTCTCTTACGTATCCACGAAGTCGGTCCGAACATGGCATCTTTACTTTAGGCATTTCAATTTTCGTTTATACAAATATAAAATGCGAATTAAATAATAGGTATACGTAAAATAATATGTAACATGTAAAATACACCTGCAGTAAGTATCTTCGACGTAATACGCAACACGACTATCGGCCACGCGCACCACCGATATAATATTATCGCTCGATAAGAAAATAATCCGATAAAAGTTTAGTTGTGTGCAATAATATTGGCTAATTGGATGGTGTGACATAAAGGTTGTTAAAACCAGAAAACCTGATGTTAAATTAGTTAAAATAGTTCAAAATGAAAATAATTTGTATTACTTAGTACTATTATATTACTATGTAGTACTTATATTTCAATGAGGTCAATTTTTTTAGTCATAATACGACAAATAGATCAAAAATGTCCTAAAAAATTAAAAAATGCATTAAAACCGTCAAAAAATGTCCTAAAAATGATGAAATCCGCTAAAAATGCAAAAAAAGCAAAAAAATGCCCCAAAAAAAAAAATTATTGTGGTTAGATTGCAAAGTATTTGAAACATATTTGTAGCTTGGAAAGCATCGCCTAAGATATCCCAAAAAAAAGATGCAAATGCATTGAAATCCGAGCCCTAGTAATGATTTAAACAGTGAAATGTATACAATTCCATTTCACACGATGACATTACTGTTTTGTGGTAACATTTATTGGACATAAAGACCACTTAGGTCTTTACGAGGGTCTGCACAAGTACACGGCATAGCGGTATCAAGTCAACTAAATATTCACCACTTCACGTGTTCTTAAAATGAACATCGTAATTTTTAATGACAATCAATTTAATGAGAACGCCTTGAGTATATTTATTTATTTTGTTATATTCTACCAAGTGCCTGAATAATAAAAGTTTTTAAACACTTCAACAAATATTTTTAATTTTCATAATGAGATTTTAATGCCAAATGTCGCCAAATCCAAAACACTTAAGAACCTTGAGTAAATATATAAGTCGTACGAAACCAAGTCGAAAAGTAAGTGTTACACGTTTGTTCGTATTCATTTATCCCGAAATCTGTTGTAACCGATTACAAAGTTGTAGTTACACAAATCATCACTCACCGCTATCTCGCCCGAGGTGATTTTCTGTTCCGAGTGACTCTTCTTTTTTCTCATACCGTCGAAATAGACGATCATCTCCATACTAAATGTACGCCAGAAATCCTTAAATTTGATCGTGTGGCTTGACGTGAAATATAAGTGTTCGACTTGTAGGTAATGTGTTATCGACGTTTTGTCACCAACGTTTAGAGACATCAAGACACGATAAAATGTAAAAGTGCCTTTCGTTCACATATCAAACGTTAATAGGCGAATTTAGTGCGAGCGATAGTTGAGGTTTAGCACCTTGAAATACGTGTTAACAAACAGCATAATATGTATTTATATAAATTAGACTATTTATTCGTTTTATTTATTTATTTATTTTTTTTTGGTTCATGATTATCCAATTAATAAAAAAATAATATAACAAACATATATTACACATTATCACAAGTGACTTTTAACTACTCTGATCAGTTCGGTAGCGTAAAAAATGTTATTTTCTTGTTTGCAATGAATACGAATCGGATGTAAATCAACCGTGACACAAGACAGATTTCCGAAATGTAATTGTTAACACGTAAATATCGAAAAATATTTAACGAATGAATTAAACACCAATTGAATTATTACTAAATATGCCACTGAAAATGGGAGAGTTTATTTTAATCATCTATTTCATCTATTTTTATCTATTGACATATTAATTATTATTATAAATACGATGAATAAACTGATTTCTCTATTAAAAACTCGAATGCCTCCAAAATTTGAGGTCCAGTTGCGTTTATATTAATACTTCAATAGAAAAGAAGCCACAAATGATTATTTAATGCAATTTATAGATATAAACTAAAATCTTTAAGTTTGAAATATATAATAAGTAATAATAATTGAATAGTAAATATGAACCATTGACTAAAGAGAAGGATGAAAGAGTTGATCTTATTGATAAAGCAATGGAATTTTTTTTTTTAATAATACAACACCATTGTTTAAATATTTGACACAAATAAATTTTATTCGATAAACAAGTTTAAATCAAATGTGGTCTGGTCGCATAGTCGCAAAAGTTTATTATCACAATATACAATGCTTCCGTCGACCTCAAAATATACTGTGCGAATGACGTACAATTTTGTCGTAGATGGGTAAAATAATACAAATATATCAGCTATACATCTCATGATTTACATAACATTACATAATAAATAAGAACTTGTGAAATTATCTCTCGATAGTAAATACGCTGGAAATATAGGGAACAAAACGACCGTGTAAATTCTACGATAAAAAATATAATGTCTAAATATAATTAATTTTAAACCCATAACGTTGATGCTGGCACAAATGCGAATTATTATTAAAATCGACTGCGTATCGTGTTGCTTTCAGAGCGGGGTTTTTTTTTTTTTTTTGACAAATGGTTCTTATATTTTTAACTTTCGATTTTATTCTTAAAAGTTAAAACTTAATAATTACGATTGCGAAAAGATCGAATGTTTTACATTACATTATGGAAAGATAGTACATTAAAACAGTAATCACGTGAATAAAATTTTAATAGATATGTGACACGTTATATCGTACGTAATTTTAATATTATAACATACGATTACTTGTAATTACATTATAATCACTACTTTCATCTATTCGAATTCAGAAACATTTCTATTGTATTATCTTGAACCCGTGAAAATAAACTTACAAGCAGATGCGAATATATGACGTTATTGAAGTAGCGAAAACACCTCCACCACAGTGATAGGTACCATTTGAATAATAGACAGGTACTAAAAAAATATTGCCAACAAATAAACAAATAAATACAATAAACAACTAAAAATAATTATATCCAACAATAAAAATAATAGCCATAACATTTGGCCGGTAGAATTTTAAACATTTTTATTACTTAATAATACCTTGTAAGTTCTAATAGTAATAACAATAAGGTACCTAAGTTATAATAACTAATAAATTTTGCTTCAATGATACCTATAAATGTTCACATTTGGTAAGGATTATTCCAAGGTAAACAATATTATATTATATAATATCAAATAATAATATGTCATACCCAATAAATCAGTTTTTAAGGATGAAAACGTGAAATGAAAAAATTGACAATCTTACTTTGTTATTTTCGAATTGAAAAATGGATATTTGGTCATGAAATCATAATGCGATTATAAACTAAACTGTGGATTTACTAAGAAATAAGGATATATTAAAAACTACCGTGTTGTTTTAAAATGCATGTCCTGCAAACAATATTAACTCGTGAACAAAATTGTGTTCGTTAAAAAATGATCGAACACGTTTTTTTATTTCTATTGTTTAGTACACAATGTAAAATTAATACGCAATACTAATTTTTACTGAATTGAATCAACAATTTTATAGATATTATAATTATAATATTTAATTTTAGTAAAAATATGTTTGTCTTGAACCTATATTAATTATTTGAATAAAAAAATGTCTTTTCAAATACTATTGAAAAAATGTATTTAGAAATACGGTTTTTAATTAAAGCTTTATGGAATTTTTATAGAACCGAATTTTATATCTATGTACAGGTATTGTCATATAGACAGAACGAGTTCCGATAATTTATGATCTACTGAAATAAATACATTTAACATTATATGAAACTATTATTTTTTAAACTATTTGTATATTGCAACTTGCAAGAAAAATATGTTACATCAATACCTTTTTGTAATTATTTTACTTTGAATCATTTTGCTAATTATCGATGTAAAACATTAGTATACAATGAAAACTATACAAATTTATGTCTTTTATTTAATGAACATTGACATAAATTACGCAGTAAATATTTTGTTACGAAATACGAAACTAAATTTGAAAAAGAAAGGCTTAAAAGGTGGAAGATATGAAAAATATAAAAATATTTGTATTCTAGGGAAAATAATTGAGATTTTTGTTTGATTTAAGATAAAATTTGATTTTTGGTTTTAAGTTATTTTGTATAATTACAGATAATAATTTTGATTATTTTCCATTAAATATTAATTAATGATAATTTTATTAAGGCATTAAGTAGTTAATTGATTTACTCGACGATGACAAAGTACTTCTAGATATAATATAACAATCGTCTTAAATTAATAATAAATTAGATTTTTGATAAAAAGTGTTTATAATTTATTATTACTATTATTATCATCATTATTATTTTTATTATTATTATTATTATTATTATTATTACTATTATTCAGCGTAAAAGAATAGAAAATTTTTTGACCGATAGGTAGTATTTGGCGTGGTAAAATCATAAACACATGGATAAAAAAGATACGAAAAACATTGTAAATTCTACCCTTATTGTCAATGAACGAGTGATCAAATCTGAGATTAATGTGGAGAAACGAAGATTATTGTCGGTGGGGGGGAGGAGACAAAAGATAGATTTATACAAATTATATCACTATAACATTATTGAACTCATGTCGTAAAAGAGTCGATTATTGAACTTAAACACTAACGTTTCGAATGCAAATTTGGCATTATAATGAAATGCAAATACAAATTTAAATACAAATACAAATACAAATACAAACACAAACAAAAAAGCCTATACACGACGGGCGAATGGTCTTAACAGGAACGATCGTTTGTCGAACAAACGGGAAACAACTAGCGAATGTAGGAATCTCGTTGAAAATAAGAAACACGAGAGACGCAGTGCAGGTCAACCCGAAGAACGGATCGTCGTCGAGCCGAAGCGTCCCCAGCTCTCGGATCAAAGCGAGTCGGGGCACTGCGATCTATAATTGTTTTAGATTTTTATTTTTATTAATTTTTTTTTGGGGGGGTGGGAGATGGGTTCTTTGTTTGTTTCGCGAGACGGACATTAGCGCGTGCCCAGGCTGGCCAAGATCAGCGACGCCTGTTCGTCGACCGATTTGCTCGGCTGGAACGTGAGGTTGGGTATTTTCTTGCCGATCCCGCCGGCCACTTTGTTCCTCCGGTTCCGGTTCAGGTCGTGCGGCGTCATCGGCTCGTCCATCAGCCGTAGGATGTGCGTCTGGTCTGAACTGTCGATGGGCGCCACCGATATGTCCCGGACGGCCCGGAACCGACCGCAGTTGTTCAGGTGCTCGTTTTCCAGGCGGAAGAAATTCCAGACGAATCTCCTGTTAGTGGGAGTGTACATATTATTATCAAATTTTATACGACGTCGACAAAACGCAAAAACAAAACAATATCACGTCGTCTAGTCTTTTAACGGTGAAGCCATAGCCGGTTAGGTGGGGAGACTAAACGGGCGAATTACGTACGATCCCGAGAGAGCGCAGCTCCAAATGTGTAAAAAAAAAAAAAAACATTTTTCGAAGCGAAACCGCATTTTCTAATTTCAAAATTTGTATCTTTGCGCGGCTATGAATTATTAAAACGCGTGTGCCAATCTCAATGGAGAGAGGTCACTTTCAAAAGCACAACTGGCAATCAAAAAATTAATCTTATCGTTAGTTAAAAAGGTATTTTAAAAAAGCCCTAAAGGAATATTGTGTCCGATACTTGATTTCAGTTTACACAAATGTTGTACTGACTTTTTCGTGTATGTAGACATGTATTTTTTATTGTGATTCCACGAATTAAAATAAAATTTTATGTTTAAAAAAAAAGTAAATTATCAGGAATTTCGTCCCGTCAATATATGGTATCCCTGTATTTATATAAACATACAATGTTAAATATATCTACGTTTAAAACGCCAGATTTTTCGTATGCGTATAATGTTTGCGGCCTTTAGAATCGATTAATTTAATCCTATTCTGAACAAGGTACATCTAAACAGAACGTTAACGAGGAGGATAGATAAGAAACTTGGATATCCGACACGGGAGGTACTTGAATCGCTCAGCCGGTCCAACATCTAGTCGATTATAATTTTTTTTTTTTTTTTGAAGCCACGAATTTTCGTAAAAATAGTTTAAAATACCAAAGATTTGTATACTAATTAATAGTATTTATTTTTGTTTTAGTCGAATGAAGTTATCTTTTTTATACTTTAAATTGAAACGTCGACTATCCGCGCGCGGCCCACAGATCGAACGCAGCCTCCGTACTAACATTTTACTGCGGCCTATCAAATATTTTCCAAGCAATTCACTCGGTATTAAAGTTATAAGCCTTTCTAAATATATTATTATTATTATTATGATTATTATTATTATTATTATTATTATCTATTTCACGTTTTAATTGAATACTGCATTTATTGTTGTATCATAGTAACAAATAACGGTTTAAATTAATTATTATTAAATTTAGTTGTTGATATATATTTTAATAAACTGATCAAAAACCCACAGTAACACGTATTTACACACACGGGAAAACCATGCAAACACTATGATTGCGTTACCATACCGCCTTTACTCACGCAGTTCGAAAATTCGAACTGCGCGATCGTACGGTTACCATTACATACACACACAGCTGTTAATAGACGCAATTCCGAGCGTGGTGTACCGGTTGTACAGTCCGTTGGCACAGTTCGACTGAACGTGTAAACCAGTGGTTCTTAACCGATGTTTCGTGGAACCACACTGGTGCTCCGTGAACTTAGCTGAAGTGTTCCGCCAAAATGTCAAAATTGGCGAAAAAAAATTTTAAAAATTATTGTTAATTAAAATTACTGGGATAATTTAATTTTTGGTTTCATCGTTTTCAATAATATTATATAATTTACCAATGTTCATATAATCTTATTACACAGACTAAATACGAGTATCATTATGTATGTAATTTTATAAAAAAAAATGTTAAGTATTGTTTTATTTTACGACCCGCAAAAACCTTATAAAATTATAAGTGTTCCGTGGTTCTAAAAAGGTTAAGAATCACTGGTGTAAACCCACCTTCGTATTAAAAGCAGACATAAAAAAGCTGGTAAGATAATGGTGGTGGAAGTTCGTCCTTCGTCGCTTCGCTCCTCGGACAAGATAATGGTGAGGAGTGTATAGCACTTTCTATCATGGGATCACCTAACCTAACCTCGGACAAGATATTGGTGATGAATGTATTAAGTTTTAAAGAAATGATGACTCATTTCTTTAGTATAAAACGATTCTGAGCAAAGCTTCAGTGTAATATAATATATTATTTATATACTGTTTACGTATTTTTCGGTTATTTGTCTGATTTTTGGTGAGTTTTTTCGTTATTAAACCCTCATAAAATATTCAATTTTTAACTCGTTAGAAATTTTCTGTTACCAAAAGATTCGAAACATGTTTTTATATCTATATTCCAAGTTTCAATGTGATCGGACACACCAAAAAAGATTTATACAGATTTTAAGTTGAAAATTAACGTAAAAACAGTCGATATTCATATACGAATTTATATGAATTTGTTAAAACGTGTATAAAAAAAAATCCTGACTAACGATTTTTGAACTTTTGTTAGGATAATTAGGTAGGTATATGAATAAGGTCATATTGAATTTTGAGAACTTTTTGTTAAATATTTAAAATTATATTACATAAAAACTTTCAAACAATTTGATAAATTAAAAGTTCTATATTTAAGTCAAAAGTGCTATAATTGTTCTGAAAATGTTGTCCAATATAAAAAAGTATGTATTTGATATTGGATAAAATTTTCAAGTTTCTAGCTTCAATACTTTTCGATTTATGACTAAATACCTAAAATCTGAACAGTGAAAATCTCGTTTACGGCGGATTTTTACCGATTTTACCGTTTTTACTCAGTTTTTCGATCGTTATTTTTGATTACTGGAAAAACTATGGAGATTTTGGAAAAATGACCTCTCTAAAGTACCATCTCAGTTCAATTTCGAATCTAAAAAGTTGCTGGACGAAACTTTTGGACAAGGATTTCTATACGAAAAAGTGTTTACAGAAAAAAAAAAAATAAAAAAAAAAAAAATGAAAAAAAAAAAATAAGCCGATAAGATAATGGTGGTGGAAGTTCGTCCTTCGTCGCTTCGCTCCTCGGACAAGATAATGGTGAGGAGTGTATAGCACTTTCTATCATGGGATCACCTAACCTAACCTCGGACAAGATATTGGTGATGAATGTATTAAGTTTTAAAGAAATGATGACTCATTTCTTTAGTATAAAACGATTCTGAGCAAAGCTTCAGTGTAATATAATATATTATTTATACACTGTTTACGTATTTTTCGGTTATTTGTCTGATTTTTGGTGAGTTTTTTCATTATTAAACCCTCATAAAATATTCAATTTTTAACTCGTTAGAAATTTTCTGTTACCAAAAGATTCGAAACATGTTTTTATATCTATATTCCAAGTTTCATTGTGATCGGACACACCAAAAAAGATGTATACAGATTTTAAGTTGAAAATTAACGTAAAAACAGTCGATATTCATATACGAATTTATATGAATTTGTTAAAACGTGTATAAAAAAAAATCCTGACTAACGATTTTTGAACTTTAGTTAGGATAATTAGGTAGGTATATGAGTAAGGTCATATTAAATTTTCAGAACTTTTTGTTAAATATTTAAAATTATATTACATAAAAACTTTCAAATAATTTGGTAAATTAAAAGTTCTATATTTAAGTCAAAAGTGCTTTAATTGTTCTGAAAATTTCGTCCAATATAAAAAAGTATGTATTTGATATTGGATAAAATTTTCAAGTTTCTAGCTTCAATACTTTTCGATTTATGACTAAATACCTAAAATCTGAACAGTGAAAATCTCGTTTACGGCGGATTTTTACCGATTTTACCGTTTTTACTCAGTTTTTCGATCGTTATTCTTGATTACTGGAAAAACTATGGAGATTTTGGAAAAATGACCTCTCTAAAGTACCATCTCAGTTCAATTTTGAATCTAAAAAGTTGCTGGACGAAACTTTTGGACAAGGATTTCTATACGAAAAAGTGTTTACAGAAAAAAAAAAGAAAAAAAAAAAAAAAAAAAAAAATAAACATCATTGTAAAACCATAAGATCCTTCGCTTCACTCAGAATCTAAAATAAAAAAATAAACATCATTGTAAAACCATAAGATCCTTCGCTTCACTCAGAATCTAAAAAAAGCTGGTAAGTGAGATGATAGTGGTACAAGTTCGTCCTTCGTCCGTTCGGTCCTCGGACAAGATATTGGTGATGAATGTATTAAGTTTTAAAGAAATCAAGACTCATTTCTTTAGTATAAAACGATTCTGAGCAAAGCTTCAGTGTAATATAATATATTATTATTTAAATACTGTTTACGTATTTTACGGTTATTTGTATAATTTTTGGTGAGTTATAATAATTTATTAAAGTGTGTATAAAAAAAAATCCTGACTAACGATTTTTGCATTTTTGTTAGGATAATTAGGTAGGTATATGAGTAAGGTCATATTAAATTTTCAGAACTTTTTGTCAAATATTTAAAATTATATTACATAAAAACTTTCAAACAATTTGGTAAATTAAAAGTTCTATATTTAAGTCAAAAATGCTATAATTGTTCTGAAAATGTTGTCCAATATAAAAAAGTATGTATTTGATATTGGATAAAATTTTCAAGTTTCTAGCTTCAATACTTTTCGATTTATGACTAAATACCTAAAATCTGAACAGTGAAAATCTCGTTTACGGCGGATTTTACCGATTTGACCGTTTTTACTCAGTTTTTCGATCGTTATTCTTGATTACTGGAAAAACTATGGAGATTTTGGAAAAATGACCTCTTTAAAGTACCATCTCAGTTCAATTTCGAATCTAAAAAGTTGCTGGACGAAACTTTTGGACAAGGATTTCTATACGAAAAAGTGTTTACAGAAAAAAAAAATAAACATCATTGTAAAACCATAAGATCCTTCGCTTCACTCAGAATCTAAAAAATAAACATCATTGTAAAACCATAAGATCCTTCGCTTCACTCAGAATCTAAAACAGGTTGTAAATATCCAACCTCAAAAATCGCACTTAAAACATTTTTTCCCATTTTTATAACGTTTATTTTGATGTCATAACGAAAATTTAATTATGTTCGTTTTTGACGAAAATGACAAAATTGGAAAAAATGTCACTCGAGTTGCTTAAAAGGTTGCCGGCCCGCGTTTTAATTATTCACTGTCGTTAAATCCGACGGCCACAGCCACCGACCAAGTGTCGAGGATTACTCTTGTGGAAAAAACACATAATGTCGAAGCATTGTTTCAATTTCATAATAAATTATTCGTCTGTGTCGTTGTGCAATCCGATGCGATTAACCGATATTGAACGATTTCACTGAGCGATTTCGATCGAACGCGAATATTAGCACGCGCTCACAATCAACAGTCGCAAACATCGATTTTAATTACCTACACGGTACGTGTAAGTAATGTTGTTTTGGAAAATCAATATTGTGTACCACCGAGCGTTTAGTGAAATAATATAGTTAGTATGGGAATAAGTAGGTACTCAATTATCAATATTGTTAATCGTGAAAACACGTCAATGCGGGATTCCAATTAAAACGTAACATTATTTTATTTTCCGAGAAAACGCCGAGAAGCGGTTTGGTTATAAAGTTGGCAATATTATTTAAGCCAATGAAAAACATTACCGATACAACGCCGTGTTGTACGTATATCGCATAACCTATCCACGGTGCTACGACAGAACAATATTAATGATTTAATTTTTACAAATTTTTCATAATTTGCATTTTCACTGCCCCATGGACGCTTAATGTTTTTAAATTACGTACCATAAACGAGTGAGTTTTATATCTCGGTGTAAAAAATATAAATTGCATATTACCTAAACCATGTTTGGATAGTTAGGTAATACGATTCCGATCATTCTGCGTGCCAACTACGGCGGACGTGAATTATAATTATGATTATAATTGTTATTATTATTATTATTATTATTATTATTATTATTGGAATATGCTGAGCAAATATCAATCGACGCCAAACAATTAATTTAATTCATTCTTTGGTATACTGTGCACATCACGACACCAAGATTAAAACAACAATCCGTTGTTTAAAACGTATTTTTACACGTATTTGATGCGTTTACACGTCAATATATGGCTGTAATAAACTAACATTTTAAATTCAATTGATAATGCAAAATACGTAAGTAACTAAACATCGCGACGCTTGATGTTATTTTCTAAAACACTATCGTCTACTTTGACTGCGATTTTTAATTAACAATTTTTTTTATATTTCATTTTGCGCCGTAACCTCAGAGATATTTACTCGTACGTTTTTTTCAACGCAAGTTGGACGGAGTTCATGTAAAGGGGGACAAGTCAGTTTTTGACATTTTCGGTTTATATGTTAAATTTGTAGGAAATTTCACGCCGGATCTGATGGTGGCACTGTAGTTAAGATGTGATCATTTGTTATCAAGTTATTTCTGAATGCGTTTGGTGACAAGTCAAAACACTGTTATGCAGAAGGGGACAAGTCATATTATCATCGTGGCATAAACACAATATCTATTTTTGTCATGAGTCAAATTATTGTTTTTTTTTTAATAAATCATCCTAATAACTGGACGGAAATGATTCGCTGGGCAGGAAAAAATAAATTGAATGTAAAAGACATGAACCAACATGACTTTTATGACTTTAACAATTTATTTAAAACCAAATATAAAATGGCCAAAACTATTATGTTCGGAGAAAAATTTGTGTTTAGACAGGTAAAATGGCTTCGATACGTAAAACAAGAAAAGAATATTGTTTCTTACAAAATATCACTTAACGAAAATGATGTGTTTTATAAACTAGATCTGTCTCGTAAAAAAGTATTAGTTAATAACCTGCTCATGGCCTACAACGATGAGTTACCAATAACTAACAAAAAAAAAAAAGGATCTTATTAGTTTATTACCCCTAATACCTGAAGTACTATATTAATTTAAAAACAAAAAAGGGTACTGATCTTATTATTTCTGAGGAAGAAGATATTTAGACATAATATATTATATTATATAATAGTATTATAGTATTAAATTATATAATAGTATTATATTACTTTAAATAACTAATTTTTATGAAAGTACCTAAGTAAATGTTGTGCAATCTTTTTATTTACCTAAATTCTATAGCCTATACCGGTATTATAAATTGTATGTTATTTTATTTCAAAATGTACATATTCTAGTTATATTAATATTCTCAAAGGTTCGAGATAATATTAATATCCATAAAGAAAACTAAACGCAAGTTAGTAAATAGTTTATGATAACGGCTTAATTTCTATACTTTTATATTTTTTGTTGTGATTTTGTTAACGTTTGTTTTTATTGTTTTTACTGTTAGCATTGTTTAAAATATTATGAATAAAGGAATATCATATTATTTAATATTATAAAATAAACCTGATTTCATTGGTTTTGGTGAACTGTATTTTTAATCATTACCTATCTATAAGAAAAAAAAATACAAGTTATCAATACTTATATTTTAAAAACCTAAACTTGATTGTGATCAATACAATATTCATTCGTAAAAATAGTAGCTACAAGTCCATCTACTGAAATATTATTGATGATTATGGTAACAAGTCATAATAGGAGAAGGGGATAAGCCATAAAATTGAAAATTTTATTGATGACAATGGTGACAAGTCACATATGAGAAAGGAGATAAGTCAATTTATTATTAATTTTAAATGCTAAACGGTCTAAGTCAATAAAAAAATTGAAAAAAACTATTTGAGTTCCTGAAAATAATTTTAAAAAATGTATAATATTTAAAAATATATATATATTAAAAACGACTCCAATTTAAAGCATTTGATAAAATTTTATGATGTTTTTTTTATCTCCTGAAAAGTAGCTGTTTTTGACTTGTCCCCCTTTACATGAACTCCGTCCAGTTATGGCGAGTTATGACAATTATTTCGGAACGTAAAATCAAACTGAACATTTAATCTTTTGATTTGGGACTCTAAAAGGTAATTATTGTTGCGAGCTAAAATACATAATGAGGACACTCAAGGCTGAAACACTTGTACGGTGTGTGTATTTGTATTAATTATATTAATACTAAGCGTTTTAGACAGAAATTAATTAAAGTATACGAACACAATGCGTGTTACCTTGGGATTTTAATAAATTAATTTTAATATCTCGATAAATCGATTTCGAATAATGGCATGAAAATAAAAACGATATCGCAACAGTTAATCGGTTTATTGTCAGTGGGATACAGCAATAGTTTATTGTCTGCGTACACCGCGTCTACATTGTTGCGCGCTGGATGATGGCATAGTTAAAAACGACTCGAAAGTATTTCAATAACGACGACGATGACGACGACGGTGACATTTTGTCCATTATCACCATTCAGTTTCTCCTAATAATACTCTAAATGCGGCTAGACGAGTTTTACATAATTATGTATAAACGTAATATATATATATATATCGACACGATACTTCAATTAACCACGGGCTTTTATGTCCATATATATACACATATTATTGTCGCGGCGGAACACGGTATGAGGAATGCGAATGCATTAACAACATCGGTTGTACCGTTAAAGAAAATTGTAATAGCCTTTAAAGTATCACGCGAGACGTAAATAACGATAACGTCAAAAATTATTTTCGACGGTGACTCGTGTACAACGACGTAGACGCCTCGTACGTCGGCCGTAACGCTGTGGGTGCACTAACCTCATTACTTCTAGGGGTGACAAAATGGACACCATCAAGTCACCGTGCACGTAGCCCATCTCGGTCAAAGACATGGACAGCGCCCAACCGAAACGCAAAACGAAATCTTCGACGATCGCGATGTAGTAAAACGCCTGGAAATACAAAAACAAGTCGATAAATCACACGGTATATAATAATATATTATCGTAATCGAACGGTTAAACTTTCTGCGCTCTTAAAAAAAAACGTTAGTCGTAACGAAAATACACACATGTGTAAACGGGTGCCTCAGCAAAGCCTTTAGGTGCATGTTTGAACTCGATTTTCGTGAACTAAAAACGAATCACGACGATCTATTGATAAATTTTAATTTTGAATTTCTGACCGAAACGTTATTACGACGATCGTTATCGCGCGTGTTCAATACAACACGACAAACGTTTTTTTTTTTTTTTATTACTCGTGTAAACTAAATGTGTGTTGTGTGTACACAATACTCGCAAGGGGAACGCGCATACTGATACAGTTTTTAAGACATGAATGTATTTTGGTGATACGTAGACGAACGCAATGTCGTGTTTATTTTTCACGATTACAGTCGTTCGATATAATGACGCATAATGATTTAACGATTTTTTAGTCGAGAACGTTTACGAAACATAGCTGTACAATAATTATTACTAGTATGATAATCCGTGTGTGGTTGTGACTCGAGTCTATATAAGAGCACAGCCAAACGAACGACGTTATTATTTTAGCGTCGAGTTCACGAGGTTATCTCGTGAAGAGAGCGTTTAAAACGTATTTTGTCGCGTCGATGGCGCGCGAATAGGGCGCTCAGATTTTCAAAACAAAAACAGAACGGGTCCGGACACCTCGCCGGAAGAGAAAAACGTTTTGTCGTTCGATCCCGAGACACGTGAACGACAAAGTGCTTTTATTTGAACAGCTGCGTTCGTCGAACGAAATCCAAAGAGCACTCATAGGTCATAACTAGAGTACGGATTTTGAAGGCATTTGCCTTTTTTTTCTATTGCTCTAAAACGAAGCTATATCAGCTACAAATTCGACTTATACTACTATTTTTATTTTTGCACGACATTTTATTTTGTTTTTTATTCTTTTTGCTTTTTTACGTTTTTTGTATAATTTTGCTTTTTTGGGCATTTTTGGTTCATTTTTTCAAAATGTGTTCTAAATAAACGTATTTGAAATTTTAATTTTAATTTTTATATTTTAATAATGTTCTTCCAAGATAATAGCTGGCGCAATCGATTTTATTTCGTTATGTTTGATTTATCGATGTAATTTAGATACGTATATAGTAGATTATTTTATCTTGAAACGACAATAAACACAATTCTACTCAGAATTGCAGTTTAGTTTTCGTTGTGTATCAAGAAATATCAAGAGAGGAACTTCCTGAAGATTTAACGTGTGATGATTTAATCCATTACTAATTTTCCCATATTTCATCTGTTGACGTCGAACGTAGTTTTTCAAAATACAAGCATATTATACTGTCTGATCATCGTAGACAATTTTTATTTAAAAACTTGAAAAAGGTTTTAGTTGTCCAATGCAACTTCGGTAAAAAAAAAATCATTTTATAACTATTATTAAATTTATTTCTCATAAATTATCTTAAATAGAATACATTTAATTTACAGGTTAATAATTGTGGAAGAAGGAAAACTCGGAGGCTTGTAAATAAATTTATTATAATACCTTTTTTTTTTTAAATAATTTAATGAACTAATAAATAATTTTAATACTTTTTTTGTGATAATTTTTTTTTTTTTAACTATTTTTAATGTTTTTTTTTTTAATCTGTTTTGGAAGATTTAGACAGCTTTATTGCTTTTTTTTAGTGTTTTTTTAAGTTTTTTATTGTTTTAAAATCCGTACTCTAGTTATAACCGTGCCAGTCCGGTTATTCGCGCACTCGTCGAGTATGGCTTGGTTATGAAACACGATCATAGGTATTATATTTCAAGTAATTCGTTTCGTACCGTTGACGAGTACACGACTTCTTCGCGGAGGAATCTGTTCTCGCCGGCGTTCCGGTCGAAAAGTCCCCAGTCCATTTTGATGTCCCAAATGTACGAGTACAACGAACTGAACACGGACGCGATTATCCACAGGTAGAAGAACACGCTCGGGTCTTCGTCCTTGGAGTGACTCTCTGTAACAAACGATTCGATCGCGGCCGTCAACGTCGTCATAAGTCGTACGGGTCAGAGGTGGCGTCGCGTCGACCGAATTGTGACGGCACGCGAAAATATTACGATTTCCACTGTACGCACGTGTATTTTAAAATATTGGTCCCAAAACAAAAGTCAACTCGTCGAAATTTGCAAAAAAAAAAAAAAAAATTCTTTCGTCATATCATATTAATTGTGTTACAAATAATGGTTGCCGTTAAGAAAACCGAAAAAATCACGTACATGAAAATTATTCTTTTCATTAAAAAAATACAGTTTTGTCAGTGTTTTATATTTAAAATAATTTCATTAATTTATAGTCAGATCACAACGCATTAAGTCTCGTGAAACCCCTCATGAGCTTATCAGTCCGATAACTTTTTCCACGAATTCTGGTAGTGAAATTTGACACACGAACCGGAAAAGGGTTCGCCACCTCTTGTACCCATACATATTGTGTATATATTGAAATAATAATAACAATCGACGCTGTATTATTATCAAGCGTTACTCAAATTGGAGGTCGCGACCCGCTAGTAGAACCCGAACCGGCTTTCGGTGAGTCGCGAAAAGTTTAAATTGTATGTAAACTGTCTACAACACAAATACGATAATGTCCATCATACGTCCAAATGAAATAAGCGTCATTAAAGTATTTTTGTCCTATAAAACCACGTGAGTCACGATCGAGTTTCACGGGGAAATTTAAGTAGTGGTACTAATAAAAAAAAAAAAATTAAAAAAATGATAAGCGCTGCTTTATATCACGACGATGAATATTGATGATAAAACAACATCGCGTGTTACGCTCAGTGGTATTAACTAAAAATACATGAAAACCCGTGTTTTTAATACCCGTGTATCGTATATTCATTCGGACATATTTTTAAATACAAATATTTATACCAGGGATGGCCAAACCGCGGCTCGCATCATAGACTTTTGCCGCTCGCATCTTATCGTAACATTTTTACAAAAAATTTTTTTTAATATGAATTTAAGTATTTGAACAAATATAATATTTTAATAACCTTATCTTATTAACATCATATAATTTAAAATACATATATATATATATATATATATATATATATATATATATATATATATATATATATATATATATATTATATATAATAATATGAAATTTTTTTACATTTTGGCTCTTCCATATTTATTAATATATTTTGGTGGCCAACGAGAGAGACCTCTGATTTATACCATCAAAATATTATTTTAAGTGTCGATAATTATAAATCAGTTATTTGAAAACTATTTTATGCAAATATATAAGTACTCAAACACACGGGCGGGTATTTATATACACGGGCGTTCGTGGGTATTCATATAGATTCTACGATATTTTCTCGCGGACTTTATCCCGTACGACATTTCCTCGCGGACATTTCCCGGTGACGACGTATCCCCGTACAACTTTTCTTCGCTCACCTCTTCCCCGCCACGACATTTTCAGACTAAGAAGTGGCCATGATAGAAATCTTTCGTCTCCCGTACACACATTTTCTAAACAAGCGTATTTGAATAATGTTCTTTAGTTCGATGAAAATTTTGAAAAAATTAAAATTAAAAAAAAAAAAAATGTTTTATCTATAATTTTTTATACAAAAGGTTAGAAGCGATTCTACGGAGATCACCTAACGTTTGTATTTTAGGATGTTCAACGTCCAGTCGTTCACTGCCTAATGGTATTATTATTTTTCAGTTAAGCTATTAATATCACAGCGTACTCGTACACGCGACGTATGGTATTTGAAATACTGCCCAAATCGCATAATGACACGACCGTTGTACAGTGTATGAGAAATTTTCGAGTTTATTTGATAAAAATCGGTCGTGGAAAATTGTAGTTGAGGAAATTTCACGCGTGGACATATCTCCACGAGGAAACGTCCGCGGCAAATCCCGTCTTGAATGAGAAAAAACACGGATCGTAGTTCAACACACGCGTAATAGCGTCGTCTGAGTCAGCGGTTCTCGATCTTTTTGAGGTCCCCTATAATGTAACCTAAAATGTTTTTATCGGTAATTCTAAACTTTTATCAATTGTGATTATCAACATTGATTATTACTAGAGGTCGGATTTATATGATTTTACATATTTGTTTTTAGTCTATGCGATTAAACGGGAGTGAGAAATCTTTACGATTCATGAAACACAGAATTCATAGGAAAAAATTTATTTTACATAAAAGCGCATATTTTAGGGGTTAGAGAATATTTAACAAGTTATAGAATATTTGAGAATATTATTGTCATATCGCCATATAATGAACATATTTCACGTATATCAGCACTTTGATAGATAAAATGTTCACTAAATGATTAATATCTGGGGTTTAATAAAAATTAATCTCCAGATACACTTCCGGAAAATTATTCACCGACTGTAGTAGCCGAATTGCAATATTCTCCAGTGACATCGGTTGATGTCGAACGGTCCTTTAGCATGTACAAAAACATTCATACTAACCGGCGTATACTAAAATGAAACCATAACACATTGAACAATATATAGTTATTAAATGTCATTGTAAAATTAATTAAATTAAATTAATTCAAAATCAAATGAATAAAAAATAAATCTAAACCAAATTTTTTATTTTTTTTTTGTAAATATTAAGAAGATATTTTGCATAATTTAGGACATAAAACATCATATATTTGGTATTTTAAAAGAATATTAAGAGAATATATTGCCTATTTTATGTGACATAAAAACATCATATTTTAAGGATTTTAAGAGAATATAAATCCAACCTCTAATTATTACGATGGTATTTACAAAATACACCTCACTAGTTATTTATCATTAATATATATATATATATATATATATATATATATATATATATATATATATATATATATATATATATATATATATTATTAGTTATTTTATACGTTGGCTAATTAAATACTGTTGGCGGTCCCCGAGGGGGTCGTGACTCCCCGATTTGAGAATCGCTGGTCTAGGCAACGAGCGACGCGTATATCATTTGTCGTTCGTCGTTGATCGTCGTACGTGTAGATCGGGGGCAACTCACTCGCGTACTGCAGGTTGAGAAACGAGAACGTGATCACGAAGAACGTGGTCGCGTACTTGGCGGCGTTGGCCAGATGTGGGAACGCTTCGCGCGAGTCCCGGTACCGTCGCAGGCACTGCATGAACCGGAACCACGCGGGCAGACACGCGACGAACGGCCGCAGCAGCCACACGCGTTCCACGCACTTGGTGCCGTCGATGTCGATGGCTGGAACACGCGACGCGAACACATGCGTTAGGTATTGCGCGTGATTTGCCACATGGGCGTTGATAAATAAATAAATAAACAAATAAGCAAATAAACAAATAAACAAATAAACAAATAAACAAATAAATATAACGTTATGATATCGTTGTCGTTGTTCGGCGCCGATGGTCCCGCGGGAAATCCGGGAAGAAATTGATTTGTTTTATTCGTCCGACAGAAACGGGACGAGGCCGGCAACAAACAGAATAACACGACATCAGTATACATTATAGGCGGTATGAGAAAAACATAAAGGAAATCAAAAAGGAAAAGAGAGATCACAGTGGGCGGCAGTGCGCACAAAACGGAATTTTCGAGAGCGAGTACAGTGAGAGATAGCGGACGCGGCGGAAGAACGAGTCGGGTACTTTGAAATGGATCTGATAAATAGATCATTTTGAGTAAATCAATTAGTAAATATGACGTTTTCGACTTGAACTATGAACGAGGACTAGCTGTGTTCTCACCGCCGGTATGGTTCCCCATATTCACATTAATAATTTATCACATACTCTGAATTCAAGGAAAATAAAGAAGAAATGAAAAGAATCTCGTGAGATCTACCATTGCGATAATGATAGACGTTGAATTCTAAGCTCTGATATGTCAACATTAATGTTACTGTCTTAGGGTAACAAGTCAAAACGTGCTATTGCCAAAATTTACGAAATCGAGATAAATATTGATTCATATGGTAAACCAAGCAAGGAATTCATTGTTGTCTTTATTTTTTTTTTCATGTCCATTTTTTAAGGTGTAACATAAGGCTTAAAAAGTTGAAGTTTTTTCAAAACGTGATATTTCCAACCTTAATTTTTTTCAAAATGTATTGTTTCCGGAAACAGTACGTTTTGCATCAAACTCAAAGATAAATATTTTAAAAAAAACTACTTATAACGTATATTAATTTGAATTTAATTTAAAAAATAGATTTTACTTATTATTTTTAAAATGTATTTTCCGAAATTTGACATTTTTGGCAATAACAAAATAAAACTTTAAAACGTCTTCGCTGTTGTTTTTTTTTTTTTGTGTGGAAGACACACACTTTTGTGCCGCAATAGTGTCGGACTGTCCACTCATTTGGGCGTACGCGTACAAAGAATATGCCGGCGGGAAAAGCTGGGATTTCGCAAAACGTTCAAGATACTGTAAAAGTTCCACGGATTCGGCAAACACTGATCTAAGCGACACATCGCCAATGAACGACAGATATAATACGTTATGTTATGTTATGTATTCAGTGGCGGATTGGGTCACCGGAGGTTAAAGAGTTTTTCCGACGACACGTCTCGGCCGCTTCCTAAAAACAATGGCTTGAATGCATTATTATGTTTTATTACGTATGGATTAATGTACGTTTGAGCACACAATATGATCCAAGAAACTTAAAAAGGATTGATTTAAATTTAAATATGATCGGCGAACACGCTCAATTTTACAAAATAATCAAAGATGACCGGTCGAACTAATGAAAATAATGAACTGGAATATTAATCTAATTAAATTTACATTAACACATTCGTAAAAAAGTTAATAAAAACTAAATCGAACTCTTTGAAATAAGTTGATTTATACCAAATTAAGAAAATTCAAACATTTCTATTATTTTCAATCACAAAATCAGAATTTAAATCTCTCAAAACAAATACAATAAACTAACGACAACAGTAATCAAAAATAAACTACAGAGATTTTGATTTACAATACTTTCATCTTATTTAAATTCACTCTGGAAGTTTTTTACACCTGGAAAAACCGTTAGAGAAATACAATTTTCATTTGGTAAAATATAGGTTCTGATTAATTTCACACGGTTTTAGATATTCGATTTCAAATTTTTCTATATTATTGAAACCGTCTACAATAACTATGATGCGTTCGACTATTGCAGTGTTTCCCAACTGGTGTTCCGCGGAACCTAGGTAGCCACTAGGTTAGTATTAGGGTTCCGTGAGCCGGCGCCAAGGGTTCCGTGAAAACCTTGTGCCGGAAGTATCCGACAACCCACTCATTCAAGTGTAGAAAACATATGTCAGCATTGCTTCTATAGAAAAATATGGGGGTTCCGTAAAAAGTTCAAGCTCCTGCAAAGGTTCCGCGAGTAAAAGAAGTTAGGAAACACTGGACTATTGTATAGTATTGGAACGGTCAAAACTCGTATAAATAATACGTGTATGTTAATTTAACAGTTTTTGTGTACAAATTCTCAATAAAATAAAATCAATTTTAAACTATACCCTGTTCATAGTGGCAATGGTTCGTTAGAATTAATTAGGTACATACTCAACTCAAGTGAACGGATATAGAAAATGATAATTCAGAAGAAATAATAGTCGATTACCTTAAGAAAAAATACTGATAACGTTTAATGCTTCATGATTGGTAAATCGATATAGATTTTAAATAGCGCTTGACCGTTCTTAAATATTTATGAACTTTTGAAATAAGAAAATGTGGTCACAAATGTAAAAAAAAAAAACTCGTACTTGTAAAACTAATACGATATTAAAAACGAGAAAACATCACAAAATAAATCTCTCTGTGTATACTTGATATTTTTTTAGTTTAATGTGATATTTGAGTTTTATAATCGAAACGGAGGTCATGCTAACTAGAAATAGTCTACTGAAATCTCAGAAAACTATAGACGAGCGCAAACCTTGATGATACGGCCAAAAATATTAAGTCGACACTAGAATTATTATTCTCTAATCGAGTAATTAAAAAGTATAAGTATATTTAGCATGCAATGTTAAATGTATAAAAACACTATTGTTGACTTGAATTATGAAAAACAGCGAAAATCATATGAGCAGTGAATATTTTTTTCTTAATATTGTACACCAATCCGCCCCCGATTTTAATGTTACATTCTAATCGGTATAATATAATGTTTATTATACGTATATATAATATACTAGCTACCACATTATAAAGTCCGAGGCCGAAATTACTTTTATTGGACATCCACTTGTCGTTGGTCAAATAGAAGCACACGAGGTATTGAAAGTCCAGCAGCGCAGGCACCAGACTCGTCAATTGGTCGGCCAGCCAAAAGTCGGCGAAACCCACGTAGAAGAACGGAGCGAACAGGATGCGCACCTGAAACAAGGGCGTGCACAACGTGCCGGTATA
Source organism: Therioaphis trifolii (assembly GCA_027580255.1). Classification (NCBI taxonomy): domain Eukaryota; kingdom Metazoa; phylum Arthropoda; class Insecta; order Hemiptera; family Aphididae; genus Therioaphis; species Therioaphis trifolii. The sequence goes on from CM050404.1 coordinate 129,885,875, forward strand.
GTGGCGATAAAATACGCGTCGAATGCTTTGGAATTCACCGCACGTCGAGACAGGGGCGTGCTCACGGGGAGGATGAGGGTGTCATATCTCCCCGTGAATTTTTTTTATGTATTGGTAGTTTTGTTATGTCTGTGGTAATGTATTCGTAGATATATCTACAATCGTGAACGCAACCAAAAAAATCAAGAAAACTTGAACTAGTACTATAGTTTAGTAATTTTAATAAATCTATAAGTATTATTGGTTTTATCATTTTAAGTTTATTCAATACTATTTTAATTTTGTATACATTTTTAGTATGCTGTATATAAAGTAATTGTATACAAATGTAAGAGTACTTAATTAGCTACCTACTCTTAAATGTATTAATGTGTATACCAATAATTAAATTAACTAATAAAATACAGGTCATCCCCCCCCCATTCGGAAAAAGCTGAGCACGCCACTGGCCGAGACGTAATGTATTTAAACGTTTTATGACAGAGAGACTCGTGAACCATTTCAAAGAGGCATCGTGACGTTTGTTGTTATTTATCGAACCGAGGAATCAAACGAACTCTTGAGACACGTGTACGTAGACTTAAATACTATTCTCGCTGTTAAATACTATTCTACTGATAGAGACTCTTAATGTGGGCTCAGAGAGTTAAGGACTACATCAGTACCGGTTATGATTTTTATATTTACTTAAGTCAGTTTAACAACGATACGATTTGTTTTTTTTTTTCGAAAAGTAGTTTTGGAGGAGTGAAACATCTCAAAAAATATTTAGTAGCAAACTTAATTGATGTAGAAAAAGTTTCAACTAAGTGAATAACAACAACAAAATTGTTTTTTTTTTCACTTTAGACGATTGTAATCCCATTCAAGTAAAAAATAATAACGCATTGTGGCTACTTTGCGTACGTGGTACGTCGAAGTGAAAGAAGCGAGACGAATAGGCGCTCGATAATATAGAAATCGCTGACCGCAGACAGCTTAATGATAATATGTGCCTATCCATATTTTGAACTCGAGTGAGTTATTTCCGACTTTATTATACGAAAATATGTAATCACGAGCAATTTAAAAGAAAGCGCCTCGAAATCGTCCGTCGACTCCGTTGTACGTTGAAAATTACGTGTTTTTTACTAGTTACTACACGTTTTGTAAAAAATAATTTCTTTTGTTTACGTCATTTTTAAACGTATTCATTTGTAGATAGGTACACGACTCGTCTCCGTTATACTTCATATTATATACTTTACAATAATTCATAATTATTCACATCACTAAATATATGATATTCGGAGCACAAGCAGTGGCGGCCTGGCTAGGTAGGCGGGATGGCAATCGCCGACTGGGTCCTCTCCTAACCAGGCCCCTTATTGAAACTTGGTTTTTTTTTCTAATATCAAAAAATAATAATTACGAGATTGAGATCATCAATAAGTTAAGAACTATTGGTACCTATATTACTTAATAGCATTGAATGTGACAAAGTTTCTAATTTAGATCAAATAATAAGTTGTTGTGCGCATTCATCTAAAGAATTGAAAAAATCGCTTTCAATATTAATTACCGATACTTCTTATTTTTCGAGTGATTAAATTAATTTTTGTGTTCGATTTTCATACGCGTATTTCAATTATTTACCTTGTCACCATTCACCAACCAAGAAAGCAGTCTTTATAATACATTTATTAATAACATAATATGTTCAAGGCCGTATTTGTTTATCTAATTTTACCCTTATGGAAGGGCCATTTTTTATCTGGCCGACCAAGTAATGTGTGCCCAGGCCGCCGCGGCACACAGGTGTTGTACGCGTGATCCCTTAAGCACATTAGTCGGCACACAAGACCCGTGGTGCCCACTCGTACGCCCCCGGGTGAGCAGCTTTCGTTTGACGTCACGCGATCCGATAGGTTATCGACGAATAACAATAATAATAATAATAATAATAATAACAATAACGATGATGACAATAATCCGGGTTCGGGTTTTATAGCACCAAAAAGTACTAAAATATGCGCTATAATATGCCCTAAAAATATAAAAAATAGCAACAAAAAAACAATTTTTTTTGAAATTATCATCTTTTACTGGTGGTTTAAATTTTTATCTTTCGAATAAATACGTATTACTTAGAGAAAATTGTAAAATCTAAACAATAATGAAATATATATATATATATATATATATATATATATATATCTATAAATAAAACAGATTGGAGGGCATAAAATGTATAATATTCGATATATCCGAGCTTCTCAAAAATAGTCTAACATGTTCGACATTGTATTTTTTTAACAACCTACAACAAGGATTATAATATTATCTGTAAATTAATTACGAAACCAAAATGTGGTAATTTTTCTTATGAATTCACATAATTGAATAATGATTTTTTCTCGATATAACCGATATTTATGAAAACTACTAAATCAGCATTACGGGTAGGGTTCTAAAATTTCATGAAATATTTCACGAAATATTTCATGAAATTTTCATGAAATATTTAATTTACACGAAAAATAAAAATTTTCCCAAAATAAATAAAAAAAAGGATTGTTTTCCAATTAATACATATTAAAGTTATTCAGCTATATTATGTAATAAAGATGAGAAAACACGTTTTAATTAGGTAGTACATATATCCATTCTATTCTATGAAAACATTGAAAACATAAATAATTTTTAAGCACAAAGTGCCCAATGCCTATGTTTTTTTATGTTACTTTTAGTTCTATAGTGTTTAATTTTTTACTAAATTTATAATGTATAAATAAAGGTGATACCTAAATATAGCCTGAACCAAATTATATACACTTATACAGTTATACTTATACATAAAACATACTTACTACATACTTTTACCCATATTAATAAAATAATAATTAATAACTAATATAGTAAAATAAATTGGGCTGTTTTCACTTTTTGAACTTTTAAATTTAGTTTCTAATAAGAAATAATATGCTAATTGTTCCAAGAATTTACTCTTTACTACTTAACAAATGTCATGTCAATAAGACAATAAGTAATCATTACGAAATAACGAACAATTATCAAGTAAATACAATTCTTCTAGCTCCAAAAATCATTAATAGTTACAACCACGGTCATAGAAAATATCTTGTAAGACCGTGATTACAACCTAAAATTTATAAAACACAATATGTTCTATTATTTGGTATCTGGTATAAAACATGGAGCGTTCACAATAAGCCGTGTCGCATAGATTTTTATAAATTCAGTGCGTAGGTAACAAAATAATTATTAGTTTATATTATGGTCAAACTGTCAGTCTATAATCAAGGAATGATAGAATCTGATTGATAACATTTCACTAATACATATCATATTATTATTTACCAACATCATGTCATGTATTTAAAAAAAAATTTATATTTCATAATTTCATTGAAATATTTAAAGATGAGTGAAATTTTCAATTTTGAAATATTTCAAATTAAGAACCCTAATTACGGGTATAAGAAAAATTGTACCGACACTTTAAAAATAGCACTAAAAATCTAAAACGCATCAAATATGCAAAACTCAGCGAAATAAAATTTCATATTTAGAGTCCCTGCAGGTGTACAAAACAAATTTATCGGTCCACCCTGCTATTTTTGTCTTTATCCTATATAACAATTAGCAAACGCTATAAAATCCGCGGACCTCGATGATAATAATATTGTTTTTGGCGTTTGGAAAACGAAAAAAAAAAAAAAAACAAAAAAAAAAAAAAAAACAAAAAAATGCGGACGGACACTCACCGCCACGCGCAGCACCCAGAACCGGGCGTCGTGCCGCAACGTTTTCGTGGGGTTGAAGAGGAACGCTATCATGAGTATGGCCAGGATCAGCGGGTTGATGTACGGCGGTATGTGCAGCGCCTCGCTGTAGAGGAATATCAGCGCGGAGCCGGCCCACACCATGCCGAACACGGTGGCCAGCTCCATGATGTGCTGCTCGGTGAGATGGTTGCGCGGGTCCAGCTCGAAGATGAGCACGTGGTTGACGCCGGACGAGCGCCAGCAGTACACGTTGATGCCCATCAGGAACAGGAATATCACCAGCAACAGCGGGCCCCGGTACAGCCGGACCATGACGCGCCAGTCGGTGTTTTTGTCCGCCTGGGCGATGCCTGCGACCCGGGTGGTTGATAAAAATCGTGAGTTTTTTTTTTTTATTAAAATCAAAAAACTGTTACGATCGATCCGAACGCGTTTTCTTTTGTTTGAAACGTGATTTTTTTTTTAATGTTTTTTTTTTATTTCAGGTGTTTTAAACACGTTTCAATCGTGACGTTTTAAACACGATTTAATTGAGTTTAAAACAACCGATTTTATTGCCTATGTATAAATATTGCGCACCACTTATTTTACTCGTAATATTTATTGACGATACAAACTGAAAATTTTTTGTCGGGATTTTTTTTTTTTTTTTTTTAAGCGTTTAAAAAATAGCTATTTAGTACTCGGAAGCTCTTTGCAGGTCAGAATCTTTTTACCGAAGCATTTGGTTTGTCATTTGATTAAAACTCAGCACAAACACTCCACAAATATTTTGTTTTGAGAACAAAGAATGCTCGTGGTACGAAAAACATTGATTTTATTTACGTAAATATTCAGCGGAAAGTGAGTGATATTTTTATGTACAAAATTAACGTTTAGACTTGGTTTATTCACGTAACGAGCTCCAGTTTCAACGATCGAAAGTACCTACTGCGAGAGAATAAATATTAGACTTGTGGTGCATTAATGTTTCGTAAAGTATGATTCGAATAAAAACGCGTTTGCTGAAAAACGACCGAACACGATACTCACAGGTGATGATGACTGCCAACACCATGACGACAAAAGCGCCGGAAAAAAGTCCGACTTTAAAAGTGATCCAAGGCGATTGTTGTTCGCCCAGCGGAGGTACCCTAAGTCTCTTCATAGCCCTTTGTCTGTCGCCTCCTTCCAGGCCCTGCGTGACGGTCGCCTCGGTCTCGCTGATCAGCCTGTCGATGTCTTTGTTGCAATAAAAATGGGCGTTCTCGACTACTTCGGATCGCCACCGACCTCCCGAACCTTCGGTGCCCAGCAACTTAAACCATACGAATTTTCGAGTATTAAACATACTGCGCGTTTAGATAGAAAAATAAAAAGAACGAGAATAAACTACGACTCGTCACCTATCGTAAACATTCGACTATTAATCTAGCTATAGATGATGCATTAACATATTTTATTTTATTTCACTAGAAATGATTTTACTTATGAATAAGGTGTTTGTGACACATTTAAGATTAGAGAGGTTAAAGACACGAACTGGACCTTTTGAGAACTTTATCGGTTACGTTTCATAAAAGTATAAATTTTAATTATTTATAGTTACAGAGCAGCACTAAAAAATACAAAATTAAAGTTTTAGTTATATCATGTTTCAATTGGTTCCAAGTTCACTTTTAAACTAAAAAAAAAAAAAGAGTATAGGTCGGTATACCTAATATATGTTTTATATTAAAATATTTAAATTTAAGTTTATAACGACACCGTAAAATGAATTTAGTATTAATTTCATTTGTAGTTTTGCAATAAATTTTAAAAACTTGAAAACACAAATGACCAGTATTTTTTTTTTTAATAATAAATTTATGATTTATGGTGATATCATGTAAGAAAAACCTTAAAAAAACGTTTTTTATTCAAATGAGATTTGGATTCTGGTTTGTACTTAAAATTTGAATTATAGGGTTTTAAATGGTTTAGGGTCTACAATGAAACCTAAGGTTCGGTTTCCAAAACGGGTTCTTTTTTGTTCGTTCCAGTTCCTGTTATATATGTGATCATTAGTACGTATTTTAGAACATTATATTTGTTGAGTAAAAGAATAGGTAGATAACACAATAATTGAATTTTGATTTATTCTAAAACCTACTTTGTCATGTTTTTTCATGATCTTCCGGAAGCCAGTGTAATTTAAATTTTGATAGTTTTGTAACAAAATCAAACTCAAATAGAACTCGCTGAAAGCCAATTTTAGTTCTTGAGTTTTGCGTGTCGTGGTATTTTTTCGAAGTATTTTCCGTTTTACCGGCTTCAAGTTACCGCTGGAATCTTTAGGTTTGATTTTGTCATCTTGCGCCTCTCTCAGATCACTCTGGAGGTTGGCGAATTTTCTGGTTGCCTCTGCCAGTTTTTCTATAACATAATGATTAATGTAATTTAATAATTTTAATACATTCGATTTATTTGCAAGTATTAATAAATATTAATTGTAATCTAAATACTTATTTATTGTGTAATTAGCATGTTTATTTCACTCGTTTACAAAAAAAAAAAAAAAAAAAAAAAAAAAACAATACATAATAAATGTCCATAACGTATACATATTTATTTTGTAATTAAATAACTAAATTTTAAGTAACTAAATAAATAACGTAGGTGATAAAATATATATGACACAAAAGAGAAATAAAGAATTAAATCTAAATCGGAGTATCGCACGTTGATAGTCCGTTCTTATTAAGAATTGTTTGAAATTTGTTTCTGTTTAACGAGCTTTCAAAAACAAGTTTTCCTTTTGGTCGAATAAAGATCGAAAATGAATTACATTTTTTTCAAAGTACTTATTATATAACACATAGATGTATGAATAAAAATAATATAACGATATCAAAACACAACGAAATACGTTGTTAAAAACTACGTTTTATTTTGAATAAACACTGTGCACCTAGGTATTTTCTTAACAAAAGGTAACTTTGATACATTTCTTTTTTATTTTTTTTTTAATTTGTACACCAAAAAGAAAGCTTGGTGACCGCAGAAGGAAATATGACGATGATAAGTTAAAAGAAAAAGAACAAAAATAAATGTCTAAGTAGTGAAATTTCTTAATTACGTAGCTCCGATTCCCAAGTAAAATGTATAAAACTTCAATTTAGAAAATGAAACTTTGCATAATCGGTAAAACGGCGAAACAAAAACAGCTACAACAAATTAACCGTCTAAGAATCGGCCACACTCGTTTAACGCATGGTCATCGAATGGACAACAAAGAGCCTTCAACTTGTACTTCATGAAGTATGCATGCAACGAACTGTAAAACACATCATAACATACTGCCGTTCATACTCCATCGATAAAAACAAATACAATATCCCTTCAAATTTATACGAAACAAAAAAAAAAAAGTGTATCCAAAATATTCC